>OU785235.1:13141132-13769358 GCA_917051295.2 Erebia ligea | reverse complement strand
TGAGTATTGAATCTGCACGCCACTGGCGGCGCCCCTATTGTCTTGGCGCCTGTGTGCGCCGCACACTTCGCACACAGGGGCGGCGCGGCCCTGCGTCTTGGCCAGTAGGATGGAAACTGGACGCAGCCAAAACGTCAGACCATCATCATCAGACCAAAGAAAATTCGGCAATTATTAATTCCCAAATTGTCACTGCTGGAGATCGAACCCGGATCCTCCCATTTATAAGGCCACAGTCATGCCATTGCGCGAGGGAGGTCGTCAAAAATATTATTTTATTTTTTTTTTTCGATAATAGCCCTTGACTGAAAAATTACGTAGCCCTATCATATAAAACCTGTAGTCAATATGGCCAATTCTGTTTAACCACTTTAGCCCATTAACGTCCCACTGCTGGGCACAGGCCTCCTCTCTCATAGGAGAGAGGGAATTAGAGCTTAGACCCACCACGCTGCTCCAATGCGGGTTAGCGGGCTTTAACGACTATTAGCATGTTAGTAATAATAACCGGGACCGACGGCTTAACGTGCTCTCCGAGTCTCTCTCCGAGGCACGGAGGTGAAACACCGCTAACTTCCTAACTCCGGGCTAGTACTGAGAATTTCTAGTCAGAAAAACCCAATACTTTTATATGGCCCGACCCGGGACTCGAACCCGGGACCTCGTTGGCTGCAGTCGAACATGCTAACCACTAGACCAACGAGGCAATTCTGTTTAACACAATCTCTAAACTAAACTAAAATGGCAGCTCTAAATCTAGTATCTACTGCCTCTTTCCGCAGGGAGCTATGAAAGGAATAACAATTTAATTAGATCCGTCATTTTAGTGTAGTTAAGAGATGGTGTACAACAGAATTGGCCTGATTGGCTCTTTAATTTGGGGAAACTCTATTTATTACTTTACCTTTACAGTTTGGCTGTTCTGATGTCTCCATTTAGCCGAGGTCATAATGTAGAAAAGAGGGCCCTGATATTTCCTCCAACCAGTTTATATGGGGTGAGTTATGAAATTCCAAATTCAATTAAGTATTTCCTTTTTTATTTATCCTGTACAAGTTAGCCCTTGACTGCGATCTCACCTGATGGTAAGTGATGATGCAGTCTAAGATGGTAGCAGGCTAACCTGTTAGGGGCATAACAGTTATATTAAACCCATACCCCTATTCGGTTTCTACACGGCATCGTACCGGAACGCTAAATCGCTTGGCTGGTAACTAGCCACGGCCGAAGCCTCCCACCAGGCCAGACCAGGGAAAATTCCGAAATTGTAAATTCCCAAATTGACCCTGCCGGGGATCGAACCCGGGACCTCCGCACGTTAAGACAACAGCGCTACACACTGCGCCACGGAGGTCGTCATCATGATAATAATAAATAGCCTTACTACACCCGCTTGGAAAGTACCTTCTTAGTTATTTATTGCAAAACGAGGTAGAAAGTACGTCATTGCTACAAACCAAATATGCGGGCGAAAAAAATTTATTTTCTCACCTCCGGGCGGAAAGCGTCAATTTTCCTCCCGCTGCGCTAAACGAAAATGCCGCTTTCCGCCTCCGTCGAGGAGAAAAATAGTATACACACCACGGGCAGTAAATAAGAAAGCCTCAGATCACATGTTTATTGACCTCGGCTTCGCCTCGGACAACAATTACATGTGATCTGAGACATTTCTTATTTTACTGCCCTAGATGTGTAATGTACTATATATTTCATTGTTAACATGCTAAGCGGGCAGAAAAAGTGTATGAAAATCCATTGTTTACACACTGGTTTTTTTTCTTATTCTTGCTCGTAGATCTTTTGGTATAAATGCGGGAAACGAGTGATTGTTTACACTAAAATATCAAAAATATCAAGAAAAAAATTCGCTTGTTCTACGTTCGCTTAGTTTAAACCAACCATTACAAGATTTGATTTGAGAATCCTTTTCGTTCGTGTTGCAGACATTCGTGGCGATAGCTGTGCCTCTCGACATCCCCGACAGAAACGTTTTCGTGTCTTACAACTTCGAGTCCAACTACTCCGTGGTCACGAACATCACGCAACTCGATGAAGTTATATTCCCGAACTTACCTGTAAGTTCATCTAAATATAAAAAAACCGGCCAAGTGCGAGTCGGACTCGCGCACCGAGGGTTCCGTACAAACCTGTAGTAAGTTTTACGATTTATGACGTATTAAAAACAAGACGAAATGAACCGCAAAACTAACTTTGTTTGTAAAGGTTTATTGTTAATATCAAAAAAACTATGCTAGTTAGAGCGTTGGTTTTATTTTTCCTGTAAAATATACATAAGCTTCTATTGACCATAATTATTTCAGATTTTTCAATTGGTAAACTTCGGAAACAAGGGGGGGAGAACGGTATTTTTTTCGACATTTTAACCCGATACATCAAAAACTATTATTGCACAAAAATAAATAAAAATCTGTCTTAGAATGTAGAAGTATAGCCCTTTCATATGATATCCCACTCAGTATATTTACCATACTTTGAAATTTCAAACCCCCGATTTTCCCCCTTTTTTAATTAAACTAAAACTAATTTTCGATTTTTTTTAATTTTAATTATGTTAGGCCACTAACAACACACAACTATTCCAAATTTCATGTCGATAGCTTTAATAGTTGCTGAAATAATCGACTGTGACAGACGGACGGACGGACGGAGAAAGTCGCACCATAAGGGTTCCATTTTTACCATTTTGGTACGGAACCCTAAAAAGTGTGTGTGCGCAATTCACACACGGCAGTGACACTTCAGAAAAGTAGCCTATACGAGAGAATGAGATAAATAATATTCTATCTCATTCTCTCGCAGGCTAAATCCTATTAATGTTTGTCTCTTTTTGGTGTCGCATTTTCGTTTCGCTGAATTTTCAAATCACAACGATTCTAAATAACTTTCACTTCACTAAACGGAAAAGGTGGCTGATTGACTGATCTATCAACGCACAGCTCAAACCACCGCCTCATATCACCAAACCAGATAGCTATTATAACGTAGGCATCCCCTATTAAAGGACTTTTTGGAAATTCAACCCCTAAGAGGGTAAACTAGGGCTTCGAAATTTGTATTAAAATCGAACCTGACATGAGCGAAGCCTAGCGGGCAAAAGCTAGTTCTACTAATATAATTAATTCTTCAGTATGTTTGTTTATCCTTCAATTACAGCGCTCTATTTTTGCATGAATATAGCTTGCTAGTTGAGGACATGTTGACAAAGACAACTTTTTATATAACACGGGTTTTTAAATAGCATGCACGTCCAATAAATGCAGGTACCTACTACCTAGTAAAAAAAAGTCATTCTTAGGCGAATAACTTACTGGTGTAGTGGATTTTTCAAAAACCTCTATCCACGCAACATAGTAGGTATGACATGTATTAGTAGGTAGCTGGTACTGATAAATAATAAAAAAAAACCGGCCAAGTGCGAGTCGGACTCGCGCACCGAGGGTTCCGTACAAACCTGTAGTAAGTTTTACGATTTATGACGTATTAAAAATAAAAATTACGTTTGTTGTATGGGAGCCCCCCTTTAATATTTACTTTATTGATATTTAATTATTTATTTTGAAAGGTAATATACAAGTTAATATTCTGTGAAAATTTGAACCGTCTACCTGTTACCGTTTTTAATATTGAGCAAAAAAATACGAAAAAAACACGTTTATTGTATGGGGACCCCCCTTAATATATATATTTTTTTAATTTTTAGTATTTGTTGTTATAGCGGCAACGGAAATACATCATTTGTGAAAATTTCAGCTTTCTAGCTATCACGGTTTATGAGATACAGCCTGGAGACAGACAGACAGACAGACAGACAGACAGCGGAGTCTTAGTAATTGGGTCCCGTTTTTACCCTTTGGGTACGGAACCCTAAAAACGTTTAACACTGTCAATCAAACTTAGCTGGCCAAAATTGAAACTAATTTTTAAGCCTGTTTAGTTTTTGGTTTTATTTTATTTTTCACTATCTGATGCCCGCGACTTCGTCCGCGTGGTTTAAGTTTTTTTGGTTCCCACGGGAACTCCATAATTATTTTCCGGGAATAAAAGTAGCCTATGTCACTCTCCAGGTCCTCAACTATACCCATGCCAAAAATCACGTCGATCAGTGACTCCGTTATTGACGTGACGGCGTGATTGAAGGACAAACAAACAAACCAAAAACCAAAAAACAAACACACTTTCGCATTTATAATATTAGTATGATATCTACTAGGGACGCTGTCACCGGGTTAGATAAGTGTGTGGGACTACTCGTATTTATAAGTAACGCAGTGAAAATTCATAGAAATAATGAATAGAAATTCATGGAACTGACTCAAACACTACAGTTAAACTGTTGAAACTTTTCAGGTAATTGCAGCACGTCACAGCAGGAGTATCACCCGGGAGTTGGCGTACACGACCCTCGAAACCAAGTTCCGAGAGTAAGTCAATAGCAAGTTGGGAAAACTCGGCTGTTTCACTTTCGTATAATTCACAAGTTGATACGCCTTAGTGATCGGGACATGAATGAACCACAATTTTCGGTGAAGGATTTGAATAATTTATTCTTCACTTGGTAGGTTCTGGTAGGAAATTATGGTTATGGAACCCCAGAGGAACAATTATTTTAAAACTTCAGTGTTTAAATTATTTTGAAACTCTATAATATGAAAGTGGTATTATTAATATAGTATAAAGAAAGTTTTTGAAAACTGCGTGCTCATAGTTACAGTTATAACATTTGTATTACATACTTTTGTACACGTCATAGGGAAAGATGCCCAACTTTTTGAAAAGCGTTCTATTTTTAAAATTATTAATAAAAGAACTGGAAGTTTAATAATCCAAATCCACAATAGGTAAATCTATGTGGTACAGTGTGTGTATCTTGCGATATTCACCACACCACTCAAATCTTCCAAATTATTCTCAACGCACGTTTCACTCCGTCACCGGAGCATCTTCAGAAGATGTTGACTATACAATGCTTCTATCCAATATTTTAAATTATTAATTAAAGTTGAATAATTCCTATTAATAAAGCTAGTTTAACCTTTCATGTAACGTTACGACATGTTTTTGTTGACTTAACTACTACTGGTTTTGCCGAAAGTGAGTTTCTGCAGACCCATTTTTTGAGGGTTAGAGAGTATATTATGAAAGGGTTGACAATTTTTTTTAAGCTGTCATTTCAGTTTAGTTTAGACATTGTGTACAAAAGATTCAGCCCCGGTGTCTGTCCAAAACACAAATACGAACAATGTCAAGATTCAAGAGCAAAAATGACACCGGCATCTCGAATATGGACTGTTTGTTTCAAAGTTGATACGTGTTCGGATAACAGAACTACCGCCACTGCGCTTCAATCAAGAGAGTAACTACTTGTTCTGTGAACTTTGCTCCGCGACTATTTGATATAAAATTTAAGTCAATAAAAAAAGATTCCGACGAATTGAGAACCTCCTCCTTTTTTTGAAGTCGGTTAATAAAGAGTTTTTGAAACGAAGCGGATGCTACAGACGGGGAATGGCAAAAAGTGAAACGAACGAACGCGGCATTGAAACGTATAGTCCCACAAACTTATCTGACCCGGTGGCCAAAATTGGAACTAATTTTTATGCCTGTTTAGTTTTTGTTACGGGCCCGTAGCCTAACATTTTTTTTTTAACGCTGGGAAATGCTTTTTGGCATCCCTCTCGGGAGCAAGGCAATGTGAAACTGAAATGCTACCGAGAGGGTATGTGGGACTCACTGGGATTCCAGAATACCCACTAAAACCCAGCGGCGCTCCTGCACATCGCCATGGCTGAGTTACGGGAACACTTGCGCAATCATCCGCGACCCAGCCAGCACCCACGCGCTCCGCCTGGGTAAGGAGGCTCAGCCTCAAGGCCCGTACCCCCGCTTGGAAGACCCACACTACTAGTTTTTGTTTTTATATTATTTATCATAGACTAGCTGACGCCCGCGACTTCGTCCGCGTGGTTTAAGTTTTTTTGATTCCCGCGGGAACTCCTTAATTTTCCGGGATAAAAAGTAGCCTATGTCACTCTCCAGGTCCTCAACTATACCCATGCCAAAAATCACGTCGATCCGTTGCTCCGTTGCGGCGTGATTGAAGGACAAACCAACAAACCAACAAACCAATAAACCAACAAACAAACACACTTTCGCATTTATAATATTAGTATGATACTAGCGATGCTGTCACCGGATCAGATAATTTTGTCGGACTGTAGACCTCGACATCAAAATCAAATATTTTTTATTCAAGTAGACTTTTCACAAGTGCTTTTGAATATTCGAATGAATCTACCATCTAATCAACGACTGGGTAGCGAGTAGCTATCACCCAGTTGTTACTGGGCGAGACAGTACACAAGATTTTATTTAGATTACAGATTTTTAGCAGATTTTACACACTGAAATATGTTAAGCTGATTTGGGCGAAAATCTTTATCTCTCGAAATAAATAAAATATTGTTTTTCTTTTTATATAAGTTCAAACGCTGAATATTCCACAAAAGCGCTACGCTTTCAGGATGCATTCATCAAATAACACACGCTGAGTTGCACGAAATAAATTATTATTTCAAAATTTTAAGTGTTAATTAATATGCTACTCGTAATTTATTTGCCAGACTTCATACAATTCTTGCGATTAAATTAGTTTAAATTAGTAAAATAACAAAACAATAGGTATACCTTGTGCTACCATCACCATTGTTATGGCAAAGTATATAGCATACATAAATTATTAATCCAGACTAATATTATAAATGTGAAAGTGTGTCTGTCTGTCTGTCTGCTATGCTTTCATTGCCCATCTGTTTAACCGATTTTCATGAAATTTGGTATAGAGGCAGGCTACACCCCCGGGAAGGACATAGGCTACTTTCTATCCCGGAAAATTAAAGAGTTTCCGCGGGAATTAAAAACCTTAATCCACGCGGACGAAGTCCGAAGATAATTACCCATTAAATTTTTGAATTTCTTTCGTGCAACTCGGCGACAGAGAGACAGTCACACTTTTTCATTTATAATAATATTAGTATGATATGGTTTCAGTACATTATCCCGGTAATTCCAGGCACGGGATGAGCGGCCGGGAGTGCATGCTGCGCAACATCTGCGAGGCCGCCGAAACACCACTGCATCATAACGGTCTGCTGGGACACATTATGCATATTGTTTTTACGTACGTATCCTTCTCTCTTTGCGTCGTATTCCTCATTGTTGAGGGTCATGACCCCAATCTATAAATCACAAAATGGCAGGAGTTTTCTTGGGATGATAATGCGGTGGGTTCCCAGGTCCTTCCGCATACGGCTTGATTAAGAGTAGGTAGATACTATTTCAACTCCTAGGTTACTAACGATAATAATTATCCGTTGTTGATAATAACCTGGACCGACGGCTTATCGTGCTCTCCGAGGCACGGAAGACATGATAAGGCACAATTTGGTCGTAGAGCAGCCAATTTAGATATTATTATTTTTGTATGAAAAAGATCTTTTTTCGTCCGAATCACAGTCGTACCGAAGTTACCCTTTTGAGGTAAATATTAATTTTAAATTAACCCTGTATATACATTGTAGGTAAAGGTTTTCGCATAACCATAAACCTTTACAAAAAACTTAATCTTGAAATCATAAAAACATATTTTTGTGTCTATAGTTAGTTTTTTTCATAAATGGACATATTATACATCTGTATTTGCTGACTATACGTATGGGAAGTCTGGAAACGCCTTTATATGCAAAGGTCAGATGGCAGTAGGTAACTTGGTGTCAACTCTGGCTTGGAATATTAAGTAGACCCTTGTCAAATAACGGCAAAATGCTAAGAAGAACAGAGTTTCCTTAACTAAGTCTTGCTTATTCTGGTGCGTAAATAGAAAAGAAAGTACTTTCTAGTATTTTACTTAGGTTGTAAGTTATGTGACTGCCTCGTTGGTCTAGTGGATAGCATGTTCAACTGCGGCCGACGAGGTCCCGAGTTCGAGTCCCGGGTTCGAGTCCCGGGTCTGGGCATAATAATTAAAGTGTTGAGTTTTTCTGACTAGAAATTCTCAATACTACTTAGGAGTTAGGAAGTTGGCGGTGTTTCACCCCCGTGCCTCGGAGAGCACGTTAAGCCGTCGGTCCCGGTTATTATCACTAACATGATAATAGTCGTTAAAGCACGCCAACCGGCACTGGGCTGGTAGGGTTAGGTAATGGGCTGTAGTGGTGGTGGTAAGTTATGTTCTTACGCGAAGTCTGAAAAAATCAAAAATCGCAACATAGTACGTAAAGTATTATTTTAAAAATACCCCGAATGATTTGCTTGATATTTCAATCGCTATTTAATTATGTAATGACTGACGTAAATACCTACATATCAACGTAGAGCTTAAATTATTGGATCTAGAAACTTGAGAAAAATACTAACTGAAGTATCAATATAGAACTTAAATTGTTGCGTCTACAAACTTGAATTTTTATTTTCTTTTTTCGTTATGGTGCACCAAGAAAAAAAATCAGATTATTTTAATATGTGGCCTAAGGCATGGCACACACTAGCAAAGTCGATTGAAGCCGAAGCGTACCTATTGATAACAATAAAATACATTGCACTGGCATTGATGGTAAGCAAGGCCCTATTGTTTTGTTATTTTATGCAAAACTTTTTATGTCAAACTAGATAATGCCCGCGACTTCGTCCGCGTGGTTTAACTTTTTTTTATTCCCGCAGGAATCCCTTAATTTTCCGGAATAAAAAGTAGCCTATGTCACTCTCCAGGTCCTCAACTATACCCATGCCAAAAATTACGTCTATCCGTTGCTCCGTTGTGGCGTGATTGAAGGACAAACCAACAAACCAATAAACAAACACACTTTCGCATTTATATTAATACTAGCTGATGCCCGCGACTTCGTCCGCGTGGTTTAAGTTTGTTTGGAACTCCTTAATTTTTCGGGAAAAAAAGTAGCCTATGTCACTCTCCAGGTCCTCAACTATACCCGTGCCAAAAATCACGTCGATCCGTTGCTCCGTTGCGGCGTGATTGAAGGACAAACCAACAAACCAACAAACCAATAAACCAACAAACCAACAAACAAACACACTTTCGCATTTATAATATTAGTATGATTAATTAGTATGATATGATAAGAAAGCTGACCAAAAAGCCTTGTTTCAACTCTACTTTATCTGTATTCACTAACGTAACTAAAACAGGAGCTGACTTATTGATTTTATTTATTCCAGTCCCTCATCTTCCAAAGAGGAGGATCTAGACGATGAATACTACGAGGCGGAGGCGGCTGGACTCCGAGGCGAATGTGACAAGTACCTCGACCTCTGCCCCTTCAGCCTCTTTGACGTCATCACCAGACTTGTGGAAGTACAACAGAAACTATAACACAGAAATAGATATAATTACTTTAAACTGGTTTTATTTTAGGACAATAAACTATTTTTCTCCTATCATTAGCTCGAAAATTGCTTCATTAATTTAAAAAAAAACATTACGTTCATTGGCTCTTTTCTGACAGCTAATACTCAATTATTAGGAAATAATATTATCATTGCAATACAAAAATAGAGTTTTAGCATGAGTTAATAAGAGTTTAAAAATAAAAGCAATAACTAAACAGGCAAAAAAATTAGTTCCAATTTTGATAAGTTCCGGACGAGATAAGTTTGTGGGATTTACGGCCGGTTTCTGAATTAAGCAGTCAAGCAAAAATCAGCTAAGTTATTGCTCAAATATTTGATTATGACTTGAGTTATTTAAGTTTCACACGATAAAATTAGAATTTCTCAAATTTTAATTAGCTGTGACGTTTATAATCTGATAAATATTATAAATGCGAAAGTTTGGATGGATGTATGGATGTATGGATGTATGGATGTATGTTCGTTACTCAATCACGCTTCAACGGCTGAACGGATCTGGATGAAATTTGGCACAGAGATAGATAATAGTCTGGAATAGCACATAGACTACTTTTATCCCGGAAAATTAAAGAGTTCCCGCGGGAACCGAAAAACCTCATTCCACGCGGACGAAGTCGCGGGCATCAGCTAGTTTGACATATTTCCTCTTCTAAATGGATGGCAGTGACCAAACAGAATGTACTCGTATACCTAATCCTACAAGAAGATATTTGAGTGCGCCCGCATGCATTCCAGTACAATTAGCATAGTGGCACAGGAGTCCATTTCCGAGAGGTCAGACCATTGTCGTCTGAAATTAACACTTTTGTGTGCAAAGCGGGCCACAAAACTGGTTGAAATGCACTCTAATTGTGAATAGATGTAATGTTATATACCATAGTGTGCCTCGTTGGTCTAGTGGTTAGCATGTTCGACTGCGGCCGACGAGGTTCCGGGTTCGAGTCCCGGGTCGGGCCATGACAAGATTCTCTACCGCATTATCACGCCGCAAAAATATATTTTGGACTACTTTGGGAAGCAACGGATTATGATTTTTGCGAGGAGACTTTACTTACACTTTACTTTTAAATTAAACTTACTTTTAACTTTTTTTACTTTTGACTTTTTTACTTTTAAATTTTAAAAAAATACCACGATTTAAAAAAAAATCATAACTCATTCGTCAGTTGATAATAACTATAACCACAAAACCACGAGATTTAAAAAAAGCTTAAGAGGCCGGCGAACGGCGCTCGCAACTTCTACTCGAACCGCAAATATAAATTTGCCGGTATATTGCTATCCCTATTTGGCTGATGACCCATGATCGCGTGCAAGCGCGATAGCAATATGAGCGTACAGAATTTGTTATACATTTAGTCTTGTTCCGTGAATACCAAAAATGATGAATGAAAAATTGTTGTGTTTTTAACTTAGTGTTGTTATTCTGTAACTTGACAATATAGGCTATGTTCCTGATCAATTAGTACCTACGTGAGATATTGTTGGTTTTAATATGAAACAAATGAGGAGAAAATAGGTCGTTTATGTCGTAAAACATGCAAAACGCAATGTGCTTACATTTAATATTGGGAAAGTATTTTGAAAAAAATATTATCCAGGGACCTAGATAAATACAAGTTCAATCTTAATAATCGCATAATATGGAGGAAATATGCTTGAATTACAAATTATTTTGGTATTACGTTTGTATGAGCAATTCACCCTCCGCTGGCGCCTTTCATAGCTCATTCGTCAGTTGAATTATCAACTAGTTAGTTATTAAAGTAACGACAAAACTAACGAGCCAAAAATGAAATTATACTTTCCGCAGACAACGTACCGAAAATTAGGTATGAAACACAACTTTTAGCGGTGTCAATGTAGTTTAATTAAAGTTTTATGAACAGTATAATTTGGGGCGAATATGCAAATTCATAGTTTGGATTTTGTGCGAATGTATTTTCTAAGTTTTCGGCACGTAGGTATATTTGAGGTATAAAATATTCTCTCATTATGAATCTATACTTAAATAATAAATGCGAAAGTTTGGATGGATGAATGTATGGATGGATGGATGCTTGTTACTCAGTCACGCCAGAACAGCTGAACGGATCTGGACGCAATTTGGCACAGAGACAGATTATAGTCTGGAATAGCACATATGCTACTTTTTATCCCGGAAAACTAAAGAGTTCCCGCGGGAACCGAAAAACCTCAATCCACGAGGACGAAGTTGCGGGCATCAGCTAGTAATATTATAATAACCAATTCGGCACGACTACTGCGTGTCGCCTGGAGTAATGTCTTTGAGAACCCAATCCAAAAGTAAACCCTAGCAAATCATATTGACATATTTATAATGATACACAGATACAACTTTTAACGTAAATTATGATCAACAATAGTGCTAATATTAGATATATTCATGAAAACAGATATGTATTTCACCAATAAATTAAAGCTTTATATTTTAAAGATAAACGCCCCATATTCTGAATACAAAACCTATTATAAAATGAGGAAGCAAAAATTCTTTAGATCCAAAGCCGTCGGGTGCAAACTTCATTTTAATTTTAAATCTCCCTTCCTTCTCAAAGGCGTTCATATTTCGCGTCTTATATATTTTTCTTTCCCTATAAATAATATTAGTTCGGATATTTTGTTTGTTTTGTAACGTCTTTTGTTCAATAACTTTTTTTTTAATGTTTTTATCTTTCAAAACAGGTAGGTAATATTATGGATACGAAATATGTGCATTCATACTCAGAATATGTATACTCAGTATTGGGTTTTTCTGACTAGAAATTCTCAGTAATAGCCTGGAGCATCGACCACACATATTATGGATACGAAGTATGTGCATTCATACTCAGAATATGTATACTCAGTATTGGGTTTTTCTGACTAGAAATTCTCAGTAATAGCCTGGAGCATCGACCACACAACCAATAGACGCCTAATCACTATGCTTTCGTAATGCAAACAATTCAGTCAAATGACTCAAGTAAGCGGGCGCGGGGTACTAAACGCTGATTGGTCTACTCAAGGTCAAAAAAATCATAAATCAAATGGGATGGGCTTCTAACTCCTAATAATTATTTATCGATAATTAATTATCGATATACTCTAATTAATATTTAAACTAGCTGATGCCCGCGACTTCGTCCGCGTGGTTGAGGTTTTTTTGATTCCCGCGGGAACTTCTTAATTTTCCGGGATAAAAAGTAGCCTATGTGCTATTCCAGACTATAATCTATCTCTGTGCCAAATTTCATCCAGATCCGTTCATCCGTTGGAGCGTGATTGAGTAACAAACATACATCCATACATACATACATCCATCCATCCAAACTTTCGCATTTATAATATTTATATGGATAACTCGGTAGGTTTTGTTACAAGGGTGTGGAATTATATAAGACCTATTAAGTCTGATGTGTTGTCTGAAAGTGTTCGCCCTATATGAGGAGTCTATTAGTTGTATGGTCGATGGCCTGGTGTTAGGAAGTTGGCGGTGTTTCACCCCCGTGCCTCGGAGGGCACGTTAAGCCGTCGGTCCCGGTTATTATCACTAACATGACAATAATAGTCGTCAAAGCCCGCCCACCCGCATCAGAGCAGCGTGGTGTGTCTAAGCTCTAATTCCCTCTCTCCCATGAGAGTGGAGGCCTGTGCCCAGCAGTGGGACGTTAATGGGCTATAATGGTGGTGGTGGTCCAGAGTCCATAAATGCCGATTAAAGTCACTCATAAAATTAAATCTTTAAATCATTAACAGATGCGATAATAAATTCAGCAAATAAAAGTGAACATTAAATAATTATTGTCAGTACGCCACTCATCAAGGTATCATTCAATTAATTAGCGTAACTTTATCAGCTCATTGTAACGCCCGGTTTCACTTTTCAATCAACATTTTCCCCTTGCCTGTTTGATTTTTGTTGATAAATTAATCACGTGATATTCATTCTCTTTCATTGCAAAAACTTTTATTTTTAATAGCCATTGCCAAAGCTTAAGTTCGATTATGATATTATTATAAATTACCCCCTATTTTAACCCCTTATTGGTTGAATATTCAAAAATCTTTGCGGATGCCTGTCATGATAGCTTTCTGTATGCTTTTAGCCCGATTAGTCCAGTGCAAAGAGCTGTGTGTTGATAGATCAGTCCGTCAGTCATCTCTTCCTTTTATTTTATACAAGCTTATGCCCGCGACGTCGTCCGCGTGGACTACACAAATTTCAAACCCCTATTTTACCCCCTTAGGTGTTGAATTTCCAAAAATCCTTTCCTAGTGGATGTCTACGTCATATTAACTATCTGCATGCCAAATTTCAGCCCGATTCTTCCAGTGGTTTGAGCTGTTCGTTGATAGATCAGTCAGTCAGTTACCTTTTTCTATTATGTGTTTAGATTTAGACAAAAGTATAGATTGAATTGCGTTAATCCGATAATATTTATTGTGTTCAAAATTCAAATCACGTACAAAGTTAGTAAGTATGTATTTACATAAGTACATGACATGATGGCATACTAACACGAACTTCGAAACTAAATTCAGGGACTAAGGCCCACTTGCACAAGGCCGTTAAATGTGGTTAAGTTATATGTCTATGCCTGTCCTTTTCATGTCAACCCCAGAATGAACTTATCAAAAAGTGACAGCATCACAAAATTTAACTAAATCAGTTTAGCCGGTGTTGTGAAAGTCGACGTAAGTTCTAAAATTCTCTATAATATTTCTCACACATAAATCGAGCAAAGTACCTAGAGTGTATTCAGCTTTTAAAATATTCGTAACAAACATTTCTTTTCTTTAAACAGTTCGTAACGTTGCTAGTTAAATAATATCTACCTACTCGTATATTCATACGTTTTCAGTTGCAATTTTATTGTTCGGTATACTTCAATAATGATAACCCAATTTAAATACTGACTGGATAATCGAAGAGAGTTTGTAAATTCTTATTGAAGATTTATATTTTTAAGCCCCGAATTTAAAATTATGAAATAATACATTTTCAACAGTTTTTGTAGATTGAGTTAACGCCGAATAGTTGCCTCAGTGCAGTAGCGTGCAGTTCATAGAGGCATGGAAGCACTGCTTACCCGAGTGGAAATACGTAAATGCTCATTTTTTATCAAGACAGTCAATAAATAGGTATTCGGACGTACCAATGCCTACCCTGTACACGGCACTGCCTCAGTGATGATCCGGTTTTAAACACTATGTTAGTGATATACCTGGCGTAAGCACTCTTTATAAAGAGGTAAAATTTGTGAGTTTGTGAGGTTGTAGGGGGTAATCTCTGGATCTACTGAACCGATTTTGAAAATTGTGTTACCAATAGAAAGGCACATTATTTGTGAGTGTCATGGGCTATATATTAACCCGAAAAATTAAAAGACTTTTTCGTGGTAGTCGGATTTGCAAAGTAAGTCGGAGAAAAAACAGTCGAACGAAAACGTTTCTTACGAAAAGCTCATTCCACGCGGACGAAGTCGCGGGCATCAGCTAGTCTATAATAATCATAGGCCTCCCCCCATACGCCTCCGTGCCATGCAAGCCTTAGAATAGGATATTAGAATTTCATCCTAGTGAGTGAAATCTCACGCTGAGACCTCGAAGAGCATCGAAATTAACTTTGTGAGTACCTATTCTCTATCGAATTTTTTTTCATGGTTGTGAATTAATCCAACTTTTTGAATCTTTGCAAATAAGACGACCTCATACGTTTTAATGTTTAATAGCTTTTATTTATTGAAGTGAAAACTTCTTTAGCCGCGTTGAGCACTTTTTGGTAGGGGGTAAACTTGTGCCTTCGCGTCACCGTCACCGACAAAAAAAAATATTTAAAATAATAAAAAATAATAAATTTAAATGACTGCCAATTTTTTTTTATTAAAAAGGGCTAAAAACCCGTCCTAAAAATGGATAGCCCCATAAACGCCTTTACAAAATTCCAAAATTCGAGAGTGTCCCACTACAGTTTCGGTTCTATTTCCTTACCAAACTTAACCAGCATTAAAGACATGAAAGATCACCATATATTACAAACATACCTAATGCTTGTTTAGGCCATAAATCTACTTTAGAAACAAAGTAAAGTGTAATTCTGTCTCGTAAATTCGGTTTGTTTTCAAGCGCGGTATGAACATCACGGAATGCAAGCTCCGAAATATTTGCGAAGCCGGGGATATAACGCGCCATGTTGCGACAGCTATTTGGAGCACATATTATTAATTTATTACACACTAGATGATGCCCGCGACTTCGTCTGCGTGGAGTAAGTTTTTTTAATTCCCACGGCAACTCCTTAATTTTCCGGGATAAAAGTATCCTATGTCACTCTCCAGGTCCTCAACTATACCCATGCCAAAAATCACGTCGATCCGTTGCTCCGTTGCGGCGAGATTGAAGGACAAACCTACAAACCAACAAACAAACACACATTCGCATTTATAATATTAGTATGATGATCGTGTTCACATATGGCGCAACGAACGCTGGAATTTCTTTGTTTGCCTGGTGGGAAGCTTCGGCCGTGTCTAGTTACCATCAAATCGTGGTTATATTTAATGGGCAAAGAGGTACCGCTAAGCGATTTAGCCTACCTTGCAGGCGTGTAGCTACGAATTTTTAGTATGACATCACATACTGCAGTGTTCACTTTAAGTGTAGTGTTTGTTTACGAGCAAAATTAGGGAATAGAAATCTGCATTATCAGTTGCTTCGATCCTTGGTTTTCTATTCTTGCTAGGTTTATACTTTAATACTTTCCTTTAAGCGATAGAACATTAAATTACCTGCTCTCACCTCCTGCTCACATAGTCTCTATACACAGCGCTTATAGTCAGTATTATAATCATGGCGTATCAAAGACTTTCTGGAGCACATATCATTACACATTCTGTTCACGTAATAGATTTTATTTTGTCTCGGAAATGAGCAAAATAGTAACAGGAATCAGCACATCTAAGGGTGCGTGTCACATCTGGGGAACGCGCCACACGCGCTCTGTTACTAAAATTGCAACTCTCTCAAGTAAGGCTCGCATAATGTGCGCGTGGAGATCGCAAACATGTAGTTCAGATTGCTGGGGTTACATCCTTCAGGTGTAAGGTTGCTTTTTGACTGCACGCAGGCAGCGCTAGCGCGGTTTATTCGCGGCGCAGGAGCGGCGCGCGAACAGATTGCACTATGTTATAAACACGCGTTCAGCTCGCTATAGCCTTTCGCAAATAAGCGCATTCGCGGCGCATTAGCCAGATGTGTACGCACCCTTAACCAACGGATCGCTATAATATATTGTGGAAATCCCAGTTCCCACAAAAATTTTAAAAGGGAATTATTATAGTAAAAAATAAAACAAATAAAGATTTTTGACAAAAAATTTAATTTATTCATCCATAATTAGCATTATTTTACTCAGTAAATCATTATTTTATTAAATAATGAACTTAAATTATAATTACTTACCTAATATACCTATACTCCCATAAATTAAACATTATTTAGTATTTTATTTCATTACATTACTTATTTTATTACTTACTTACACTTCGGTGAAACAATGGATTAATATTTTGATAAATATTTAAATAACTTAGATTAATCACCTAATATAATATTACCTAAACACAAATAATTTCTATTTTATAATATTTAATGAACAATATTCACAGCCATTGCGTTATACATATTATAATATTACCTACTTAAATAATATAACATCGTATTAAATAATATTTCTACGCAATTCTTGTGCAGATATCAATTTATCTATTTCTTAGACGAATAAATAGTTTATTCGTCCAAGATCTATAGCCAGTGTCTTGGCATTATATTCACTATTAATATTCATATGGCTCTCATTCAATTGATGTTTGAACTAATCTAATTAATGATCCCAATAATCTCAATGTCTTTCGGATAAAAGAAGTTATTCTTCCTCATTGGTATGGATGATATCTGTTGGTCGACTGGGACCCTGGTGTCGTAGAGCGATGGAGACTGGAAGATGATACCGAAGGTGCCGACGAAGCAGGCGATGGTGAAGAGCCAGAGGAAGAACCGGTCCAAGACCATTGACATGAACTTCCAATCTTCAACCACCTGAGGACAAAATTAATCAATAAAGTACGAGTAAAAAGTTGAAATTTATGGTAGTGTCGCTTGGTTACGACTTTGATTACGACATAGATATTAGCATTAGGTAAGTTTCCAAAATGACCAGGTGATATCAGTTATGATAGTCAGGGTTATAGTTTCATTAAATAAAAAGCTTAAATTATTTTTTATAATAATTGACAATATTTATGAGAAACTAGATAATGGCCGTGACTACATTGATTTAGATTTTGAGAACTCCTTGTTTTTCCGAGATGAAATGTAGCCTTTCCTTCCCCGGGATGCAATCTATCTCTGTACCAAATTTTAATAAAGTCTGTTGGTTACTTTCACATTTATTATTATTATTTAGTATGAATCTTACGCCTTACTAACTTAGCCGAAATGACTATGACAGAAAGAATCACCTTTTAAATCAATAATTTAGATAGATACTTAAAACTAAACGGCGACAATACACGACAAATAGGTACCCAGAACATAACATTGTTATGAGTATAAAGAAAAATTTTAAAGCGAAAACGCACTACGGTGGTCCGTAGTGCGTTTTCGCTTTAAAATTTTTCTTGAAAATGGGACAAAAAAATTTAAAACACGACATTTGCTTTCATGTGGAGCGAGCACACTACGCGACAAGACCAGAAATCGTTCCCCTCCGACACGGCCTTTTTAATCTGCTTCCAAAAAGGATGACGTTTTCAATTCAGCGCTTATTTTTTTGTCCTGTCCGTAGCAATATAAAAGAATTGTAATATATACGGATACGTTGAAACTGGTGAATGTAATTCAGGAATTAAGAGCGTATAAGTGCCTCCGAGTTGTTTCCAGTGGTGAGATAAATCCACACTCCGACTGGGACCGCGGTTAATCCACCGAAATGGTTTTAAAATTTATTCGCCCGGCGGGTGCTATTTATATCGGCGTCTCAGAAATGAGCGGTTATCTGTAGACCGTAAAAACGTGTCCGGAATAACAATGTCGGCGTTCCGGAATGCAGAGCGAATTGGCCTAGTTTCCGATTTTTACTTTCCGGTTGTTAAATAATGGAATGATTCTACTCTTTTTAAATTTTTTGTGACGTTATTAAACCCTATCTACAGTACGCGCGCGAATGTAATGCATTTGGATCGAGAGTTAAAGCGGCAAGAACCTCATTCCTTCGCCCGCACACCTCCCTCGCACGTTGCAAAGGTCGAGGGCAAGTGTTGCCAAAGACATCTTTTTCAAGCTTATCAACAAACTAGCAGATGCCCGCGACTTCGTCCGCGTTGAATGGTTAAACGCGTCCCGAAAAATTAGGGAGTTGCCGTGGGAGTTTTTTAAATTCCCACGGGGAATATTAAATGAAGTGGCAAAAAAAATTGTATACCTACTATAACCACAGTTTAATTACCTGAGTTCTTTCCTACCAGTTGTTCGACGGAGGCGCCTAGACAGATCAACGCGACAGAAACCTAACTGAGGAAACTGTCAGAATTGTCAATACAAAATTATGTCAATATCTTTGATTGCGGTTTCCTACCTCTCTCAACCATCTCTAGGTGCTACAATTATTGTCATGGTAGCCAAATCTATCATTTGTATGGGTGTCGACTCGCTGTATGATAACATACTTACGCTGTGCTATTACACTAATACATTATATTGAAGAAATCATATGTACGTGTACTGAATTTATATGGTAATGTCACGGTAAGAAAAAGGCATACAGCGCCCCTCGCGTACACTATAATAATGCTTTTAGGGCTTTGATGGGGCTACCAATGCAACAAGTGAAGCAGAGAAGTAGATAGTAAGATATTCCTTTTTGGGGTTTTTTTAATCTTTTTTATTTTTTTTAAGTCTGGACGTCAATAATTGTAGTGTACCTACCTAAATTTATTGAATAAATATTTATGACTTATGACTTCTACCTACTACAAGCTAGCCCTTGACAGCGATCTCACCTGATGGTAAGTGGTGATGCAGTCTAAAATGGTAGCGGGCTAACCTGTTAGCAGTTATATTAAACCCATACCATTGGTTTCTACACGGCATCGTACCGGAACGCTAAACCGCTTGTGGTATTGTGAAATTTAGTATAACTGTTTCAAAAAGGGCCAAATATATTCAGAAAGTAGGTTCTTTAACTGTTCATTAAGGTTTGTTTGAACAACGTAAATATACAAGTAAGTATATTTCGTACAAGTATAGTATTTCGATATAAATAGTATGATAATATTTCCCTTTGTTTTATCGCAAACGCCCTATAATACAAAAAGCCTTTCAAGTGGAGAGTTAAGCCACCGAAATTATTTCGAAATTGACTGCCCGGCGGGCGTTCCGCGCTATTTGTATCGGAGGCGTCTCAAAAATGAGCCTCGTTTATCTGTCGACCGTAAAAGCGTGTCCGGAATAACAATATAGCAATCATAGTTCCGGATTACGGAGAAAATTGGCCTAGTTCCGGCCATCTGAATAAACTGATTGGAACGAGTCATGTGACTCAAAAGCTTGTAATTATGTTTCTTCAGTTATATTTTGAAGTGAAACTTCTTTAGAATCGTCGTGACGTGAAAATTCAACGAAACTAAAAAGTTACACCAAAAAGAGACAATCATATTCATATTTATTTATTATTTATTTAGATATCTTTATTGCACACACAAAATATACAGTATACAGTTGAAAAGCAGTAGTAAGACTACATAGAATTAATGTGCAAAGGTGGTCTACATCATCATAAAAAAATAAATCATAAATAGGATTTAGCCTGCGAAAGAATGAGATAGAATACAAGTTATATTTATCTCATTCCCTCGTAGGCTACTTTTCAGAAGTTTCACTTCTGCCGTATGTGAATTGCACAAACACACTTTTTTTTTAATTAAATCCTTACTAATATTATAAATGGGAAAGTGAGTTTGTTTGTATGTTTGTTCCGCTTTCACGCCGTAACTACTGAACGGATCTGGATGAAATTTGGCACAGAGATAGATTATAGTCTGGAATAACACATAGGCTACTTTTTATCCCGGAAAATTAAGGAGTTCCCGCGGGAAACGAAAAACCTCGATCCACGCGGACGAAGTCGCGGGCATCAGCTAGTATTATATTTTTTTATTATAATTATTTTTATTGCTTAAAATGCACATAACTCGGAAAATAAATCTTCTCTTTCTTTCAGAGTTAAATTAAGCTCCTAAGCTTTTAACTCAGAAAAGTTAAAATTCATTGCTATTGCGTTATAATAGTTATAGTTAGTAGTATTCTATGTTATAACGGTGAAGGAAAACATCGTGAGGCAAATCTGCATGCCCAAAAGTTTATAATGTTTCAAATGTGTTAAGTCCGCCAATCCGATGAAATAACTGTGTTTATTTAGCAGATTAATCTTTTCCTAATCATAATAATTAATAACATGACTGTTTTTATAATTGTAGTAGGTATTTTCATTATTTATAGTTAATGAAAATAAGAAAAAAAAGTGTGTGTGTGCAATTCACACACGGCAGAAGTGAAACTTCGGAAAAGTAGCCTACGTGATAATGAGATAAACATAACTTGTATTCTACCTCACTGTCTCACAGGCTAAATCCTATATAATATGTTCGTCTCATTTTGGTGTCGCTTTTTCGTTTCGTTCTTTCGTTTCATTGATTTTTCAAATCACAACGATTCTAAAGAAGTTTCACTTCAAAAAAACAACAAAAATAAGGAAACGTACATACAGTTCACACTTCATTCAACAACTTGCTACTCGTCCGCTACACGGTTTACACTGCACCTTCCGGCGTACTTGCTTCCAGTTCCATTTATACTTCCGTTACCGGGTTTTAATTTCCGTTTCCAGGTAATTACGGTCCTCCCAAGATTTCCGGGTACAATCAAACTCAATTTTTACACGTAGAATTCTTGTTCTGGTTTGGCAGGATTACAAATTTACAAGGATGTTTCTAGCCATAGCCAGTCGGCCTGCTTGAAAATATAAATTAAACGAAGTGACCATTTAAGTAAACATCCCAGTATCCAACTAATACATTCTAATATAATAAATGCGAAAGCGGGTGGGTCTGTCTGTCTGTCTATCTATCGGACCGTCTATATGTCTATCTGCTACACTATCACAGACCATCTGTTCCACCGATTTTGTCGAAATTCGGTACAGACACAGGTTGAAGCTATCCTAGGAAGGTAGAGATAATATATTGGTTCAGGGAAGGACATAGGTTACTTTTTATCCCGGAAAATTACAGATTTCCCGCGGGAATTAAACAAACTTAATCAAAGCGGACATCATCTAATATTTTAATAAATTAAAATAAATGTATATTAATAAAGACGATAATAAACTATATAGGTACTTACATACTCGGTTAGAACTCGCGTATTTTGCCGAAATACGCCTGAGTATATAATATAGTGGATAATAAAGTGGATATCATTAACTAAAAGACTTCGGATCCAAAAAATTCTACTCTAAAATACATATAAAAATGAGAAAGAAAGAAGCCTATTGAAAATATCACCTAAGTATCAATAAAACTAGTGATGTTTCGCATTTGTAAGTATTTAGGAGAGTAAATCGAAATTCAATATCCATTCTACAGAGTGCAGTCGTCATAACGACTTCAAAAGATATCGGAAGACACCGTTAAGGCTTTATGGTCACTAGCTGCAGTATTAAAGGAGATTTTGAGTGGACTTGGGGCATTAAATATGGGTATTATGCACAGAGTTTTAGTATTTTCAACAAATGTATTTTCATATTTTTATGAGAACACTTTGGATCTTTAAAATTGCTCATATCAAAGATGGAATTTCGATTCTAAAAACTCCAAGGCAAACAACACAAAATTCTAAGATGGTTGTAACAATTTAAGCACTTGCGTACATTCGGTCTCAGATTTTGTTGAATTTATAGTCTAGGTCATCAGTAAAATGGTATATTGAAATTCACAAAAAATATGTTGACTACGCTTTTTAAAATAACCGAAACCAAGTAAGTGGCCGAGTATTTGAGTTTTTTTTTATCCACTAGAAGTTAGCCCTTGACTTCGTTCTCACATGGTAAAGTGATGATGCAGTCTAAGATGGTAGCGGGCTTACCCTATTAGGGGCATGGCAGTTATAATTAACCCATACAGGGGTATTATACCGACCGATTAGGGAATCGGTCTCTACACGACATCGTACCGGAACGATAAATCGCTTGGCGGCACGTCTTTGCCGGTAGGGTAGTAACTAGCCACGGCCGCAGCCTCCCACCAGGCCAGACCATGGAAATTCCCATTCAAATTCAGCTCAACACTACGCCAGGGAGGTCGCCAAAAATCGTTCTAATTTGTTGTGTGGATAAATGATGATAAAATTTGATTTTTTAAATATTTTGTAGCAAAACAACAAACCAAGTTATATTATCAATTTCTTTTAATATCTGCCATAACAACGATTGGAGGAAACTAATATCATCCGCCTAAAGCGATTAGTCACGGCGCCTCGTTTTATACCGGACAATTTAAAAGTTACGTAATAGAATCCTATCCAATCATGCCGAGGAGCGTAACAGTGTCGCTTGTTTCCTTCTTTTCTTTTAAAAGTCCCTTTAACCCTTTTTTGAGACAATCTAAATTAAAAGGTTTTAATTGAGTTGAAAATTCAGCTACATTTTTGTATCCTTGTTACGGTAAAATTATATTATTATCAACGATAATAAATGTGTCGATTGATACACCAGTCAATTGATTAAATTTGCCTTATTGTCAAAATTAACCATTTTGTCACATCACGCGCATAAATAACGGGAAATTCCCTAAAACTCATTCTTTTTTAGAACTTGAGGTGTAAGATGAACTTTATGGAACTTGGGGTGTGTCAGATTAGAATAATTATTTATTACTAGAAGATGATGCCCGCGACAAATTCCGCGTCGATTAAGGTTTTTGATTCCCGCGGGAACTCCTGAATTTTCCAGGATAAAAAGTAGCCTATGTCCTTCCCCGAGATACAACCTATCCCTGTACCAAATTTAATCAAAATCGGTTTAACAGATGGGCCGTGAAAGCGTAGCAGACAGACATACAGTCAGACACACTTTCGCATTTATAATGCTAGTATGGATGGTAGGTATGGATTATTAGATACTTTTTGCATGCCAATATACGGCAGATTGTAGTTCACTAGTATTAATAATGTAACATGTACCTACGCAATCTATGCAAATAAATGATTTGATTGATTGATTGATTGAAGTCTCAAGTTAGCGAAGTTTTTCAATCGTCAGATTATGTATTATATATAGGTTAGGTTTAAAGATATTTATTTCTCAAGGAAGAACAAAAGTTCACTTATATGAGAACAATAATAATACTTAAACAATGCTTAGACAGTAAGTATTAGACACAAGTATATCCACATACGGACAAAATTTACCACGTTTTCTATATTGAAAAAAAAAACTGTTGAAATCTTTCAACGATTGGAAAATAAGGAAGAAAAAACGATTAAAAGCCGATTATTTCTGAAGCTAATACTTCGTACAATTCTTTCCTCTAAGAGCAGGAAAGGCAGGAACATTATTAGCAATTTCGTTTGAGATTCGTCTCAATAGAGCGACAGGAGTCGCCTAATTCTGTCAGAGGGGGAAGTGCGAGGTCTTGTTCCCAACAAAAGTTTAACAATAAAATCGGAGTCAATTTTGTCAAGCGTATTTAGTTTCCATTGTTTCCTATAGATTCAAACCCTTTTAAAACAAAAGATGATTTTAATTCTCTTTACAAAGCAAATCTGTAGATTGTAGGAAGGTACTACCATCGATATACCTAAGCATAATTAGTATTATGCTCATGTTTCAGAATTATTATTATGATCCTTATTTTAGGGACGTCATGGTTCTATTTTTCGAGTCAAAATTAATATAATACTGATTTAAGCGATGGTAATTGGTAGTATGCTTGCTGCATTAAACAGCCAGGCAATCCATCATCATTTCCAGACATCCTTTAACCAGCCCTTGTGCCACCAGATGAGGCAATCAACCGTGGTGAAATGACAAGTATTTTTCGAAATATATACAGTAATTACTAAACTATGCTCTTCAACAAAATCTCAAACAGATGCGACTCAAAATTTAACTCATTCTAATTTTAAAGCGAATTAAAAATACAATAGAACTGATTCTGTAGTGCACAGATTCAGTCCTATTGTATTTTTAATTCGCTCTAGTGCATCTCTAAGCTACTTAAACTATCACTAACTAATTAACTACTTAAAATGATAGCTTTGAATCTTGTTATGTCCGTTTTGGCAGGGAGCATTATAAAAGGGTTAGCAATATTTTTAATGCTGTCATTTTAGTTTAGTTTAAAGATTGTGCACTACAGAATTAGCCCCATTGATCATTTTCTCAGCGCAAAAGTGGAAAGTTCTCAAAACTGCTAACGATCGCTAATATTCATTAAGTCAGCTCAGCTGGTCTTAGGTCATTGGAGCAGAAAAATAAATAACTCACAAAAAAAGTATAAAAAGTAACAATAAATTCCATTCACCCCTATTGTTAAAATTAATCCATGCCACAAAGGAGCACACACAAAAAACCTTCCTACACTTTGATTTATCATTTTCTAAAGCCGTTTCTGCCAATATCCCTCGCACATCAGTCAGCCTCTCCGACCATCAATATCTCCTAACCCCACAAATTGTGACGTTTTAAAAATGGTTTATTCACTCTCCCCGTCGGTATTAATGGCCGCCCCTTATCTTAATGGGGAGGACAAGGTTTGAATGTAAAAATAACCCTAAAATTGGTCGTTAAATAATTATCTCGGTTACACGCCGTATCTTATTGCAATAGGTCGGGCACTTCGAAAACTGCCTCGTTGGTCTAGTGGTTAGCATGTTCGACTGCGGCCGACGTGGTCCCGGGTTCGAGTCCCGGGTCGGCCAATATTTAATTATTGGGTTTTTCTGACTAGAAATTCTCAGTACTAGCACAGATTAGGTAATAGTACGTGTACTAGCCCGGAGTTAGCATTTATCACTAACATGATAATAGTCGTTAAAGCCCGCCATCCCGCCTTGGAGCAGCGTGGTGGGTCTAAGACTCTAAGCTCTAATTCCCTTTCTCCTATAAGAGAGGACGCCTGTGCCCAGCAGTGAGTCTATAGGTTGTAGTGGTGGTGGGCACTTCGATATTAAAAATCATATTTTCAATTTGGAATAACATCAATAATTAATTTTCAATCTATGTAGTTGACGGATTTCGATTTTTTCCAAATATTAAACTCTACATACTCTCATATCGAATCTATATCTACATACACATACATACACATACACGCTTGCACTTCAGTTAGTAATAGCAAAATAATAGTTACAGCTGATTCTACTTCAGTATTGTAATGATAAAGCCTTAACAAATATCCTTACGATCCATATTGAAGACAGCATGGTTATATATTGATTCACACAGATACACACACACACACACACAGATATGCAAACCCATGCACGCACTTAAATTATTAATAGCAAATTTGTAATAGTTGCAGCCGACTCCACTTCAATATTGCAATGATAACGTCATAACGGGTGTCTTCAAATATCCTCACAGCCCATTATGAGGACTGCACTCCGAATAACGGATATTGAATTTCGATTTACTCCCAAACCGGCTCACAAGTGCTGAGTATCACACTTTACTTACAAGACGGATTTTTGAAGAGCTAAAGCGTTTAATATTGAAATCTTGCATGAGTCCACAGATATATTGGCGTTTGATGAAAAGTTTCATTAAGAAGAGATTTTTTAAGATTCGAATCGCATTAAGAAGTATATTGTGATTTCTAAGTTTATCGAACTTAAATAGGATTAAGTAATTTTGTCAAAGTTAATTAAAAAATATCTTAATACTAGATGATACCCGCAAGTTCGTCCGCGTGGATTAAGTTTAACTCCTCGAACTCCTTAATTTTCCAGGAAAAAAAGAAGCCTATGTTATGCCTTACCCGGGATGTAATCTACCGCTATACCAAATTTTATTAAAATCGGTTGAATAGATGGACCGTGAAAGCGTAGCAGACTGACAGACAGACACTCTTTCGCATTTATAATAATGTCCTCCCGACCGAATTTCGGCCACGGCGGCCAATCTCCAGAGAGATTAGCCATCTGCGCGGGAGATATTATAGTGCACAAGTGTGTGCGCAAACACAGGTGCACACTCTGTTCCTTTACTCTCATAGCCCGATGGGATGGAAAATCCGACACGACCGGAGAGAGATCAGGCGCAGGACCGACGGCTTAACGTGCTCTCCGAGGCACGGGGGTGCAACACCGCCAACTTCCTAACTCCGGGCTAGCACTGAGAATTTCTTGTCAGAAAAACCCAGACTTGTTGTGACCCGACCCGGGACTCGAACCCGGGACCTCGTCGGCCGCAGTCGAACATGCTAACCACTAGACCAACGAGGCAGTTTCGCATTTATAATATTAGTATGGATGTAGCTACTCGTACTATGTTGTACTATTAAGAGAAGAAAATAGACGAAGTCTCAATTTTTGTAGTGTCAGGACGAAGCCAACTAGAAATTTTCTATTACGTACACTTTTAGATTGAGCTTTTGAAATCAAGCAGGACAAATAATTTAACTTCGGAGTATCTGAGCGTTATTGAAATTTCTTTTGATTTCCATTCGATAGCATTCGAAGAAGATTTATTTCATCAAGTAGAAGTCACTATTTAAGATGTTGGCACTATTGCTTGTCTTTATTAGATGCTAGCTGATGCCCGCGACTTCGTCCGCATGGATTGAGGTATTTTGGTTCCCGCGGGAACTCTTTAATTTTCCGGGATAAAAAGTTGCTGTGTTATTCCAGACTATAATCTATCCCTGTGCCAAATTTCATCCAGATCCGTTCAGCCGTTCTCTAGTAACAAACAGCCATCCATCCATACATTCATCCATCCAAACTTTCGCATTTATAGTATTAGTATAGAAGTATAGATTATAATCTGACCCGGTGTCAACGTCGCTAGCGTATATGAAAAATAAAATAATAACAACAAATAAACAGGCCACCACCACCACCACTACAGCCCATTAACGTCCCACTGCTGGGCACAGGCCTCCACTCTCATAGGAGAGTGGGAATTAGAGCTTAGACCCACCACGCTGCTCCAATGCGGGTTGGCGGGCTTTAACGACTATTATCATGTTAGTGATAATAACCGGGACCGACGGCTTAACGTGCTCTCCGAGGCAGGGGGGTGAAACACCATCAACTTCCTAACTCCGGGCTATTACTGAGAATTTCTAGACAGAAAACCATACTTTACTATGGCCCGACCCGAGACTCGAACCCGGGACCTCGTCGGCCGCAGTTGACCATGCTAACCACTAGACCAACGAGGCAGTCATTAGACCAACGAGGCAGTCACTAAGTTTGTGGGACTGTACCTTCATGATAATATTGTGTGTTGCACCGTGTACACACGCACAGCAAAACTTTATTTATTTGTTGAAATAGAATAATAATAACTGACAGCTATTTATTTATTATCAACGCTTCTAACAGTTATTTATTTGTTATCAACGCTTCTAACAGTTATTTATTTATTATCCACACTTCTGTACTTAATATCCATACTAATATTTAAAATGCGAACGTTTGTCTGTCTGTCTGTCTGAGACGCTTAAACCCATATTTTCACCCGATTTTGATGAAATTTGGTACATAGGCTATGGCTATTTATCTCGGATTAAAAAGTTCCTCTGGGAACTAAAACAACTTCATTCACGCTAACGAAGTCGCGGGCATCTTCCAAGTTTAATATAAATTAGTTGCTTGTATGAAGTTTCAAAGGTGTACCTTTGCTTTGCAACCTCGCGCTTGCTCGTAACTAAGCAAAACCTCGTCTCTACCGAGCTTAGTGGGGACCCTCCTATTAATCAAAGCAACTAATTATACTAGGAAGCAAATCTCGTCTCTTTATAGGGAGCCTCAGGCACTGAAATATTCTCATCATTTTCTTAGCTTAACGTGAGTAATGGAAGGCGTATTATAGAATAATTTCCTGACAGAGAATGACCGTTTTGCGAGATAAGGCGGGTTACTACCATCGCTTGGAGCAGTATTGTTTCAAAATGTCAGTTTTATTTAACATACCTTGACGTCTTATAATTTTATTACAGTGCTTCACACACGAGGAAAGTTTCTAAACTTACTTAAATATACATATCAAAAAATATGTTATAAAATTATAAAATTATAATATATATTATAAAATTATAAAATTAGTAAAACGCAAAATGTGTCATTCCTAGTTCAAAGAGTTCCATCGAATATGGGCCTTTGAAAGTAGTTTCGATACTTTAATATATCGCTACTGGATGGCATAAACAGTCGCGTAAAAAGACTGGATTAAAGATGCATATCTCAAATTTCGTCACTGGCAGGTAAGTGAACCGTGGCCGAGAGGTCAAGGCGCTCAGGGCGCGATTCCCAGAGAGACGCAGGTTCAAATCTTGCCGGTTCCGAAATTTTTGATATGTATATTTAAGTAAGTTTAGATACCTTGACGTCCTTTTAATAGGGATTATAATTCTATAACATGAAAGTCAACAATATTAAAACAATACGGGCTTACGCTATGGTAGTATGCCCTAGCTCGCCTTACGATCCTGCAGCGTTATCAGGTTTCTGGGAAAATGTTATTATAAAGATTAATGAACAAAAGCGTGATACTTTTAAGGAAAATACACAATATCTACTCCAAAACTTTCTACACGATATTATTATGTTTCAGATGCTCACTCACTAGAGTAGCGTAGAGTCTGATTAAAGATTAATACTGGATTAAAAAGATGCATATATGTATATCTAATTTCGGCACTGAGCGATCAAAGGCGCTCAGGGCGCGATTCCCAGACAGACGCAAGTTCAAATCCTGCCGGTTCATGTATTTAACTAAGTTTAGAAATAAGGTTACCACCAAAATTCTATACTTAAGTTCAAATTATAAAAAGCGCTCGTAATTTTATCTTTACAACATTCGTTACTCCTTGCTTACTTCAGCAAACCTACAACAGCTAATATTTACACAGTTATTTATACAATCACAAAACTAAACTCAGGCCCTAGGTATTATTATTATTATTAACTTTAATAAATGGACATCAACTTAGAACACGTTCTCAAGTATCGGTCAATCATGCTTATGAACGGTCTTGAAATTAAAATTTTATTTAAATTTTGATATTAGCCTCTTCAAGCAATACTTACCTGCCTGAAGCCTGCCTGTTTTATCTTCATACTAGAGGACGCCCGCGACTTCGTTCGCGTGGCATAAGTTTATTAAATTCCCACAGGCACTCCTTCATTTCCGGGATAAAAAGAAGCCTATGTCACTCTCCAGATCCTCAACTATACCTACCCATGCAAAAAATCACATCGATCCGTTGCTCTGTTGCGGCGTGATTGAAGGACAAACTCTCTATTTAACGTCCTTGGGCATAGAAATTTCAAGACTGTGGAATACGTATTTCATAAATTTAAATCGGAAGCCCAAATACCAAGTTTCAGGGCGATAACTTGAAAAACGACGGACTTTCATTCAAATTCTCAACCCCTATTTAACCCCTTTGGTGGTGAAATTTTTAAATATTTTGACACACGTACTTCTTTATTTTTTACCGATAGCCAAAATACCAAGGTTCGTTGATATAACTTGAGAAATATCTTGAGAAATGAAGGACTTTTTTACAAACTTCTATCCCCTATTTCACCCCCTTAAGGGTGGAATTGTGAAAAATTCTTCCTTAGTGAGCGCCTACGTCACAAAAGGAACCTACTGTCAAAATTTCAAGTTTCTAGCCACAGCGGTTTAGGCTGTGCGTTGATATATAAGTCAGTCAGTCAGGACTTTGAATTTTATATATATAGATTAGCAGGTTTTCTTGCTTTGTGCTAACTAGAGTGAAATAAGTTGGATTTATGAAGTTAGTTGACGATTCCTATTCATTATGATTATAAAATTATCGTGAGACTTTATATCATGATTTGTCCTATCTATTTTCTCAGTTTGGATAGTTCAATTAAATTGACTGATACTCTCATTAAGCATAGATACGCGTACGACGCCATTGAAAATGACAAACGTGTCTACGCGACAATGTAGGTCACTTGATGGGTCAGCTACCATTTGACACTGTCGCGTATCGAGCCGCGGTAAGACAACGGGTTATACCACATAAACTCGTAAACAAAGAAGCATAGAGTAACTAAGCACCAGAGACTGTGAAACAAATTTACCAACGCAAACTTGTAAGCAGCAATGCAGTACTTTAAGAGTTACGAGACGTTGTCAGATATCCCGAGAGAGTTCTGTTGCATTTACTCTTCGTTTACCGTGTAAACGTACATTATTGAGGCATCATAGTACTTGAAACTTGGAAGGATGCAGGGGTAACTTGAACTCGTAAAGAGAGCGAAATAGAGTGAATTAGAAGAAGAGAAACCCAAGTTGAAATAAATTCAAGAGCTACTAAAGAAACTCTTATCTATGACTTCGACTTCTATGTATTGGATTTTCTCGAGGTTCAAGAATTACTGCGATATGTATGATTGGAGTTATGTAATTTTTTTGAAGAGTTCTCTAGTAACAATGGTGACATAATGTAATAAGTCCCAATATTATTTACGGGATGGGGTGGACTATGCAGATAGTAGAAGATGCCAAATATTTCCTTTTCCCACCTTTCAACCTCTATAAACCTCTATGGACGATAGAGGTTGAAAGGTGAGAGGTGAGCGTGATAATATTACTACTCTGGAAAATAAGCCTAAAGGAAAAGTAACAGGAGGTGAAAGCGATGTAACAATAAAATAGACCTAAAACAATAAATAGACTGGGATTTAGTCCAATGAAATAAAAGAAACCACAACAAAAAAAACCGTAATGAAATGTAGTAAGATGTGAGAGCAATGATCAAATCGATGCGACATCATCATAGACCTAAAGATAGATCTACCTTACCTAAAGAATAGATCGACAGTAAGAATCCACGGAAATATGGAATGGAAGATTTGCGTCAAGGAGAGAAATTAGAATAAATGTAGAGGCTATTAATAAGAAAGAGTCCATGAACAACAAAGGAATGTAGATAAACGATAAAAGTATAATATCAAAATATAATTATTACTAGCTGATGCCCGCGACTTCGTCCGCGTGGATCGAGGTTTTTCGTTTCCCGCGGGAACTCCTTATTTTTCCGGGATAAAAAGTAGCCTATGTGTTATTCCAGACTATAATCTATCTCTGTGCCAAATTTCATCCAGATCCGTTCAGCCGTTGGGGCGTGATTGAGTAACAAACATCCATCCATACATCCATACATCCATCCAAACTTTATAATATTTATAATATTTATTTGATTATTTAGCCCAACGGCTTAGCCTTGCCATTAAACGAGGTAATAGCGCCAGTGTTTTGGGCACCATGCCCATTAACGATCACTTGGACGGTGTGTATTTTTTGTAAATATAATTAGTTTTTAATTTAGATTTTAATTTATTTCTTAGTTTTGCAATTCACATTATCAAATATAATAGACATCACATAATTTGTGCAAAAATAAAAGATATATAAGATAACTTTTAAACACATTGGAGTAAAGAGTATATTGACATCAGAAAAGTTGTAATGACAGAAAGTTGTAAATAAGCTTTCAGCCAGCTCAAGTTTGAAGAGCGACGGGAACTCTGATGCACTTAGTTTCCATTTTCTGAAGTAATTTCCTACTTTAATTTTGACACTCACACGGAAATGAAGCATGAACTAAAAAATTTAATTAATATAGATAGAGAGATACACTTGGGAATACGGAGAGAGAAAACTGACATACCTACTGAGTAGCAGGTGTTGCAGGTAAATAAAATGGTGAAATTTTCAAACGCGTTGATTAAAACTTTCAACTAAGTATGTATGGATAATGACGCTGATCAGATATGGTATCGTTCTTAAAGAAAAGTTTAATCTTGTTAGCCTAGAAAAATAGATTTGCAACAAAAAAAGGACTTATTAGTAACTAGCTTTTGCCCAAGGCTTCAGTCACGTTCGGTTCGATTTTCATACAAATTTCAAAACCCTGTTTTACCCCACTTGCGGTTGAGTTTTCAAATATCCTTTCTTAGCGGATGCCTACGTCAATCTGCGGATCTGTTTGCCTTTTAGCTCAATCTAGTTAATATGATAAGTCTATGGCCCGATCCGTCCAGTGGTTTGAGCTGTGCCTTAATAGATCAGTCAGTCACCTTATCCTTTTACATATTTAGAAGGAATAATCTGATTGGTCCGGTAAACACATCTCCGCTCTTTTTCGCTCTGGTAGATACCGGGCCTCAGACCGTGGTAACTAACTAATAGAAACAGAATAGTTTATCATGAGAGAAATCATTTATGATACACATTACGTGATGCAAACCTAAGGGCAACGAACCAGCTCTGTGCAAGATGTGGAGTGTGACGTCCCGACGGGATTCCACTGCACTTGCTCCATTTATATCATCCATACTCCATACTAATATTATAAATGCGAAAGTGTGTCTGTCTGTCTGTCTGTCTGTCTGTCTGTCTGTCTGTCTGTCTGTCTGTCTGCTACGCTTTCCTGGCCCATCTTTTCAACCGATTTTGCTGAAATTTGGTATAGAGGTAGATTATATCCTGGGGAAGGACATAGGGTACTTTTTATCCCGGAAAATTAAGGAGTTCGCGCGGGAATCAAAAAAAACATTGATCCACGCGGACGAAGTCGCGGGCATCAGCTAGTATCATAATAAAAATGCTATAGGATGTGTGGCCTAGTTGCAACAGTGCATATATGCTATTGTGCGAAGGAGAGCATAATATTATATCTTTATTTTATTTATTTTTATTCTTGTTGCACAAAACTATGTCTTATTACTAACAGAAAAGAAGTGGACAAAGGACCTTTGTTGTCCATTAAAATAGATCTCTTTGGACGGTAATAAAAACACAAAGTTTGTAGTTTTTAAGGCTGACGTCGACTAGGCTCACCGAGTCGAATCGAATCGCAATAATTCGCCAGCTATACCTATTATGTACTATGAAACTGCGTCGATTAGCTGCGTGCCGAAGTTCGCAGAGTCAAGTCTTTATGGTCTAGCCCAATTTGAGATGCACGTAGCGGCAAATATTATTTGTATGAGTTTGTATAGGGCCGAGTCGCGCAGTGCATCTGCTTGCAGCGTCCCTTTAGTGGGCTCAACCCTATACAAACTCAAACGGAATGAAAAAAAAACCAAAAAAAAAATAGGTCACAAAGGTGCTATAATAATATACATAGCGATCTCTCTCTCTGCGTTGTATTCCTCATTACTGAGGGTTGTGACCCCTTTCCATTAATGAAATAATGGTAGGAGTTTTCTTGGAATAATAATGAGGTGGGTTCCCACGTCCTTCCGCATACGACTCGACTAAGAGTATTTAAACTCTTAGGTTTTTGTAACAATTATTATCAGATGTTAGTGATAATAACTGGAACCGACGGCTTAAAGTGCTATCCGAAACACGGAGGAAACGAAAATGCCAAATTTGGACCTCCAAATTCGGTCACCCATCCAATTACCGAGTTGGGCCAACATTGCTTAACAATAGCAATCGATTGATATGCGTTGTCACAACTAGGCCACTCGTCCCTCAATAGTAGCGATAGCACGATTTAAGAAAAATAACCTTAGGTGGAAAACATACCTAGGTACTCAGTTCATAAATGATGTGAAGTGTAAAGTCAAGCCCTACGGTTGCTCGTAAACACAAATGCAATATTGCGATTGGAGCGGTCGGTAATAGGATCCAAAGATATTCCAATAAGTTGCGTAGACATAGGTATTTTTCCAAATAATCGTACGGAAACGTTTTCGAACATACCAGCGTTGAAATATACCGACAAAACCGTTATTTGGGGCGCTATTGGTATTTTGGTGTCTAGGACTTTTTATGCCTTTTTTTTTTAATCCACTGCAAGTTAGCCCTTGACTGCGATCTCACCTGATGATAAGTGATGATGCAGTCTAAGATGGTAGCGGGCTAACCTGTTAGGGGCATGACAGTTGTATTAAACCCATACCCCTATTCGGTTTCTACACAGCATCATACCGGAACGCTAAATTGCTTGGCGGCACGTCTTTGCCGGTAGGGTGGTAACTAGCCACGGCCGAAGCCTCCCACCAGGCCAGACCAGGGAAAATTCAGAAATTATAAATTTCCAAACCCTGCCGGGGATCGAACCCGGGACTTCCGCACGTTAAGGAAACAGCGCTCAACACTGCGCCATACGGAAGTCGTCAAATGTAACTTGATTTTTAAATTTTTTAAATATATAATAATTGATGCAATTTCATTTGAAATCAGCAGAATAAACGAGAGTAAACTTGTCATTTTATATTGAAAAAATATGAAATTCAGTGTCATTTCATTGCGCATAAATTAATTAAACAAAAGTCACGTAACTTTTTTACAGTGCCATTAAACGTCTTCATAAAAAGGAGCCCCTTATAATTCAAACATTTTAATAAAACATCGCAAGGAATGGAGCCGTAAGACGTCTCAATAATTAAAAGTCATCATGTAAATTTTGTTTTAATTTGAATTTAAGATGGCGACAATTACGGGCCGACTTATAAGGAATGAGTGAACGCAATTTGGTGAACAATAAGGCCCCATATTGAAATTTTAACTATTTTAGGGTGATTTTATAAAACCAAAGACATTATTATAAAGCTCCAGATAAATAAAGAATACTTAATGTTATTTAGGTATAATAAGTAACAAACTAAAATTATGTTTTATTACTTAAAGAAGTCGGTGGTCAAAACTATGAATACAGTAACTTTGACATTTCAGTATGTGCTTTTTGGGGTGTTTAAGCTTTCGTCGTGTACCTACTTGTGATAGTAAAGTTCATCATGTACTAGTGATAAATTTAGAACTCCGATAGAAAAATCACGAAACTACTCCATAATCTGGATTTTTAAGATTTAATCGGAAACGGTACTTAATTTTCTAAAGTTTTTAAAAACAATTTCCAAAATACAAAATAAGGTTGTTTTGAAAACGCTATAATCAGACTTTTTAAACTTGCCTTTACACAAGTTTAAAAAGTCCATTAAAAGTATGCTTCTGAAAAAAGCTTATTATACTGTTGAAGATTACGTAAAAGACTAAGGAGCATGGAATTGAATCACTCCAGCAATGCTAAGGACAGCGGTTACGTATGTAATTACAAATTAATGAAATTGTAAATTTTTATTTTTCAAAAGAGCAACCGCCGAGTTATATATATATATATAATAATTGATGCAATATCATTTGAAATCAGCAGAATAAACGAGAGTAAACTTGTCATTTTATATTGAAAAAATATGAAATTCAGTGTCATTTCATTGCGCATAAATTAATTAAACAAAAGTCACGTAACTTTTTTACAGTGCCATTAAACGTCTTCATAAAAAGGAGCCCTTTATAATTCAAACATTTTAATAAAACATCGCAAGGAATGGAGCCGTAAGACGTCTCAATAATTAAAAGTCATCATGTAAATTTTGTTTTAATTTGAATTTAAGATGGCGACAATTACGGGCCGACTTATAAGGAATGAGTGAACGCAATTTGGTGAACAATAAGGCCCCATATTGAAATTTTAACTATTTTAGGGTGATTTTATAAAACCTTATACCAGATAAATTAAAAATATACCTAAAGACATGGAACTAGGAATCTGCTTATTACTAAGCCTAAATAAGTCGTTGGTCAAAACTATGAATACAGTAACTTTGATATTTCAGTATGTGCTTTTCGGGGTGTTTAAGCTTTCGTCATGTACCTACTTGTGATAGTAAAGTTCATCATGTACCTACTAGTAATAAATTTAGAACTCCGATAGAAAAATCACGAAAATTGCTCCATAATCTGGATTTTTAAGATTTAATCGGAAACGGTACTTAATTTTCTAAAGTTTTTAAAAACAATTTCCAAAATACAAAATAAGGTTGTTTTGAAAACGCTATAATCAGACTTTTTAAACTTGCCTTTACACAAGTTTAAAAAGTCCATTAAAAGTATGCTTCTGAAAAAAGCTTATTATACTGTTGAAGATTACATAAATGACTAAGGAGCATGGAATTGAATCACTCCAGCAATGCTAAGGACAGCGGTTACGTATGTAATTACAAATTAATGAAATTGTAAATTTTTATTTTTCAAAAGAGCAACCGCCGAGTTTCTTGCTGGTTCTTCTCGGTAGGAATGGCATTCCGAACCATTGGTAGATTCATTCGACTATTCATAAGCACTTGTAAAAAGTCTATTTGAATAAAAAACTTTTGAATTTTGAATTTTTTTTTGAATTTTTGTTCCCATCGTGAGCTCAGCTTTATCGCCATTTTTAGGGTTCCGTACCCAAAGGGTAAAAACGGGACCCTATTACTAAGACTCCGCTGTCTGTCTGTCTGTCTGTCTGTCTGTCTGTCTGTCTGTCTGTCTGTCTGTCTGTCTGTCTGTCTGTCTGTCTGTCTGTCTGTCTGTCTGTCTGTCTGTCTGTCTGTCTGTCTGTCTGTCTGTCTGTCTGTCTGTCTGTCTGTCTGTCTGTCTCCAGGCTGTATCTCATAAACCGTGATAGCTAGAAAGCTGAAATTTTCACAAATGATGTATTTCCGTTGCCGCTATAACAACAAATACTAAAAATTAAAAAAATATATATATTAAGGGGGGTCCCCATACAATAAACGTGTTTTTTTCGTATTTTTTTGCTCAATATTAAAAACGGTAACAGGTAGACGGTTCAAATTTTCACAGAATATTAACTTGTATATTACCTTTCAAAATAAATAATTAAATATCAATAAAGTAAATATTAAAGGGGGGCTCCCATACAAAAAACGTAATTTTTATTTTTAATACGTCATAAATCGTAAAACTTACTACAGGTTTGTACGGAACCCTCGGTGCGCGAGTCCGACTCGCACTTGGCCGGTTTTTTTCTCGTTCACTACAGTGATTAAATCTATCCTTCTCGCATTTTTGTCTCCTTATGGCCTCTTAATTTGAATTTAAGACGTCGACAACGGACCGTCTAAGGAATGAGTGAACGCAATTTGGTGAACATTAAGTGGATTAATATTTTTAATGGAGTTCGGTGTTTCGGTGGTGAACGAATTGGTCTCCAGGGAATGGTGGGGAGTGAATATATGGAACGAAATTCCGAATTTGGTATTTTTACGTGTCACCCAATTTTTTTCGGGTTATAAATGGCCAAAGTAAATGACAGCGTATTTTAGCGTGATGTAGCGGGCACATTGTTTATTAGTAATTGTACTTTCAATTTTAATCTTAAGAGCCATTAGAAAATCAGGCTGTTAAAGTTAAGGTACGGTTTTTACTATCAGGTACTATACTTTTATTAAAAAGTAAAGTAAGTCATCGATAAGACCATAACTTTGATAGCTTACATCTCGGAAACCTGACTTTAGAAGATATTATCTCATATACTATATGCTTGTATTAATGCCAGCTATTGATTAATACACATTTTATGAGTGGCCGCTATTTCGAGAAAAAATAAAAATGGTGGAACATTAGGTAGGCCAAAATATTCAAACCCCTTTGGCGTAACTTACACCCAAAACACGGACACGGGATAATTTTATCCAATATTTTATTTTATTTTATTCCACTACAAGTTAGCCCTTGACTGCGATCTCACCTGATGGTAAGTGATGATGCAGCCTAAGATGGTAGCGGGCTAACCTGTTAGGGGTAAGGCAGTTATATTAAACCCATATACCCCTAGTCGGTTTCTACACGGCATCGTACCGGAACACTAAATCGCTTAGCGGTACGTCTTTGCCGGTAGGGTGGAAACTAGCCACGGCCGAACCCTCCCACCTGACCAGACCAGAGAAAATTAAGAAATTATAAATTCCCAAATTGACACTGCCGGGAATCGAACCCGGGACCTCCCACGTTAAGGCAATAGCGCTCAACACTGCACCCGGGAGGCTGTCAAAAAATCTCACAGGGTTCTAAAGTGACCTAAATACAATGAAGCAAAAAATGATAGCATAAAATAATTAAAGTAAACCACGGCTAAAACATTTTTATTGGATCAAAATACTAAATCGTTTTTATAGCACATTTGTGAACTAGACCAGTTCGCGTCATAATCCGGTGGAAAATTGTTATTCCGGACACGTTTTTCGCGGTCTATCGGTATTCGATAACCACTCGTTTTTCAAATTCCAGTGTAAATAGTCCCCGCTAGGCGAATAAATTTTAAATCGCGAATGTGGATTTATTCCCATTTCTCGATGGCACTTATGTGGTTTTATAAAAGACTGGCTGATGCCCGAGACTCCGTCTGCGTGGAATGAGATTTTTAATTCCCGGAGGAACTCTTTGATTTTCCAGGATAAAAAGTAGCCTATGTTTTTCTCCAGGTCTTAAACTATACCCATGCAAAAAATCACGTCGATTAATTGCTCTGTTGCAGCGTGATTGAAAGACAAACCAACAAACCAGGTATAATATTAGTATGAAGTATGATTTAAAAGCATAGAGGAGACTATTTTTATTTCACAGCTACATGATGCCCGCAAATTAGGGTTTTCGAAAAACCTATGATATCTATGATTTTACGGAAAAAAATTGCTGGATACTGTCTATCAAATTTCGTCTTAACCTGTGGGACAGCTGATGGGCTTAAAACGTAGCAGACTGACAAACACGACATACAGACCAGACCGGTTGCCGACCGACTAAAAACAAAAAATGCAAAGCTAAAGAGTGTCTAGACTCTAGAGTGTCAGCAAAAAGTTTAAAAAAATTTAATGTTAAGTTTTTTTGTTCGAAAGTTTTTCAGTATTATTTAGAAAAGCCTGCCCTTTAGGTTATATGCTTTATAATTATTTTATTACAGCGTACTATTTACGGTATTTATTACGCGCAGCATCAACCGCTACCATCCCTAAATTACATTAAATTGAATTGTTGGATTTAAATACTTGAGATTTTGGATGCATCTTTACGCTATACAAGAAATATCGCTCAATGTTTGCCCAAAGAGTAACGCCTGAAAAATTACTTTATCATAACATCAGGGCCTTGGCATACATCCTTAAACACGCAAAGTTTCAATAACTTTACAGTCATTGTTCTTCATGGCTGGTAAAGTTGGGAACTTTTAACATCTGATGAACACTTGCCTATTCAGGGTGGAATTCACTTGGTTATTCTAAAGTGGCTCGGCCAGACTTGGTTGGCTATAAGGCTAGGCCCGCATTGACAAAAACTTCCGCGCGATTTTTATACTCGCGATTTATTTTCCGCGTACGGATTTCACATACCGCGCACTGCTAATGCGGTGCAACTTTCCATACTGCACAAAATATTCGCACAAATATAATTCAGAATTCTTACCGCATCGCGTCAAACCTCAGATTTTTTTTCGCGCGAACTATAAATAATCGCAAGTGCGTGTATAATAATAGATCTATAAATAACAGATATAACATCCATAAAAAAGCACACAGTAAATCATAATCATAGAGTTAGTATAAAAAGTTTAAACTATATTCGTATATATCTACCATTTGTAAAACACCGAGAATTCAACTATGATAGATTTAAATGATAATATGATCTATACTTCCATACTAATATTATAAATGCGAAAGTTTGAATGAACGGATGAATGGATGGACGGATGGTTGTTTGTTACTCAATCACGTCAGAACGGCTGAACGGATCTGGATGAAATTTGGCATAAAGATATTATATTATACTCTAGAATAACACATAGTATTATACTCTAGAATAACACATAGGCTACTTTTTATCCCGGAAAATTAAAGAGTTCCCGCGGGAACCAGAAAACCTCAATCCAAACGAACGTAGTCGAGGGCAATCGAAAAAAAACGCGAGATTTTTTTCGCAGATGCGGGTCTAGCCTTACTGAAAATTTCGGTATCAAAGTGATTAAACAAAGACCCGTGTAAAAGTTTTCAAACTAAATTCATCTTTAGCCTTCGTACGTGTACGACAAGTTGAGAAAGAGTTAAAATTGTAAGTTTTCCGAGAGTCTTATATAATTTACTTAAGTAAGATTTTTACAACATAGTTGTTTTGGCAAGATAAAATGCGGAGACCTGACCTGAACGTGGAAAAATCGTACTTGACAAGTAATTATTCGCTTTCTTCTAAAACAAAAACCGACTTCAAAACTATACAAGTATCAACTTAAACTAAAAAGTAAAAAACATTATCTGGGTACATTACATTTTGTTTTTTGTTGATTTTCTCAAAAAGCTCTAAATCAATTTCGATAACATTTATATGGAACCACCTCTGAAGTATGAACTACCAAACAAAAAAAATCTTCAAAATTGATTTATAATTGGCGGGATTATCGCGTAACATACATACAAAAAAAACATACAGTCGAATTGAGAGAAGATTCGAAGTCTCTCTCCGACTATTATAGATAGAGAGAGATAGGCTCATCGAACCAGGCATAATAATAATAAGGCGTGGAAATACAATATTTTTGGCTAAATAGAACTATTCCCCCTGATCTGTCTCCTCATGGGGGTCAGACAGGAATAAAAAGTTACTAAAGATAATTTCTTCTCGGTTTCATTTATATCTTCGATAAAAATAAATCCATACTAATATTATAAATGCGAAAGTGTGTCTGTCTGTCTGTCTGCTACGCTTTCACGGCCCACCTGTTCAACCGATTTTGGTATAGAGGTAGGTTACATCCCGGGGAAGGACATAGGCTACTTTTTATCCCGGAAAATTAAAGAGTTCTGGAATCCAAAAACCTTAATCCACGTCGTCAAGTCGCGGGCATCATCTATTCATTAATGTTTTTATTGTCAGTGATGATTAAATTTCTATCGAATCCTAATAAGCATTTTTTAACCAAAATTATAAGCTAAGCAGTCTCTCCACGTTTATTTGATTGAATCCCGTTGGGAATCTAATCGGTCTATCGAAATCGTCTCATTACGGGGGAGCGACGAAATCAGCAGATTTAAATTGCCACTATCGCTCGTGTCTCCCTGAGGAGACGCCACCGATGCTTCGTAGGCTCCGTCGGGACCACTTCCAACCACAAACGTTAGCCACTTCTAATAGGCTGTTCGATTAAAGATTTGTACCTACTACTGTACGTTAGTCTACGTTTTTACATTGAATTTCGATTAATCGTAAACGAACGTCCGATCACGTAAGCGTCAAAGTAAAATAAACCTTAACGCAATTGATTTAGAGCTCAAGATCGTGTATGCAATTACAACCAGCGCTCCAGTCGAAACGTTTCATAATTAAAATCGGTTGTACTGAATTTGCGACTTTAAATAAAGAGACTTTGGGTTCATTTTGATTTGACGCCAGTGTGATGGAACGCTCGATTACGATCCATCGAATTTGCAATGTGAAAATTTAGACTAAGCGTACTGTACCGGACAAATTATCGAGTCATTAGTCCGTTTGGTATTTCGGTAAAAGAACTATTTCATTTTCCAGGATAAGAGTAGCCCTGATAATATGCAACCTATATTTGTACTCAATTTCATCAAAATCGGTTTAACAGATTGGCCGTGAATGAAATCGCGGGCATAATAATTAGTAAAGAAAAGAGAAGCCTTTGTACTTACTAAATATTCAATATTTTCTAACCACTACCACCACCATAATCATATTAATATTATAAATGCGAAAGTGTGTTTGTTTGTTGGTTTGTCCTTCAATCACGCCCTAACGGAGCAACGGATCGACGTGATTTTTGCAAGGGTATAGTCGAGGCCTTGGAGAGGGATATATGCTACTTTTTATCCGGGAAAATTAAGGAGTTCCCGTGGGAATTGAAATAACTTATTCCACGCGGACGAAGTCGCGGCCATGAGCTAGTTATCAATAAATTATGTTAATCTTCAAAACCTGTAACATCCTTCATAAACTCATATGAAAAGAAATCGGCAAAGAACGAACGAGTTAAATATGCAAATATTGACTCATTCGGCGTGACGCTGCCGAGTTTAATAAAACATTCATTCGTTCATTACAGCTCACTGAGCTCAGGGGATAATGCGCTCGCTCGCTGAGCGCGCTGATTCGTTATACACTTCGTAAATACGCTGCCGTATTGCTAGAACTTTCTACACGTAAAAGTTCGATGTTCAAAAAAGTATTTATTACTTATTCATAACGATCTTTTATATAATTATTAAACTATTGCTCAATCCATACGAATATTACAAATGCGAAAGTGTGGCTGTCTATCTGTCTGTCTGTCTGATACGCTTTAAAGGCCCATCTGTTCAACCGGTTTTGATGAAATTTGGCACAGGGTTATGTTGTCTCCCGAGGAAGCATATAGGCTACTTTTTATGCCGGAAAGTTAAAGAGTTCCCATGAGAACCAATAAAAACCTCAATTCACACGGACAAAGACGCGGGCATCAGCTAGTATTCAATGAATTATAATATTAAAAACCTGTAACATCCTTCATACATTCATATGAATAGAAATCGGCGAAGAAGCAGCGAGTTAAATATGCAAATATTGACTCATTCGGCGTGACTGCCGAGTTTAATAAAACATTCATTCGTTCATTACAGCTCACTGAGCCCCGGGGATAATGCGCTCGCTCGCTGAGCGCGCGGATTCGTTATACACTTCGTAAATACGCTGCCGATTTGCTAGAACTTTCTACACGTAAAAATTCGATATTCGAAAGTATTTTCATAATATTGCTATTTCTTTTATTTATCTTTTTATATCGAAACGCTGCCATTTAGCTAGAACTTTCTGCATGTATAAATTCGATATTCGAAAGTATTTTCATAATACATATTGCTATTTTGTCGTTTTATATCGAATGATTCCCTTAACACGGTACGCTCATTAATTAGTAACTTTACTAATACTGTGCTAATACACAAGATTCTGCTTCGTAATGTAACACAATCACTAGCGGAGAAATATTGAATCAAGTACCGCCAAAACAATCTTATTTTTAACCGACTTGCAAAAAAGGTTCTCAATTCGGCCCGTATGTTTTTTTTTTATTTTTTTTAATTAGACGATACTTTTTAAGTACTTACTGTGACGATGTTTTCTAACATTGATCATGACATTATATTTCTTGAATCTAAATCAAAGTAATAATAAATAAGAGCTCATTTGCTCTAAGTTTTCACTGTGTACGAATGACGAATGTAATAAAGGAAATACATAAGTCCAAATCCTATTTTTATCATCCTTTTGAAAATACCTCCACTCTGTGTGCGAGTTGAACTCAACGTTAATCCGCAATCTGAATATGTAAATATTGGCTCATTCAACGGGAAATTGCTGATTTTTAGTAAACATGCAATCGGTTAGTTACGCTCGACCTTTGCAAATAATTTGCTGACTCGTTGTGTCGGAGAAATCTGCAGCTACACTAAACAGAGGCAAATTGTGTTGTTTGTTAAAGTATACCTACTTAAATTTTATTTGCCTGCGAGTTGTCAATGTTCATTTTTTTATTTTTTTATTAGATTATTCCTGCGACTTCGTCCTCGAAAATTACTACAAGTATTTACGTACCGTATTATTTTATGTAACGTTTCAATAAAACAACAATGCGCAGACGAGGTCGCTTGGTAAATTAATACGAAGAATTTTTATATTTAGTATATTTTTTTATACTTTTCCAACAGGGAATAGTCAAGTTTTTAATGTTAGTTTGTTTTAAATGATTATTAATTATTTTATTTTAATGAAATCATAAAACTTACATCTTATCTTTTATGATTTCAATGAAAGCGAAACGAAAGTCTCTGAGTCTACTTGGGTGGATTGGCACTTGTCCGTCTGTCCGTCGGTCCGTCCATCTGTCCGTCCGTCTATCTATCAGAACCTTATAACTTCCGAATTAATTAATAGAATTACTTCTTTACATAGTATAATATGTGAATCGATGGCCTAAAGTCGAAAATTACATAATAAGTTATAAAAATCCTTATAGAACCTATAAGGATGAAGGAGGCGCTCACGGAAGCAAAATATGAGTTAATAATCACTTACTACTAAACAACCCAACACAACAAAAATTCACAACCAGTCGAGGACAAAAAACATCCCTAAAACACCGACATATTTTACCCAAGCATTTCCGGGTTTAAAATGGCGGCCAAAACATACGTGAAATATGGAGTAAGGGGAAAACGTCTTGGGATTGGGTGGCAAATAAATCGGGACCTTTGAGGTAGAGAACTAGGACTTATGTCAAGAGGTAGATGTTTGCGATGTTGACTTGTTCGGATGTGACAGACATCCCTGTTATACGGTGGGGATTTGTGTATGTGTCATGATTATGGGATGTTAGTTGCGCAACGGAGGGACGAGTGGTTGTGACCCCGTAATAAAATATATGTTCCTTGGTTGTGACAACGCATATCAGTCGATTGCGAAGGTTAAGCAACGTTGACCCAGACATCAGTAGAATCATCTTTCCGAACCGGTGGTAGAGTCTTAACGTATCATAAGTGGCTTAAATTGTCCTACATGAAATAAATAAATCATTTATCATTTATCATTTACCAAGTCTGTAACTAGATGGGTGACCGAATTTGGAGGTTCAAAGGCCTTTTCGTTTCCTCCGTGCCTCGAAGAGCACCTAAAGCCGTCGGTTCCGGTTATTATCACTAACATCTGATAATAATCGTTACAAAAACCTAAGAGTTTAAATACTCTTAGTCGAGTTGTATACGGAAGGACGTGGGAAGTGGGAACCCACCGCATTATTATCCCAAGAAAACTCCTACCATTATTTGATTAATGGAAAGAGGTCACGACCCTCAGGAATACGATGCAGAGAGAAAGTTGCACAACGGAGTCACTATCATCATAGACTTTATTGTAAATATTGAAAAATACTTTAATAGCGATAACATAATTATTATCTGCTCACTTCGAACCTAGACCTCATCATTGCTTTGCACTTAGCATGCAAGCGCAAGCCTATGTCGCAATAAAAAAAAAATTGTGTGTCAGCTCCGACGCACGACGAACGAATAAAAAATATATAGATTAGTAAATGAGGGTAAAGTAACGCATTTTTTATAATATTACCTACTGAAAGCATGCTTGATACATTTATTTACATTAAATAAATAATTTATATTCATCAAAATACATTACATAGTCATGGAAACATAAACAAGTGTTACCATGGAAACATAAAGTCAGTAACGTAACGGAGCACGTTAAGCCGTTGGTCCTGCGCCTGATCTCTCTCCGGTCGTGTCGGATTTTCCGTCCCATCGGGCTATGAGAGTAAAGGAACAGAGAGTGCACCTGTGTTTGCGCACACACTTGTGCACTATAATATGTCCCGCGCAGATGGCTAATCTCTCTGGAGATTGGCCGCCGTGGCCGAAATTCGGTCGGGAGGACATTATTATTAACGTAACGGAGAAAGTTTGATTTTACTCCCCATAAATTTTCATACCCCGGGCTTATATTATATGCAAATCGATTCTAAAGGAGTTAAACTCCAATAAAAAAGTGATAAAAAGCCAGTATATATATTTCGGCAAACTCCGAGTCTCACCTGCAACTAAACTAGCCCGGGTGCTATATATCACAACCTAGTAACCCAGTGGCACGCTTCAAATCTGTTGGGTCATTTTTAACGGCCGTCGCCTGTTGTCTGTGTTCATTTGTTATTTATCTTGTTTGATCTAACATTTTTAGGTCATATTTATTTTGTACTCCGGTTCAATGATTTTCATGTTAATTTTTTTTTAGACAATGGACAATTTAATCGATCTTTTTTCGGTACATGTAAGCGGTATTATAAAAAAATATTACCTTCTACTACATACAAAGTACTTAGTTAACAAAAGTTCATTTCATGGCTGAGTTTTAGAATTAAGATTATACTAGCTGATGCCCGCGACTTCGTCAGCGTGGATTGAGGTTTTGTAGTTTCCGCGGTAACTCTTTGATTTTCCAGGATAAAAGTAGTATGTATGTATTAAAATCTATTTCGGTGCTCAATTTCATCCAGATCCGTTCAGCCGTTCTGGCGTGTTTGAGTAACAAACATCCATTCATCAAGTCATGAAGTCCCTCAAAAAAAGTCGTCAATAATACTATCATTCTTTATATCATTCTAATATTATAAATGCGAAAGTGTGTTTGTTTGTTGGCTTGTCCTTCCATCATCAACTTTCCATCAACAAAAGTGTCATCAACATTAGGTACAAATGTGTAATGTTTATGATAATTTGAGACTATTGGTCTCTTGCTCTGAGCCTTATATAGACTTAACCTTCGTAATTATCCTACGTTTCATGTACCAAGAATAGCAATAAAGAAACACTACTACTACTACTACTACTAGCCAGCAACGCATTGGCGGTTCCTCTGGTGCTGCAAATGTTCATGGGCGGCGGTAATCACTTACCATCAGGTGACCCGCCTGCTCGTTTGCTCGCTATATATATAAAAACTACTTAACTAAATCTACGCGTGTGAATTCGTGGGCATCTTCTAGTATGTATTTCATAATTGCTAAAACCATACACAACAGATAGGTAGCTGAAAAAGCGAGAGTAGTCATAAGATACGAGATACGAGAAATATAAAGCGAAATTGTATATTTTAATATATTACACATTTGTATAATCTTAAGCTAAAAATATTCACGATGGGCTTCATTTTCAGACCCCTTGACTTGGTGGCATTAACTTTACAACATGTAGTACAACAAGTTGCGTGGAAAATCACTGTTTTCCATTGTATGCTCCTCGAATCCACAGACTGCGAGGCACGTACAGGAGCTTAATTAAAACATGTAACATGAGCTTGGTATTACTTAAAACTTACGATACGACATAATAGAAGAAAGTAGAACAGTGATCAACTTAAGTAATGGAGCAGGTATATATTCAAAAATTCAATCCAAGAAAATGTGCCTCATTGTTTTTGTCTCCTCAGAAACGTTGCTCTATATAATTTTAAGGATGTGTTTTAACTTTAAAGGTTCACTTTACTTTCATATTTTAAACTAATATTTTTACATTCTTAGGCGTACCTACTGCATATTAAATAGTACCATCATCATAATAAATAAGAGTGCGACATGTCTTCTTGTATTGAATTATACCTAATATAAAATTTTGTATCATTTATGTGCCCCATCCCTCTCCAGTTGATTTGTTGTACCAAGCTCCAGGTATTTAGTCAGGGTCTGTTTATTTCACTGAGATCTCTTTCTCTATTCGTTTCGATATATTTCAGTACAATTCCTCGAATATGATTAAAGTGATAGTATGTCCTCTACTTTCTTTACTTGTATTTTTATCGTCGCGTAATTATGTCAAACTTTTGCTAAAACCAAATCATACCATTGGCCCATTCATATAAACAGACAAAACGTTACCTTAGAAACAATCACACTGTACAGCTATGTCATCTAAGAGCAAATCGCATCGCTATCGTATCGTCAGAATTAAAACGCCACAAGACGATCTGCAGCGGAATTTCCACATTAAATATTCAAGAGGTATTAGAGGATAGAGTGTTAAAATATTATGTCGCTTGCTGAAGCTTCTAAATCATTGTTAATATTGTATAAAGTCCGCACCAATTACGTCTCCGCCGTCGAGCTTAAGGTTTTAAGCTATTTGATACATTTTGAGGCAGCCACGAAGCACTACTAACGAGATTATCGTAACGTAATACTAATAAATTGAGAGTTTAATCTATCGCCGTACGTAGGTGGTATTCGGAATATTAATGCCCTGTGCCAATATGTACCTACTTTAAACATAAACACATACAGGTCTAGTAAATAGGGAGGATGACAACTCAATCAAATCAGCAACACTTTATCAAACTTAAAAATGCACTTCTAGTATGGGAGTTGTATGAAATTTCTCATACAATTTCTGGTCAGAAAACCCCAATACTTGTTATGGCCCGACCCGGGAATCGAATCCCGGACCTCATTGGCCGCAGTCGAACTTACTAACCGACGAGGCAGACATGTTGTATATATTTTCATAATTGTATCTGATACTCCACAAGCCGTCCACTTCTACCGCCCCATGTATGGTCCTCGTGTAGTAATAATTTTTAAAAAAAAGCTCTTCAGTAATAAAATTTAGTAAGTACTGTACCTACAACAAACAAACCGGCCCACTTACTCGGTATTTTATGTTTAAATACCGAGTAAGTAGCCCGGTTTGTTTAATAATTCTTAAGTTTTTACGATTTCAGCAAATGTACACGCAACCGTACATTGTACTTTGTGTTGAACAATGAACATTCTGCTCTTGCACTATAACGTGTAACAACACGAAACTCTACAGTCTACACTCTACAATCTACAACAGTTGTAGACTGTAGAGTCCAATAAATATTGCACTTTACAACAATAGCTGTAAGGATTGTAGATATTTTAAAAGTTTCACTGTGAAATACCAATTTGTATAAGCTGCAACTAGCTTAAAAACAAAACGGCCAGCCCTTATAGACATGCCTCATAAAAAGACTATAAGTAGGATCATCACTGGTTGAACTTGATTTTTTAGGCAACAATAAAAGCTTTTTTTTCTCTAAGCACGTATTAAACTTAATTCGTGTGTTGTATGAATGAACACTGAATTATTCTCTAGTGCGTATGTCCGTTTTTTTTCACGAATTGATTAACATTGGTCACAGAGACAGAGTGTATTTCTATGTCTCTCTGTTACAATTTTACGGAACATCTGTTTAACCGATTTTAACGAAATCTAATACAGACCTAGTTTGCATCCTGGAGACAGACTACTTTTTGTCTCGGAAAAACCAACTGTTCCTAGGGGATTAAAAAACCTAAATACACGCGAACTAACCGATTTTAACGAAATCTTATACAGACCTAGTTTGCATCCTGGAGACAGACTAAGTACTTTTTGTCTCGGAAAAACCAACTGTTCCTAGGGGATTAAAAAACCTAAATCCACGCGAACGACGACCTCCCTGGCGCAGTGTTGAGCGCTGTTGTCTTGGCGTGCGGAGGTCCTGGGTTCGATCCCCCCGCAGGGTCAATTTGGGAATTTATAATTTCTGAATTTTCCTTGGTCGGCCGTGGCTAGTTACCATCCTACCCACAAAGACGTGCCGCCAAGCGATTTAGCATTCCAGTACGATGCCGTGTAGAAACCGATTTGAGGTACGGGTTTAATATAACTGCCATACCCCGGCAGTTATATTAAACCCGGTTACAGGTTATCCCGCTACCATCTTAGACTGCTTCACCACTTACCATCAGGTGAGATCGCAGTCAAGGGATAACTTGTAGTGGATAAAAAAAGAACGAAGTTACAGGCATCATTTTTTTACCAGAATTCATAATTTCATAATCAGGTGATTTACTCGACTTCATTTTGTCGAGCATTAATCAAAAACTATTTAAAAATGCATCCAGACCAAAGTATATAGTAAGTTACATAATTCTCATTCAGCGAGCGTAATACAAACGCCGCGAACTCCCGACAAGTTTTAAGGGTCGTATTTATATGAGGAGATTTGGAGGCAATTTAAAGTTATCACGAGAAAGAAAGGCCGCGCTCACTCGTGCGCTCGTAAAGAGGGAGAGAGTTTTATTGCCGAAACTTTCTTGCTTCACCGACGTCTCATTAGGGAAAGGACTGCTAATACCGTTTTTTTTCTCGTTATCAACGATCTTATAAATGCAATGTAACATTCGACATACACAAGACAATCTTATACGATGTTTCACTCCGGAGCATTCACAGGAAATGTTGAGTCTATAACGTAATTGTACTTTGTAAAGTCATTTGCAAAGTACTTTGCATTTTTTGCGTTGCATCATTTAGATTTTCTTTATAGTGATTCACAAAAAGTATTTTTCCAACATCAAATATGCAATCTTTTACATGCTTTTAGTGTGATTTGGAGGCAATTAAAAGTTTTCACGAGAAAGAAAGGCCGCGCTCACTCGTGCGCTCGTAAAGAGGGAAAGAGTTTTATTTCTGAAACTTTCTTGCTTCACCGGCGACTCATTAAAGTAAGGACTGCTTACACAGTTATTTTTTTTTAATTCGTAAACTGCAGTAATTATTAATCTATACTAATATTACAAATGCGAAAGTTTGGATGGATGGATGGATGTATGGATGGATGTTTGTTACTCAATCACGCCAGAACGGCTGAACGGATCTTGATGAAATTTGGCACAGAGATAGATTATAGTCTGGAACAACACATTGACTACTTTTTATCCCGGAAAATTAAGGAGCTCCCCCGGGATCAAAAAAATTTAGTCCACGCGGATGAAGTCGCGGGCATCATCTATTTAATACATATAAATTAGGTATCACGAGAAAAAGTAAGGCCGCGCTCGTAAAAGGAGAGAGAGAGAGTTTCATTGCCGAAACACCGACGAAATGATAAAAAAGCATGGAAATGAATAATTGTTCCAGCGGCTAATTAATCTAATTGTTAATTCGTTCTATTAAATTTAATTAATTTTTAATTATTTTAATAAGAAATCGAGAAAATATTCAGTCATACTCTAATAAATATTAAGTTTCAGGTATAAATATCTAACTTCCGCATGGATTTTTTTTGGATATTTTTGTACAAGTTTTGGTTTAACTGAGGATTTAATTTGACTGAGGATTTAATGCGGGGGTGTCCATACAACGAACCGCCTCGTTTCCTAGACTATAATGTTTTGATGGGATATAATTTGTCATCAATGTTATCACTCGCTCACAGATCATTCTCTTACCTCATTGTCTCTGTCAGCGTCTTTGATATGCTGCGCGATAAAGCGTACACTCTGTAGCGCGGCCGCCACTTCAGGGGACAGGTGGCGTGGTATCATGTTTTCAGACTCCGTCACTGTTAAAGAATTATTACTCTATAAGGTTATGTAGGTATTTAATGAAGTAGTAGAATCCTTAAATAAAATTCTTTGATAAATAGGGTAAGTATAAGGCAGCATCTGCGCACGTTTTTGTATATAAATAGGAGGATTCGACTGTTTGTTGCTTTTTTTTGTATGTGTGTATGTTACGCGATTATTCCGCCAATTATGAATCAATTTTGATTATTCCTTTTTTTGTTTGGTAGATCATACTTCAGAGGTGGTCCCATATATATTTTATCGAAATTGATTTAGCGCTTTTTGAGATAATCAAAAAAAACAAAATATATACCCAGATAATGTTTTTTACTTTTTAGTTTAAGTTGGTACTTATAGGTAAGTATAGTTTTGAAGTCGGTTTTTGTTTTAGATGAAAGAGAATAATTATTTATTGTGCAGCAATACCACCATTTTTTTTTGTATAGGCTCACACTCAAAAACCTGTATTAAAGCATGTACAAAACTTGCATGTATTGATTTCGAAGAAAATAAAAATGGCGGCACGATTGGTAGGCCAGGCTCCATGCTACAGAATTCGAACCCCTATAAGACTGTATATTATGTGTATATGACTAAGTATACCTGAAGGTCTCTGATGTATGCCCGCTCCAAGTATATCATCTTCGGGGTTGGGTGACTTTCGATAGTCACTTTCTTCACCCTTGCTGTCATACCCATCGGTCAAGCTGTCCCTGCTGTAACAAACGATACCTACGCTTACAAAAATATTCTTTTACACTGACGAAAAAATGGACCCTTAAAGGATCACTGTGTTGTTCGTCTGTCTATCTGTCAACCTAATTTTTCTCATGAACGCGTGAAGGTATCAAGTTAAAATTAATATCAAATACTAAGGTCCACGGGCCCTCGAAGCTGTACAAAAATCAAGCTTCTAAGTCCAAGCAATCAAAAGATACGGCCGTTAATGTCACATATTTTGCATTGGTATCATTATTTTGATTATGTACTCCTATATGAAAGATCATTGCTCGCCAATAAATCAAAACCTATAGGGTACTTCCCATTGACCCAGAATCATAAAATTTGGCAAGAAGCAAGGTCCTACAGCGCAGTATAGGAAAAAATCCGGAAATCGTTAGGGTTCCGTACTCATAGGGTGTTGAATTGCTTTTCAGGCGCTACTAGTTTATTACGTGTTGTTATAGCATATTTCTTGTTATTTACTAAAATAATTTATATTGTGTGATGGTACAGAACCCTTTGTGTACGAGTCTGACTCGCACTTTACCGGTTTTTTTTATATACCTACCTATTAAATCCGAAGAACCCAAGGAAGGTGTTTACGACTTTTATAAGTAGCTGTAGATTTTTAAAATGCCTTGACACACAGACAGACCAGACATAACTATAAGGATAACTACCTTGTTTTATTAGGGAACCGTAAAAAGTATGTTCGAGTGTTTTTAGTTACCCCGAACTAAACTCTATGAATGTTTTCCAGTTCAAAAAGTATAAAGATAACGGCACGGCAAACTTTTTACGACAATTTTTTACTGTGCTCAGACCATGAAGGAACTCAGTCATGCCTCTTTATTCGCTTTTACTAGCTCCTTACTTTATCACGCCGTTTATTGGACGTAAAATGTGAAATATTTTACGGTTGGAGCCAATGTTTGCGCCACAGGAACCCGTTTGCGTATTAGCGATAATTTTAGTCAATATTCTCAAAAATTTGAAGAGTTAAGCTTTGGGCATACCGAGAAGATTTACCTATAAATGTATTTTCTTTATAAATATTACTAGATGATGCCCGCGACTTCGTCTGCGTGGATTAAGATTTTTTTGATTTCCGCGGGAACTCTTAAATTTTCCGGGATAAAAAGTAGCTTATGTCTTTCCCCGGGATACAACCTACCCCTGTATCAAATTTCATCAAAATCGGTTGAACAGATGAGCCGTGAATGCGTAGCAGACAGACAGACGGACAGACAGACAGACAGACAGTCACACTTTCGCATTTACAATGTTATGTAGGTATGAATTATAATTGAGTAGTTGACAACCCTACCTAAAATACCCAAAATATTAAAGTTCAGTATAGATATGAACTGAGAAACTGTCGTAAACGAAAATTTCATACAAATTAAGTTTTTCTTGCACAATATTTCGCCTTCAATAGATGTTATGATAAATATTTTCATATAGGAAGTATTCACTTATATTTCCCATATTATAAAAACATTAATTTAAATTCAATACACATCCATTAATGCACACGCATGAAAAGGTCCTTGAAAATACTTAACATATATTTGAAAGAATTATGGCAACATAAATAAATGAGGATAACCATATCATTTCACCTTTCCATTGTATAGAACAGGAAAGAATCCAACCGAGCCCTTTTATTTGCTTTCATAAGCTCGTTGCTTTATCCGTTTGTGGAAATGTAAAAATATTACGCGATTTAGACCATTGTTTAGGCGTCGGGTAATGGTTCGCGTATTAGCGATAATTTTACTCGGTAAATCTTGACACTTATTTCAACGTAAAACTATAGGCACAATAAGATCCGTATAGTTACATAGGTAGTTAATATTTTAATTAATGCGAAAGTGTGTTTGTATTTTTATTCACGCCGCAGCAAAATTACGACATGATTTATTTTTGCATGGGTATATTTAGAGAAAATCAAAGAAATAACCTATATCTCTTTAGCCCTTTATTGACAATTAATTAACTACGGTTATTAATTATTTAATAACAGACTTACTTCTGTAATCACATATTATTGTGAATTGTTTTCGTGGATAAATAAATCATTTATCTATCTATCTATCTATATGCTTTTTTAACAGTTTTAGCTTTAGTTTAGAACATAAACAAATGTATGTATTATCTTACTAATATTATAAATATGACAGTTTGGTGTTAGTTAATCCTCCACTCCACAATAACTGAACTGATTTGGCTAAATGATAGATCAAACCATTTTTACTCGATGTAGGTACCGAATATAAAAATTATTGTAATGCATATAAATTATGTTAGTAAAATGAGATCAAGAAATTAAGTCAAAGTAAGTTTACATTATTTCGAGCGCAGTGTGCCCACAACTTTAAGCCCATATAATTGTATTTTGTGTTTTCGCGCATTTATCAAGGGGCGCACGTGACGCTCTCGGGGCTTTTACCCTAATGGTGGAATAATAAGCTTTAAAGCTAGTTTGTCAAATGTTATTATAAAGTAAAATAGCTTATTATTTAAAGGACTATATGAACTACAAGATCAATTAATGCTTTTGAGACTCTAGGCCCATAATATAAATTAATACTACAAAATTGTTAAATAAAAATTATTAGTCAAAATGCCCATACAAAGATATGATAGTAGAATGTCCATGTCCATGTCTTCGTCCGCGTGGATGTAATATTTTTTCTTTAATTTCTTTAGGAACTCTTTGATTTTCCGGGATTTGATGGCGCAGAGCAAATTTGCATGATCAAATAGAACCGGAGCAAACTGAAAACCAGCGCTGAGCATTGTTATCAATGCTCAGTAATGTTAAGTTTGTCTCCTATTGTTTTTGTTAGTTTTTAACTTAGTCATAGGATAAGTGTTTTGTGTACATCTAGCAATGAGGAAACAATCGTTTATTATTGATTTATATTCAAAGCAACCAAAAAAATATTTAAAATTCTTTTTAAATAACCGATCAATAGCAATTGTAAAATAAAATATTTTTTACTAGATGATTCCCGCGACTTCGTCCGCGTGGATTAAGATTTTTTGATTCCCGCGGGAACTCTTTATTTTTCTGGGATAAAAAGTAGCCTATGTCCTTCCTCGGGATACAATCTACCCCTGTACCAAATTTCAGCAAAATCGGTTGAAAAGATGAGCCGGGAAAGCGTAGCAGACAGACAGACAGACAGACAGACAGACAGACACACTTTCGCATTTATAATATTAGTATGGATTTCTACACACTATGCTGGGGCCGTACTTCCAACGCACAATGCCGTATTGTTTCATTATTGTTCACTTTCGTGTTTTAGAATTATAATTATTTTTAGGAACATCAAGGTACGTGACATCAAGCAAAATAAATAAAGATTTTATTTATTTATTTAATCTGTCATTTTGAGTAATATTGCTTAATTATTGCTTTAAGCGTTGGCAGTATGGCCCCAGAACCATGTACGGTTCCTATATCTCTACAACTTAGGTTGGCAGTAACCCTGTAGCATCAGAATTGAGGAGTTGGATTCAGAAATTTTATATGGGACCATCTCGCAATCTTCCTCTAGCCAGTTTTTAAAATAAAAATAAGTAAAACAGTTCAAAAATCGATGTTTATACATTAAATCCATATCTACTAACATTATTATGTCTGCTACGCTTTAACGGCCCATCATTTCAACCTATTTTGATGAAATTTGGTATACTTACTGGCTACTTTTTCTCCCGGAAAATTAAGGAGTTTCCCCGGGAAATAAAAAAATCTAGTATATACAATAGATTTATTTTATTTAATTACAACTAGGAAATAAACAAACTATAAATGAAATCTAAATTAAAACTAATATTACAAACACTATTAAATTAAAACTAAGTAAAATAAATTAAATTAAATCTAAAACCTCATCGAGACCACCGCAGCGAGGCATTGTACCCAAGATGCTGGCAGACTATACTACTATCTACATACGTCAGTCCACCAACCTCATTTCCAACTCATTGGTATATCCATTGGAAACGAAGGTATCATCGTAGTCTGGCAGAGAGTACTTGGTCCTCCTCATCATGAGGAGTTTGGGCATCAGTTGCAGAAACAGCTTCTTCATCCACGGCGACATCGTATGAGTAGACGGAGACCTTTATAAATGAGAATAAATTATTATCTTGTTTTTATTTTTTTATAAACTAGTGCTTGGCTGCAATCAGACCTAAGTCCTAGCAAGCGCGGTGATGCAGCCTAAGGTAAAACAACTGTGTGAGAAAAATTATCGTTCCCAACTTTGAATATATTCAATTCAATATTTATTTCTTCAGTTTAGCTACACTGTACACTTATTGACGTCCGAAACATAAAAAAAACATGATGGTGATAATCAATTACGGTACGAGGGTTCCAAACGCGCCCTGGTCTGAGAAGAGCCCACAACAAACTTTGCCGGTTTTTTTTATTATCACCTTCTCACAAACATCGTATATTTAATAGAGCTATAATGCCTAATATAAGTTAACCACGCTTTTTTATCATTTAAATAATCCTTTACATTGTAGGTAATAGGATTTTTCAATTATTTAAAATAGTTTATGTTTTACAAAAACTTTAAACTTGTTGAGAGACATCTCCAATATGTCTTCTGGGAGTTTATTATAAAAACGTATGCTGTTGCCGACAAATGAATTACTAATTAACCGACTTCCAAAAAAGAGAAGGTTCTCAATTCGGCGCGTATGTTTTTTTTTACAAAGTGTAGAGGCGGGCACTACAATTTTATTGTTATTTCTTGTACTATACTCCAATATGTCTTCTGGGAGTTTATTATAAAAACGTATGCTGTTGTCGACAAATGAATTACTAATTAACCGACTTCCAAAAAAGGAGGAGGTTCTCATTTCGGCGCGTATGTTTTTTTTTACAAAGTGTAGAGGCGGGCACTACAATTTTATTGTTATTTCTTGTACTACACGATACTATACGATAGCGATCTTCAACGATCTAAACAGAGACATTCAAATATCGAACATCACGTTAATATGGGTTCACGCATTCAATAAAAGCGTTGCAGTTACACAACGCCATATTTCAACCGCCTATTGTGCCGTATCATGGCAACACTACAATGGGACTCGATTTATGAGGCACGCCTTTATACATTTTAGACAGTCTATTTTATTTTGCAATTTCGCAGCTCGAACACGATGACAGAGCGCCGTTTCCCGGTATAATGTTGCATTATTATCGACTATTATACGATCGGGAAGAAATCGTTTTACGGCCATCGCTGAAGAAATCGTTTTACGGCCATCGCTTATTGTGAAGAGTCAGCACTCAGCACCAACAAGTTTTAAAGTAAAATAATATGCAGATTTTCACAGATTTTAATGCTTTAAAAAAAATATAAAAAATTGCCGAAAAGAGTAAAAACGAATATTTAAAAAAAAAATAGCAGTCATAGGGACTGCCACAGAACATTTAATAAGAGGTTAGAAAGGCCCTAGTGCAAATTTTGTACGGAAACCGCTGTCGCCGTTTTGATCCCACCATTCTTCACTACTACTAATCTAAACGAATACACACGAGAGTTGCCATGTGTGCGTGAGGCAGAAAAAAGCGCTGCGATTGGCGAAGCTACGCACACTAGTGAAACTTTAAACTTGCGCGTGTTGTCGTGTAAAACAGCAACATACGCTAGGGGTTGACTAAAATATTTTTTATCGATGTTTATTTTTCGTACGGTCGACAGCATGTCAATATTCATATTGTTAACTTAAGTTGGACTCTATGTCTTTAGATTTTACTATTTTTAACCAACTTCAAAAAAAGGAGGAGGTTCTCAATTCGACTGTATGTTTTTTTTTTGTATGTTTGTTACGCGATTTCTCCGCCAATTATGAACCGATTTTGATAATTCTTTTTTTGTTTGGTAGGTCATACTTCAGAGGTGGTCCCATTTTAATTTGGTGAAGATCTGATAAATATCTCCGGAGATGGAGAACGGAACTCCTCAATGGATAAGAATAAATTGCTCGCGATCAGTGTGATAGTTTTGTAAACAGTATGTTTTAACCACGCATAGCATATCTCGTTCTGGTAAAAAGAAACAAATAAACTATTTATCGATACGGTGGAAAAATGCTACCGGCCTATCGTCAAGCTACTCTTATTGGGTAATACCAGGTAACAAGTGGAGTTGATCGTTCATACGCACTACGCTTTACATTGCCGCTCGCGTACATGACTGTTGGAGCGCGTTGTTCGCAAAGGTATAAAACCAGCGATGTACATACAAATTTGCGATCCAGTCACACTAGTGAAGGAAAACATAATGTCTTTAGTATTTTCAATTAAATCATTTAAAATCAAGGTTTAATGTACTTACCGATGAAAAGATATCTTGCCATTAGTCACATTGACATTTTGGCTTCTAGCTCTGCAGGTTATTACCGCGCAAGAAGGCATTTTACACACTTTTTTGTGCGTAAAACTTCCCAAGACAGTCCGCGGCCGACTGAGGTGTGTTTTTGGTACGTTTGAACCATATATGAGCGTTCGGTCAACGTAGTGGCGCGCGTGACCCGCCCACATCGCCATTCTAACCTCTTATTAAATGTTCTGTGGGGACTGCCGATAGAAGTGAAAACGAATATTTAAAATATAAAAAAATTTAAAATATAAACCTTAAAACTCATTAAAGTTTAATTACGAATGTAGTATATTTATATTTAAGACCTTTTATCTTCGTAACAACGCGAGCATGTCGGTGTTCGCGAGCATGTCGCTGTTCCTGAGCATGTCGGAGCGAGGTGTCGGTGACGCGAACCCACAAGCTACCAAAAAGTGCTCAACGCGACTAAAGAAGTTTTCACTTCAAATATCATATTGTTCTATTTCTGGCATTATGAGGCACGCCTTTATACGTTACCGACCATACGAAGTCGTGATCAAGCACTAGTAAAATAGTATTTTACGCTGAGTCAATTTAAATTATAAATGACGTCACGTAATAAAATAAATGGTTGGTTTAAATGCTGCAATAAAAAATAGATGGTTGATTTAATTGCTGCAATAACGGAGCTAACTTGATGGCAATTTGTTTGTGTTGAAATAAAAGCTTTGCGTTTATTGTGCTTCGACTTAATTTGACTGAAACTCTACAGCTATTAATTATGTTGAGCCGCATAATTACAATATTAGAAGGGTCTGTGGCACAGATGTCTGTGGCCTAGCGGTGACGATATTACGCCGTAGAAAAAATATTTATAATATGGAAAAAATATAGGATCAATTCCCTGAAACTTAACTGGAAGGAATGAATTTAAATCTGTTGGAGATAGCGACATCTGTGATGTTCTGTGTCAATATTACTATAAAGTTTGTTAGTTATTACGATTCTAAGGCCCACCACATACATTGGGAATTCCGAAACGGAATTCCGATGCGGAATATCGAATCAGGATTCCGAACGCAGCAGATCCATATAAAATCTATGGGTCTATCACAAACGCACAGCAGTTTTCCGTTCGAATTTATTTCCGTTTCGGAATTCCGAATGGGAGACTGTGCGTTCGGAATCCCTAGCGGAAAAAATGGCTAGCGCATCTCGTTTTAAGGGGATGCACCCAGTAACGGCGACGTATTTTCTTCTTCTTAGCTAGATACAGCAACAATGCAATCGCCTTGAGAAAATGCCCGCGACTTCGTCCGCGTGAATTGAGGTTTTTCGGTTCCCGCGGGAACTCTTTAATCTTCCGGGATAAAAAGTATGTAGAGTGTTATTCCAGACTAAAATCTATCTCTGTGCCAAATTTCATCCAGATCCGTTCAGCTGTTGGGGCGTGATTGAGTAACAAACATCCATCCATCCATCCATACTATACATACATATAGAAGTATAAAATATAAATTGCTGATCCATGTTTTATTGATTTAGGACTGATTTTTCAATCGTCAGATAAAGTTTATCGGAGGGATAAATTTGACGTTTTGACGGGTTTTGTATTGAAAATCTGCCAAAACATTTTGTATTGAAAATTTATCTGACGATTGAAAAATTAGCCCTTAAATGATATTAACTGTTGGTAGACCAAATAAACTAAAACATTTTTATTTAGCTATAATAGTAATGACATTCAAAGGAGATTGTGATTGTCATTTGTCCACACTGTAACTGTAAAAATACAGTGGTAGGCCTATACTATTTCGCTGGTTAGCAAATGTATTTAATAATTTCACTACTATACCTGGTTACTAAGGAAAGGTATTATACAACTATTATACTTAGAGAATTAATTAATATACAAGTGATTTGCAATATACTCGGATAATTATTGGTGTCAATCTGATGTGCATTTAATTTAATACTTAAAGTGTCGTAAATGTTGTCAGACGGTAAAATAGATAGGTTCAAAGATGGGGAGAAGAAGATCTAAATCTATAACAGGATTTAAAGAAATATACTGAAAGAGAGATAAAGACAGAGAGAGAAAGGTAGAAAAATAATTTAAAGAACAGAGGGGGACAGCAGAACAGCTACCAGTGATTACAACACTTACCTAAAATGCACATTCAGAACGCATACCGTCATCCAAACACTTAGCGACACCAAAATCATCGTAAACAGCAAATACTTCCCTAATAACGGTATGGCTAGAGACGTTGGCGGTATAATCTCGGCCATTAACAGGAAAAACACGGTCAGTGATACCAGAATTGAGATGCTTAACGATATCTACGAGAGAGAAAGAAATATATTATATAGTTTACCTGAAATGGACGTTTACAATGCATACAGTGACCCAAACGCTGAGCGAGACGAGAATCATTGTGAATAGCAGATATTTCCCGAGCAAGGGGATCGCCAGAGACGTTGGCGGGATGATCTCGGCCAGACCAAGGAAGAACACAGTGAGGGACACCAGGATGGAGATGCAGAGCGAGATCTAAAGGAGAAAAGTCCTTTTTGAATGATATTGTATACAATTTTGTTGTTAGCATTGTTTATTGTCTTTCCACTAGTGATGAGAAATTTAAAAGATATGACAAAAGCTATATTTATCTAATAATTAATTTCCGCTTTATTTCTAAAAAATCTGTTAAAAACCTCTGATTATTTTTCTAAACCGCTTTGACAGGCTTGTATGCTTTTATAATAGAGCTACTGCTATACTATAAATGTTTTTCGCATCCGGTTATGCATAAAGAAGTGCCTTAGGTTTAGAATAATTATTTATATAACTTGAACATTTTAATTTAAAAAATATATAATAATCTAATCTTTTGTCTTTAGAAGTCATTTATTATGATCAAAAGAAGTACATACGAATTTGAATGTAGCAGTCGGTACTTTTATTAGAATAATAATAATAAGGCACTTTTTGATTAGATACTTACATAATTAAAGACTTAACATTACATTCTTTTCACGTGTTGTTTTCTGTATTTTGTTTATAATTAAGTTTTTTCTGTAATTTATGTGTGGCAATAAAGAATTTATCTATCTATCTATCTATCTACATTCTTTAATTTAGAAGAAGTAAATTAGATTATGTTTCTATATACTCTTTGTTAATTCACATGAAGAAAAGACATTGATAGTTATAATTTTTGAATAGTGAAGGATATTACAGAATAACAAAGATTTGGTTACCGAATAACGGAAATATTTACAATCAAATAATTATAATAACAAAATATAGATTACATAACACAAGAGTTTAAGTATAAAGAGGTAGAAGAGTTGTAGTAGCTGGTGGAAAGACAACAATAAATGAAAAGCGAAATCAAATAAATGATACTAGCACACCCACACATCTACGAATGAATCAAAAAAGACCATAGCTGGTTATGGAGCAGGCAAGAGGTACTGGACTCACGATCGGATGGAAGGATGGAAATACATGAAAATGATTCTTTATATAGTCATTTAATCAAAACATCAAATGCATACGTGCAAATCAATTTAGAAATGATAGTCATAAGTATGATAGAGCACGACTTGAAGTTAAAGTTGCTGAAGACGTTTTTGGAATGAGAAAAATTAATATCAACGAATTTTGAAAATGACTAATCAATTTTTATTGCACTTACTATTAAAATGTACTAGAACCTGTACTAGAACTAACTTACTGGGGACCTTCAAAATTACCACGAGGAGTTAAGTTTTTAATATTTTATGGTAAGTATTTTATTATAAGTGAACAGTCATCAACTAATCAATCAGCAACTTTTACTTCTTAAGCATAATTCACACACTAAATAAATGATTGTTTATATAGTAGGTACGAAGATAATTTAGACAACAATTTAATCTTTAACACATGACAACATTTACATCCAATACTTTTTATGAATCGATGATTCTCGTCTTGGGCTGCCAGGCCTTTAGAAGAAAAATATCAAACATCCGGAGCGTTAGACTTTTATTTGGAGCAGTCGTTTTAATACGTCCTAAATTAAGCTAAACTAGAGAACCAAGAATAAAATTCATTCTTAATCATGAATGAACTAGAAGTTTAATTCGCTATAATCCGCCACAGCAGACAAATTTATGTGGTACAGTGCGTGTCTTTCACCAATAGCATGCGAACACCCATCACCCAGCAATTCACACCGACACAGCACCACACCACAAAAATCCACGATCCACGACAATGCACGATTGTAAACGGGCATTGTCGAGTCAACACCTCCTGAATATGAAGATGCTAAGGTTTCGGAGTGAAACGTACGTTGAAAATGGTTTGGAGGATTTGTGTGGTGTGGTGCTGTGCCGGTACGAATTGCTGGGTGCTGGGTGTTCGCATGCTATTGATTTGTCTGCTGTGGCGGATTATGGCGAATTAAACTTCTAGTTCATTCATTATCATGGACTTCCGCAAAGTAACGCTTGCTTCGATTTAATCATTCTTAATCGTTTGCGGTTGTAAATTTAGTTGAGAATTATAACGAGGATCTGGTTAAATGAAGTAATACTTCACGAGTAAAGAACAAATAAAGGTATATCCGGCTTTAACTAAAGTAATGTCCGCCTTCAAAGATATAACGGTAATACACTGCGGATTTCTGATAACGAAGCCTGACAACCCCTTCATAATAGTGTACAGTCTGTCAAACTTATCTGGCCCGGTGGCCAAAATTGGAGCTATTTTTTAGGCCTGTTAAGTTTTTGTTTTTATTTTATTTTCAATATAATATACTAGCGACGCTGTCACCGGCAGGGCGATTTTGTAAAACCTGCATCAATCATTGTTACAGTATCAATTGTTGTGATTGGCTGGATTTATGGTATTCTTGCTGCGTCAATGGATTTTGTCCAATAGTGGAAGAATGGTAACCAATCAGAGGTGATAGCGATCGTTACACTGTAGCTATCATTTTTAGCCAATCGCCCTGCGGGTCAGATAAGTTTTACGGACTATAAATAATAAGTCACCACACATAAATAGCAATTACCTTTTCACCAGAGTCCGATGGTAAGTAAAACACGAGTACAGTTAAGAATGTCAATCCAACACAAGGGATGATCAGGTTGACTGTATAAAAAAGAGTTTTCCTTCGCATTGTCAGTTTAAATGTTATATCTGAAACAAAACGACAAACTGTAGGTACATAATTATATCTTAACTCACCCTGATGGCATGATCTTAGATCAACCTTAATCTGTGTATATGTTACTGTAAAAGCCCGTTGGTTGGTTAATCTTAGGTTTTACCGGTAAATCTTAGGATTTACCGACATGAGTTGGTAAATGTAAGGATTTACAAAAAAGAGACAATTTTTTCGGGCTTTTACCATGAGAGGTTAGTACATGCTAGGTTTTACCAGTGCGGCTGGTAAATGTTGGTTTTCTCATGCAAGAGCGAGCGAAGCGAGCTCAGGACTGGGTGCACTCCGACTCGGATAATTTAGGTGACGAAGAGGATGGCGGGGTCTGAAAGACCCCGCCATCCTCTTCGTGGTTATTTCCTTTTTATACCACCCAGAATCCACCCGCCGACCGGGCCTTGGAGGGGGTGAGAGGGAGAGGGTGAAGTCTAAGAAGTTTTCCTAGCGTATCCCCTAGGTACTCCCCCTCCCCCTCTAAAGTATGTATTTTAGCCATTATTACGATAAAATTATGAATTATTATTACGTTATGGCTTACTTTTCTCAACATATACCGTGCCTAGAGGTAAATCCTAAGATTTGCCAAGCGAATGGTGGTAAAAGATCGAAATGAATGATAATCACAGAACTATTCGGACTTTTACCATTAAGGGTTGGAAAATTTTAGGTTTTACCGGAAAATCTTAGGATTTACCGTGGTTCGGGCTTTTACGGTAACATATATATAAAACACAAAAAATGTTTCTACCTGTGTTCGTTATAGACTTTGAAACCATCTAAATTCTAAAAGATGTGCCCCAAACCGTTTTCATTAGAAAGACAATAATGCGAAGATTTTTTTTTTTAGCGTAGTAGCACGCCGGGTATCCGCTAGTGTGGTAGGTATATTATTTATAAATGACTAGCTCTTCTCGGTAGGAACGGCATTCCGAACCAGTGGTAGATTCACTCGACGTTTCAAAGCACTTGTCAAAGTCTACTTGAATAAAAAAGATTCGAGTTCGTGTTTGAGACCGATGACACGGAAACAGTCGCAGGCAGCCTTTAATTTTTTTTTTTTTTTGTACCAAAAACTTATGAAATACTTAGAACAGAAACATAGTGGACAAGGAAGCACTTATCTCTATAAGAGATATCTATCAGTGACCCTTGGCAGTGGGAAAGGTTGTAAAGGATAGGCGTTTAGATAGCGCAGGGCTACGGCGTATGATCTCCCTACAGGAGACCTATATCCAACAGTGGACGTCTATCTGTGGTGGATATCAGTTGACAGTTTCTCCCATTGACTTACCAATGCATTAGACGCACCATCGAAACGCAAAAAACGGCACGGTCAAATTGTGCACAAATAGGTATTCTGAACAATTTTCGCCTCAGTCGCGCATGAGTACACTAGGCGACAAAATGTCGTATGTGTCGAATTGTTATTACAAAATTGAACCCTAAATATAAAGCTATATGGTTGGTTTTTGTGAACCGTTTGGTGTCTCATTCTATATTATCTATAGCTGTGTTTGTATAAGCGATTGTGGACGCTTTTTGAGTATTAATTTGTAGATAATGTTGTATCCTTAGTTGGTAAATCGATGGTTTCTCCATATAAAACGACGACGCAGTGTGGCGCAGTGTGGAGCGCTGTTGGAGGTCCCGGGTTTGATCCCCGGCAGGGTCAATTTGGGAATTTATTATTTCTGAATTGCCTGGTGGGAGGCTTCGGCTGAGGCTAGTCACCACCCTACCGGCAAAGACGTGCCGCCAAGCGATTTAGCGTTCCGGTACGTTGCCGTGTAGAAACCGCTTAGGGGTATGGATTTAATATAACTGCCATACCCCTAACAGGTTAGCCCGCTACCATCTTAGACTGCATCATCCTACCACCAGGTGAGATCGCAGTCAAGAGCTAACTTGTAGTAGATTAAAAAAAAGTTTCTCCATATAAAAGCTAAGTAAGATAAAGCATGCTTAATAGAAAATCTTTTACCAGAGAACGGTTCAGGGCAGCACGGATAGTATTCCTCGTTCCTAGTCGCCGGTACTTCAAGTATATCCCATTCAACTGACAGATAGAATTCACTGAGGTCTATTCCAACATGCACTAGACTACTGCCTGGTAGCTGGTCCATATGTTTTAAGTCAACCTGCAGTTAAAATTTACTATTAAAGTCACATATATTATATTCATTATCGCATGTGTTATTATCAATTATCAACGTTAGAATATGGTTGGAATATGAATACAGTTTTTCACTATTTTAGATTTTATCTGTTAAAACACAAAAATGCTTTCTGCCTATGTCCGTTATAGACTTTGAAACCATCCAACCGATGTGCCACAAACCGGTTTCATTAGAAAGGCAATAAAACGAAGTTGTTGTTTTTTGTTTTTTTTAGCGTAGTAGCACACGCAGGGTATCCGGTAGTACACAATAAATTATTTTAAACATATCAAAAATAGCTTAAAAAGAACAGAATTTACTATTTCAACAAAAAACCAACATGGTTTTTATAAACTCATAGATTGTAAATAAAAAACTTGTAAAATATAGATTAAGTAACTGTTGTTTACTAACACAAATCCTTATTGCCTGAAATAAAATTGTAGGTACTACAAGCACTGAATACTACTAAATCTAGGTATACTAAATACTTTAACATAGATTTTTAAATTGAAACTTAGCCATTTTGTTTTTAGGATTCCAATATGACTTGTTTAAGGTATACTAAACTGATTAATTATCACTAGCATTTTCCAAAACATCGGACCGATCGACGGCTGATCGTGGAGAAATTAGATAAGCCATGTGCGTGGGAGATATTAAAGTGTACAAGTGTGTACGCAAACACATATTATACTAGCTCTATTCCCTTACTCTTATAGCTTGACGGGACGGAAAATTGGACACAACTGGAAAGAGACTTGCAGGTGTAGGACCGGCGGCTTTTCGTGCTCTTCAAGGCATTACTGGAATTTCTTGTCAGAATAACCGTTCCTACCAATATAACAAAATTCTTCTTTCTTACTTTCTTTCTTGCCTACCTCGTTGGTCTAGTGGTTAGCGTATTCGACTGCGGCCGACGAGGTCCCAGATTCGAGTCCCGGGTCGGTCCAATTGGGTTTTTCTGACTAGAAATTCTCATTATTAGCCCGGAGTTAGGAAGTTGGCGGTGTTCCACCCCCGTGCCTCGTTCCCGGTTATTATCACTAACATGATAATAGTCCGCCAACCCGCATTGGATAATTCCCTCTCTCCTATGAGACCTGTGCCCAGCTGTGGGACGTTAATGGGCTGTAGTAGTAGTGGGGCTTTCTTTCTTTAAAATTTTCACCATTTCTTTATTACCTGAGCACCATTGTAAGTCCAAGATCCAAACTTCATGAAACAAGTTTGTTCATCGAATGGAAAGTACTCCACGTTGATTTCACATGACGACTTATAAATCGCTGGCGGTTTCCAATTCACTTCACCCGTGTACTTTAACGTTGCTTTTGTCATCAGGGTCACCTAGAAATGAATGCATATGTGTATATGGAGGAAGTACCTATATCTTATATCATAATATTATTACAAGGACCCTTAAACCAAAGGTCCTTGTATTATTATCATATTGTATAGGCATATATGGAATACTTAACTGTCTTTTATCATATTATTATCATGTTTAGAAATTTAGTGTTTAGAAAAGTGACTGTGTTTCCACAGAAATAAATTATAATCGATCACTAAACTTACTGAATTTTCTAACTAAGGCTACTTGCACAGGCCGTTAAATGTGTTTAAGTTAAATTTTATATCTGTCCTTTTCATGTCAACCCCGAAATAAACTTATCAAAGAGTAACAGCATCAAAAAAATTAACAAAATCTTTTTAGGCAATGTTGTGCAAGTTAGTCTGACACACGTTGGTAAAATTTGAGCGTTGAAACAATAGGGATGTCAACAATTAATTAATTCTTACTGATTATTAATTATGTACAAGGTCTTCCAAAAGACCTAGAATTCACATCCTCGGTTAGTTTAAATTTTATGAAGGAACTTGAAATTTAATTTGCTATAATCCGCAACAATAGGCAAATATATGTGGTACCTACAGTGTATCTTGCACTTGCAGCTTGCAATATTCACCACACCACATAAATCTTCCAAATTATTCTCAACGTACGTTTCACGCGTGGTGTGGTGAATATTGCAAGCTGCAAGTGCAAGATACACTGTACCACATATATTTGCCTATTGTTGCGGATTATAGCAAATTAAATTTCAAGTTCCTTCATAATCATGGACTTCCGCAAAGTAACGCCTGCTTCTATCCAATTGTTTTAATTTTGATTACCATTTCAAACTTTATAAGTGCGCTGAAATTTGATGGCGTCACAACTATGTACCTATATTTTTAATTTATTTCTTAAACAATTTAACAATTACGCTTACAAAATAACTTTTATCCTTCAAAACTGTTTTCTAGAAGCTTGCTTCTCTACCAAATTCCAAAATGTTATTATCATTAAGACGATCATTAAACTGGTTCATATAAAATGTCTATGCTCACGTTTTGATTTGAAGGATTGAAGGAACTGTCCTTCAAATTAAAAAGTGGAAATCCTCATCCTGAACCCTGAATGGAAATGATAGCATACGTAAGAATTATTTGTGAGAACGTACTTCGTAATTGCCGTCCCAATTGTTGTAAAGAACTATATCAGGCAGCCAGATGTGTTCGGAAGGCACATACAGCATCTCTACTCCGCCATAATCATCCGGATTCCACTGCAATTTGTAGTCGAACCATTTCTGAAAGTATGAAAACATATTTTTTTTATCCACTACAAGTTAGCCCTTGACTGCGATCTCGCCTGATTGTAAGTGATGATGCAGTCTAAGATGGTAGCTGGTAGGTAGGCTAATCGGTTTCTACACGGCATCGTAGCAGAACGCTAAATTGATTGGTGGCACGTCTTTGCTGGTAGGCTGGTAATTAGCAACGGCCGAAGCCTCCTACCAGGCCAGATCAGGAAAGATTCAGATATTATAAATTCCCAAATTGACCCTGCTGGGGATCGAACCCAGGACCTCCGCACGTTAAGACAACAGCGCTCAACACTGCACCAGGGAGGTCATATAATTATAAGCTTTAGTATATGTTTTGGAGAAAACTTTCCGTTTTCATTAACATTTTCCGAATAACTCATTGGACCCTTATTATTTTGTAATCGTAGTCGTACACATACGATAGGGGCCTCTCGCGCCTTCCTTTTTCTTTTCGGTTAATTTGGATCATTTTAAAACAAAATGACTGCAAGGACCCTCATCATAAAAATAGGTAAAAAAGAAGACGGTAATCATACAAAAAGCTTCTCTAACGTCGCTAGTACCTATGAAAAATAAAATTAAAAAAAACTAAACAGGCATATAAATTAGTTCCAATTTTGGCCACCGGGTCAGATAAGTTTGACGGACGACGTGGATATTATGACTTTTAGGAGATCCTCTATTTAATAATCACCAAAAAATTATTTATTTGAACAGCCCCCCGATTATGTAAGAATTGTCGATCAAACGTACCCAATGGTTCAGCGTCAAAGTAATATAAACCATAACTGCATTGAATTAGAGCTCAATTTCATGTATCCATTCTTATACGTTAGAGTATCGTTCATACCTAAACGTATAAGAATGGGTATACGAAATTGAGCTCTAATTTAATGCTGTTATGGTTTATTTACTTTGCCTCAGAACTTTAACGATTTCATCGGCCATTCTTACATAATTGGGGGGCAGGTCAAACAGTCGTGCTGTCATTATATCGGTCACATTTATCAGTTTGGTATACAGCAGAATTATGATCATTACCTGCTCAACCCACAAGTTGGTAGTCATGACCTGGTTCTTCAGGTTAACCTCCATCAGCTGCGACAACTTGAGGCCGAGTCGCACCGTTAGTATGTCGCTAACATTGGTCACAGGTCTGATCAGACGGTTGTAGTTGCTGAGGAGATCGTCGTACAGCCTCTTGACATCTGGATTCGCTTCCAGAAGTTTTACACCTGGAATTTCATTAATATTCGTTTTACTTTTTAATTTTAGGGAAATGTGAGATTAGTTTTTTGAAGTGAAAACTTCTTTAGCCGCGTTGAGCACTTTTTAGTAGGGGGTAAACTTGTAGATTCGCGTGACCGACATGCTCGCGAACAGCGATACGAAGCCGTTACGAAGACTAAAGATCTTAAATATAAATATACTACATTCGTAATTAAACTTTAGTGTTAAGGTTTATATTTGAATTATTTTGTTTTATTTTTTTATTGTAAAAAAAATATTTTAAATATTCGTTTTCACTTCTATCGGCAGTCGGACTGCTAATTTTTTTTTTTTTAATTAAGGTTTGGACAAAAACGTCTATCATCTGACTACAAGGAACTAGGATTTGGTTTGAAATTTTGTGGGCACTTAAATAAATATCACTCTCTTCGTATTTCGTATTTCAATACTATAATTTATATAAAATTATAGATCTTACTTACCAAAACAACCTCTAGCAAAGCTGAAAAACAACCACACATAACCCAGCTTCATTTTGGCACTTTGCTTCCGACAATATTTACGCAAAGATGCTGTAGAGCCGAGATAAAATGCATCGCGCATGCGTAATCAATATGCTACGAATCTACGCCCGTAGAGCGATACCAGCGCTCGTAGTGCAGCGGTGTAATTAGGAACTAGTAAATTCCATATTAATTGTCAATAGATGGCGCTAAGTGATCGTTATATTTTTTTTAATAAAATGCAAATGATATTATAAAAAATACTATTTATAATAATTATTAAATAACTTATGCGTTGAGCATTGTAAAATATTAAACTTATTCTAATAAGATCACGTTATTTTTTCAAACATTACTTATAAATAACTTTCCATACATCATGAAAAACAACTTAAATCTAAATTTAAAAAAGTATTCATCTCTTGTTTCGCTCCACAACTTTAACTTTTTTAAACGTTTTGCCATTATAGATGTATTCCACTGCTGGATCGTCTGTAACGAGAAAACCGAATTATTAGTAGAGACTTACGAGTAGTTACTCGTACCTCGATATACCTAGTTAGGTATATCTACTTATCTAGTCTATCCACCCAAATAGTTAGTATTTGGGTGGATAGTATTCCAGAATCAGTCATCAAGAGAGGGTCTTGGGCTTTAACTATAGTATCAGATAATAGATACATTTCTCTGAATGATGGATAGATAGACACACTTTCGCATTTATAATATTAGAATTCATTAATAGCTACCTACCTCTGATAGGATATTTGGGCAGTGGCCACAAACTGAACGGATAAACATAAGCGTTCGGCACTCTTCGGATGACTATCGTTTTCTCTTGCGCCATGTTCTCTGAATCTGAAACAAGTGATAATATATACTATTTGACGTTATCAATATAGATGCCTAGACAATGATTTTAATAGTACTATCGATATTGTAGTCTAGTAGTTTCGATTATTGCCATTACCAATTTTGAATAACGATCTTTAACTTTGAAGTAACGACTTATTACAAATAGACGCGGCATACGCGAACATCATTGCACTAAAAAACGGCGTAAATATTACGTACGCGGAGAAAGAACATAAAGGTCGACATACGCTATACCTGTTATTAGAAAGAGATGAATATAGATTCTGAGTTACACTGTTGTTAAGTGCAATGGCCGCAAGTGACGGCAAGTGCCTTCTTATATTCTTGCCAAAATAAAGCGCGGGTAACGTATCTAATGTTATAGATAACATAGCTTTGAAGAAAGTTTTACAACGTCGTTATAAGTCTGAGAGGGCAGCATTTAGCATAGACCTGCGGCCTAATTTCGTAAAAATGACAGCTACATTGTAACAATCGCAATCACCTCTGACTGGTTAACACTCTTCCGTTATTGGACAAAATCCATTGACGCAGCAGGAATACCATAAATACAGCCAATCACAACAATCGAGACTATAGCAATGGCCAATGATTGATGCAGGTTTTACATACTTAAAATTAGGCTACTGGGAATGGCATTTAGACCTAAATTATCACAATACAAGTTCATAGGTGATCAAGAGCAGAGCGAAAAAATTCTATGTCTGTGATCAACACCGGAGCGAAAAAATTCTATGTCTATGATCAACACCGCAATAATCTCCCAGTCCAACGTTTATAAACAGATCCTTACGTTATCCACCTATAGGTATTAGGTACTACATATAGATACCAATACCAGATACCTACACTTGTATCATAGGGATAGACGTAGGTAGATACCCTATTACCTAACGTGACAACACTCAAGTAGTTTGAGTTCAACAAACGAATGAGGAAGGGATAGATGCGGCTTCCTGGTACTAAGGAAGATTATTGCAATGTCAAGGTTATTGCCGAGCTACCCTTTTAATATTTAAATAACTAGAATTTGGTCATGGTTACGTCTGCCCTTCAGTAAATACTTTAGTACATACTATCATGCTCATGACTTCCGCATGGATGAATTTTTTTGAAATTCATATTTTTCGTATTCGTATATTCGTTTTCTTCGTTCCTCCTTACTTAGTTTATTTAGTGTACCCATGTCTCCATGTCATGACAGGTGTAAGCGTTAACCTTATTTTAGCATTTTGGCTCTTTTACCTTTTACTTATTCTATTATATTATGGGTCGATGGCACCAGCGATGGTTATATTTATATCGTTTTATCCCACCTAAAAACAACCACTTTATGTTGCTGGAGTCAGCAAAAATTCTTCTATTCTTAATCTATTAAACCAGAGTCTATTAGTGGGCCAAGTTCCATTCGAATCCGTCCCGTAGATTCAGCGAGATGCCTTATCAGATACATCAGACAAAATTCTAAAAAAATGATTTTTTTTTCTCTTTAAAATTTAAAAAAAAAATATACATGTGTCAGCTCCGACGCACGACTGGAGTTTACTCATTACGAACGAAAGTGTTACCATGGAAACATAAACAAGTGTTACCATGGAAACGAAGTTACCATGGTAATTGGTAACGTAGTAAATAACGTAACGGAGAAAGCTTAATTTTACCCCCCATAAATGTTCATACCCCGGGGTATGAACATTTATGGGGAGTAAAATGGCTTATAATATGAAAATCGATTCCTAAGGAGGTAAACTCCAAAAAAAAATCTTGTACCTACAGGAATCGTCTAGTAACAGTTTTATTTTAAGTAGATATAGATTTCAAATTCAGCTCCACAACAATGAGGTATTTCAGTCACTCCGGTTCTTCTACGTACCATTATGGCCTTGATATTACAGAACTTCACGATGCAGACAAACAAATAAATCACCGGTGGTAATAAAATATGCAAAACCATATCAAATGTTACATTCTAAACGAGACTTCCCGGTAGGTAGGTGTGAACGCATTATTTTTCACTTAAGAGCTCGGAGTGAAAACGTCATAGGTTTATAGGTGTAATCGGACCTAATTGTTTTCCTTAGGGTCCTGAGAGAAGCATCTGCAACATTGTCTGCAAAGCCCCCCGATTGTGTAAGGAAATCGTAATCGTAATCATTTGCCAAACGGATAATTCGACCTGTTTAAGGAGTTCATAGATGCCAGCACGTCAAAAAGTCTTTATGAACTCCTTAAACAGCCGAGCGATCGCGTAACTTCTGCATCAATCATTGTTACAGTATCAATTGTTGTAATTGGCTGAATTTATGGCATTCTTGCTGCGTCAATGGATTATGTCCAATAGTGGAAGAGTGTTAACCAATCAGAGGTGATTGCGATGTATCAATGATTGATGCAGAAGTTACGCGATCGCTCGGCTGTTCGAGTAATACGTTTTAAGCTGTCAAATTATTACAATTTGCTTAGACCATTGGGCCTCAGCCCCCCGATTACGTAAGAATTGTCGATCAAACGTTAAAGATTTTAGTCAAAGTAAAATAAACCATGACAGCATTGAATTAGAGCCCAATTTCGTCTGCCCGTTCTTATGCGTTTAGGGTATCGTACATACCTAAACGTATAAGAATGGGCAGACGAAATTGAGCTCTAATTCAATGCAGTTATGGTTTATTTTACTTTGACGAAAATCTTTAACGTTTGATGGGCCATTCTTACATGATTGGGGCCCAGGATTAGAGATACGTAAACGTTTTCATCGTTGGACTCCATTGATGTAGAATTTTAGTACCTATACTTCTATTTCAATGTTGGACTCCAAGGTTTTCTTTTTTATCCATTACAAGTTAGCACGTGACTGCGATCTCGTCTGATGCTATAAGTGAGGATGTTCGAAGATGTTGTCGGGCTAACCTGTTAGGGGTATGGCAGAAACCCGTACACCTAATCGGTTTTTACACGGCTTCGTACCGGAACGCTAAATCGCTTGGCGGCACGTGTTTGGCGGAGTGTGGTAACTATTCACGGCCGAAGCCTCCTACCAGGCCAGACCAAAGAAAATTCAGAAAGTATAAATTTCCAAATTTACCCTATCCGGAATCGAACCCGGGATGTCCAACGTTAAGACGACAGCGCTCAACACTACGCCACGGAGGTCGAAGGTGTCTTTCTAGTGCAGGTCAAATGAAATGAACTGTCTCACGTTACAACTGGTTATGCCAACTGCAGAAAAACTGCTTCGAAACTGCAATTTTGCAGTCGGCATGCAGTCCTAATGCAGTCTATCCCAGTCAGACCCTAGAGACTTAAACTGAGATCGAGAGCCGAAGACCCTTTATCTACACAAATTAAGATATCTTAAGATCTTCTGGGAACTCTTTGATTTTCTATACTTATAAGTATTATAAAGAGGTAAAGTTTGTGAGTTTGTGAGGTTGTAGGGATCTCTCTCTGGATGTACTGAACCAAATTTGAAAATTCTAGTACCAATAGAAAGCCACATTATTTGTGAGTGTCTTAAGCTATAATATATTAACCCGAAAAATTAGGGAGTTCCCGTGGGAATTTAAAAACTTATTTCACGCGGACGAAGTCGCGGGCTAGTATGGAATAAAGAGCATGCCCCTCTCCGAGATGCAAATCTATCTCCGTAAATATCTACCCAATATTTTGAATATCAGTTAAACGGATGGACCGTGCTATCCACGGAAGATAAAATACGGAGTCTAAAGGGCAACCCATGGGCAACCCTATGTTTTATAATACCCACGAAACTCAGCAAACATTCGAACGGTCAGTGCTCGTACCTATTACCTACATGTAGTAGGTATCAATAACAGCTGACACGCGTAACTGTAAGGAAGTGTTACAATAATTTATCACTTGTAGTAGCTTGTAATTTAACAGTAATACGTAAGTCGGAATGCGACCGTTATAGTAACCTCCTTACGTTTTGTTTGTTTATATCGGCGACAGTAAAAGTCTACGTCATCTTCGTCGTCAGCTGATAGAGCTAGATATTTAGCGCTCTTGTAGGGACTTCCACACACTGTAGACTTTATCTCTAAAGTCTATTGCACATTACAAGACTTGTGTCTTATAAGAAACTAGCTGATACCCGCGACTTTGTCCGCGTGGTTTAAGTTTTTTTGATTCCCGCGAGAACTCCTTAATTTTCCGGGCTAAAAAGTAGCCCATGTCACTCCCCAGGTCCTCAACTATACCCATGCCAAAAATCACGTCGATCCGTTGCTCTGTTGCGGCGTGATTGAAAGACAAACCAACAAACCAATAAACCAACAAACAAACACACTTTCGCATTTATAATATTAGTAGGATGACAGGATTTAACTAAATGTTATTATGATGAAAACTGGGGTACAAGGTACAACCCCCGTAGGTCATAACTCATAATACTCATATATTGGATAGAAGCAGGCGTTACTTTGCGGAAGTCCATGATTATGAAGGAATTTGAAATTTAATTTGCTATAATCCGCAACTATTATAATTTGCAACGGATTATAGCAAATTAAATTTCAAATTCCTTCATAATCATAATACTCAATTTATTTATTACATGTGGGACATAGAGATGTCTCTTTTGTGTCATCATGTTTTGACTCTACCACCGGTTCGGAAAGAAGTTCTACTGAGAAGAGTCGGCAAGAAACTCAGCAGTTGCTCTTTTTAAAACGCAAGACATTAAAATACGAGTAAGTACTTAGGTAGGTGTCTGTACTAATATTATAGATTCGAAAGTTGGATGGATGGATAGATGAATGTTTGGATGGATGGATGTTTGTTACTCAATCACGCCAGAATGGCAGAAAGGTCTGGATGAAATTTGGCACAGAGATAGATGAAATAACACTTCAGGTTACTTTTTATCCCGGAAAATTAAAGAGTCCTCGCGGGAACCTAACAACCTCAATCCACGTGGACGAAGTCGCGGGCATCAGCTCGTATATAACATACATTATACTATCCTGTGAGGCTCTGAATTACATCATCTAACGACTAAATAGCTAAGAATCTACTTTCATTCGCCATTTAAGTAGTTCTAACTGTGGGAGTTAATGCAGGAGTATAAATAAGTGGGTCAGAACAGATATAATCAACTGGACCTGATGGCTGGTAATCAGATTAAGTGAAATGAAATTGAATATAAAAATCATTGCCGGATTGACCAGGTCACAACTCGTATAGGGTTTTTGGTTGGACTGACAACTCGCGTAATGATAATATAGTTATCTAATAAAGATTATAATACTTAGGTATGAACTACCTAAATAACAGTAATCTACTTTCATAGTTCTCAGTTTTCACTGTGGGAGTTAATACAGGAGTATAAATAAGTAGGTCAGTACAGATATAATCAAATGACCTGGATGGCTGGTAATCAGATGAAGTGAAATGAAATCTATCTATATCTATAGGTACTTATAATAAAACTGTAACAGGTCCAATTCTGTACATTGAAGATATTTTGAAAAATTTTTTTGGAGGGCACTCATTATTCGATACTGAAGCCAAATCTGAATTTTTTTTCATTTTTGTCTGTCTGTCTGTCTGTATCTTGGCCGCGCATCACGCCGAAACTACTGAATGAATTCAAACGAAACTTGGCACGATTTGAGCCCATACTACGAGGTAGGACATAGGATACTTTTTATCCTGAAATTCTACCCCCGAAGGGGTGAAATAGGGGTTGAAAGTTTGTATGAAAGTCCTTAATTTCTCAAGTTATAGCCATGAAACTTGATATATGAGCTGCGGGTTGAAAATGAAAACATATGTGTTTCACAGTCTTTCAAAATTCCATCCCCGAAGGGGTGAAGTAGGGGTTGAGAGTTTGTATGAAAATCCTTAATTTCTCAAGTTATAGCCATGAAACTTGATATATGAGCTGCGGGTTGAAAATGAAAACATATGTCTTTCACAGTTTTTCAATATTCCAACCCCGAAGGGGTGAAATAGGGGTTGAGAGTTTGTATGAAAGTCCTTAATTTCTCAAGTTATAGCCATGAAACTTGATATAATGAGCTTCGGGTTGAAAATGAAAACATATTAAGTATGTGTTTCATGGTTTTCCAAAATTCCACCCCCGAAGGGGTGAAATAGGGGTTGAGAGTTTGTATGAAAATCCTTAATTTCTCAAGTTATAGCCATGAAACAGCATTTGGGCTTTCGTTAAAATATGAAGAAGTACGTGTTTCACCATTATAGGAGGATTATACCGTGGGATAGTAGTAATATAGGCTACTTTTTATTTTATTTCATTTTATTTATTAAGGAAAACCAACAGCTTATTGTTCTAGATAGTCTTAAAATTAGGTAACTTATAGCTAATGACAGGTTTTCACAAATAGACACTAAAAAGAACAAGGGTACCTGTTGATACACAAAAACAGTTGTTGAGAAAGATACCAGTTGTTAATCACTAATCAGTTGTTAATAACTTAATGCACTTGACTGGAAATTAACTATCCTGGATTATCCTGGAAAATTAACTAAAAAACTTATTCCACGCGGACGAAGTCGCGGGCATCAGCTATAAAGAATATACATACATAGTTACATAGGCTACTTTTTATCCCGGAAAATTAATGAGTTCCCGCGGGAATCGAAAAAACTTAGTCCACGCGGACGAAGTCGCGGGCATCAGCTAGTTGAATATAAAAATCATTGCAAGATTGACCAGTGTGCTTAGCATGCGCACAACGAGATTATCTCGCGACGAGAGAGAGAGATGTTGTCGTTGCCGGCAAATTTTTCATTTATCTACGCACGCATTTTTTTACTTTAATCGACAGTTTAAAATAGTTACTCAATACGAAACTAACAGGGGGCGTTGATATTACGACTTTTGGGAGATCCTCTATTTAATAATCACTAAAAAATAATTTATTTTAATAGCTGTTGTCAAATATGCAATTACCATGTCGTACCTAAAATAATAATTATAATTCGGAAACAAGAGCGACAACACTCAAAAGTATTAAAAAAATACGCAACGGTAGTAAGCCCCTTTTTTTTTTTTTATATATGACGGATAAACGGTGGCCTATGTCAGAAAAGGCGGGTGACGCGTCAAGAAAGCGCGTCTCATTTTTCTTTTTAAATCAGCAGAACCGCTGACCCTTAGTAGGTCAGCGACTCTGCTGTTACTATTTACTGTACTAGAACTGATATTTGCTTATTCAAGTGAGGCATTTAATTACTTTAATGAAACATCGAATTAAATGTTTAAATTCAAACACTCTTTATTCAAATTATTTAGTGATTCTACCACCAGCTCGGAACGGCCACTCACACCGAGAAGAGCTGGCAAGAAACTCAGCGGTAGCTCTTTTTGAAATGCTTGACAATATTTTTACAATATTAACCTAGTTTACGATATTCAAGATAGAAACCGATTCATCAATATTCATCACAACTCAAACATTATTCAAACCACATTAAAATCAATCTAAAACCTAGCTAAACCTGGGTACACCATCATAGGTAGAAAATCAAGTAGAAATAGGTCTTACAACCTTTGCTTACCAGAGCTCGAACAATAATGATACAGAGCTCCGCACTATTCGGCTACTCGAGCACGAATGACTAATAGTAATAGACAGCCGTATTTATAGCAAAACCGAGAGTGTGAATTTGATAACGAATTTTACAATAACCCGTTTTAATTGAATGTTTACATGCGCTGTAGCTATTTCTAGGGATTAATTAATCATTTAAATTTTTATAATTTTAACTATAGTTTTAAATAATCAAAATAGCAACATTTTATGAATCATGCTTTTGAAAACATTTTTAAATCATTGTAGTTTTAATTTTAAGAATCAGAATATCTTAAGTAAATGAGTTGTTGCGCCGATATATATATTTTTTTAACAAGTTTACAATTAGGCTTACAAAATAACTTTTATCCTACAAAACTGTTATCACAGTTTGACTGTAGGCATACAGTCTCAGTTACTATTATATAATATAATACTTAATACTATACATAATAATAATTACTTAATACTTATTACTTAATACTAAGTATACTATACTTAATACTTACTTATTAATTACCCTTATAATTATTATTAAAAACCCTTGTTAAGGCAGTTTGTACCCACTGCCATGAGCGGAATAAGGGCCACCGAACCCTGGAAATTCTCATTTGTCAAATTATAAATCTAATACCTTTATACGACCAATTTTTGTCTTGAATCTCGGAAACGGCTCCAACGATTTCATGAAATTTAGTTTGCAGGGGGTTTCGGGGGCGATAAATCGATCTAGCTAGGATTCATTTTTAGATAATGTCGGTTTATCCGTGTCATTGCCTGAAAACATGTTTTCAGGCAATGAAAAACTGCTACAATATCATTAGAATACGAAGGTAAATTTCGCCACCATCTACAGAGTTTTATATGATACTAGAGGATGCTCGCGACTTCGTTCGCGTGGCATAAGTTTTTTATTTCCCACAGGCACTCCTTATTTTCCGGGATAAATCCTTTATCACTCTCCAGGTCCTCAACTATCCTACCCATGCAAAAAATCACGTTGATCCGTTGCTCTGTTGCGGGGTGATTGAAGGACAAACTCTCTATTTAACGTCCTTGGGGATAACATTTTCAAAAACTGTGAAACACGTATTTCTTTATTTTAAACCAGAAGCCCAAATACCAACTTTCATGGTTATAACTTGAAAGATGAAGGACTTTCATACAAACTTTCAACCCCTATTTAACGCCTTCGGGGGTAGAATTTTCAAAAACTGTGAAACACGTATTTCTTTATTTTTTACCCGTAGCTTATATACCAAGTTTCATGGATATAACTTGAGAAATGACGGAGTTTCATACAAACTTACAGCCCCTATTTCAGCCTCTTAGGGGTGGAATTTTGAAAAATCCTTTCTTAGTGTGCGCGTACGTCACAAAAGGAACCTACTGTCAAAATTTCAAATTTCTAGGCCCAGCGGTTTAGGCTGTGCGTTGATATATAAGTCAGTCAGTCAGGACTTTGAATTTTATATATATAGATATAAAACTCAGGTGGGAAATCGGGTGGTCCCGAAATCAGAAGACCCGGTTCGAGTCCAGATGTCTCCAGTCCGATATTTTTTTCAAGTTCCTTCTTTTGTGAGAAAAACTATTATGTATAGGGAAAAAAAATACCGAGCAAAACTCGGTCATCCAGGTACTATGTACATAAAGTATCTACCATCAAGCATGGAACAGAGTTCTAGGAATTCCACACGTGACACGGGTTTTGAACTCACATAATTATCTACCTAAAAAAATTATGTCAGGTTTAAAATAGGGTTCCTTCCCACGTAGGTACTAAGGTGAGACTCGCGAGTCAGTGTATGAATGGGAGTCGTGATATGGGTCATCTCGATCAAAGGCACCGCGCCTCGACGGTTTTGGTGTCAATGATCCTTATACGTAATGCCGTGGAGGGACTTGAGGGACTAACCTAACTGTCCCTTGACGATTAATCGGAAGCACTTGTAAAATTTTATTTGAATAAAAATCTTTTGCACCTAGAGCTTTCCCTAGAGCTTTTCCTAGAGCACGTTAAGCCGTCGGTCCCGGTTATTAACATGAAAATAGTCGTTAAAGCCCGCCAACCCGCATTGGAGCAGCGTGGCGGGTCTAAGCTCTAATTCCCTCTCTCCTATGAGAGTGGAGGCCTTTGCAGCAGTGGTACGTGGACTGTTAAGTGGATACTAATATTATAAATGCGAAAGTGTGTCTGTCTGTCTGTCTGCCTATCTGTCAGTATGTCTGCTACACTTTCACGACCTGCCTGTTAAACCGATTTTGATGAAACTTGGTACAGGGATATATAGGCTATTTTTATCCCGGAAAATTAAGGAGTTCCCGCGGGAATCAAAAAACTTAATCCACGCGGACGAAGTCGCGGGCTTCATCTAGTGTATAATATTTATTATTTAGACAAGTTACCTTTCTCATCTGTCCGCCTGGGCGGCGCGGGTGCGCACGCGACGATGTTGGCGACGAGTGCGCACGCGCATAGCACGGCTGCGGCGCGGACGCGCGACATGCGTGCGTCTGGGGTGACCGCTGGAGCACTAGTGTTTCTGTTTGTTATCATAATATTCTGTTCAGGCTAACGGCTTGGCGGGAATACTTCCGCCTTTTTCAATTACCTAGGTACTTAGTACTTACCTGTAGGCTACTATTGCGGTCATAACCAAGTGGTTATGGCATCGGCCTTCTATTCGAAGCGTCTTGGTTTCGATCCCCGGTCACGCATTACTATTAATTTCTCTACTACTATTAATTTTTCTAAGCTATGCGCGTTTTTGAGTCCCGGATGTTTCAACAACATCAAACATCTGGGATTCGACAACTTTATACAACGTTTACTCAACTGTTTATTTAAATTAGACGATGCCCGCGACTTTGTCCGCGTGGTATTTTTTGTTATTCCCGGGGGAACTGATTAATTTTCCAGGATAAAATAATATTTTAAGTACCAAACCAATCCTTAAAAACTTTTTTAACAACCTAAATAGCTACTTTCATCTGTGATACATAATGTCAATTTAGGTACTTATGTCAATCATTTTGTCATTCTAAATTCTTTGGGCTGCGAGTGCAAGCCACTTCAAACTTCCACCTAAAAAATTCTCAGTGTTATATTGTTATGAGACACCAAAACCCAAAAAATGTGAAAACCCAGCAAGGCTCCAGTCGTCTGTTCAATTTAAGTAGCGTTTTAGGTGAGAATCGTAAGCTACGCGAAGAGTTATACGATACGACCACTAAAAAGCATCAGGAAATGTCCAGAGCTATTCAATTGTATGAAAAGAACTCCAAATTAAGAAGACAGGTGCAGGCAGCTGAAGACGAAGCCCGCTGTATAAGAGATTCTATTAATAAACTGCAAAATTGGTAAGCAACATAAACTTTACCAACTTTATTTAGTGAACAACAATATTACTTATGCATCTTGGCCAAAGTTGAAATAGTACATTACACATCTAGGGCAGTAAAATAAGAAATGTCTCAGATCACATGTAATTGTTGTCCGAGGCGAAGCCGAGGTCAATAAACATGTGATCTGAGGCTTTCTTATTTACTGCCCGTGGTGTGTATACTATTTTTCTCCTCGACGGAGGCGGAAAGCGGCATTTTCGTTTAGCGCAGCGGGAGGAAAATTGACGCTTTCCGCCCGGAGGTGAGAAAAAATATTTACCTGTTTATTTAAATATAATATTTTGTTTCTCTTCACCTTAAGTATACATAATTCTTCAAGCAAGTGCTTATATTAAGTAGGTACCTACTTAGAACTTTTAAGAAATTTTATTTTATTCCAAATCAATACAGTTAATAAGTATCTAAGTACCTACCTATTCACTTAATTTTATAGGTAAGTGTGGTTTGTCTGCAACTGAAAACTATGAATGAGAATATTTTAATGAAAAAGTGAACTGCATTCTGAAATCGTAAGTTCGACGTGTGCTGCATTTTCAATTGAATCTTGAAACAACAAAAAAAAAAATGTCTTGCGCCTACGACGAAATAAAAGCAATGCATCGTGACAACGAATTGCTAAGATACGAAATCATGCTGTCCAAAATGAAACGCGCAGAAGCAAGTAACAACGCGGAAAGAATAGCGGAAGAAAACTATTATCTGGAGAAGAAACTGGCTGAACTCCGCGAGGAAGTTTACAAGTTGAAGTGTGAACATAAAGCGTTGCCGTCACGAAGATACCGTAGCCGCTGTGGTGGTAATCCGGTTTTCTAGAATAAAATTATTGACGTTGTTATTGAATTGAGCTTGTTGATTGTTCATTATTTTCAGATAACCAACCTTCATTTTACTCTTACGTCAGTATGATCCTACTATGCCAATAGACGCGGCATACGCGAACATCATTGCACTAAAAAACGGCGTAAATATTACGTACGCGGAGAAAGGGAAAGAACATAAAGGTCAACATACGCTATACCTGTTGTTAGAAAGAGATGAATATAGATTCTGAGTTACACTGTTGTTAACTGCAATGTACGCAAATGAGGGCAAGTGCTTTCTTAAATTCTTGCCAAAATAAAGCGCGGGGAAATCTGTTTTAAATATCATAGTACTATCCTGCTTTTTTAAACCAACGCTTGCCCGCGCCAATTTGTGAAACTAAATATTTTACATACAAAAATAGCACAAACATACTACAAGCGCTGCCTCTAAGTTTCGTGACACCGACTTCATCAGTTTTCTTTTTTTGAAGTGAAACTTCTTTAGAATCGTTGTTATTTGAAAATTCGATGAAAAGAAAAAGCGACACCAAAGAGAGACAAACACATTCACAATAGGATTTAGCCTGCAAGAGAATGAGATCTACACAATAGGATTTAGCCTGCGAGAAAATGACAAGTTATATTTATCTTATTCTCTCGTAGGCTACTTTCCTGAAGTTTCATTTCTGCCGTGTGAATTGCACTTTTTTATTTTCTTTTCTACTAGCAGATACCCGCGACTTCGTCCGCGTGAAACAAGTTTTTTAAATTCCCACGGGAACTCCCTAATTTTTCGGGTTAATATAATATAGCCTGACACTCGCAAATAATGTACCTTTCTATTGGTACCAGAATTTTCAAAATCGGTTCAGTACTATCGACTCTAAAATCAACATCAAGGGTTGTCAAAATGACTAAATAAAATAATAATAACTCATAGTTTGGCTTAAGTCATTTATTGTCCCCTAGCACCCTATTCGCGCATCATCTTCTCCTTCTGGCGCGCCAGCTTCTTCTTGGAGAGCTTCTTCTTGGCGGGCGCGTCGTCGGCGGGCGCAGCGCGAGCCACCGCGTCCTCGCGCTCGCTGAGGCACACCTCGATGTGACAGGGGGACGACATGTAGGGGTTGATGCGACCGTGGGCGCGGTACGTGCGTCTGCGCAGGCACGGCGCGCGGTTCACCTGGAACATACAGGCGGGTGGAGATTAGATGTGTTATTCATACCTTAGGCTGAATGCTGAATGCTGAAACTTAATCAAGGGACCAAAATAGGGTGACAAGCATAATATTCACTATACTCGGTATGGAACTAAAGGAATGTTGGCCACGCGACAGCACAAAAAAGTCAAATTAATCATTTGAAAAATAAAATATACCTAATTAGTAAATTAAACACGCATTTTTGACAAATTCAACTATCAATTATAAATAATCACAGAAAAATTTAGATTAGTAAAAACCTACCATCTCTGAATAAAACTAAAAAGATCGAAACGTTTGAGCAGTCGTATTCGCCACATAATTATTTTACATTAGCGATCCAAAAATTACATAGTGAAATATCAGAGATAGAATACTATCTGATATTTTCACAAAAAAGTCATATAGATGGGCTAAGTGAATAATGCAGCAAATTGCATGCTACAGGTCTCCCATATCTTCTACGAGGCACAACTGCATCACCTGAAACTGATGATCGAAGGGAGAGCTATTATTTTAATACTTCCACCGTCCTAAGATTTTACAAAAGGTCAAAGAGAAAAAACCCGGTCAAGTTGTCAGTAACTATGTCATAATATATTAATATCAGAATTAGTCACCATATCCTAAACTTTATTGACAGGACACAAAAAAAAGTTGACTCATGTGCTACTTAAATAAATTACTAAAAAATAAAAGAAACAAAATATTAATTTAAATCAAAATATGTAAGTAACAAAATAATTATAAGATAACTAATAATAAAATTATCCTTTAGTAAGCATGTTACTATTAATATCTGCCTTTAGAAAACATGTTGTATAATAAGTATACATTGCCAAGCATAAAGGCATATCTATGGAGTATAAATGATTTATTTATTTCACATAACAACTTCTCACACTTCATAGATTCTTATCATACAAGTTGGTCCTTCTCTGTACTTTGTCACAAGTAACAACCCAAATATTTCGCAAATAGTGCAAAAAAACACTTAATTTTCAGTCCATCGGTGTGTCACTTAGCCTATTTGGATGCAATTTGGTACATAGGCTTATCTCTGTACCAAATTGAAAATAGGCCAAGCCGATGGTTCTTGAAAGAATAGCAGACAGGCAGACAGACGGACGGATTTTGTCTCAACCCCTTTTAATGGCCCACTACTGGCCACAAGCCTCTTCTCAGAATGAGATGGGATTGCTCACAGACCATCACAGTAGCCAAGTGTGGGTTGGCAGACTTCACACACCTTTCCGTATCGCATCGTATCCTCACGATGTTTTCCTTCACCGTTAAGCAAGTCACACAACTGAGTCAAAGATGCATAGCCCTTATCTAGCATGCATCTATCCCCCAACCTACGAATATTAATAGAATTGGGATTCTATCCACCAACCTCGGAGTAGGAGGCAGTCGTCTGCACTGGCCTATCACTGCAAGTATTTAGTATGGATTGTTATTTCAAAATCAAACTATAGTGCAAATGGTTACATTATCTATACTATAAACAGTAGCATATTATACTGTGCCCTAGTGTCCGACCGAAAGTTCGGTTTCGGTTTCGGTCGAGTTTCGGCAAAAAAACGAGTTTCGGTTTAGTTTCGGTTTCGGCGGCAAACCTGCCGAAACTACGACCGAAACCGAAACTGCATTCGGGAGTTCTCGCGCTGTGATCGGTCATGTTCGACGCGTTAAATTCCATCCAAGCGAGTAACCGACGAAGACATTTCGCCGCGTCCACGTGCCTAATCATGTCGTGACTAGCTTGTGTTTGCAGTATGTTTTGTTTGTTGTGAGTTTTCGCGTGATTTATTTTAAATTTGGTAAGTTTTATTACGTGATATAACATAAGAGTAGGTAGTCACTACCTGGAAAGGAAGTTTCGGTTTCGGCCGAAACTGAGACTGTTGCCGAAATTCGGTTTCGGTTTCGGTTTCGGTCGTAAAACCCAGTTTCGGTCGGACAATACTGTGCTCTGTACCTGTATATGATCAATGACAAGCCTGTCAACGTCTAGGCCTTTGTAGTCAGCGTTGGATTCAGCGTTCCTCAACAGTTGCAGCAGGAACTCTGCCGATTTCTTGGGCCATCTACCCTGTGTGGTGCCAAACTGTTTGGCCTGGAACATAAAAAAATTTGATTTGGTTCATAATGTAGAGAGACAACAGTAAAACAAAAACCTAACAAACATAATATCTAAATACCATGAACATGAGAAAAAACCCATGATTCAAGCGAAGGGCCGACTTACACACCATGCCAACTTACGCCCAGTACAGGCCCCAGAGTGGCGTACACAGGTTTTGAAGCTAGGGTAGGGTTATTAGTTAGTCAGAATACCTATGTAGCTGTTTAGATGAAAAATGAGCATTGACGTATTTCCGTTTGGGTCCTTTATGGCTTTATGGCTCTATGAACTGCACGACATTGGCCCTTGGCTATGGCAGTGGGGCTGATTCTATTGTACACAATCTCTAAACTAAACTCAAATGACAACATTAAATATATTAGTAACCCTTTCATAATACACTCTGAACAAAGGGACAGAACCAGGTTTAGAGGTGTCATTTCAGTTTAGTTTAGACCTTGTCCAGAAGGAGCGAATTCGCCGCGAAACGTTTCGCGCGAATTCATTCCCGCGTTACCGAGATACTAGGCGTCAATACATCGCGCCCACAAGCATCGCGCGAATTCAAAATACGCGCATAAATCGCGTGCACTACGCCAGACTCTCTAATAATACTAGGGACGCCTTGATGTGCCCAGTTAACGCGCGAACTCCAGAGCGAATGCACGTATCCAGGGAAATGCTCTGACCAAATGCTCGCGCGTAGGTACGCTCTTTCTGGGCAAAACGGTCGCGCGTGATACGCACGAGAGAATCGCGGCGAATACGCTCCTTCTGGACAAGCTCTTAGAGATTGTGTTACACAGAGTTGGCCACAGTGCCTTACAAAAGTTAGTAAGGTAAGTGAGAGCTGTGAGCAAGAGGCTGACCATGCACTGGTGCATGTTCTTCACCCAATATCCCAAAAAAACTCCTATTGCGTGTATAAATGGTAAGGGTCACGACCCCCACGGAGTAAGGAATACGACTCAAGAGATATAGGTATACAAATCTCATTTCTCTCACACATTTTAGTTAAAATAGTCAGTAGTTTTAGTTATCATAGTAATAAAATTAAAATAAAAGTAAAGAACAAATCATAAGAATAGAAATAAACTGTAAGTAACAAAATAATTTAAAAACAACTAAAAATATAATTATTGTCCTTTGGTAAGCTTTGTCACTTTTACTATTTGCCTTTAGAAAACAAGTTGTATAATGAAAATATACACTGCCAAGCATAAAGGCAATTTTATATCAGTTTTTGAATCATAAGGACTGATGTGGCACTTAACTAAAATAATCTCATGTCAATGCAAGAACGGCATCTCATCCATTAAATTAATTGACAAAATGAAGTAATGAGAAAGCATGCCTCCTGGATGGATATAGCTATAGGCTTTGTAGCCCAGATGGTCTGGTCAGGCTTCGGCAGTGGCTAGTTACCACTCTACCGGCAAAGACATACCGCCAAGCGATTTAGCTTTCCGGTACGATGCTGTGTAGAACCACTAGGGGTATGGGTTTAATATAACTGCCATATCCCTAACAGGTTAGCCCGCTACCATCTTAGACTGCATCATCACTTTCCATCAGGTGAGATTGCAGTCAAGGGCTAGCTTGTAGCCTTGTTGTAGTGGTGTAAAAAAAAATAATCAAATACAAAAATCACAGAATTTTAAAACCTACAACCATGCTGATAAATGCTGTGTAGAAACCGATTGGAGGTATAGGTTTCATTTAACCGCAATAACCCCAACAGGTGCGCTCTTAGACTGCATTATCACTTACTATCAGGTGAGATAGCAGCCAAGGGCAGTAGTGGTGTAATAACAAATGAAGTTGCAGCCTGCAGGTTTCATGGATCCTATCATCATCATCATTTCAACCTGTCACTCGCGTACTATAAGCACTCTTCTCAAAAGAAGGGCTTGGTCATAAATTACAGCTAGTGTTACAATCACAATCAACTTGGTTAGTTGACGCAGCACAAATTCCATAAATTCAGCCAAACACAACAATTGGGACTGTAACAATGATTGACACAGGTTTTACGTAATTAGGCTACAGACTACAGACTTACAGACTTGTCACACCTTTGAATACATTATGAACAACTCTCAGGCATTCAAGGTTCTTCACAATATTTTCCTTCACCATTACAGCAAGTGATCATACATACACTGTAATAGCAAACCCCTAGTCTATCACTGCCATTGTCTAGTTGATTGAAAATTCACCTACTGCATAGGCCAAAGGCCAGCAGTCTTTGAGCAAGCATGGCACTATAGCATTGCAGCACTACAATTGCAAGGATGGCGAGCTTACCTGTGCACATCTGCCTACGCCTCCATTGAAGCGACGGAATGGTATGCATTCTTTCTTGTCTACTACATTCTTAAGATAACGGACAGCCCTGCGGAGAGGCAGCTTTTTGATTGCCATCGCTGTTTCATATGTGTTCTGAAATGGAATTACATCATAAATCAGTAAACTTAATAATAAGATATTTTTCCTTAATGCTAGCCGTGGGTATAGGTTGTCACAGACACACAGTGTCTGGATTAGCCATTGCATTTTAAAGACTGAGTTAAACAGTTATTAAGTTGAGGTTAATATGCCATTGATGATTTTTTTAATCACATGGAAGCAACCAGCTTCGCATTCAGCAACCCACAAGTCAGTGTAAATACTTGATATGTAACGTAGAAATTAAGTATTTACATTTTGTAACATTTTTCTTTATGAAAAGAGAAACTTCTGAGTTTCTTGCCAGTTCTTCTCAGTAGAATCAGTTTTCCAAACTGGTGGTATTCTTGGCTTAGCATTAGTGACACAAGTTGTCCTATATCAAATAAATAAATCATTTACCATAACTCAAAAACATTGCAAATAGGTACCCGAGGATCAAACCCCCCACAACTTCAATACGAGGCCAATCTTCTAAATCACTAGGCTATTAGTGCACTAATGTAAATAGTTTACCAGAGACTTACAACTGTCCAACTGAACATCATCTGCTAGCAGCTACTTACAATAATATACTTTACTACCAACATCAAAATAAAAAGTTCTGCTGGCGACTTTCAGTTTCCAGATTAGGTCAAGTGACGATAAGTACATTTGGAATGTGCTATAAAAAGTAGACACACTTTCTCTAGGTAAGTAATCAAGATTAAGTAACCTATAATTTAGCAAAGGTGTGTTATTCTAAGTTCAGTTTGTTTGTATTCTTAATATCACGCGATTCATACAAATTTTAGACTCCTTTTAATACGTATGTAGGGATTTGGTGGCAAATAAACATTCCATGTGGATTGTTTCGTGTAGGTTAATCATGGTTTTGTGTAAAAAACAACAAACAGTGCAGTTACCTTGAAGTGAACGCGGAGGTTCGAGCCACGCGCCTTGCATGATTTGGCAGGGTTATCCGGCTCCCGAGAATAACGACCCATTTTTGTTACTGAAACACAGAGCGGCTTTTTATGTCACAAAACACCATCTTAGGTTATCAACTTCCTCCCGGGAAAATCTCACAGAAACACCGAAATATACACAACGCAATACAGCACACACTGTTATTACGCATTTCACAGACATTTTTCTTTAAAAATTCAATACTTTCTAAGATTAAAATGGATTATAATGATTTCGAGACCAACCTCTCAAGATAAATTTTATTCAGGAAAAGACATAGACAACAAATTTGACAGTTGTTAAAGCCTAAAGGTTTGACATATTTTGTGTTACCAGAAATAAAAAAAACCATAGAGTTTTGATGTTGTAACGCATGGACTTAATATATAATATATGTTGTAACGTTATTGTATTTTTATATTGTATTGTATTGTATAATTGTTATTGCATATTATCGTTATTATTTCATGAATCAAAATTATCTTTTTTTTTATAATTTCTGGTATTTTGTACTAGATACTAATTACTAAGCCTTTTATCTGTGTTTTATACAGTGTATATTTAAGTGCTGTGATGTGCATTGATACTATATTTTGTTTACTGACATTCTTACTGACATAGCTCATGCCCGCGACTTCGTCCGAGTAGTTTAAGTTGATTCCCACTGGAACTCCTTCATTTCCTTATATCTGTGCCTTGCATCCAAATCCGTTCAGGCGTTCTGGCGTGATTGAGTAACAAACATCCATCTATCCACCATCCATCCAAACTTTTGGATTTATATTATTAGTAAGATTTTGGATTTATATTATTAGTAAGTTAATAAAGTATTAGTACTTACTCAAGTTAGAACTATTGTCCGCAGTCCAACATTATTATTATTGTATTAACATTATTGTCCATACTTACATTATCAGTAATTTATATACTGAATGCAATTTCACAAAATGATTATTAGTATTCGATTGATTTTAATAATATGATTATTATTAAGTATTTTATCAGCTCATTGAACTCGTCTTGAATCGTGAATTGATATTTAGATACCGGTGCATTGATACACAGGCTTCATCATAGAACATTTAGTTTTAAAGGGACTGAGAAACTGCAGATTCTGAATTAAGTAGGCTTAAAATAAAATTCATTTTAAAAACTGATTCCATAGTAGTAGTAGTAGTCAATATGTATATTATAATAAAGGTGGAAGTCAAGGAAAATAGATAAGTCTCGTTGATTGTCTTTAATAATATTATTATTCATGTATTAATGTGCTGATAATTAGTTAGGTTCATCTACAGTAATTATTAATAAGTACATACATTTCGTAAATGCTATGATTAAATTTCTATTTTTATTACTCTACAAATTACATAGTATGATATGTATTGAAGATCGAAATTATATTTTTATTACTCACATTTTACAATTTCGCAAAGTCAAAGCCAAATTCACACGAAACCTATTTTAATAAAATGACGATCAAAATACACTGTCCCTATATTACACTTACTTTTAAACTAAAATCTTCTCTGTATTGAATTTTTTTATTTACAATTTCTGATGAAGCTGAAGCTATGAATACTATGACGTAATTTTTCGAGCAACTAATACACATTTTAATAAATAATTATTATTGTAAAACATCGTAATTGCCATGAATTAAATTCATTTCCATTGCTTCGATACTTTATTCCATAAGATAAGATAATCTTAAATATATATCTACAAATATTTCTACATGCCTCTAATAAATAACCATTCTGACTAGCTTGGTAACGTAACGATAATACAATAATTCTAAATTACACTATTATTATATTTTAAAAGCTATATAGTTTTCGAGGCGGGCAACATTTTAAAAAGTCAACCCCTTGTCAAATGTATACAGAGCTATTCGCCATCTACCGATTGCTTCGTGCGTTTTTTAACTGGATGTCGCTTGAAGTTAATGCGGCGCTGTTGCAGGTGGCGGTATTAGTGGTAAAGGTGCTATACATGCAGCGCAACCGTCTCGCTCTGAAAAAGAAAATATTGTCGTTAAAAATCAGAGGCTCTCAAACTTTCAAGTTTCCCTAATCATTTTTAAACTAATTAACTTTTGAGCAAGATACTAAATAGATAGATAGATAGATAGATAGATAGATACCTAGATAAATTCTTTATTGCCACACATAACTTAGAAATAGCTTACTTACTTTATAAACAAAAAAACGGAAAACAACGCGTGCGCAAGGGCGGTCTTATCACTAACAGTGATCTCCTTCAGACAACAACTTTAAAAATATAATTCAATATGGGTCACTGGCAAAACATTATAAAAACATGATCACGTCTAGAACAGAATTTTCATTTTAATGATTAAAATTCATTAAGTATATATGAAAAATTATTCAGGTAGGTAAGCACCTACGACCACTTTTCCTCTATACTTTTACTATATTTTTTCCTCTAGTCCTTGAATGCATAATTTATTTTATACTTAAGTAGGTAGGTACTTATAGTTGATTTGAAAACGCGTGTACTGCCAAAGGTAATATGATTGCTAAAACTACGTGTAGCTTGTACCTAACCTTGATTATGTAGGTATTTTGATCAAATACTTTATGAAAATAATCTAGTATTTATATAATTTCTCTTTTACTACTCGTAAGTCGTATGTAAATATTTACTGTGCTAACTATGTAGGCGCTACCGAACGCCTAAAAAAAGAAGGCAAATTAACTCTAGCTAGATACTTAGTACTACTTATATATATTATCTATAGTAGACTTAGTAGTCTACTTATTAGTTCGCCTCGAACTCCGTAAAAACGAACTTGCATACATATAAGTTTTATCTAATTTATTTGGTTTGGCTTATCAGCTGCGGTAAAGTGATGCCCGCATAAATTTGAATTTTTAGGGAATTCTGTGAGAGCTCTATGATTTTCTGGGATAAAATGTTGGTAGGTAATTTATGTCCTTTCCCGGGATGCATCCTATCCCTGTACCAAATTTCGTTAAAATCGGTAGGACAGATAAGCCGCGAATACGTAGCAGACGAAATATTAAGAAGGTATGGATGTTTGGTAAGTAAGTAAATATTATATTTAAACGTCTAGAGTCTCAAAGGGTCTAGACTCTAGAGTCATTTGGTTGGATACTATCAGGTAAAATTCACCCACTAAGAGTCTACTAAGATCTCGGAATCTTACTCGATTGTTAGTTAATACTAGTTCACCAACAAAAATAATCACTGTTTGAGGTTTAAAACACTTTACGATACTGTAGCAAGTAAGTAGGTATAGCGCGCTGAGGGAGCCCCTTATGCAGAAATATCATTTGAATAAATATGACGTTGGTAGTTTTACAAGCCTTCTCAACCTACCATCGACAGAAGTTTTCCTTTAACTAGGGATAGGGAGTAATACCTGACCAATTGGCTATTTGACAGTTTTCGGAAAAATACTTAAAAATGTACGTGGGTTCATTTTATACCTCTTACAATGATTTTTTTCTCAAAAACAGCGTTATTTATTAGAAAAAATTACATTTTTAACACAATAATTTTACATTCGCGCGAAAACAGCCGGTCACGTGACATTTGCTAGCTGACGTCATAGCTCTAAATAAAACAAAGCTATATAACTACGACGCTCCAAGTAATTTCGAGTGGAAAGTTTACAGCTTTTTTAATGAAATTGTGAAAATTACAAGCTACAAGACGTGTGTAGAAATACTATAAATAAAATAATTAATTAATATCCTGACAAATTGTATATAAACACATACCTACAATAGTACCTATGTCATATACCTACGTCTAAAGCAGTGGTTACAGTTAATCTGCCGAGACCCGGAATTTAAAACGGATAAATCTGCGATATTACTTTGTGAAGACCACTTTGATGTTAGTAGTTATTAGGAAGAAATCAACTAACATTTTCTTCTTATAACATGACATAAAATTAAAATAAATTATTTTTCTGTCACTTTACAGCAGTACTTTCATAGGTCTTAACCACGAGACCTAAGTAATATTACTTTGTTTATTTCGGTACTTACATGGAAGTTTTTACATTATGAAACTCGGCAGAGCAAAAGTTAGGATTACACTGGATTACACGCAAATAAATTTGCAACCATAAATGAATCGACTGTAGGCAGATTTGCACTATCAGCTTTTGTATAGCCTGACTCCATTTCGTGAAACCTTTCACAAGCTCAAATCCAAATATTTTATGTTAATTTTCTCAACAAAATGAAAACGATTTATAGGTGTAACACACGACCTCACAGTGACGTTTGTATGAGATAAAAAGTACCCTGTCTGTGGTTTAAGAGTTGTGACGTCACACGATGCTAAATCAATGGCGCCCGCGTTTCGGGTCTGGCAATCCACAGATAAAAAATCTCAAATTTGTTTTGCATAAATAAAATATATACAATTTATTTTAATGCAAAATACATATTGCATAATTATTGTTAACCTACAAGCTACCAAATCTAACATATTTCATATTTTATAGTTACAGCTGTCAAGTAGCCAATTGCATATTAATGATAGTTTGATTACGTAAGTATTTTTTTTAAATAATAATTTAGGTTGCGATGGGGCTGGCGTGACCGTGTGGACAAAATTCCCAAAAATTAAGATTAAAAAAAAAAACTTCATATTATTATTTAAGTACAGACTAACTATGGACAAATTACCTAGGTACAGCTAAGTTGTAACTTGTAACGTTCAAAGGTAAACTTACCTATTTTATTCAATTATATGCGATACCTATTCGTATAATAATTAAAAGGGCTCCAGCATTCGATGGCACTCCAACTCCATCGACCCGTCACTTATGCGCCTAATCCGCATATAATTGCGGTGTCGAATGGAGCGAGCAATTAGGAACGCCTCACCAGTAAACATGATTACATAATTTAAAACGATACGGTGTTTATGTCTGACAGAATCTATACTATTCTATACCTACTAATATTTGTGCTAATATTATAAATGCGAAAGTTTGGATGGATAGACATTGCAACCAAGCCAGTTTATGGGTTGTGGTTTCAGAGAGGTATATTATGATGATAAATGACGATTAGGCTCCTCTATGTTATTTTGGGGTATGTCATACCGTGAGTCTCTCCAGGTCCCAGCCCACAATCTTATAAGAGCAACATAACGTGGATGGGTCGAAGACTCCTAAAAACCTTATCAAGTTAATATTATGATGATGATAAAAGTATTATTAAATGCTAAGAGATAAAGGACAACATTACAACCTTTCACAGATTCTTACCGCGATCATGCATGTAATGCAACGGTGGGCGAAGGTCGGGTAGCCTCCAGGGTTCCCGGTCCTCTTCCCTCTCAATTTTCGGCACGAGCCCACTCCAACAGTCATCGGGACGAGGAGTGGGTGCGGAACGACAAGGCCAGGAACATCTCTGAAATATAAAGTTAAAATATTGAAATGTACCTTTGAAGGATCTTGACCTCTAATTAGTAATTACGCACTTTGACTCTTTTGCAACTTTGGACTTGGTGATGACAATTATTGAAGTGTAGAGTAGACCTGTCTCTATCAAGTATAGTGCCTATGATGCACCCATGGCTATTAGTTTTCTGTAAGGTACCAAAATATAATTTAAAAAAAGAAATACCAGCGCGGAGTTGTAAAAATCACAATTTCAAAATAAATAAAATATATATAGTAAGTATAATATATTTTTGTTCCCTCAGTAAACTGTGTAGGTAATCAGTTTTGTATAGGTACTTTGGTTGAGCTCTAAACTCTATGGGAAATTAAATATTAATAAGCTATTGCTGTACATATTATAGTTCTTAACATAGCATTAAATAACTAAAATAGCAGTAAAATTAATCAAAATAAATTTAAAACCACAAAAATACTGTCGTGTTAAAAGGTCGTGTATAGTTCGATTACCGTCACGAGAGCGATCCGATTCTACGATATCAGATTTGACACGAACCAACGATTAGCATAATAACTCGTAACGTTGGCTATCGCCTATCACTTAACTAATAACAAAGCAATCACCGTCATTTAGAGAGCTCGCCAAAGTATCATCCCACAGTTTGGTCAGTTTATCTAAACGTGGGATTAATTTTACTCAGAGGCAACCAATATAGTTACCTATTTTATTTATCATAATGTAACTTTGTTTGTATTTGAAACTCATGAAATGATCAGCTAACTGAAAAATGGGATACCGTCCTCCTTATAGTTCAATTCCCTATTTAAAACAAACTCTTCACAAATATTATTGTTAAACATATGGATAATAATTAAAGAAAATAGTTAGGTTGAATAAAATTAGCTTACTACAAAAAAAGATTTGTTATTAATCTAACAATTATTTAGGAAGTTTGGAAGCCACTGGCTTGCTTTAAGCTTTTACCTTGCTTTTACTGATAGTGACATAACAGACAAAGCTCGCAGTAATTATTGTTGTTTAATTTTAAAAGCCATCGAGTTAAGGCCTAGACTTGTTAAACTAACAGAAGTGACAAGAAATATACAATGTTCTTCATAATTAAACATAACTGACACAAATGAACATAAGAGATCATTATTTGTATTTAAAAAATAAAGCTTAGTGCAGTGTAGGACGACCTCCAGCTCGCTGGTCCGATGACCTAAAGAAGGTGGCGGAAAGCGGGTGGATGAGGAAGGCAGAAGACCGTGTTTGGCTTTGGTGGCGCGCTCTCGAAAAGGCTTATGTACAGCAGTGGATGCATTACAGGCTGATAGATGGATGGATGATGGATGAAAATAAAGCTTATTAAGTAGATACTTAGATCTTTTTAACTTAGATAGAAAACTTGAGATCTTTCTGCGTCGCATTCCTCATTGCTGAGGGTAGCGACCCCATTCCATTAATCACATAATAACAGGGGTTTTCTTCGGATAACAATGCGGTGGGTTCCCAGCCTCCCAGGTCTTTCCGCATTGCTACAATATCCTCTGATTGGTTCTCTTTTTTCCAGACTAACAATAAAAAGAAGCATGATACCTACTGAACAGTGATAGTGTATGTGTGTATGGAATAGATGTATAATCTCTAGGTACTGGCACGAATCAATGAAACATTTCACTGGTGTCTTGAAAACGTGTTGGGTAAAATATCTTTGTGACCTCTACGTTTATTTAACTCTATAGTAATCTCATAAAATATTCAACACCCACTCGGCGTATAATTATTTAGACGAGCGGCGGCGTGTCGACTGTCGCACAACCAACTCTTTATTCAATCAATAAATAAATCCGTATTAACTCAGAACCCATAATTATTGGACCAAACACGCGATTTATTTAATGGGAACGCTTTACTTACAATTTGGGTTTAGATGTAAACAATGATTATTTTATATAAGTACCTACATAAGTAGCTATAGATGCCCAAAAGATGTACCCTACTGCCATTATAATATTTCGCTTTGAAAATGTATTCTCAAATGTTATACAAAAGGAGACGGTCCAGATTTGTATGGAGCGTCGGTCCGGTCCTTTTACAAGTAGGGAAATGAAAGAAAAAAAATACTAAACCAGTTTTGATAGTTCAAATCTACGAATTCATCGTTCTTTCAGTGGTGTAATTATTTAATCTTTCCACGATAAGCAACACTAAACAGGAGCGGGTAACAATGGCGGATTCATATTTTTTGACGTTTTCTGTCAAGTGTCAACACAACACCGGAAAAACCGTAGGGAAAAACACGTTATTTTGACAGTGACTGTCAGAAATGACATTTGATACATTTCGCGCCTACTGCCATCTCTATGGCTAAAAGTTGCCATCTTGGAAACGTAGCGAAATCTTTAAATACATTTTATTTTATTTCTCGTTATTTACTTTAATATTCTAAATTATTATATTTTTAATACAATCTATGTATTTTTCTCTATTCATGGTAGAGTGTACAAAGAGTACACCGAAGGTGAACCTTCTCCTTTAATTCATAATGGCACTAGGTTTGAGAGCAACTGGGTTAAAGTGTTACCAGATAGAAAAATATTCTTTCTCTGATTTTGTAAGCAACGAAGACTTAACGAAGATCTCGAATTAGAATAATTCGGCTGTAGTAGACTCCGGGCTTTAGGATGTTTTTATTGTTCTTATTATTGTTAGGTAGTGGCACAACCTCCACAAACAACGTAGGCATTCTGGGATGGTAGTACCTATTTAGGGTGTATTTTTTCGCATTTACGCACTGTCCCCTCACCGAAAAGATCATTATGTTTGACTTTGAATAGCAAAATTAATGTTCCGCACACGACGCATCCAATAAAAACAGGACGAAATGTCATCGGAATGAGGTGGATACCAGCATAAATAAAAACTAAATGCCAACTCGGCATTTGTAACCAAAGTTGGAATACGAAAATATGATAGGTAATTATATCCTTTGTAGGCAAGAATATAATTAGATACCTATTATAAGAATATCATTACTTAAACTTAAACTAAACTAGAACTTAAAATAAAGGCTGTATGAGTATAAGTTAAATACATATACGTTTCCTGTGCATTAATTATAGCTGAGTCGATAGAAGATGCATTTTAAAAGCTGTCTGTATACTCATCTCATTTTTGGTATGTGTGTGGATTGGTTCCTTTTTGCATAAGTAGGTCCTATTCATCGAGTCGGAGCCGGTCGGAGTGGGGGGTGTTAGGTTATTTTCGTTACGGAATTTCTGGATTCCACGCTCAAGGCCCGCGATAGAAGCTATGCAATAGCTTAATAAAAACCGGCCAAGTGCGAGTCGGACTCGCGCACCGAGGGTTCCGTACAAACCTGCAGTAAGTTTTAAATTATTAAAAAAAACTACTTACTAGATCTCGTTCAAACCAATTTTCGGTGGAAGTTTGCATGATAATGTACCTACATCATATATTTTTTTTAGTTTTATCATTCTCTTATTTTAGAAGTTACAGGGGGGGGACACACATTTTACCACTTTGGAAGTGTCTCTCGTGCAAACTATTCAGTTTAGAAAAAAATTATATTAGAAACCTCAATATCATTTTTGAAGACCTATCCATAAATACCCCACACGTATGGGTTTGATGAAAAAAAAATTTTTGAGTTTCAGTTCTAAGTATGGGCCCCCCAAAATTTATTGTTTTTTTTCTAGGTTTGTGTGAAAATCTTAATGCGGTTTACAGAATACATCTACTTACCAAGTTTCAACAGTACCTATAGTTCTTATAGTTTCGGAAAAAAGTGGCTGTGACATACGGACGGACACACAGACAGACAGACAGACAGACATGACGAATCTATAAGGGTTCCGTTTTTGCCAAATTTGGCTACGGAACCCTAAAAATTGGAATGATTTGTTTAACTATCGACACAGAGAACAATTTTTTTCAATTAATTACGTATATCTGTCTAACTATTATATGTCTATTACGACATCACGCATGAACTACTGAATGGATTTAAATGCAACTTAGCATGTAACCTACTTAAAGCCTATAAGTAGGATTAATACACTGGGCTGTTAGATTCAGCATGAAATTATTCAAATAAGTACCTATAAAAATATAGTAAAATTTCACAGGACAATGAAAATAAAGTTTATTGTCTACTAGACGATGCCCGCGACTTCATTGATTCCCGTGTGAAATAATAATTTTCACACGGGAAAATTATTATTATCTCCATTCCAAATTATAGCCAAATCTGGGTTATCTCACTAAGGACTATCAAACTTCCTAACATTCACATTTATCATATTAAGTAGTAGATATTATTGTATATCTGTGATAGGTCCTGAACTCATAGGACGCACTTGTTTAGGTAAAAATAAGGATTATTAATAACGTATACCCTACATAACTCATTTGCAAATGTTTTTATTTAAGTAGGTAAGCAAAAACCTTTGAATGCAAGCGATTACCAGTCATTAAATAATTATTAACCTGGCAACCCTAACCCTTGCTTTGAAGGGATTAAATCGAGGGTCCTCTTAAGCGTTGATAACTACCGGTTTCGATCATTGCAGTTCGGCGCCTTTCATACAACCCACTTTAGTTATTTTATTATGCGCTAGATGACCCAACCCGGCTTCGCACCTATGGGTTTACCTTATGTTTAACCAAAAACATTTAAAATAAATACATTAGAATCAGTTACGGCATGAAAGTTGCATCTTTTTAACCGACTTACAAAAAAGTTAGGTTCTCAATCCAGCGCGTATCTTTTTTTTAATGTACCTACGTACACTGATTTCTCAGAGGTTTCTGAACCGATTAATCAGATTAATTCAGTGTAATTAAATCCATTTTTTTTACTCCAACTCCTCAATCCTTTATTTTTAACACCGAGTAAGTAGTATTCTAACTTTATTTTGGGTGTAAAATCGAGGTAAAATCCGTCTGAGTATCGATTTTTTTCATGTAAAATGTAGCCTAAGTATAACGAATCTATTGACACCTCATTCATCAAAATCGGCTCAGTAGGTACTTTAGGTGGTACGGTGGAAGTGGAACATTACATGAATACCTACAAACACACATACATAAATATGTACACATACATACGTAAGTACCTACTCGTACATCACTTAGCTTTATGAAATAAAAGTAGGTAGGTACCAGACTAATATAAAGGGGCTTAAAATTTCTAAGTCTCGACAGGCCATCCAGGCGGTCTAGATCGAAATCGGCTTACCTGCACACCACTGCAGGCTACCGCTCGAAGCTATTCGAGTTATTAAGTTAATTGTTTGTTACGAATATAGCAGACTAATACATACCATCATCATAATAATCATACTAATACTTAAAATTATAAATGCGAAAGTGTGTTTGTTTGTTGGTTTGTCCTTCAATCAGGCCGCAAAGGAGCAACACATCGACGTGATTTTCGGCATGGCCGGTATAGCTGTTGATGACCTGTGCGCTTAGCATGCGCACAACGAGATTATCTCGCGACGAGAGAGAGATATGTTGTCGTTGCCGGCAAATTTTTCATTTACCATATCATGCACAAAATGCGGTATATTATACTTACAAGCAAAAAAATAGTCGTCATGTAAAGGTTTGTAGAGAAAAATACCACAGTTAAGAAATATTACTTTTATGTCTACTTTTGACGTAACGAGACAAGTGACCATGTTAGCTTCGGTAGACAGAGAGAGATAACGGGTAGACATAATTGTACTCGTAGTGCGCATGCTAGCCATACTGGAGGGTGACATGGCTACTTTTTATCCCAGAAAAAGGCGTTCTCGTGGGAATTTAAAAAACTTATTCCACGCGGACGGAGTCGCGGGCATCACCTAGTCTAAATATACCTAAATATACCTTCATAAAAGTTAAGTCGAGGTTATACTATCGATGATTTTCGTAATGACAAAGTTGCATGGAAGCGACCTACTTCACATCCAGTAGCCCACAAGCCAGTGTGATACTAATTATTGTTACGTAACCTACTAGGTATGTGTTGTGTATTGTTTACAGTATTGTAACAGTTTTATTTTTATGACAAGAGCAACTGCTGAGTTTCTTGCCGGCTCTTCTCAATAGAATCATTTTCCGAACCGGTAGTAGAGTCTAAAGTCTTGACGTATCATAAGTAACACAAGTTGTCCTACGTGAAATAAATAAATTAATTTCATAAAATGAAAAAAAACGGACTGATTTATCTATGCACAATATGTATGATGACAACTATCAAATCATCAAATCTACAAATTATCAAAAACTACAAATCGAATACTACAAATTATCAAATCTGCTGATTTGATTGAGTTGACTCTATTCTAGTAGCGCGTTTAAAGAGTATACGAGTAAACGTTTTACAGTAACCAACCAAGCTTATCCGACGCTGTAATACTATAAATCTATAGTTACAAATAATACTATATACTAGTGGTAACGTCATCAAATTTTTTCATCAAACAATTTTTCTTTTAGACCAAAGAAAATTCTGAAATTATAATTTCCCAAATTGACCTTGCCGGGAATCGAAGCCGTTTTCGGTCACCGACTAAATAAATGTAATATGTAAACCAGTGTCCAGTACCTAAACAGCCCCCCGATTATGTAAGAAAAGGTTATCGTAATCGTTTGTCAAACGGATAATTCGACCTGTTAAAGGCAAATGATTACGATTTGAGATATACATTCCATCGCAATTCGCAGGCCTTTTGCAGTGACCGGTGTAAAAGTCGGTACGGCTGTACCTATTCGGTCAAAAGTTCAAAAGCTGTTGGCCGAAAACCGAACGACCGATGCATTCAGTCACCCACTCAATGTGTTTACATGAAGTGGGTTGCCGAATTGGCCTAAATTGGAATTGGTTAATGCCGATTCGGCGAATCCGGTAAAAGGTGAATATATTTAAAATGTCGGTCATCGAAAGCGGCCGAAAAATAATGCTCATGGATTACCTACCTGTATTTGACGTACCAAACAGATGCTTTATAAATATTGAATTATCGAGCTTACGTAAAACAGCACTTGAGTTAAGCACTTTTGAAAGCGATTATAATATCGGCGCCGCGCGTGCCCTGTTCAAATTAGGGCGCGCGCACAAACATGAAGGAACGGCGGCGATTTACTAAATTAAAACTACCGACCACCACCGCTTCGGTTTGTAAACATCATTGTTTTAATAGATTCTTTTCAGACACCTCGTTTACTTCGCTTGAGCGATCGTTTAAGGCGCTATCTAGAGCCTATATAGGTATGTACCTATATATTACTTACTAAACAAAAAAACGTGATCGCTACGCTCTCTCCCTCTGTGTCGTATTCCTCATTACTGAGGGTCATGACTCCTTTACATTATTCAAATAATGGTAGGAATTTTCTTTGGATAATACGAGAGCGAAACCATAAAATTCAAAGTCAAAAGTCATTTTATTTCATTTAAAAGTGGATGGCATAGAACACTTTTTCAACGTCAATAAATGATAATTGCTAAGTTTTGCCTGTGACGTACAATTCTAAAGGGGACTCTACATTACCTTGTTTTCTAAGAAAATAGACCAATGAAATATTAGTTATTTCGATCTACTTACTCACTTTCGCGTTTTTAATATTAGTAGGTATGGTTATAAGATTTATTTGCGCACCTCACGATATTTACCTTACCTTACCTCACGATAACTAATTCCCAACGTGTTCCCAACAATACAAAAGTCTCCCAATCACGAAGATGAATCGCCTAATCCTCCACACGCACATTAAAGACAAACACAAGTTACTGAGACCCGTTTACACCCAGCTCACGTACCTAATCGAGTAATCGGTACCGAGTAACACGATACAATTGCTCGAATTGAAATGCTACTAGCTGCTGCCCGCGACATCGTCCGTGTGGATTGAGGTTTTTTGGTTCTCGCGGGAACTCCGGGATAAAAAGTAGCCTATGTGTTATTCCAGACCTATATCTGTGCCAAATTTCATCCAGATCCGTTCAGCCGTTCTGGCGTGATTGAGTAACAAACATTCATCCATCCATCCAAACTTTCGCAATTATATCTTCTAATATATAAAATTTCCATGTCACAATGTTAGTTACCGTACTCCTCCGAAACGGCTTTACCGATTTTTACCAAATTTTATATGCGTATTCAGTAGGTCTGAGAATAGGACATAAACTATTTTTCATACCTCCACGCGGACGGAGTCGCGGGCGTCAGCTAGTATTAGTATAGATATGACAATAGACGGCCCAACAACAGGTAGGCTAGGTATTAAACATTTTGTATATTTTATTCTACAAAACTAAACCCTATAACAAAACCAATACAAAAGTCTTTCAAGACTAGACGGCAAAACTTTACTTTGATCATTTAAAATGGCACGAGACGTGAGAACACGTGTAGGTAGTATTATACTGCACCTACCGCTCACAACAGTGATTTATACCGACATCAAGTGGTCCAATTGAATCGTCTGCCAAAGTACCTACCCATTATCTACGTGCCTGGGGTGTTAACCAACCCCTTGTGAACTTGTCTCTTTTTTGTTATTCTTTTTGGAATTGTCTCGTTATTTTTGCGGGCGAGATGTGCGTAGGATCTTATGTGTGAAATGTGAATCACTATACTCGTGTGATGTGAATGCTGGGGATAAATCAGCGACTAGAATCTGTCTTTTTTTAAGATAAGATATTTATTATTACAATAATACACCTGAAGAGATCTTACATTGTTTTTGGAAACCAGTGTAGGTACTCCCAAGTGCAATTGAGCAGTTACTTAATCTACAGTCCATACTGATCCATTAGTGATATACTAAGGCCCACTTGCACAAGACCTTTATACGCGTTTAAGTTAAATTTTCTATACCTGTCCTTTTCATGTCAACCCCGGGATAAACTTATTAAAAAAAAAGTGACAGCATCACAAAATTTAACTAAATCAGTTTAGGCAGTGTTGTGCAAGACGGCCTTAATAATATGTAAATCCATTAGTGATATATTAGTTCATTATAATATTTTACTACATTAGTAGGTATATTAGTTATTAGTACATTTATAATATTTTATAAATGCGAAAGTGTGTCTGTCTGTCTCGTTGTCTGTCTGTCTGTCTGCTATGCTTTCACGGCCTATCCTTTCCACCGATTTTGACGAAATTTAGTACAGAGATAGTATGCATCCCGTGGAAGGACGTATCACGTAAGGTCCTCATTATCCCGGAAAATTAAAAGAAACCCGAAACACGCGGACGAAGTCACGGGCATTGTCTAGTCATACTAATATTATAAATGCGAATGATATGAAATGATAAAGTGTGTTTGTTTGTTGGTTTTTTGGTTTGTTGGTTTGTCCTTCAATCACGCCGCAACGGAGCAACGGATCGACGTGATTTCTGGCATGGGTATAGTTGAGGACCTGGAGAGTGACATAGGCTACTTTTAACCCCGGAAAATTAAGGAGTTCCCGTGGGAATTAAAAAAACTTAACGACGCGGACGAAGTCGCGGGCATCGTCTAGTACCTAGTAAATAAATAAGCGATATAAACGTGCCTCAAAGATGCAATTTAATAGCGCAAGTATTGAAGCAATCGTATTATGGCGACATTCAAGCCAAACGGAGCTTTCATTCGATCCAATTTGAAAAGTTGGACGAGAATTTTTCCAATCACATCCCCGACGTAATCCAAGATTAGACTCTCCTTTTAAGTTACTTAGTGCTTTCTCGGGGTAAATGGTAAAAAAACGCATGAAACGAAGTGATTTAGATAAATTAAGTACTTAAGTAACTAGGTGTGTGTTCCGTTATAAGCACTGCGAGCACTGGCAGTGCTCTTTACTGGGGACTTCCAGTGATCTCAGTGTATTTCGGAACGCACCCTAGGTATTTATTGAGTTTTAATTCTAAGGACCTGTTTCACAATCGCCAAGTAAACCTTAGCTGACAAATAAATTTGAAATTTTGACAGGATTCCCTATACAATATCTGTCAAAACATCTAATTTATCCGTCAGATAAGGTTTACTTGGCGATTGTGAAACAGGCCCTAAAATTTTTATTCACAGTTATCTACATAATAAATTAACAAATAAACCTTTATTTCAGATCCTTAGCCTATAGTATAAGCTAAGGCATAATGTAGGTATAGGCCCTATACCTACATTATGCCTTAGCTTATACCTACATAAAAAGTTAAGTTTAAATATTATAAATTGAGAAAGTGTGCTTGTATTTATTTCAATCAAGTTTCTAGAACCATCTTACCCAATTTTGCCAAGTTATAAGTACTCAACTTATGTAATATATATTAAAATATATTAAAATGTTTATTACTTGCGTTACTTATTATAAACATTCTTTTATTTTTTACGAACACCGAGTGGAGAAGTTTCAGAACTAATTATAATACTTATTAGGTGCACAGTTGGGTACAAGTGAAAGTGTGTTATGACTTTATGAGTATGAATCATAAGCACCTTATGAAAACTCATTAGTACCTACTTAATATTTTTTTTTTCACATTTTACAGGGTTAGGTAATAAAATAAAATTTGAATTCCAAAATCAACTCGTATTCAAACTCGAATCGAAAATTGGTTCGCGTGTTGTAGTTTTTTTTATTTTCTGTCCACATTCAGCCCAGAAATTATACAAGAAAGGTTTTTTTTTATCCACTACAAGTTAGCCCTTGACTGCGATCTCACCTGATGGTAAGTGATGATGCAGTCTAAGATGGTAGCGGGCTAACCTGTTAGGGGCATGGCAGTTGTATTAAACCCATACCCCTATTCGGTTTCTATAACACGGCATCGTACCGGTACGCTAAATCGCTTGGCGGCACGTCTTTGCCGGTAGGGTGGTAACTAGCCACGGCTGAAGCCTCTCACCAGGCCAGACCAGGGAAAATTCAGAAATTATAAATTCCCAAATTGACCCTGCCGGGGATCGAACCCGGGACCTCTGCACGTTAAGACTACAGCACTACACACTGCACCACGGAGTTCGTCAAAAGGTAAAGAAAAACCGACCCAACCTTTACGTCCAACAATAATGAATTCATTGATTAATTCAAATTCAGTCCCGAACATTTGCCATTTAAGTTTCCAACTGTCACATCCCTTGAGACGCTATTCGTATAAAATGGCCGTCGCTAGCACATTGCACGTCGTAAACTCTGTAATTACTGGCGTGCCGAATTCAAATCGACTTCATTTCGGTTTTAAATAAGAGAAAATGTTTAATTTATCTGAACTGATCGGATTCCGTGCACCAATTAATGGGGGATTTTCATTTTGCGCCACTGAAATTAAAGCATTTTTTAGAGTATTAAACGTCGAGAATCATGCTTTTGAAATGGTCTCTTTGGATTGTTTTTAGCATTTGTTTTTTTTTTGTTTAATTTAATTATCTACAACCTATTTTCACAGACCTATAGAAGTGGGCCAGCGAAGCACGCACTGCGCATATTATAGGACATAAAAAATTTAAACTGACGCAAGACGTAAAAAAAAGCTAAACTATGATTAATTAATGTCTAAAGGGCCAAAAAAGCGAGCGCGATAAAAGACCACAGCAAGTTTAGAATTAAGAATCACTGTCAAAAGTATCTATATCCTAAAAAAATAAAAACCTTTTTTAAACCGACCCTGTCCGGACAGCTCACGAAATAAAAATTCAAAACCTACTTTCGGATCAACTTTATCATTCTATTGTTTTAATTTTTAGCCTAGGTGCAAGGCTAACGTGTTTAGCGAACATCGAAAAAGTGATAAGGTAAACGCCAGATGGCAAATGGAAGAATCTAAATTATTACTAGTTGAAAGCCTAGAGAGCAGCCAGTGTACATTTCAGCCTCTTACGGTTATAGCTACAGCATCAACTTAAATCTATGATGTCATGTCGACTGGGCGATTTGTATTCTACCATCTATTAAAACCTCTTTTTTGATGTTTTCTGACAGGAAATTCTTGCTAGTTTGTGTTAATAGGTAGTCTGGACTCTGGAGTTACCGGTGTTTCAACCCCGCGCCTATAAGAGCCTGTGAATCCGTTGGTTTTGTGCTTTTCTCTACAGCCGTGTCCCATCTGACTATGAAAGAGTTAGGGAACAGAGCAGAGAGAGTTTTCTGTGTTTGCGTACACATTTGTGTATTGTCTCTCCTGCATAATATATCTTTCAACACAAGCTATGACGGGTTAAGATAAAAATTACTAATGATTACAGGTACTTATTGCATGCAAAGTTTAAAGATTAAACAAAAATAAGTTACAATAACATATTATCTATGGTATCTACAGTAGGCCTAAACTCTTGTTAAATCATACTCCAAAGATGTTCCTACGTAGTTATCCAGGATATAATAAATAACAAATCCGTCGCATTGTCCGTCCTTGGAGCGTGTAATTAACTGCCACCCGGAGCAGTGCGGACGGTCCCGGGGGAGCATGCATATGCCGTTACGTCATATGCGCTTATTCAATTAACTATTGCCTGAGGACGTGGAGGTATTGGTAGACGTGTATGTATTGTTCTGTGTAAAATATTATCTTCAAATATTATTATAAACAAGATGTTGCCCGCGACTTCGTCCGCGTGTTTTAAGGTTTTTTGATTCCCGTGGGAACTCTTTAATTTTCCGAGATAAAAAGTAGCCTATGTCCTTCCCCGGGATACAACCTACCCCTGTACCTACCAAATTTCATCAAAATCGGTTTGACTAAGATGGGCCGTGAAAGCGTAGCAGACAGACAGACACACTTTCGCATTTATAATATTAGTATGGATTTAAAATGAAATAAGTATATTTTTGTGCCATGTTAATGCCTTAAAACTTAATGCACATTTTTTTTGTTTTTTATTACAAGATAGGCTTGCGCTTGACGACAATCACGCTTAATACAAAGCAATGATGAGGTCTAGGTTGAAGCGCGCCCGCCTAGAAGATGCCTATTCACTCTTGCCTTGAAGGTACATAATATTATAATCACTAGCTGATGCCCGCGTCTTCGTCCGCGTGGTTTAAGTTTTTTCCCCACAGGCACTCCTTAATTTTCTGGTTTAAAATCTGGACCATCAAATTTTTGTGTAAATGACACCGGCATACATCAGCCTCCCAGTTAAGTTATGTTTCATTTTCAATGGTCTTTTACAACCACTCTACCCAGTCAACATTGGATACAATAAGACTCACCACATCTTTGGCCTGGTCTTCTTCAGTGGTCTCGATGTCAACGCTTTCATCACTGTCTCGATCACTCTTTGAGGATCGAGCGGGGGATGAGGGAACTGAAGACCGTATCGGTGATTGAAGCGGTGACCGAAGCGGTGAACGGGCTTGCGTCGGTGATGTTGGTGGTGACCTACGACATAAATACCCTGATCAATGTTGGGCATAGTGCAACGACACAAATAATACTTCTGGCTGAAACCTATAGAGATTTTAACCAAAAATTATTCTTTGTCAAAGGCCTAAATAATAATGAGCACGGTTATATATAGAGTTTGTAAACTCAAAAAAACTAACTTGGCACGAAAAACACTTAAATTGACATGATCAAAAATTGGGCTAATAAAAATAAATATTGATTATTAACTATTTATCTACTAACATTTGCATTTGCAATTTTTATTATTTAGTAAAATGTATAATTTAGAAAACTATTGGTTTTTTTTTTAATTTAAGTTACGGAACAAACTTCTGGTGTCATTGATTCCTACTAAAAAGCAAGAGTGAACAAGCATATTCTAGTCAAGTTGTTAAACGTGCATTGCAAAGTGTCGTATTGGTGACTGGCCATTGTCATAAAACTAATCGCATGATGCACATAAATGCAAGTATTGACATCACTTTTCTCACCTATTTGGGGACCGTTGGGGTGAAACGACAGGTGACAATTGTGGCGACTCCAGCCGATGTGAACGCACTGGACGGAACGCGCGAGGTTCCTCTATGGCACTGACTCCACTTAGCGCCGTTAGAGCACCTGTAGTAACCGACCCATTTAATGTCTCTTAAAAGTCTAAACCGCCTTATAAGTGAGCTTGGCTATAAAACATGCAACTTGCTCTAAATCTTGCTGACAGAAATTTACTAAATTACCTACTATTTATTATTTCATATACATTATTATGAGTCCATTATTATTTACTAATTTATGTCATAGCAATGCGCTTAGCTATTATAAATCAAATAGATTACCAATGTTATGAATACTATAGAACCTTAGCTTAAGAGTTATCCCAAACAAAAATTGGAAATTATATAGCCAACCTCCTGTCAAAAAAATAGGCCATTTAAAGTACTGAGATCAAAATTATGCCCAAGTCATTTACGAGGCTTTTGTTGTTTTGGCTGGGCATTATGGTTTACGCCTTTAAATAATGAGAATTAAAAATGTCGCACTACCGTGCGCCTCGATGAAACTCACCGTCGAAAACTGTAAAGTAATGTCCAATATTTCTTACCAGGGGACCATAAAGTGGGTTTGAGCCAGGGTATCGCATACGGCAGCGGCAGCCTTGCCCCCCACACGTAATCAGCAAGCCTTGGTACAGGAGTGTGCGCGCTGGGAGGACTGGCCGCGTTGCGCTTGGCCTCAGGGTCCACCTCCGGCCTGCGAATTGGTACCCTTCTGTGGCACGATTATAAACTGAACTTGGAAACGAAGGTACTTGTGATACTAAAGCTCTAATTGCTCGTGTCTTGGCGAGAGCACTGCCATGCCCCCCGATACCTGGATACAGCTTAAAAAGTCTTATAAAGTTTAAGAACTATTGTGTTAAGCTTTGAATAGAATAGTTTCTTAACAACAATAAAAGTTTTTTTAACAAAATACCATTAGAATCGTGAACTGAATCTACTAAGTAGGTATAGTAGTTCGTCTTAGTACCCTTCCTACCTAGGAGAGCCATCGAGGGGACTGAATTTCCAACGTCAAATCGCCAATTATTTCAACGTGGTCAGTTCCCTATTACCTATATCAAATTCAATGAGAAGCAGGGAAGGAGTCAAATTGATGAGCTATGAATCTCATCAATATCAAAGCTTATCAATTGGCGTAATGTAAGTGTGATTATTTCGATAGCTCAATCAAAGCCCCCACCTCAACACAACTCACAGAGAGCTGTACGATACGCGATGGACCGCAGTCGAACAGCGACCGCGTCGCGCGAACAGGCTCATGAATAAGGGCCCCGAAGGGGTTCGAAACTAGTCGGGCATGTTCCGACGTACATTCCCGTAACACGTGAGTTTATCCGGTAGTATGTTGTAGTAATCAATCAAAGCCTATGATCAAAATAATCACGCTTACAATAATGCCCTATTAGATTCTTACCTAGCAGCAGACATCATTCTCTTCCTAGTCCCACCATTGAACATAGCCTTAACATCTTCCCACGCGTGGACCACCTCCACCGGTGGACTGCCGCTAAGCTTCATGTGTCTCCTCCAGGAGTTGAAGTTAGCCGCATCGGGTTGTACGTACTTGTCACCAGGGCCCACTCGGTGGGAATGGAAGATGAATTTGTTTGGCGAGAAAAATAGGCCGCAGTATGCGCATTTGATGCATTTTGCTCTTGATGAGTTGTACCTAGAGAAATAAATTTATTTTAGTGTAATTAAATCATAATTTAATATAATAAATGCGTAAGTGTGTTTGTTTGTTGGTTTATTGGTTTGTTAGTTTGTCTTTCATTCACGCCGCAACGGAGCAACGGTCGACGTGATTTTTGGCATGGGTATAGTTGAGGACCGAGAGTAACATAGGCTAATCTTAATCCACGCAGACGAAGTCGCGGGCATCATCTAGTATATAATAAATAGAAAAAAGAAAGTATATATTATATTTAAGAAAGTATCTAACTCACTACTCATTATTACCTGGCTGGTAAAAAAGCACCTCTACAGCCCCACGCGCACTCATGATGGACGGCGAACGCGAAATCGTCGGGTAACCGCGGCGGAGCGTTGTCGCCTAAAAACGACTTGCAGAGACGCTCAGCTTCCCGACGGGTTATCATGCCTGTTTCAAAACAAATAAATCTAGATTAAAATGTTTTGATATCCTATACAGTTCAAATAAAAAGTTTATATAAAAAATAATTAATATGAATGTACAATAGGAACTTGGCTAAACTAATAAGAACAATAGTTATTAAATCAACTCATTCCCAAACTGTCTCGTCATTAAATGATTTACATGGTAATATTATGACTTTAATAAGTTTACGTTTTACAAGAACTTTTTACAGCTATAAAACAAGTAGATACCTATGTATAAACAATAAACATACTTTAAAAAATTAAAAACTACTGAATTAGCATTGTAATGGTGCCGTTTTTAAAAAGGCACCATATTATAACCGCCATATTGTTTTTTTTAATCGTACCACATCGTCTCGAAGACACAGGCATCGCGCCAGCTCGCCTCAGTATTTCCAGTTGTACTGGCGTGCACTGGACACAGGGGATGCCCAACGCTACTCGCCGGTTATGGATCTCGTTGTAGGAGAACTGTTTCAGGAGCGTGTTGGTTATCTGAGCGAGACCTATTTTTGGGCAGTCGTGTAAAAAGTCTTACCACATCGTCTGGAAGACACAGGCATCGCGCCAGCTCGCCTCAGTATCTCAAGTTGTACTGGCGTGCACTGGACACAGGTGATGCCCAACGCCACTCGCCGGTTATGGATCTCATTGTAGGAGAACTGTTTGAGGAGCGTGTTGGATATCTGAGCAAGGCACAGCCTCTCTATGCCTTCGATGACGAGCGATACTATGGGCACGCCGTATAGCAGCACTGTTCCGACCTGTATAAGTATTATTTTTATTGCCGATTTTACCAACTTCGAGTAATGTTTCCTATGAATAAATTTGATGATTTGACAGATCGGGAGGCACGGCAATCACTGGGGCTGATTCTGTAGTGCACTACCTCTAAACTAAGCTAAAATGACAGCATTAAAAATATTGCTAACCTGCGGAAAGGGACAAAACTTGATTTAAAAAGCTGTCATTTTAGTTTAGTTTAGAGATTGTGAGCTCGTCTTGGCGGGCGCACTCCCGTGCCCCCAGATATACAGAATTGACCACAATGTCAAGTTCTGCAATAAATTCTGTCAAAATTTCAAATTTTATTCCTTTAAGTATTCAAACTTGGTGAAATCGGCACTAAGTAAGTAGCATAAATAAAATTTATTAAAAAATTATGCAACACCACACTTCACACCTTATTATTATTGAGATTGCAAAGTATGCCTGCTTATTATATTTTGACCTTTATGCAACTGAATTGCAGGACCGGTCCTGATGATATTTTGTACAAAGGATACTTTTATCCCGGAAACAAAAACTTAAATTACTTGGTGCTTTAAAATAAGTCGGCCCCGAAATTGTCGGACATTTGAATAGGTAAGGACTAAAGCAAAAGTTCGCTTCCGAAATAAGACCTCAACTAACAGCTCCACTCTAAGTCGCGCATGAAGATTTTTACTCCAAAATCCACTCAGTCACGACAATCAGCTTTTTTATTCTACTAAGTAAAAATTATCTCTTGACTGCGATTTCAAATGGTGGTCAGTGTTGACGCAGTCTAAGATGGTAGCGGGCTAACCTTTTACGGGCATGGCTAGTTAATAATAAAACTTACTTGGTTTGGTTTGCTGCTCATCTCCAAGGCCTTGTGTTCTGATCGGGACTTGAGTGACTCCCTCGGCGACATGGCCAAGTTTGTCGCCTCCATCCTAAGCACAAAGCAAAATCTAACTGTGCTGGGGCCGTAATACCAACGCTTTTAAAAGCCACAATATTGTTTCATTATTGTTGACTTTCTTGTTTTTATAATCTTTATTTCAGGAACGTCAAGGTACGTGTCATCAAACTGTCATTTCGGGTAATATCGCTTAAATATTGCTTTAAGCGTTGGCAGTATGGCCTCAGATATCTTTACAAGATACAAGATGATGTGGCGATGTAATAAAAAGCGCCAAGTTTAGTTCTTTTTACAAAATTTCACGCTACAGAGATAATATATTATCTCTTCTGTGCTTATATTTTAATCTTTTACTCGTTTATAATATTATACTACTAATTTCTGCAATACTTTAAAATTATTAGTCTTTTATTCGTTTTTATAAAAAAAAACATAATTCTATAAAAAACAAATATTATGCATGTGCATTTAGGATCTTAGTGGTGATTAATGTTTTGAATTTCAATTGACTTAAAACGACTAGATAATGTATAACAATAAAAAACAGACATGAAATAAAAACAACGAACTATAGTTACTAAAAAAACACTTTTTTTATTGATATAATTGCACCATATCTTGCTCTAATATTTAATGAGTCTGTAGATTCAGGATCCTTTCCAGACCTTATGAAATGCAGTAAATTGATTCCACTTTTTAAATCTGGCAGTAGAAGTGACCCTAATAATTACAGACCAATTTCTATTTTACCAGCACTCAGCAAGATATTTGAAAAAATTATGCTCAACCAACTGCTTCTGCACTTTAACTCAAATAAACTACTTCACTCTGAGCAGTATGGTTTTACTAAAGGCCGATCAACAACCGATGCGGGCGCAATGCTGCTAAAGCATATATTCGATGCATGGGAGAAATCACAGAATGCTATTGGTATTTTCTGTGATTTGTCTAAGGCATTCGATTGCGTTGAGCACGAGACGCTTTTAGTTAAGTTGAACCACTATGGAGTCAAAGACACTGCACTTGGCCTCATTGCGTCTTATCTCAGTGATCGCATTCAAACGGTATGTGTTAACGATGTGAAGTCATCCGGATCAGCCTCACTAATGGGTGTTCCTCAAGGCTCCATTCTGGGCCCCTTCATGTTCTTGGTGTATATAAATGATTTACCATATTACGTCCAAAACACTTGTGATATTGTGCTATTTGCTGACGATACGTCCTTGATTTTTAAAGTCGATAGAAATAAGGACAATTATGACGACGTAAATAATGCAATTTCTCAAGTCACTAACTGGTTTACTGTAAACAATTTACTTTTAAATGCAAAGAAAACCAAGTGTGTTGAATTCGCATTGCCAAATACCAAGTCCACAGGAAACATGAATTTAACTGTAAATAATGATATTTTAAAAATAGAAGAGACCACTGTGTTCCTGGGGGTGACCTTAGATTCAAAGCTTCAATGGGGCACCCATATATCAACTCTGGCTGGCAAACTCAGCTCTGCTGCTTACGCTGTTAGAAAGATTCGACAATTTACTGACGTAGAAACTGCAAAAATTGTATATTTTGCTTACTTTCATAGTATTATGTCTTACGGAATCTTGCTATGGGGTAAAGCAGCAGATATTCAAAAAATTTTTGTATTACAAAAAAGGGCAATACGTGCAATTTATAATTTAAAACCGCGTGAATCCCTTAGAGAGAAATTCAAGGAAATAGGTATTCTTACAGTAGCCTCGCAATACATTTACAGTAATTTAATCTTTGTGAAACAGCGCCTTCAGAATTACAAAAGAATTTGCGATCTGCACGATAGGCCAACTAGAAACTGCCATAAGCTCGTGACACCATCGCTCCGCCTCAAAAAAGTCCGAAGGTCGTTCGTGGGAATGAGCATTCTATTTTATAACAAAATTCCACAATCTATTTTAAACTTGCCTTTACACAAGTTTAAGAAATCCATTAAAAGTATGCTTTTGAAAAAAGCTTATTATACTGTGGAAGATTACGTAAATGACAAAAGTGCATTTCTATGATAATATATTCATTTAAACGATAAACTAAAACATGAAGATCAATATTTTTCTACAATTTTTTCCGACTAGCTGTTGCCCGCGGCTCCGCTCGCGTGAATTTTGGTTTTCACAAATTGTGTAAAGTTAATGATCCATGGATTTTTCCACGATAAAGAGTAGCCTATGTGTTAATCTAGGGTATAATCTACATCCATTCCAAATTTCAGCCAAATCGGTTAAGTAGTTGCCGCGTGAAGGAGTAACAAACATACACACATACAAACTTTAATATTATTATTGCCGATAGGTGGCGATTTGCACCCTTAAACAGTATTCAATTCTATGCCTTGATATGGGTAGTCGGGTATGTTACACTCTCTTTAACGTTTCTGTGGTGGTGTCGTGTGGTGCGGGTTGTTACGTTCCCTCAAATATGGTTGAGCGAAGCAATGGCTGGATCATGCGTCATGCTCGTGAACGGGTGCCACCGTCGGAAATGGGGCTGCCTCTGTCTGCCAGTCTTGGCGTGTATTGAATATTGTAGGTATGCTCGTGAAAAAAGCTTACTATACAATCGAAGATTACGTAAATGATAAAAAAAACAGCGTGGATTTGATTCGCTCCAGCTATGCGTGGGACTGCAGTTACTTGTATCATTATGATGATTGTAAGTTTTGATGGAAAAGAGCAACCACCGAGTTTCTTGCTGGCTCTTCTCGGTAGGAATGGCATTCCGAACCAGCGGTAGATTCATATTATAACGATTCAAAAGCGCTTGTAAAAGCTTATTTGAATAAAAAACATTTTGAATTTTGAATTTTGAATTTTGAATTTTTTCTCTTTACTATGCGGAAGTTGCTTATAAATCAATCAATCAATTATTAGGTATGTTATTTATGGTATACCTATTACCTACATATATAATTCGACTGAGAACTGACTAACGACTACAATAAAATTAAATAATAATATAAAATCATCGCACAGTTTCTCAAAATATATACAGTTAATCATAAACCATAAAAAATCACGCTATCGTGCCTAATTTCTATTCAGAAAATCACCACAAGGCAACGAAATGTAACATATGCAATCATTACTTTAATGTAATGCCATTTAACGTAATCAATTTGGCTCCTCTGTGGACGGGGGTGGCACAAATTAACTAGTCACACCCCGTAATGATCGCTGCTGGTTGGATTAGGGTTGTGAACGAATAGAAAATAGATAGAATTTGAAATCTGTACATTTAAAAAGACTTCTCGTGTTGGCTGATCTTTCAGCGCAAGACCTCAACCGCTTGGGTAAGAAACTTTAAATTTTGACAGTAGAATAAATTACAGTTAAATAAAAATTGTTTTTGATAATTCCGTCTCTTTAAGTTTATATCCACGCAAATTGGTATTTGAATTCAAGTTAAGTTATAATTATTATTGTTATCCCAGGATTAAAAGTAGACTACATTACTTCTTGGATGGTTCTCTACTTGATGCCTACGAAAATCTTGTTATAAAGTAATTTCAGCTTAAATGGGCAAAGATCTAAAAAAAATGCATTTAGATGTTTCCAAAGTGTAAATACATGTTTTTCACAGGTTTTAGTTTTATTTAGAATAGAACAGAATGAATTTATTTGTCTGGATATGTGTTACAATGATGGTTACAGTATGAAAAGTCGCAGCATATCCAGTCAGGAAACCCTGACGTACGAAATTTTATGTACTTAAATATTTAAATTACATAGTATAAATTTTTTAAATCGATAATCTTTAAAGTTTTAAAAGTTAGCAACCCTGAAAATTTTGAACCACGAAGCGCCCCTCTGTTTGTTTTTAAGTTAGGGGCGAGTAAAAAATATCAAGTGGTGATTTATTAGAAACTGACATGTTTTGTTAACTTTTAAATGATGTCTCTTTGAATGGAGGGTCGTTTAAGTTGGATCACATTTTTAATAATGTCTTCTGGTAATCTAAATTACATCATTAATATTTTATCCGAGTAGATTCATCAATTATTTAAATCAGCGTATTTAGTTTTAGTAAGTACTAGCTGATGCCCGCGACTTCGTCCGCGTGGATATAGGTACCAAGTTTCATCGAAATAACTTGAGAAATGACGGACTTTTATACAAACTTTCAACCCCTATTTCACCCCTTTGGGGGTGGAATTTTGAAAAACTGAAACATGTATGTTTTCATTTTTAACCCGCAGCTCATATACCAAGTTTCATGGATATAACTTGAGAAATGAAGGACTTTCATACAAACATTCAACCCCTATTTCACCCCTTCGGGGGTAAAATTTGCAAAAACTGTGATACACTTATTCTTCATTTTCAACCGGCAGCTTGTATACCAAGTTTAATCGATATAACTTGAGAAATGACGGACTTTCATACAAACTTTCACCCCCTATTTCACCCCCTTAGGGGTGGAATTTTGAAAAACTGTGACACACGTACTTCTTTATTTTTTACCTTAAGCCAAAATAAAAAGTTTCGTTGATATAACTTGTAAAACATCTTGAGAAACGAAGGACTTTCATACCAACTTTCATCCCCTATTTCACCCTTTTGGGGGTCGAATTTTCAAAAACTGTGAAACACGTTTGTCTCCATTTTCAACCCGCAGCTCATATGTCAAGTTTCATGGCTCTAACTTGAGAAATTAAGGACTTTCATACAAACTTTCAACCCCTATTTCACCCCTTCGGGGGTAGAATTTCGGGATAAAAAGTATCCTATGTCCTACCTCGTAGTATGGGCTCAAATCGTGCCAAGTTTCGTTTGAATTCATTCGGTAGTTTCGGCGTGATGCGCGGCCAAGATACAGACAGACAGACAGACAGACAGACAGACAGACAGACAAAAATGAAAAAAATTACAGATTTGGCTTCAGTATCGAATAAACAGTGCCCTCCGAAAAAAATTTTCAAAATATCTTCAATGTACAGAATTGGACCTGTTACAGTTTTATTATAAGTATAGATTGTGTACAAAACCTACTTAAAAATTTTACGCGCCTGCATTCACTAGATTGGTCTCTCAAAGCGTTATTTATATAGATTTTTACAATAAAAAAATAATGGCTTTGACGAATTGAATACATCTACAATTATAATAATTATGGCATAATAGGTATGTAGACAAAAAAGGGGCCTAGGCTTATTTCCGGATAGAGATGCGTGCTCGGGGATCGAAGTCCTGAGGGCAAGCTTAACTTGCAGTTGCATCTTTAGGAACTGCCAAGAGCTATCACCGCTCTTGTTTCAATTATAACTATAGTAAAAGTAAAATATCGATATTTTATGTATGTAGTTGTACATAAATTTTAATTTAAAAAGGCTTGCATAAATCTGAACATAGTTAAAACAAGATTTCACATCGTTATTTTATGAAGCTACCACTAAAATAACATCAAATGGCATTTCAAATCCTACAATACAATAAATTGTTTACAAACGCCGAGCAAGCGGCAAAGGCCAGCCCTCGCTAGGCGTTGCGCCATACATTATCGCCCTTCGCCCTTAATATGCCCAATGGATATTCGATACACTAAATTCACACGTTATTTGTGTACGAAACCATCGCTTTTGTTACAATTTACCAGTTTTCACGCCCGTAGTTTATTGCCCGGCAAAATATGCCATTCGGTTCGGCACAATGACTTATTTTGTTCGCTCGAATTGGTTATTACGGATAATAATGTGGCTATTTGTTTTAATTGTTATGGTAAACCCATATTTGAACTTGTCTGTCCACTGCCATGCACCCTATGCAGGCACCTATACAAATTAGATTACAATGTTTGTATCGGTAAACGCCTATTTAAACCTAGTGATATTTTTACACTTAAATGTAAAAAGCTCTAACTTGGCCCTATTTTTTACTTCTCCAATTTCCACGCCATCATTTTATCCAAAGTATCTCAACAATAAACTATATTTCATGGTCCAACTGTCAGCGAGCAATAGATAGTCGTAATCCCAAATCCCAACCCCATATGGTGTTGATATCCTCGGGATACCGGGTCTATTGTGATTGTCAGTAGCGATCGGATACGCTAGCCTGCATACAACAGTTTAACTTAATTTGACTAGGTGTTGAAATAACTTTAAAACTGGACCGATTTTAGATACGAGGCCCAATATGTTTTAAGTTTTTAAAAATTGTCAGCAGAATAAACCAAGTCCATGCGAGATTGCGACAAGTCGGTATTATTCAACTTTTATTTTCTTCAAAATCGGCAAACGATTCTGATCCCGATTCCGATCGTTGAAAATTTTCACTACAGACCCTCGCTCGTAGGAACATGTGTAGCACTTGTAACGGAACTAATCGTAGAGGGTTCTCCGTAAGTTACGCACTTCGGATTTGTGCGGTGTATTCATTTTTTAAGCATCCATGGAAATTGTAATTTCAATGTAGATTAATCTAAAAACATCCTTTATATACCTCTTGTTTTAACGCGTAGCACCGTTTGCATACGTAGAGGTGCGTAGAGGCTTCGTAGCGATGATTTTCGATATTTTAAGAAAATAAGTACGCAAGGTACTAGTATACTTCTTCTCAGTATACGTTTAAATTTTATATGTATAATGAGTATATGTTTATAGAGTAGTTTTGTAGCAAGATTGTAAGTAAGTAATCAATTAAAGCAACACGGAACATTTCTTGTAGCGGTGCGTAGCGGCATCGTAGACTTCATTGTCGTAGAGCCTCCGCGTAGAACGTATCCATCCATCGATTCATCAGCCTGCATTCGGTTACTGCTAGACAATAGACAGAGGCCTTTAGGAGAGCACGCCTCCACACACGGTCCTTCCTGTAGAACGTATCCACCACCACCACTACAGCCCATTAACGTCCCACAGCTGGGCACAGGCCTCCACTCTCATAGGAGAGAGGGAATTAGAGCTTAGACTCATCACGCTGCTCCAATGCGAGTTGGCGGGCTTTAACGACTATTATCATGTTAGTGAATTGTCACTTATTAGTCCTTATATTAGTCTTTACTTATTAGTCCCGGTTATTACCCAAACCGGGACCGACGGCTTAACGTGCTCTCCGAGGCACGGGGGTGAAACACCGCCATCTTCCTAACTCCGGGCTAGTACTGAAAATTTCTAGTCAGAAAAACCCAATGCTCAATTATGGCCCGACCCGGGACTCGAACCCGAGACCTCGTCGGCCGCAATCGAACATGCCAACCACTAGATCAAGGAAGCAGTAGAACGTATGCCAAGGTCTAATAAGCTTTTAAAGTCCGACCTGACCTATGGAACTGACGAAGTAGACTAAATTGTTAAAAAAAACTTTGTCTCTATGCCCGGCTGGACCTAATATTATCAAAGCGTATTTTAGGCAAAATCAGCTGCCATCTAACCACATTTTGTATTGAATTCCAACCCGATTTAACCAGAACTTATTGGGTCAAAACCTATTTAACGTGTGTCCGCAAATCGCAAACAAATGCGGACCGCGTATTGACAACATTTGCGCATTTCTGCGGATAATCCGCAACTAAAGGGGACACTCACATCCTCCTGTGTCAAGTATGCTAGGGATTATTGTAGGGTGACCATTAATGCTTTGCTTTAGTGTCGGTTTATTTCGAGTGCACCACACCGATATGATTTCACAAATGACGTAACTTACTAATGACTTAAGTACCTTCAAGGCAAGAGTGAACATAGAACCTAGATCTCATCATTGCTTTTCATAAGCATGATTGTCGTCAAGCGCAAGCCTATTATACTTAGTATGATATTATAAAATTGCGAAATTGTATTACTTTGTTGGTTTATTCAATCACACCGCAACGGAGCAACGGTATAGTTCAGGACCTGGGAGAGTGACATAAGCTATTTTTTATCCCGGTAAATTAAGGAGTTCCCGCGGGAATAACAAAAACTTTAAACCACGCGGACGAGATATTTGTTTATCCGCCCTTGAAGAGCCCCATATTATAATCATGACCTTTACAGACTTAAAATATAAACCTTAACACTAAGACATTAAAGTTTAATTACAAATGTAGTATATTTATATTTAAGACCTTTTGTCTTCGTAACAACGCGAGCATGTCGCAATTCGCGAGCATGTCGCTGTTCGCGAGCATATCGCTGTTCGCAAGCATGTCGGTCACGCGAATCCACAAGTTTACCCCCTACCAAAAAGTGCTCAACGCGGCTAAAGAAGCGTTCACTTCAATGAATTAAAAAATCCTGCAAACTCATGGTCGTCCTACCGAAATACGTTCGCAATAGTTCAATAGAAGTGTTCCTTTGAGATCTGTAGCAATACGTACCGAAATACTATTTAATCTTTATAGATACTCGCACCAGTTGGCTCTCCCAAGTGCCATTCAGCTGTTACGCTCCGTTGTTTGTTAGATAGTTTGGGGCACGGGTATGTTTTTAATTCTTCTAGAGTTTGGGCTCTTTGTAGAACTTTCTGTCTGAGTCGTATCATTACTGGGCTTTGATTATAATATTATCTATATCTATACTAATATTATAATTATGCGAAAGTTTGGATGGATGATTGTTTGTTACACAATCACGCCAGGACGGCTGAACGGATCTGGATGATATTTGGCACAGAGATATATTATGGTATGGAATAATACATAGGCTACTTTTATCTCGGAAAATTAAAGAGTTCCCGCGGAAACCAAAAAACCTGAATCCACGCGGACGAAGTCGCGAGCATCAGCTGTAGTATGTTATTATAGTCAAAGCTCAGAACCGGTCAAAACATTTTTAACTGCGGAAAACAGTCTAAAGTAGTTTTGACTAAGGACGGTGGTCAAAACCACTTTTGACTGCGAAAAACAGTCAAAAGTAATTTTGACTGCGGACGTTTGTCAAAACCACTTTTGACTGCGAATTTTGATTTATTTTGAATAAATAGTATCGTTGCATTTTTTTTACCATGAATGCTATACAAGAAATGTTGCTGTGACTACTGATCCCTGGCTTTACATTAATCACATTCTGGTAGCATACCTATTAGGTGTTTTCTTTGGAAAAAATGTGGCGGTAGCTACTTTAGCTTGCTAATGATTTGAGCATTGATATCAATAAATATCGGATCTTATCCTTCAAGGCCACCCCCTTGTTGTATTCTTTCTTGTGTGCAATAAAGTATTTATCTATCTATCTATATCCACGCGGACGAAGTAGCGGGCATCATCTAGTGTTATCATAACACAAAGGCCAAGGCACAGCACCTTGATTAATAAATAATGTGACAGAAGTCGTGTTCCTATAGAATTTGGAGAGAATCTTTAAACAAGCCTCGAGCGAAGTATTGAGGTACAAAATTAATTCGCGCCAGTTATTTACTTTGCTACTTTGTCCGCTTAATTGGTGCCGACGAAGACGGAGTTAATTCGTCGGTTAATATTTAATCGACTACGACGAAACGGGAGTGGCTATAGTTAGATAGATAGGCAAATGTAGATACAAGGTTTTGTTAACTTAAGTAATTGTGAAATTATTGTATGATGTTTCACGAGATAGGTATGCGAATTAATTTCTTCAAGAATATCTTACAGACCGAGTATTTAGCATTAAAGATGGATACGTATCTCACCCTGACAATGTTATAATTTATAACGTAAGGTACCTACTACTGATAGCTGAAAATATCCCGCGAAATTACTGTTATGTACACAATAGATATTTCATAGTAATATTAGATCCGCCATAGTATCTGCGTGGGCAAAACACCGAAGAGGATTTCCACGTAGTATGGAAATCCCGTAAACTTTGTCGCTGTTGGTGGCTAAATTTTTGATAAAAATAATATATACCTATTGGAATTGACTTTCAAGTAGTGCCTAAATAAATATCTTATTGTTTGTCTCAAAAAATTTTATACTTTGTGGTAATTATTTACGTGAAAGCCGACGAAAGCCAAAAAAAAAATAAAAATAAACCAGCCAAGCGCGAGTTGGAATCGCACACTGAGGGAAGCCGCACCTTGGAAGAATTTGGTTTAATTAATTAACTAATGCAGATGGTTCTACCAATTTACAATTATAGAAGTAAAAAAATGTTTTTATAGTCTGTAGCTACAGACTTCCTTTTATTTTTTATGTAAGGTTCCTATTCGCCGTCGGCTTCGCGTCGATGTAAAATTTAATATTACGTACCAAGGTAGTTGAGAAATAAATCGTTACAAAGACAAAAGTGGCGAGAGCGCCCCCCAAATTAAAAATTACATAACTGTCCTTAAATCCGAGACAAAACCTTTCTTCTGTTATTTTTTTTAATGAAACCTATTCGTTGTTGGTACATCGCCGGCCTCGGGTCGAGGAGGCTCCCTGCATTTTTCGCACAATTGAATTTTTAACTAATCCCCATTCCATTGTTGGTTTTATGAATTAATTCGTTTGGGAGTCGCCATTCAAAACAGTTTTCATTTATACCTGCCTACTACCTATCTATCTGCAGTTTAAATTTAAATGATCTCACTTCTCTGCAATTTCTAGTTTGCATGGTTTTCATCGATAATCCATGTTTGCGAACTATCGATGGCGTAAATGTTCTCAATCAAAAGTACCTACTTATAGTCCTAAAGCATTAAAATAACTCGAAGGACCAGTATAGGTTGGGGGTCTCAAGGTGAATAGCAGGCTCCCGCCGGAAATCACAGCGTTGAAGACCTCCCATTACAAATTGACCGACGAACTCCGACCGATATTATTTGAAGTGAAAACTATTAGCCGCGTTGAGTAATTTTTGGTAGGGGGTAAAGTTGTGGATTCGCGTCACCGACACCTCCCTCCGACATACTCGCGAACGCGACATGCTCGCGAACAGCGACATGCTCGCGAACACCGACATTCTTCGTTGTCACGAAGACAAAAGGTCTTGAATATAAATATATACATTCGTAATGAAACTTTAATACCTTAGTTTTAAGGTTTATATTTTGATTATTTTAAATATTCACTTCTATCGGCAGTCCCTATATGACTGCCAATTTTTTTTTTTACTTTAATTTCTATATATTATTGTTTTATTTATTGTTAGTATCTATAACTCCTGTCTAAATTTAAATAAAATTTTTGTGTAATATTTTAGCATATTTATATTTAATTCAGATTTAGCTTAATTCACGTACCTAAGTAGTACCTACATTGTGTCGCCTTCATTTTTAGGGTTCCGTAGCCAAATTTGGCAAAAACGGAACCCTTATAGATTCGTCATGTCTGTCTGTCTGTCTGTCTGTCTGTCTGTCTGTCTGTCTGTCTGTCTGTCTGTCTGTCCGTCCGTATGTCACAGCCACTTTTTTCCGAAACTATAAGAACTATACTGTTGAAAGTTGGTAAGTACATGTATTCTGTGAACCGCATTAAGATTTTTACACAAAAATAGAAAAAAAACAATAAATTTTGGGGGTCCCCATACTTAGAACTGAAACTCAAAAATTTTTTTTTCATCAAACCCATACGTGTGGGGTATCTATGGATAGGTCTTCAAAAATGATATTGAGGTGTCTAATATCATTTTTTTCTAAACTGAATAGTTTGCGCGAGAGACACTTCCAAAGTGGTAAAATGTTGCCCCCCCCCCCCCCCCCCCCCCGTAACTTCTAAAATAAGAGAATAATAAAACTAAAAAAAATATATGATGTATATTACCATGCAAACTTCCACCGAAAATTGGTTTGAACGAGATCTAGTAAGTAGTTTTTTTTAAATAATTTAAAACTTACTACAGGTTTGTACGGAACCCTCGGTGCGCGAGTCCGACTCGCACTTGGCCGGTTTTTTAAATTTTTAATTGTTAACCCGTGGATGGTGTGGTGGATTACACATTTTTTTTGTAACTTGATAATTAGATTTAATGTGTGATTGTTTATCGTCCCCAATAAGTAAAAATTAAATTAAATTAAAATAAACTCGAATGTGTAGCATGGACGCAGTCGGCACCAGACCGTGTTCTGTAAAGATCCTTACAAACAAGAGACCAGCAATAGACTTCTTTCGGTTGACATGACGACCTCGAATATAGACCGTATACCTATACCAAATTTCATCAAAATCGGTTCAAAAGATGGGCAGTTAAAGCAGACAGACAGACACTCTTTTGCATTTGTAATATTAGTATAGTTAATTGATATTGATGTAATCTATGAGCTACTTGTTAGGTATCTGTACTGCTACCTAGCTTGGTAGGTAGGTAAGCCGTAAGTATCTACTGTATTACAAGATAGCTCCCTCCAAAACAAAAACAAAAACACATCATCCAACAAACTCCATATAATTTAAATAAACTGATGAAAAACTCGAACATAACAAGAAAGTTTAACTAAGCAGCGCTAAGGATTGATATAAAAATCATAAACATGCAAATTCACCCAATTTGCCTACAAAAGTAATTGAATCACGCCTGTAGAATGACATCTGCTAAGTTGATTTGACGAAAATTACTTCGAGACGCGATTTTTATTGGCCTTCCCCCAAAAACTTGTGATGGGAATTACCGAGCATGATAATGTAAAGCTCTACGTAGGTATCATATCGAATTTGGACGTACGAAAAAAGATCAGGCGATTTAAATCCATACTATATTATTAAAGATTCTTATTGGATGGGTTGGCTGGAGGAGATCACTTTTATTGATGAGACCTCCTTTGCGCACTTTGTTTTATGTACTTTTTAATTGTTTACTATATATGTATCTTTATGTTTGTGTGGCAATAAAGAGTTTATCTATCTATTTATCTATATTAATGACCAGATGGTGCCCGCGACTTCGTCCGCGTAATTAAGTTTTACTGATTCCCTTTAAAACCGTCGCTTTCGCCGCCAGGACAACGGGTCAAACCTCGCGTCAAAATGTGTAATTTCAAATGAGTATTATTCATTATTTTTGAAAAGAAAACATAAAACACCCATATATAAGTGCTCATTCCAAACTGGTCCCAAGGCTGTTAGATAAAGCTTATTCTCCATAGGACAGACACAAGAAAGATTTAATTTGTTTTCTCGTTAAATATACATGCGTTGTTGTTTAAACAGGGAATCCCGGGGGGCTCTGATTGAAAAACAAACAGCCAGGGAGGCGATTCACTGCGAATTCATTATTCCAACGTTACGGGCCTACTTAACTCGAGAGGAAAATTCTTTTTCGCTGTTCCTTTCTAAGCATTTTTTTTTATAAAATGATGCTCACTAGTACCTATATAATGAAAGAACTAGAAATTTAAGTCGCTGTAATCCGCCACAGTAGGCGGGCCCCTCTTTCCCACTGGGCACACTGGGCCCGTGCCCAGGGCCCCGCGATCGATGGGGGCCCCTTAGTTACTGCCTGATCACCAACCAATAGATAACCGATATTCATTAAAACGATAACTATACACTTATATTACGTTCAAAATATACCTCAAAAGTAAGTTAATCAGATTTTAAATTGATCTTGAATATTTTTTAAAGTAACCGTTTAAAATAACATTTGAATCAATCTAGAATATTGATTAAAATATCCATATTTACTAAAGGGTAGATATTAATATTCTACATTGATTTATATAGTCCGCTGTCTATTTTTTTAGAACATACATCTACAATAGTCTAGTCACTCTAATAAACACTTGTGTTTTTTGGGCCAAACAAAATAAAAAAATCAAAATCATTTTCATGTGGCTTCTGATCGCAAAAAACCGGATCAATAGTATTAAAAAAAAGTTAATATTTAAAAAAAAAATTTTTCAATGATTAATCAAGCTTGTTAATTTTTAACCTAAGTAAATTGTTGATAACAAAGTGAAAAATAATAATTTTTTAATTTTTCCAACGGGAATCTCTTCTGAGGCCTTTCTAAAATAGCTCCAAAAAAGGAAAAAAATCTGAGATCTGGTAATTAAAAATTATCGCACTTGCAATGTTCATGTTCAAATAGGAAAAAGTTATTAATTAACTAATGCATAATTAATAGAAAAATTGCGATAAAAAATTTTTGACTACGGATTATTGTTCATTCATCTATCCAGTAGATGCCTGAATTTTTTCAATTCTTAATTTTCATATTTAATAGGTTTAAATAATATTTATTCATTAAAGGTCCAACGTGGCCGAGGCTTACGCAAGCCAGAGTCCCCGTTTTTGGCCGTATTTTCAACCCTCTGGGAAATTATAAATATTGGTCCTACAGTTCCGGGAAGAAAAATTTTTTTTTTGGGAAATTTTCTCTTCTTATTGAATCTTTTTTTAAATTTGAAAAATGTCAAATAGTTTTTGAGATATTTGCAAGAAACCAAACCCCATTTTTTTCAGTTAATTGTTAATAACTTTTGCAATTTTTGCAAGCGGGTCTTGAATTTTGTTCGAAAATCATCTACACGCTATTCCGAATCGAACGACACCTCGATCATAATTTTCGGAGATGGAGAAAAAAGTTTGACTCAAAAAGCACTTGTTGACTAGACTATTATATAAAGATGTATGTTCTAACAAAATAGACAGAGGACTATTTTGTTAAAATACATTTGAGATTTTTTTCCGAAATATTCCGGTAACCACTACTAGCTCCCTTAATTCCTCGCCAACAGAAGCCCTTAAGCTTCTTAAGGGTAATGTCACCGAGTGCAGTGTGCGTTTTAAGTTTGAACATGTGACCTCATATGATATTATTAAAATATTCCAATCTTTGCAATGCAAAAAAACCGGGGATCTATGGGGGATATCAATAAAAATAATCAGCATGTTATTGATATAATTGCACCATATCTTGCTCTAATATTTATAGTCTGTAGATTCAGGATCCTTTCCAGAAATGATCCTTATGAAATGCAGTAAATTGATTCCACTTTTTAAATCTGGGAGTAGAAGTGACCCTAATAATTACAGACCATTTTCTATTTTACCAGCACTCGGCAAGATATTTGAAAAAATTATGCTCAACCAAATGCTTCTGCACTTTAACTCAAATAAACTACTTCACTCTGAGCAGTATGGACAAGGTCCTGAAATAAAGACAATTATGACGACGTAAATTATGAAATTTCTCAAGTCACTAACTGGTTTACTGTAAACAATTTACTTTTAAATGCAAAGAAAACCAAGTGTATTGAATTCGCATTGCCAAATACGAAGTCCACTGGAACCATGAATTTAACTGTAAATAATGATATTTTAAAAATAGAAGAGACCACTGTGTTCCTGGGTGACCTTAGATTCAAAGCTTCAATGGGGCACCCATATATCAACTCTGGCTGGCAAACTCAGCTCTGCTGCTTACGCTGTCAGAAAGATTCGACAATTTACTGACGTAGAAACTGCAAAAATTGTACATTTTGCTTACTTTCATAGTATTATGTCTTACGGAATCTTGCTATGGGGTAAAGCGGCAGATATTCAAAAAAAAATTGTATTGCAAAAAAGGGCAATACGTGCAATTTATAATTTAAAACCGCGCGAATCCCTTAGAGAGAAATTCAAGGAAATAGGTATTCTTACAGTAGCTCCGCAATACATTTACAGTAATTTAATCTTTGTGAAACAACACCTTCAGAATTACAAAAGAATTTGCGATCTGCACGATAGGCCAACTAGAAACTGCCATAAGCTCGTGACTCCATCGCTCCGCCTCAAAAAAGTCCGAAGGTCGTTCGTGGAAATGAGCATTCTATTTTATAACAAAATTCCACACTCTATTTTAAACTTGCCTTTACACAAGTTTAAGAAATCCATTAAAAGTATGCTTTTGAAAAAAGCTTATATACTGTGGAAGTACCGTAAGTAAGTATTACGTAAATGGCAAAAGAGCATTTGACTCGCTCCAGCAAGTCCGAAGGTCGTTCGTGGAAATGAGCATTCTATTTTATAACAAAATTCCACACTCTATTTTAAACTTGCCTTTACACAAGTTTAAGAAATCCATTAAAAGTATGCTTTTGAAAAAAGCTTATTATACTGTGGAAGTACCGTAAGTAAGTATTACGTAAATGACAAAAGAGCATTTGACTCGCTCCAGCAATGCTAAGAACAGCGGTTATTTATGTATAGTACACATTAATTAAATTGTAAATGATTTTTTTTCAAAAGAGCAACCGCCGAGTTTCTTGCTGGTTCTTCTCGGTAGGAATGGCATTCCGAACCAGTGGTAGATTCATTTGACGATTCGAAAGCACTTGCAAAAGTTTATTTGAATAAAAAACGTTTGAATTTTGAATTTTGAAAAACAGGCATATATGCCTTTTCATACGGGCCCCATTATCCTAATGTGCCCAGGGCCTCCTATGGTTAAAGACGGCCCTGACAGTAGGTAAATCTATGTGTGTGCATCTCAAGTACTTGTAGATTGCGATATTCTTGCCACACCACACATATCCACCAAATTATTCTCAACGTACGTTTCACTCCGACACGACGAATCGACCATTAAAAACACGTCTTGTTAAATTTTATTTGAATCAAAAACACTTGCATTTGAATTTATGTAACACAGAAGGCAAAGACTGTGAAAAAGCAGACGACAGACGATACTTTCGGATTGATAATGGATTTTTTAGATATCTAGGTGTAGAGCTTTGGGGTTTCCATTTCACTTAGAATTGAGTGTAATACCTATCTATAGTAGGAAATGTCTTAAATATTTTATATTGATAAACCCCTTCGTGCTGAAAAATAAATAAATATAGGCCGTTTGTTTAGGAAAAAGCTCACATTTGTGTAGGAAAAAAGCTCATCATAAAGTATAGGTACTTAGTCAAGTTTAAATAATTTTATTTGAGTACTTACTTTATTTATACTTACATACTTGTAAAGAAAATGGTGGTTGCAAAAGTTCGACATAATACTTAATCGTACCTACGTCGTTTTAAATATCTTAAATTTTAAATAGCAGAATACAAAATTTTTGCTTTACCTATACTTAATACTGAGTAAAATCCATCAAGGAAAATTTTAAAACCAAATCAATTCAATCAAAATCTGTCCTAAACAAAATCGCTCACCAAAAAAAAAGCACCACAAAATAATCGCCAAAAAACTCACCTGCCACCCCGTAACATAACAAAATCACCACATCTCTCAACAGTCAACACAATCAGACCGACGGACCGACACTGTCATCATGGCATCCGACATGCTATATCACCCCCGCCCTAGCTTCAAACCCCGCCCAACTCAACCCATGCCCACCAATGAACGACCAGCTAACTAAATAAATCCACCAATCACATGATTGCTTATCGTTATTTACCGACATCGCCCGCCCGCCCGCGCCGCCCAAACTTATCGATTGGGCGGAGGCAGCGATGTTTAAGGCGGGCGGAATTAAAGCTGTGATTGAAATTGCCATTCATTTATTCTGTTATCATTCGATTAAAACGGTTTGCGGTTTTGTGATTTGCTCCGTTCTGAACAATAATGGTTACTTGCGCTGAGATGTTTAATTGTTTTATTTTGGTAGATGTTATTAAGGTTATATTTTGTACCTACTATCTATATACCTATATTGCTTAGGCATCCTCCGTGCCTCGGAGATCGCGTAAATTTTATTATCACTTCCCTCATCCCTGTGATTATAGAAATATAATGCCTATGACATAATTTGAGGGACGAGTGGCTTAGTTGAGGCAACGCATATCAGTCGGTTGCGAATGTTAAGCAACGTTGACCCAAGTCGGTAACTGGATGGGTGACCGAATTTGGATAATCAAATTTGTCCTTTTTGCCTCCTCCGTGCCTCGGAGAGCACGTTAAGCCGTCGGTCCCGGACCCCGGTTATTATCACTAACATCTTATAATAATCGTTACAAAAACCTAAGAGTTTGAATAGGTACTTACTCTTAGTCGAGTCGTATGCAGAAGGACGTGGGAACCCAGCGCATTATTGTCCCAGGAAAACTTCTACCATTATTTGATTATTGGAAAGGGGTCTTGACCCTCAGTAATGAGAAATACGACGCAGAGAGAGATGACCCTGATTATATTAATGTAGCTTATCTAGGACGTACCTAGGTATAAAATAAATATTAATAATCCTGGCGCAGTGGCGAGCGCTGTGGTCTTATGAGTGAATCCCGGGTTCGATCCCCGGCAGGGTCAATCAAGGAATTTCGTCGTCGTCGTCGTCTCAACCTATAGACGTCCACTGCTGGACGAAGCTCCTGCATGGATCGCCACAGAACACGGTCTTGTGCCGCTTGTTTCGAGCGGCTCCCAGCTGCACGCTTGAGATCGTCCGTCCACCTAGTGGGTTGGGAGGTCATCCAACGCTGCACTTTCCGGTGCGAGGCCGCCGTTCGAGCACTTTGGGACCCCAACGCCTATCGGTTCTACGAACTATGTGTGAGGAATCTTTAATTTCTGAATTTTTCTCTCGGCTGATCGGTGATGGTTTCGTTAGTGCCTATATAGAGTAACCACCCTTTCTTTATTCCACCTTAGTTACCACCCTACCGGCAAAACGCTGCTGTCAAGCGATTTAGCGTTCCGGTACAATGCCGTATAAAACCGATTAGGGCCCTAGGGGTAGGTATGGATGTCATAATATTATAACTGTCATATACTACCGAAATGCGTAAGGAGTTGGGTACCTACCACCGTCCTATGTCCAGCTATGGACGGTCATCGGTTGACGACGACGACGACTAAGTTCAGCAATGAGGTATGCGATACTGCAGAGTGACAAACAAATCATAATTGGTACCTGGTAGCAATTAAAGTCTGATCAGACTATAAAGAAGCAACCCTGATCAATTATAACGATACGCACCATAAGGGTTGTTACATGCTACAGCAACAATATCGGTAGTTTAAAGAGCGGCGTGCGGCGTGACAACACTATGGTAGGTATCTAAGCATCAAAGGATATAGGGATGTGGATTGTGGATAGGATATTATATCGACAAAATAGATATTTGTCCGCGTCTGTGTGATATTACCTGGCTCTTAAAATCGAAATTCACCTGTAGACTATTCTGCAATTTGTAATCATACTAATATTATAAATGCGAAAGTGTGTTTGTTTATTGGTTTTTCCTTCAATCACGCCGCAACGGAGCAACGGATCGACGTGATTTTTGGCATGGGTATAGTTGAGGACCTGGAGAGTGACATAGGATACTTTTTATCCCGGAAAATTAAGGAGTTCCCGTGGGAATTAAAAAAACTTATTCCACGCGGGCGAAGTCGTGGGCATCAGCTAGTATCATAATATATTCTTCATTTCAATAATATAAAAATCAACACCAATAGTAAAATTATACTCCAAGAGTTATATTACTCATGTATTTTACACATGTACCTAAGAGTTAAAACCGGCTTAGAGATAATCGGCTTCTGAACGGTGTTAAGTGATAGTATTCCTTAGAAAGGAAATTAAAATGCCTTACTTATAGGTAGATACAGATATTATATATACAGTTCCCTCCTGCTGTATTTCTTCCAGGCTGACATTTTTTATAAATACCCATCAAAGTACCTACTAGTTAGAGTTTAAAATGATAAGTACTTATTAGATAGGGATCCGTCCATCCATCAGCCTGTATGCATCCACTGCTGGACATAGGCCTTTTCGAGAGCGCGCCACCAAACTAAGGCTAGTATAGTAGAGATAGGGATAGGGATAGTAAAATAAAAACATTGGTTAGATCTTTGTTAACATTATTATTATTTGTGTTAGAATTTAGTTAGTTTAAGAGTAGAGTATTCATATTTTAATTTATTTTATAGTTACTTTAATATGTAAATACATAGATATATATCATTATTGAATAGGTAAATATAAATAGACATTTTTTTAATAATTACATTTACTTCAAAAATATCGACTTCGATAGGTACTCGATAGCAACATTTCTCTCCCTCCCTAATCAGCATCAGTATGGGGTATCTCAACCCTTCAGCGCTTAATTTCATAATTGAGGGTTAAATCAGTACAGACGGGCGAGTCGTTTATCACACGCCTGCTCTGCGCCCTGCTGGGTTGTTATCTCGATGACATTTGTATGTTATGTGCTCTCGATTGGCGATACCGTGGTGAAAATAAATCTCTTTGATCGTTTCCAAAAATGTTATTTGCAATTATAATTGGTTTTTACTAGAATCTCTATTACTGAAAGGCTTTCATTTTTTAATTTTTTCCGGGGGAATTCCTTAATTTTCCGGGTTAAAAAGTAGCCTTTGTCCTTCCTCGGGATGTAACCTACCGCTATACCAAATTTCATCAAAATCGGTTGAATAGATGGGCCGTGAAAGCGTAGCAGACAGACAGACAGACGGACGGACAGACTGACACACTTTCCCATTCATAATATTAGTATGGATGAAGACCACATTATATGGAGCGGTAGAAGTGGATGGCTTGTGGCGACTGACGTATTAGCAGTATTAGATAAGTAAGTACAATCATGAAATATACAACATGTATGGTGAGCCTAATATTGTCCAACACATCAAGATGGGCTGGACATTTACTACGTATGGACGAACATCGACCACCAAAACTGGTCATGACGTCACAGCCTGATGGGCGACGATCTATCGGAAGGCCAAAGCTGCGCTGGATTGATGGAATCGACCGAGATGCAAAAGTCATCGGATTACAAAACTGGAGGACATAAATGCAATAGATAAAAATAAATGGCGAAATCGAATGGAGCAGGCAAGGCCCACGGGCTGTAGCGCCTATGATGATGATAAAAGATTTAGGGCAGTTAACAATATTAAGGTTGCTCTTTAGTATCAGTCGTCCTCAACTGATATAGACGTCCACACTCCACAGATGGAGGCAGGCTTCTTGCAAGGACTTCCTAAAGCCGCTGTTTTGCGCTGCCTGAATCCAGCGGGACTTCCCTGATGACAAGATTCCCAGAATCCCTGGGATTCGACGAACAGCTCAAGAGTCAATAGGCAATTTCATATCAAGAGCGAATAGCCAAGCTTGCTCCTCCTTAGTAGAATCAGCCTACCGGCAAATACGTGCCGCCAAGCGGTTTAGCGTTCCGGTACGATGCCGTGTAGAAACCGAATAGGGGTTTGGGTTTAATATAACTGCCATGCCCCTAACAGGTTAGCCCGCTACTATCTTAGACTGCATCATCACTTACCATCAGGTGAGATCGCAGTCAAGGGCTAACTTGTAGTGGATGAAAAAAAAAAAAAACGTGACCAAAACACTAGATATTTGTTAAAAAGTTAGAGTTAAATTAAGTTATTTACGCGGAATTAAGTACTTACGTTTTATGCTTTCAAAATAAGGGTTTTTTAGACAGTTGGGTCTCTTTACACATATTTTTTTTAAAAAGCTTCGCAACCCCTTTGAGCTATGCCCGCTGAATGACTCCGAACGTTCTTCAAGTTTTTAGCCAAAATCTAAATAGGTAGCTACTGAAACTTGAAGAAATTTCGTGCGAAAGACTGCGTCCTTACCAATTAATGCATTGAACACTTGTATGGCGCTGTAGGTACCACCTATCAAGTTTTTGGGCAGACAAAATATTGTACCTACCTACATACGATTTACCTAAGTATGAACGCTACTTTATATTTTTAAATTGACTGATTTTAAGTATTTGTGAAGGCAACCAGCGTTTACTTTGTACCTGTGTTTTGATATCACAATAAACACGTGCCTTTTTATACTAACCACAATAAATAAATCCGTCATTCCAAGCAATCTCTTATGATTACAACTCCCTTTTATTTTTCATATTCTCCTTAGACGATTTCAAACTCTATATCCTCAATATAAGGTTCACAATGCCCTACAGTTGAATGATTATAACTTTTAATTTTTTTGCCTGCTATGAATAGGTACACATTTAATCTGCCCCCACGTTTATAAGGTACCAATTAATTGAGGATTTTTCTGCGTACTTACATTTGAATAAAGACATGTAAAGCCGCATGTTCTGTGTTATCCATCTATTTAAGTAGGTAGGTACCTACTTGGGAATATTTCTTCGATAGGACAAGAATACCGTCTTATTTTCCTAATTATTGATGGCTTGGCGTCAAAGTAAATCAAAATCGGGCCCATTTGACAATAATCATACTAATCATATATTATTATAAATGCGAAAGTGTGTTTGTTTGTTGGTTTGTCCTTCAATCACGCCGCAACGGAGCAACGGATCGACTTGATTTTTGGCATGGGTATAGTTGAGGACCTGGAGAGTGACATAGGCTAGTTTTTATCCCGGAAAATTAAGGAGTTCCCGCGGGAATCAAAAAACTTAAACCACCTGGACGAAGTCGCGCCCCGCATCAGGCTATCAGCTAGTTCCATATAAATTGTAGTTAAAGTTGTCGCGATCGAATATCCACCTATCTAACTAATTGACGATGTTTATTTCGTAAACGTTAAATTTCTTCCAAAAGACTATCGAAAATACCTCATTGATTTTAAAGACTGTAAACAACCAAAAGATTTTTCCTCGTAATTAATCAGATTTTTTATCTAAATTTTATTAGTATTCTGTGTCTGTTAGCGACCGACCGGTTGGATTATAGTACGGCCGCTTATGAAGACCGCGGTATCTCTGCACTTACGTGACATTACGAATAGCGGACATTCGATTCAACTTGTGTTATCAACCAGAGACGGATTATAATAAAACATGAAAGCAATTAATAAATCGTACTTTATACTTTTCAATTTAAATAATATCAACAGAAAATTACAAATATGGCGCCGACCATTCTTAACATCAATCAATTAAATCATTGAACTATTTAAACACATTAATTAAATCATTGAACAATTAAACACATCAATTAAATATTTGAACAATTAAACACATCAGGTATATTATTAAATTAATTGCAATGTAACAATATAACAACAGATAGATCCATAACCACTCGCAACTAAGGTATAGATAGGTCTACTTTCTAGAACACTTGCTACTCGAGGCAAATTTGAGTATCGAATGGTTACAGGCTCTGAAGTTGCTATAATGTAATATTCTAAACAACATAGCTGTCACATAAGCGGAAACGTTTCTGATTGGCGGAAACCTCGCGTACTGAGCGCTTTGCCGCTTCACAGGTACAGCGCCACCGCCATCTGTAGTCATCGAGAGGCGCTAACACTCATATTTTATGCTAACCATTTTCAACATGGCGTTCGTATCCGCCGATTAAATCAACTGACATGAAACAAGTCAAATTGACAGGTATTATACTTTCTGTTTCATATCTTATATTGCAAACGTACGTCCGGTGGCGCCACTTTTACATGCTTTTACCGTGGCGACAACACTTGTGTGTTCTCAATAGAAATTAGTGGACACACAGTCTATTAGTTTAATTCGATGCCTAGATATCCCTAGCTTCAAGTACAGGGCACTTGGCACCAACAGTGTCCCTGTGGTTTCTATATGGCTGTACCCACAGATCAGCTTATCTGTGGCTGTACCCTACTTATAAAATTTAAATTGTATCTACCTATTTACGACGATACACTTGCGGAGGCTGGTGGCCTGTTTTTTTTTTAATTGACCGAGCGAAGCGAGGAAGGTTTCGGAGTCTACTTCAGTGAATTAGCACTTGTCCGTCCGTCCGTCCGTCCGTCCGTCCGTCCGTCCGTCCGTCCGTCCGTCTGTCAGAGCCTTTTAACTTCTGAATTACTGAACGTAATTACTTATGTAAACCGATGGCCTCCCGCCGAATATCTATGGCTTAAAAAGTTATAAAAATCTTTATTTCAGGGGCCCCCCTGAAATAAAGATTTTTATAACTTAACTTAACAAACTTAACTCTCTCATAAAAGCGAATGCGAAGTTAAATATTTTTTATAGCGTTACATAGGGTTGCGGTAAGTATATCATTTTAAAGATAATTAGGAATAGAGTCCAAAAATATTTATTTTTTAATTTTTCGCCTAAATTTGACGAAATGGGGGGCTTTAAAAGTGGAGATTTTCTAACGTCCAAAGTTGACCTCAGAACTCTCAATTTTTTTAAAGGCTGAGGCTGAAACTTATCAATTATTTGAATTATATCCTGTACTTGAACAACAAATACTAAAATTAGATAAATATAATAAGGAAACGAAATTATTTAATTTTTAATGTGCTTCAGTACCTACTTTTAACAGAACTTCACAATGATGTCAATAGATGGCGCTCTGTGATACCGCGAGGTCTCAGTTCGGGGCGAACCACTTTTATAGGTATAGGCTAGCGCTTGGCTGCAATCAGACTTGCTTGCAAGTGGTGATGCAGCCTAAGGTGGAGCGCGCTTGCCTAGAAGATGCCTATTCAATCTTGATTTGAAGGTACCTACCTATATTAAAAGAGGAGGGGAAAACGGAAGCCGGAAGCGCATTCCATATCCTAGCGGTTCGAATTAGAAACGAGAAAGCAAATCGCTTCGTACGAGCCCGCGGAATTTCGACTGCGTGTTTAAAATCTATGACTGTGACAGACGCGCAAACGTACAAGACGAAACAACAGATAAGGATTCCTAGTTTAACTACGAAATCCTAAATCCTAAAAATATAAATCTCAAGATAACATCACGTTTGGAAAGCAAAAATTCTACTAAGAGCCAGCAAGAAGAACCTATTGTTCAAGATATTATACTTAGTTTCATTGAACCACACTTTGTCATATTTACCTGAAGTTTGATCGCTAAACAATCGATACCAAATATTAATCATAATAGGTACCTATACCTACCTAAGTCAAGTTGGGTAATTACTGGGACTGACATTTTAGCTTGGGAAGTGGAAACCCGAAACCGAAGGGGCACGGTCGGTTCATTAACTAATCTGTTGACAAAAAGTAAGTAGACATCACTACATGAGTATAAAAGTAGGGCAAATAATATGGCATTCGTAGACATTTAAAGAGAAGTTAATTTAGGTTACAGCCAAAATTCATAACCGGTCTAAACCACTTTTGGTCCGTGTGGCGTGCATACTCCTTTGACACTGGCTGGTCATAGCTTCGAAATCTATTTTCAAAATGTTCGAAATTCGAAGCATGCGCAGAACCGCCGGGCAGAAAAGGAGAGGCCATTAGGATTACTACACAAGCCATCAAAAAAGCATCTGGGAGCGCTTCCAGGAGCTCCCCTGCTTTGCTATTTATTTACCTAGTTTTGTTATTAATGATGTAATAAGAAGTAATACACTAATTTTACCAGTGAACACGAGTTTGTACTTTAAAAAGTGATTATACGAGGTGACGTATCATTCGCCTCAATTTGGTGACCCCGACGTGATCATGGGATTATTTTATCATTCGCCTCAATTTGGTGACCCCGACGTGACGTACCACGACCTTCACCGATCTGTTAACCACATGAATTGATGATTGCCTTCAATAAAGGCAAGTCTTTGCCGGTAGGGTGCTAACTAGCCACGGCCGAAGCCTCCCACCAGGCCAGACCAGGGAAAATTCAGAAACTATAATTTCCCAAATTGACCCTGCCGGGGATCGAACCCGAGCCCTCCGCACATTAAGACAACAGCGCTCAACACTGCGCCAGGGAGGTCGTCAAAATAACTCTCGAGCTTGCTGCTCCGCGATGTATTTCTCTCTGGTCTGGTTATGCTTCACTGCAGGTCTCCCAACATTTTCCTTCAGCCAAAACCGCGCACCTACTTAGAGATAAAATATATTTTATCGTAACAATAGCTTGCACAGAGTAGGTACAAACGTAGTCAGACATAACTAAAAGTGGGAGAGCAACAACGAGGCGCTAGTTAATTGAATACTTTACCCCTACCATTGGTGCTCGAAAGTACCTCGATTGGCCTGGGAAACTTTCGAGGATGCCCATTGCCTAGAGCGCTTAGCGAAAGACCAATCTTTCTGTCTAGCAGATTTTTGATGCATCGTTGACTCTAGTAATCAGTCCAAAACCGAAACAATATTTATATGTTGTTTATTTATATAAAAAAAACTTGTATTTCATATAAAATAGTTCAAAATACGTGTTTAATCTAAATAAGCACTAAAATAAGTTTAAACGTCTTGTTTGTTTCTTATATCGATAAGGTAAAAAAATAGCCAAAATCATATAATAAGAACAGCAACACGGACGCGTAAGAAGCGATATGCTTCCTCTTTTCTAATTGGAACCACTATAGGTTATGGAACGCCCTTCCGGCTTCCGTTTTCCTTGGACCTACATATATTCAAATCAAGAGTGTAAAGGCATCTTCTAGGCAAGCGCGCTCCACCTTACGCTGCATTAGCACTTGCCAGCAAGTCTGATAGCAGCCAAGCGCTACTCTATTAATTAAAATAAAAAGATCAGAACAGAAGTTACAAAATACAAGCCTTATTATTAAGAGCTATTATGAAAATAATAGAAATAAAAACATGCAAACATAGTCGTGAAGCTGAAAAAACTTGGTAAGTGAAAAGCGATGCTTGGATAGAAGTCGAATTGAAAACGACCAGTAGTAGTGGTTAGAGCGGGCACCGGCGCGGAAAGTTAAAACGAAAAGCCTTCCCCCTCCCACCCCCGACACAATGCCCGCTGAAAATGTCGGAATTAATTAAACTACCTACCACTGTTTTATATTTCTAAAATAATGACGTATAACCCTTCAATCAAAGTATGGGTACTCTCTACGTCTTTTAAAGCTGGGCGGGGCCAAGTAGGTATTGCAATAAAGAAAACCAGCGATAATTTTCACCGAATTTTTGTTATTCGTATTGTTGTCTATTTTTAATAACATAACATAATTACATAGATACATAACCTTTAAGGTTAAGGATTTTGATAATAGATGATCACAATAAACCAATAAACTCTTTTTCATCCCACCATCTCGGAAAGAGTATTTTTATTCTTCGATATCTGATGGTAAAAGCCGTTATTATCCTCTAGAGGATAAAGTAAATTGAATTTAGAACATCGTGTGCACGTTAGTAAATATCACTCGTCTATGAAGTTTGTGAATTCAAAACATCATTAAAACCTATTTACTTGTACCTCTATGGTGCCGAATTTCCATACAATCGTTTTTAATTTGTTAAAAACTCACACTCGTAACCTTCTTGGTGCACTTTTTTAATTTGCTTTGCGCGCACCATTTTCTTCACGTCATATTGTTTAAAATCAAAACCGATTAAAAACAAGAAAATTGAAAATAAGTGAAAAACCTAAAATGAGTGATTCTAGTGACGAAGAAATTAACAGAATTGAATTTAATCTTGTGATTTCTTTTGCATTTAGTCATTTCCTCGCTGAGGTGGGATGAAAAGTTACCTTGTGATTTTTTTTGCATTTAGTCATTTCCTCGCTGAGGTGGGATGAAAAGTTACGTGTTGCACTCGAGTGAAAAGATTTTTCACCTCGTGCTCTTTTGATTCCCTCGCTGACGCTCAGGATTCTAATTTTTGAATCACTCGCTCCGCTCGTGATTCAATTTTAGAATCCTTCGCTTGCTCGGTCATCAAAATTGAGCACGCGGTTAAAAAACAACTTTTCACTCTTGTATAACAAATAACTATTTTGGTAAATAAATAAGATTTTTCCCCCTTCAACAAATAAGGTAAATAAATCTATATAAATAAAGAAAAAAGGCCTTACGTAAACGTAACGTAATCCACGTCCACGGAATATCGTTACGCAACTGAAAGGATAAGCACAAATCAGGCCTGTAATTACTCGCAACTCGCAGACGCAGGGGTCTTTTGGACCGGCAAATAGCATTACTAGCGTTAAACCGATTACAGTAACGGCACAATCCAATATTCGGGACTCTCGGCGCGTAAACAAATAACCCTTGTGCTGGTGGGCTCAGCCGAGTGCTGTGAGTGTAGCCTGTAAGGCTTTTGAGTAGAGTTGTATGGTAGACGAATGCGAGACCGTCGTTTAATAATAATTTGATAGTATTTTTTCCGTTAATTCAGCGTTCATGTGATAACGTGTTACAAATTATACACACTTTATCTAAATATATAAAAGGCAAAGGTGACTGACTGACTGACTGACTGACTGATCTATCAACGCACAGCTCTAACCACTGGTCGGATCAGGCTGAAATTTTGCACTCAGATAGCTATTGTGCCACACATGACTCCTGTTGTCCCGGCGCTTCTGTCACCTTGGCAGTTTAGCTTATTGCTGTTGGTGGTGGTGATGGAGGCGCCGGGGTAGCATACCCTTGAGGTAAAGGCATGTGTGGAGACATTGGAAATAAATGTTTTTTCTTTCTTCTTTCTTTCTTTCTATTATAACGTAGGCATCCGCTAAAAAAGGATTTTTGAAAATTCCACCCCTAAGAGGGTGAAATAGGGGTTGAAAGTTTGTATAAAAGTTCGTCATTTATCAAGTTGTTTTTCAAGTTATATCCATGAAACTTTGACATTGGGCTTTCGATTAAAAATAAAGAAATATGTGTTTCACAAATTTTAGAAAAGCTTGGGTACCCCTCCGCATCGTCCCATGGAACTTTGTTACAATAAAAACTAAAACTAAACAGGCATAAAAATTTGTTCCAATTTTGGCCACCGAGCCAGATAAGTCGGTGGGACAAAAGGTTCTATGAAGTATGGATTGAAAATTTACAATACTTAAACAATAATCTAATGGAATGCCTTCGTTGAGTAGAAAGAATTACCCTCTTACTCATAAACGTGCAATAGCGGTGGAATAGTTATAATCTGTTTTGTCTTTTTCCTTCGAATGTCAAATTACTGTTGACAAACAAAGACAAAACAGATTATACCTATTCCACCGCTATTGCACGTTGATGAATAAGAGGGATAGAGTTTAGACATATTATTTACTTATTTGCTCACATTTAATAAATTAATTAATTAAATTATAAAAAATAATCAAATACAAAAAATACTTAATGTGTTTCAAATTATATAAAGATAATTTGTTAGATAATAAACGAATGGAAATTGACTCAGCAAAAAAGAAAAACGATATCTATTTATATCAAAGCTGACAAGGCATTCAATTCGGGCCACAATTTAACATGTATTGTTTGTTTTGCCAAATTCTCGTGTCTTCATTGAGTATACTCGTAATTGTTGAGTTTGATCTAACTCAGACGACCGCTTTTCGTCAGTGACCGATTTTTAATGGCAGAATGGAAATTGGCAAATTTAATGGAAAGTGGCAAATGGCGGTCCTATTATATAGTCTGCACCAAAACCGCTTGAGTGAAGTACCTATACGGTTAGGATTAATGATTGTTGCATCTCACCTGTAGTGACTTGAAGCTTAAGTTCATCCACACATCTGCAAGACTACAACTGTTACAAACAGATTTTTTAGTGGTACCTACTGCATTTGTAACTTTAAATCAAATATCTATAAGTTAACTATGATGTTATTGTGTTCCGACCCTTGAATTCTATCAAGGTTGGTGAGAGGTAAAATCTTATAGTAAGCACACTGGTTTTCTCCGATTGGACAAAAGCCATTTTAGACACAGCAGAACGGTTGTAAGTTGCGCACAAATCTCCAAACCATACCAGTATGACCGATAAGTAAGACAGAATAAGAAAAAAAATATACTGCTTCTTGACAATCATGCGCAAAAGATGCGCATCCATGGTGCGTCGGGTGCGGGCCAGCGCCAACGGTGTACTTTAGACGTAGATTTAGGATTGGTCTAAGTTTAGTTTATTTGAGAAATTACCTTAGTCTAATCTAGTTAAGTAGTTTAGTTTATATGAGTCTTATTATTGTTGAATCTTATTATTTATTTAAGTTTGGACTGCTGTCATGTGAATTGTTGCTGCAAGGTTTCAGCTGGTATAGATACCATGTAGTAATAGTTTTTTAGTTCCTTTAGTTTATTTTAGAATCTGCCTTAGTCAAATCTAGTTAGTTTAGTTTATGAGGCTTTGTTACTAGAAATTATTTTCTTATTTCAGTTTTTCATTATTATCTGTAGTCTGCGTTAGTTCTAACTGTTGAGTTTATCTGTTGGAGGATTACGCCGAGGATTATAGACGCCCGTCGGCCGCTCAAATTGAATTGTAATATGCTACCGTTATTAATAACAGGGCGGATTGTTCGGGGCGGCCGAGCTAGGGTTGAACTGTTCCAATGATACTTAGGTATAAGTATACTTAATTCAATAAATTCTAAGTCCCTCAGCATGCTGGGATAGCTATATTTACGTACACTAAGTAGTATGTAATTAAAGAATGTATTTTTATGTAAGTTTATTATATTATAATAGGTAAGTAGATACTTATTATCTTTTTCCTTTTAAAAGTCATTCGTGTGCAACACCCACTCTTCATGCCATGGACGTGATGGTTATACAGCAAAGAACTAAAGTTTAAGTGGCAGAGGGCTGGTTTGTTATATAGTTGTAAGTAGGTCGCAAAAAGCCATCGAGGTATTATGTACTGTTTACTTTAATGAAGTCAGTCGAGTAGGTACCTACTATACGCAATATGCATGCACTGTTGGACATACTCGACATTTTTGACGACCTCCGTGGCGCAGTGTGTAGCGCTGTTGTCTTAATGTGCGGAGGTCCCGGGTTCGATCCCGGCAGGGTCAATTTGGAAATTTATAGTTTCTGATTTTTCCTTGGTCTGGCCTGGTGCGAGGCTGTGGCTAGTTACCACCCTACCGGCAAAGACGTGCCGCCAAGCGATTGAGCGTTCCGGTACGATGCCGTGTAGAAACCGAATGGGTTTAATATAACTGCCATGCCCCTAACAGGTTAGCCCGCTACCATCTTAGACTGCATCATCACTTACCATCAGGTGAGATCGCAGTCAAGGGTTAACCTGTAGTAGATAAAAAAAAACTCTCTTTTAAGCAGCGCTAAGCCGCTAACGTTGCGTTTGCTTGGCGCTTGCATTAAAGTAATATGTATTAAGTACGTTAGTACATAATACCTCGATGTTGTCCACTTATCAGAACACTGCAAAATCAATCTTTTACAAAAAATTGATTTTTAGTACAACAATAATTCAAAAAACACCACGAAATTAGAAAAAAGAAAAAGCTTAATAATTGCGCATTGTTAACAAAAATAACGAGATCTATCCGCAAAATCTCACTCAACCCTATCGCTACACAATCGTGTTCGTTGGAGCGGATGATTTTTTTCCGCAAATTTTAAGCATCTCCCCTGAATTCCGCGAATCAGCCATATTTGTACAATAACTGCCCGCCCGGGATTTTTGTACAATGGCCTTTTTGTTTAACGACGTCTTTCTATTGCGACGAGCGCGTGCCTGGTTTTTTCAATGGGGCCCATTCGACCCACGAACTGAGATTCGGCTCTGTGGATGTGTGTGTCGATTTAGGGTTAACGTGAATTGAATACGGTAGATTAAATCTGTTACAAGAAATTATAATGTTTGTATTATAATCACCTTATTAAGGGAGGCTTAGGTAGTTATTGGTTTAGTAATTAGTAATTACCTACTTAAAACGTTGAAACTAATGACGTGTCTTAAGTTGTTAGCATACTGTCCAGGAAAAACATCTATCGGACTAACTACCTGAGAGTTTATCTAGTGAAAAACATCTAGGTATAGGACTTTTACTAACATCGCTTAAATCAGTAGATATGTATTATTTTAATGTTGTCGACGTTCTTGTTTCATCTATATCTATTTATATATATATATATATATATATATATATATATATATATATATATATATATATAAGTATATAAAAGAAAGTCGTGTAATAGTTACACTATTTATAACTCAAGAACAGCTGAACCGATTTGGCTGAAAATTTGTGGGGAAGTAGCTTAGAACCAGGAGACGGACATAGGATACTTTTTATCCCGGAAAATTAAGGAGTTCCCGCGGGAATCAAAAAACAAACTTAAACCACCCGGACGAAGTCGCGGGCATCAGCTAGTTATTAATAACTAGATGATTCCCGCGACTTCGTCCGCGTGGATTAAGTTTTTTTGTTTCCCGCGGGAACTCCTTAATTTTCTGGGATAAAAAGTAGCCTATGTCCTTCCCCGGGACATAACCTACCTCTTTACCAAATTTCAGCAAAATCGGTTGAAAAGATGGGCCGGGAAAGCGTAGCAGACAGACAGACAGACACACTTTCGCATTTATAATATTAGTATGGATCCTTATTTTAGGGAGGTCAAAGTTCGTCATATAAAATATTTTTTTTTTTTAAATAATGCTGCTTTAAATAAACCCGAGGTCATCCCCGCTTAAAACAGTCTGTTTTTTTCATCTTCACCATCAGATGAGATCTTTACAAATCACTCTCTAGAACCGTAAGAGCAAAGCAAAGAGACAAATGTATTGTATTGGGTAGAAGCAGGCGTTACTTTGCGGAAGTCCATGATAATGAAGTAACTAGAAGTTTAATTCGCTATTATCCGCCACAGTAGACAAATCTATGTGGTGTACAGTGTGCATCTTGCACTTGCAGCTTGAGATTTTCACCGCCCAGTAAGCCAGCAATTCGCACCGGCACAACACCACTTTTTTGACGACGTCCTTTGCGCAATGTTGAGCGCTGTTGTCTTAACATGGGAGGTCCCGGGTTCAATTTCCGGCAGGGTCAATTTGGGAATTTATAATTACTGAATTTTCGCTGGTCTGGTCTGGTGGGAGACTTCACCCGTGGCTAGTTACCACCCTACCGGCAAAGACGTACCGCCAAGTGATTAAGCGTTCCGGTACGATGCCGTGTAGAAATCGACTAGGGGTATGGATTTAATATAACTGTCATACCCCTTAACAGGTTAACCCGCTATCATCTTAGACTGCATCGTCACTTACCGTCAGGTGAGATCGAACTTGTACTTAGTGGAATAAAAAAAAAATAACCACACCAGACAAATCTTCCAAATTATAAGGTGGACTCGAAAATGCACTGCTGTAAAGTCACGTTACAAATGTATTGCACCGACCACCATCTCCTGTCTCTAAATTTACTTAAATACATATCAAAAATGTCCATATTATGTTGTGGATTAACTGATTTATAGTTTTATGAATTACTTTTGAGAATAATTTCAACTCATGTTTAAATTTGCATGTCAGTAATGACGAAACATGTTTGGTCAAATTTTGTACCTATGTGTTATCTTTTAATTGTACCATGTTTCAAGCAAATAAACGATTTATTTATTTATTTATTTAAAATTTTCGGAACCGGCAGGATTTGAACCTGCGTCTCTCTGGGAATTGCATTCAATAGATACGTTTGCGCCTTTACCGTGAGACATGGGTAGATAAAATAGAAGCACTCATAAAAATGTATGAAGCCCACGAGATGGGCAGCTAACGCTAACGAGAAGCGTCGTCGGTTGTTTATACCTACTTTACTAGCTGATGCCCGCGACTTCGGCCGCGTGGTGAAAGGTTTTTTTATTCCCGCAGAAACTCTTTAATCTTCCGGGATAAAAAATAACCTAAGTATGTCACTCTCCGTCTTCAACTATGCCCATGCAAAAATCACGTCGATCCGTTGCTCTGTTGGAGCGTGATTGAAGGACAAACCAATAAACCAACAAACCAACAAACAAACACACTTTCGCATTTATAATATTTAGTATGAAGTATGACTAGCGATCCGCCCCGGATTCGACCGGCTAGCTAAGTCTGCTAAACTGATTTCTATATTGTACCTTCCTATATTTTTTGACCGAATTGACCGAATAGACTACCTAGGCTGTGGCGGAGACGCAAATAAAACAACATTGTAATAATTGTAAAAAATTATTTGAATCAGAAATAAAGGCTATGATTATATCCATTGGAGAAAACAGAATGAAAATCCATGGAGTATTTTTTGAGACAAGACAGACAGTCAGACTTTGTTTACTATAACACTTTAATGCCCAGTGATAGTGATGTTATATACCTACTAAGTATATATACCACGACGACCCCTGTTATTCCGCGCCAGCGGTAATTCTGACAAATGAATGTATTTTATTTACGGAATTGCCCATCCTTGCTTGCGAAGTTGAACACGTGAAAATATTGCTGTGGTTTTCTTTTGTTTAGGTGAGTATTTTATTTTTTGAGCATAAGTTTTGGAATTCTTTGAATTAAGCTCTATCTTGACCATTTAGGTACGACTAAGTATAATTTTATCAAAACAATAAATTGATGAGGGCAATTCTGAGTTTTTTTTTAACCACTAGGTATCTACAAGTTAGCCCTTGACTGCGATCTCACCTGATGGTAAGTGATGATGCAGTCTAAGATGGTAGCGGGCTAACCTGTTAGGGGCATGGCAGTTATATTAAACCCATATACCTACCCCTATTCGGTTTCTACACGGCATCGTATCAGAACGCTAAATCGCTTGGCGGCACGTCTTTTCCGGTAGGGTCTAACCACGGCCGAAGCCTACCACCAGGCCAGACCAGGGAAAATTCAGAAATTATAAATTCGCAAATTGACCCTGCCGGGGATCGAACCCGGGACCTCCGCACGTTAAGACACCAACGCTACACACTACGCCACGGAGGTCGTCAAAACCGACTAAGTACGGATAGTACTTACCTACTCATATACTAAATACCTACTTTTATTTATTTATTTATTTATTTATTTATTTATTTATTTATTTATTTATTTATTTATTTATTTATTTATTTATTTATTTATTTATTTATTTATTTATTTATTTATTTATTTATTTACTTATTTATTTATTTATTTATTTACTACACCATCTCTAAACTAAAATGACAGCTCTATTTTTTTTATCTGTCCCTTTCACAATACTCCGTGACTATCTATCATAAATATTTGTACAGTAAATTCAACGGAACGCGAATGCCTTTCATTCTGTGTTCTTCTCGGGCCTCCTCGGCGTGGAGGCGTAGTCAGAGAAGGAAAACCCTGAGTCCCGAGGCTATACAGTCTATACCTACTTACACCTCTCATCTGTCAAAACTATCAATTAGAAAAACCGAGTCGGCGTGGGTCTAGCTAGGTCCGGCTTAAAAATATAAAGCAGCTTACGAACCGGGCCGTACTTATCTGGCTCACGTTAATATTTATGAACCGTATGTACGTAGACTGCATCATCACTTACCACCAGGTGAGATCGCAGTCAAGGGCTAACTTGTAGTAGATAAAAAAAAAAAAGTCCACGTCACTGAAGAAGCCCTGCGGCAATTAGTGGAACTAATACAGTTCACATACAAAAATGGAATACCTAAACATGCGACCACTAGCGCCACTACTTTCGTGACTTTACACATTGATATTTTAGTTGGTTGCGACCACAGAGGTTGCGACCCAGTATATATAATGTACTCTGTGGTTGCGACACATTGGTTGCGACTTACGAGTTGCGTGGCGTGTAGTCTAGTTTTGTGCAGTCTAAGCGACACAGAACACATAGGTATACTCCTAGCTAAGCGGGCTAATGATGAAATAATAATTAATCTGTGTTAATCTCTCAACTCTATGGTCTATGGCTATCTGTGAGAAAAGGGGGACTCCCCGTGTTTACTGTATTCGTGGAAATAAAGACTTGGACAATTACACCGCACGACAACAACATTCCACGCTAATGGCAGAAGTTGTGACACGGACCTGCCTGGCCTTCTTGGAGCCATGCTGTATGAGTTGTGACGTAAGTTCGAAAGCGTTAATTTAACTTGCAACTCCAATCGATTGAGCCGAAATTTTGCATACCTACTCGTAAGTCGTAGGTACACGTTTAGTTTGGGATGCATAGTTAGATTTAGACGTCATTGTCAATACAGCGGACGATAAAACCTGTTTTTAAAAATGAAATGCTTGGCTCTTGCCACAGAATATATTATAGCTAATATTGCAACCTAGAGCTGTAGAGGTAGTAAAATGTTATAGATGCGGAAAGCTCTGGCGCCGGATTGAGTTACTCTAGTTCGGAGCTCGATGGCAGTGGAAAAGCGCCTTCGCAGTCTAAACTCTAAACACGGTCAAACTGTTCCTTGTATTGTTACTTCGAGTCACAGCCGTGGCCCGTGAGTCGTCGCGCGTTGTATATGACCAGTGCTTTATTTATAATATACGAAAGTATGTATACTTTAGCCTCAACTGTCTATTGGCTAAATTATACCTACTACCTGAAATTCAACCAATCACAACAGTCGCAATAGGTACCTATAGATAATAAGTAAGTACTATAATCATTTTTTAAGTATTCGAAGATCACAACTCACAAGTCAGTCACAACTTTCAGAGACCAATACAGAGAGTTGTCGTATACTGCAGGCTTGTACTTATTGCGGAGTTCGGAAAAGAAAAACAGCGATTTGTAATATAGGTAGGTACCTACTACCTACTTCTCTTTTGAAAAGTGGATCCTAAGTGGATTGAGGGACTCGTGCTTAGCTCTACCAACATAAACAACCCCATAACACTCTTGTTATGTAAGTAGACGTTTTGGCTCAGCTTTAGAATACTGTCGGTTGAGTTGGACGTTAATATTTTTTTTACAGAAAGACCTTGATGTGGTTAGCCTTCCACTAAAATATTTTACTCCGAATTCTAATACTTTTCGAGAAATATTTTTTTGAAAATTCGCAATTCTTCACCACTTTTCACTATTTCGTACGACATTTGCCATAGATTACAGACTCATTGACGTTTAGTTGGCGTGATAGAGATTCGTTTTACGTAAACTAGTACCTAAAGTACCTAATCTGTCATTAAAGTCCCTTTTTTTTGACGTTTTCGAATAAAACACAGATAGTGTACCAAAAACGGAACGCGCCAAAATTTTTTGCGCTAAATTGACAAATGACATTATTGAATTCAAATTTCAAATCTTCCACCCAGAAATGCCTTGCTGACAGCATAGCGGTGGTACTCTTTCCTCTTCTGCTCCCACTATCAAGAGCGAGCGAAGCGAGCTCGGGACTTGGGGGCACTCCGACTCGGATAGGTTAGGTTAAGAAGAGGATGGCGGGGTCTGTAAGACCCCGCCATCCTCTTCTGTGGTTATTTACTTTGTTTACGTCCCAGAATAAGGAGCCCCGCGAAGCGGGCCGGCCGGACCGGCCTTGGAGGGGGTGAGAGGGAGAGGGTGAAGTCTAAGGAGTTTTCCTAGCGTCCCCACTTTCTCCTTGCTTTGCTGACAGCATAGCGGTGGTACTTTTTCCTCCTCCGCTCCCACTATCAAGAGCGAGCGAAGCGAGCTCGGGACTTGGGGGCACTCCGACTCGGATAGGTTAGGTTAAGAAGAGGATGGCGGGGTCTGTAAGACCCCGCCATCCTCTTCTGTGGTTATTTACTTTGTTTACGTCCCAGAAAAAGGAGCCCCGCGAAGCGGGGCTCCGTCGACCGGCCTTGGAGGGGGTGAGAGGGAGAGGGTGAAGTCTAACTCCCCCTCCCCCTCTAAAGTACTTTTTCCTTTGGAGGGGGGGTTCACCCCCTCCCTTCCTACCCCTCCCCCCCTTCCCCTCCTCCATAAATGAGGTTCATGATATCAAAAAAATATACAAAAACATAACCTCAAAATGAGATTTTTAAAAATTCAAAGAAAAAAAACGGTGCATTACCTTGTAATGGGAGTAGTGTCGGGGGGTAGGGGGCACCCCCCTCCTCCCCCAAAACCCCCACCCCCCTCCTCCTGCCAAACGATACTAAATTCTACCCAATTTGAGAACCTAACCTCAAAATTTTAAAAAATTAATATCTCGGAAACTAATAAAATTCGGAACGTCTTACTTGGAGGGGGGGTATATCCCCTCCCCCCCCTCCCCCTCCCCGCTCCCCCTCCCCCTCCGTCACCGACAGTATACTAAAGCCCTTTGACCTTTTACCTATTTAGTAGGCATAGAGAAAAATAAAACAGAAAGTTATTCAGAAGCACTAAAGATTAAAGTTAAGTAGGTAAGTAGAATGTTCATTAGACACTTTATTTATTTAGTGCATTAATTTGAGATCATTCATTAGGATCGAAAAGTACCTACCTCTTTATCAAGTCAAGGTAGTAGGTAATCAATCTAAAAAGAAATAAACAGTCCTTTTACTCCATAGCACCAAATTGGTCGATTTTCAAAAACGTGGCAGATTCAAATAATTTAGGTAGATAGATAGGTACCTAGTGCTTTTTTAAAATATACCTAGCAGATGCCCACGACTTCATCCGCGTGGTTTAAGTTTTTTTAAATCCCGCGGGAACTACTTAATTTTCCGGGATACCCATGCCAAAAACCACGTCGATCCGTTGCTCCGTTGCGGTGTGATTGAAGGACAAACCAACAAACAAACACACTTTCGCATTTTATAATATTAGTTATTATGATATCTATTAAAGTTTGGTATATAAGAAGGTATAGTTACTCACATACTTACAATTTTTATTTTTGTGACATTTGTGACTATTTACAGTGATAAGTATGAAGAAATTTGAGTTTTCTTCCAAAAGTACCAATGATGAAGTTTCAATTTTCTGTGGGGAAGTTTTTTATGCCGTCTACAAATACGCTGAGTTTTTACGACACAGTGAGAACATAGAAACAATTCTATCAAAAGGATATGAGCTCAGGAGAATGTTGAAGGAAGTTGAACCTGGTCAACGTGTCACAGTCAGTGGGATGATGCTAGCAGACAAGTGAGTAATAGTACATTGTTCACCGAGGGGAGAAAGTGACCGATTACTAACGAGGGTGTAGTTTGAGGCCCGAGGCGTAGCCGAAGGGCCGCAATACACGCGAGGTAGGAATCATACTTTATCCCGAGTGATACATAGTGCTTTATACTACACCTGCGAGGAAAATAAGCGATAAAAGCGATTAAACGAACTTACAAAGGTTTAGGTTAACAGTTAATAGTCCTTAATTAGGTTAGGCTAGCTAGCTTTAATTTCTATTGTATTGTTTTCAATAAATTAAAAAAAAAAATCAAATTCTCGACGTCCATACCATTTAATTACTTAAAATTAAAAAACAACAGCGCGTTAGAAATGGATTTTCATACAGTTTTCTCCCCGCTTAGCACGTTAGAATTTAGAAATGAAATTTCATACATCTTTTCCTCCCAATATGGTTTGTAGCAATGACGTACTTTCTACCTCGTTTTGACAAAAGCAAGAATGTAGGTACTTTCCGAGCGGGTGTAAAATTGTAATAAAATTACAATTTTATTACAATTGCGGGCAAATTGTAATAAAATTACAATTTGTTCATAGATGGCGCTACACTGGCAATTTACAATAAATTATTATTCTTGTGGCTCTGATAGTGGTAGGTAAGTACCTACTACATCTGTGGTGATAGCCATAAAACGGGGCGGTTCGAGACCCAAACCCTCAAAAATCAAATCCTCAGTCGATGAAACTTGTGAGGATTGTAGTATGGTGTGATATTTATACCTAAAATTTAATATTTATGACTTAATATTTACGCGATTTCTTTTTAAAATAACACTGGGTAGTCTATTTTAACACTCAAAACCGAAATACTTACCTATCAAACGAAATAAACATGCAGAACATCGATAAGTATTTAAACCATATTTAAACCGATTTTATTATCAAATCTAAACTGTGTTTACGCAATAATGTACCTTCCTGCTTTAACGATTGGGTATAACATAAAAAACCTTACTTCCTTTCTGATTTTTTATTGGATATTTATACTAAGTAGGTATGTATACGTTTAACTCATGATACATTATCATACTGTAAAGTTTCGTCGCCTGAGGAATTAGTGTTGGGGTCAACTAGCTCCATTGCCTAGACTATTGGGGCAGAATAAAATTATTACATGACGTAACTAACGTTCACGTTCTCCTTCTCATTCTGAAAGGAGATTCGTGAGCGAGTGATGGGTTCAAATGATGATGATATTGACAAAATACATTATTTTCAGCACTCCACTAGTAGTCATGAAAACCGGCCCCAACGTTTCTGTTCAAAGTCATGAGTTCACAGCAAATCGCCTCACGGGGCTGGTGGCTGCGTATGCTTTCGACAATCGTTCAAGGTTCCCTGACCTTAAATCATCTGAAGCACAGACCCTGGGTTTGACATGGGACAACGGAGACGTAAAGAAGTGTAAACTGTACCTATCAGCAGTTTCTGGTACAGAGCACTTCGACAAGCATTTCCAGTACTGGCCGCTAGTCTGTGGATTGAGGAAGCTGCAGTTAAAAAAAATTACCATCGAACCGATCCTGAAAATGGCTAAAATTAAAAATCAGCATGGTCTACGAATGGCAAACCAGCTTATGAGGAATCTGGCTGTTGTAAAAAAACTCTGGTCGTATTTCCCCGAAACGTCCAATGCAGATTTTAAAATGCAAATTGAATCTTTGCCACTTGAACTGAAAAAGGTGTTTTTTAATATGAAATGAAAGATTTCGTTGACAAAGAAGGATCAATTGCCGTTTTTTTAAATATAAATGTACCTACCAGTACCAAGTACCTACCAACTTACCTTTAGAATGCATCTTAATTATTATTATAATAATTATTATGTACCTATATAGTAAGTTATCGTTATCATTATTATTGTCATTAAATCTAAATAAAATTATAAAATATATTTTTCTTATAAATAATGACTAATAAACTACCTAATGATACTTTACATTAATGTTTTATTTTTTAAGTATCCAATAAGTTAAAGGCTTAAAGCTATGCTGCTTGATGACGTAGGTATCGCATTTATCATGCAAACAGCTGGTCGATTGCAAAACTAGGGGTTGAAAACCTACCTTACTTATGCAACCCTAATAGTACATTGTTCACCGAGGGGAGAAAGTGACCGATTACTAACGAGAGTGTAGTTTGAGGCCCGAGGCGTAGCCGAAGGGCCACACGCGAGGTAGGAATCGTACTTTCTCCCGAGTGATACATAGTGCTTTATACTACACCTGCGAGGAAAATAAGCGATAATTAGTGATTAAACGGACTTACAAAGGTTTAGGTTAATAGTCCTTAATTAGGTTAGGCTAGCTAGCTTTAATTTCTATTGTATTGTTTTCAATAAATTTAAAAAAAAAAAAACAAATTCTCGACGTCCAAATCAAATCAAATCAAATCAAATCAAATCATCTTTATTCAAAATTGGTACCTACAAAGTACACCTTCTGAACGTCATGTTTATAAAGAATAAGAATTGATGGTGATAATTAACAACGGTATCTTAAGACTAAAGCTACGAGGGTTCCAAACGCGCCCTGATCTGAGAAGAGCCCACAACAAACTCAGCCGGGTTTTTTTTTTTTTTATTATCACCATCTCACAAATATAGTAAATTACTAAATTATATTTTTAATATAACATAATTAGCCGCTGGAACAATTCATACCCATGGTTGCCTATCATTCAAATAATCCTTTACACTATACTAAGACTTTTCAATTAGTTTCCGTTTTACAAAAACTTTGAACTTGTTGAGAGACATCTCCAATATGTCTTCTGGGAGTTTATTATAAAAACGTATACTGCTACCGACAAATGAATTACTAATTTTACAAAGTCTAGAAGAGGGCACAACAATTTTATTCTTATTTCTTGTATTAACATTATGACAGTCACTTTTTTTCTTGAATTTATGCATGTTTTTATGCACATATACTAAATTTTCAAATATGTATTGGTTGTGGACTGTCATAATTTTAACTTCTTTGAATTTAGTTCTTAGGGACTCTCTAGGTCCCATGTTGTAAATGGCACGAACAGCCCTTTTCTGCAGCACGAAAACAGAATGAATATCAGCAGCATTACCCCATAATAATATGCCATATGACATAATGCTGTGAAAGTAACCAAAATATACTAATCTCGCAGTTTCTAAGTCTGTCAACTGGCGAATCTTTTTAACCGCATATGCAGCAGAACTGAGTCTGTTCGACAAGTCATCTATATGAGGGCCCCATTGGAGTTTAGCATCCAACGTTATTCCGAGAAAAACAGCGGTATCCACTAAATCTAATTCCTCATGATCAAGTTGTACAGTGGTTTTTACCTGTTTGACATTAGGTAATGTAAATTTAATACACTTTGTCTTTTTTCCATTAAGGAGTAGGTTATTCGCTTCAAACCACTGTACCACTTTAGTGAGAGAATTGTTTACTTCGTCAGGAGTTGCTTCGTAACGATTAATTTTAAACAAAAGTGATGTATCATCAGCAAACAATACTATCCCATGATTATCCTTAGCGAGATTAGGAAGATCATTGATGTAAATGAGGAACAGAAAAGGCCCTAAAATTGAACCTTGCGGAACCCCCATTTTTACAATCGATCCGGAAGACCGCTTTCCATTGACGTCTACCTTTTGTATCCTGTTTTTTAAGTAGGATTTCATCATATCCAGCGCTACACCCCTAATTCCATAATGGTGCAATTTCCTGACTAATGTTTCGTGATCAACACAATCAAAAGCCTTGGATAAATCACAGAAAACGCCAAATGCATCACGTGACTCCTCCCAGGCTTCGAATATGTTTTGAATTAACTCAACACCAGCGTCGATTGTTGAGCGACCGCGTGTAAATCCAAACTGTTTACTATGTAATAAGTCATTGTTACCAAAATGTTTAAGCAATTGAATTAGTATTAATTTTTCAAATATTTTACTGAAAGTGGGTAGTACAGATATAGGTCTAAAGTTAGTGGGGTCACTGGTACTACCTGATTTGAATAGAGGAATTATTTTGCTATGCTTCATTAAGTCAGGAAACTCGCCACTATCAATACAATTATTAAATATTAATGCTAACTCGGGTGCAACGATATCAATCAATGATTTTACAACGTTAACGGAAATGCCCCACAAATCATTTGTTTTCTTATTGTTAATTAATTTGAATGCTTTAATAACGTCAGAGCAGTTAACGTGACAGAATTTAAAAACGTTATTACATTCAGGCACGTTATCCTCCAGTAAAGTAAGAGCTGCATTTGGTGAGGAGTTCAACGATTCTGTGGTAGAAACAGGAATATCCGTAAAAAAGCCTTCAAAAACTGAAGCAACTTCGGAGTCCGAAGTTACAGATGTATTACCGACATTAAGTTTAAATTCAAAATTTTTCGGTGTTGCTCTTCCTGTTTCTTCATACCATACATACCATATTTACTTAAAATTAAAAAAACAACAGTGCGTTAGAAATGGATTTTCATACAGTTTTCTCCCCGCTTAGCACGTTAGAAATGAAATTTCATACATATTTCCTCCCGCATATTTGGTTTGTAGCAATGACGTACTTTCTACCTCGTTTTGACTAAAGCAAGAAGGTACTTTCCGAGCGGGTGTAGTATAAAAAACATTATCAAATGTTGTTGACAGATTTTTAAATTTTTATATCCAGACCTAAGATACAGATAATATGAACAGAAGTAAATTTAAACCATAGATAGTATCCAATATTATAGTTATAGACCTACATCACAGATCACTTTATCCTACATTGCGTGTGGTGATGGATTATATCGACGCGTATCGACTGCTTTACCGCACCACAGGTTCAGCGCCATCTGTAGTCATCGAGTGGCGCTAACATAGTGAAAGCCTAATGGGTAGACTTCAACGTCAGCCTCAAAGTCTAGTGTTCGATCCCGGGAAAGCACCTCCAACATCAATAATTAAAATATATCACTTATGGAGAAGAAAAAATCGTGTAGAAAGTTGAAACCGCCTGAGAGTTCTATCATTAAAAAGAACTCTTATATTATGTCTGCCAAGAAGAAATTGGCCAGCGTGGAGGAATATGGTTTTCACACCATTCGCTCGTCAATGCCTTATTACAAGGCCTGTTATATAAAGGTAAACTACGTCATTACATTCTCAAGGCTTAGCTGCGGGGTTGTAATGTTGTACTGAAATCCATTACCCCCATGGCATGTAATGTGATTTGAATTTCGAAAGATCCCGCATCCAAAGAAAATTCAGTTCATTGCAAGTATTGCTTTTGCGTTTCGACGTATGACGACGTCCCTCTCTTTTGCTATCTCGCTTCGATGAGTGATGAGGTCCCTTTCACACGAACCACAGAGTAAAGATTGTTAAAAATTCCCTCCAACAATTATTTCCAAAACGTTCTGGTGTTATTGAAATTGAACATTTATTTTATTTAAAATTCAAATGTCGAGTGACGAAGATAGCTGCAGTAATTTAACTCCGGAAACTATTTAAATAGATGCTCTAAGTATAATAAACGATTTGCTCCCAGAAACTTCTGAAGACAAATATTTAAAAACATACGAAGAATCCTGCAAATGAAAAACTACAAGAGGTGCCAATTGCCTAATTTCAGAAGCCGTATCGCTTGTTTACTTATAAGATCTATCATAAATTTATTAATTCATTAATTGGCATTTTTAGTATTGAAAATAGATATGAAATTGAATAGATATTGATCAATCTTTTTATTTTTATTGCCTCGCGAGGTGTGAAAATTAGAGTATTCAACGCAGGGGTAATGCTGTCTTTGTCTTGGGCGCCCCTAAACCCCGCGCTTGACTCAGGATTCTAGATGCAACACCCTCGCTACGCTCGGGAGTTACTCTAAAGTCCCTCCTTGCGCTTGGGGTTTATCCCGGCGCCCGTGACGTAAGACCTTGCATTACCCCCATGTTGAATAATCTACTATTACCTAGTGACTGCCTCGTTGGTCTAACGGTTAGCATGTTCGACAGTGCCCGAGGAGGTCCCGGGTTCGAGTCCTGGGTCAGGCTACAAGTAGGTATGGGATTTTTCTGGCAAGAAATTTTCAATACTATCCTGGAGTTAAGAATTGGCGGTGTTTCACTACCGTGCCTCGGAGAGCACGTTAAGCCGTCAGTCCTGCGCCTGACCTCTCACCGGTCGTGTCGGATTTTCCGTCCCCATCGGCCTGTGTGTGCGCACACACACTTGTGCACTATTATATATCTCTCGCACAGATGGCTAATCTCTCTGAAGCTAGGCCGCCGTGGCCGAAATTCGGTCGGGAGGACACATAGAGGTATAATATTATAGTATGGGAGGACATTATTTTATTTTTACATAATATTATATTATACATATAAAATTAAACCTTTCAGGTTGTACCATAGAGGTATGTATTTGTTACCTCCATTGAGGATTTTACATATGCATATTTATAATATCTCAGATTAATAACGTCAAGATGGTAACGATAATGGGCGCTTCTTCATTGCACGGCCCGGCCCCGGCCCGGCACCGACACCGACATTGGGCGTTTCTTCATTGGACGGCCCGGCCCGGCACCGGCACCGACACCGACAGTATTCAACGACACGACACCGGCACCTACATTCTTCATTGACCGACACCGACACCGACAAGCTGCGAACCGCGTGAGCCAAGGGCGATGGCAGCGTATAACAAATTGACGACCTCCGTGGCGCAGTGTGTAGCGCTGTTGTCTCAACGTGCGGAGGTCCCGGGTTCGATCCCCGACAGGGTCAATTTGGGAATTTATAATTTCTGAATTTTCCCTGGTTTGGCCTGGTGGGACTGGGAGGCTTTGGCCGTGGCTAGTTACCATCCTACCGGCAAAGACGTGCCGCCAAGCGATTTAGCGTTCCGGTACGATGCCGTGTAGAATCCGAATAGGGGTATGGGTTTTAATAATAACTGCGTGGCCCTAACAGGTTAGCCCGTTACCATCTTAGACTGCATCGTCACTTACCATCAGGTGAGATCGCAGTCAAGGGCTAACTTGTAGTGGATAAAAAAAAAAAAATCTTGTATTTATTATATTTGAGACGCAAAAAAGAACTACCTATCAGTAAACGGTTTTGGGCGCATCCAATTAAAATAGTAAGATATTTAGACGGTGTGTATTACAATTGACAAACTAACCAATAACCCGGATAAGTTTTTCAATTATTTCCGTATGAGTAAAGCAGCTTTGATTATTTACTAATGAACATGATCGAAAAATGCAAATGAATTGTGTACTAGAGCGACGGGGGCGCGGGGCGGGGTCATTGATCACGCCACTCGCACGCCCACATGAACGTTTGTATGCGTACACAACACATGCACAACGATGCCGGCCCGACACCAGTGGGAGACTTGCTGCCGACGACATGCCGGTGCCGGCGCCGACATGTCGGTGCCGGGCCGGCCCAGTGAGACAGCGTGCCATACAACTTCATACAATTATGCGTCCACTAATGTCGGTGTCGGTGCCGGGCCGGGGCCGGGCCGTGCAATGAAGAAGCGCCCATTGGTGGGTCGACGCATAATTGTATGAAGTTGTATGGCACGCTGTCTCACTGGGCCGGCCCGGCACCGACATGTCGGCGCCGGCGTCGGCAGCAAGTCTCCCACTGGTGTCGGGCCGGCATCGTTGCGCATGTGTTGTGTACGCATACAAACGTACATGTGGGCGTGCGAGTGGCGTGATCAGTGACCCCGCCCCGCGCCCCCGTCTCTCCCGTACACAATTCATTTGCATTTTTCGATCAAGTTCATTATTATATAATCAAAGCTGCTCTTTACTCATACGGAAATAATTGAAAAACTTATTCGGGTTATTGGTTAGTTTTTCAAATAAATTGTAATACACGCCGTCTAAATATCTTACTTTTATAATTGGATGCGCCCAAAACCATTTACTGATAGGTAAGTAAGTAGTTCTTTTTTTGCGTCTCAAATATAATAAATACTTACAAGAAATATAATTTTTTTTTATCCACTTCAAGTTAGCCCTAGACTGCGATCTCACCTGATGGTAAGTGACGATGCAGTCTAAGATGATAGCGGGCTAACCTGTTAAGGCATGGCAGTTATTATTAAAACCCATACCCCTATTCGGATTCTACACGGCATCATACCGGAACGCTAAATCGCTTGGCGGCACGTCTTTGCCGGTAGGATGGTAAATCTAGCCACGGCCAAAGTCTCCCAGTCCCACCAGGTCAAACCAGGGAAAATTCAGAAATTATAAATTCCCAAATTGACCCTGTCGGGGATCGAACCCAGGACCTCCGCACGCTGAGACAACAGCGCTACACACTGCGCCACGGAGGTCGTCAATCTATATATATAAAATTCAAAGTCCTGACTGACTGACTTATATATCAACGCACAGCCTAAACCGCTGGGGTTAGAAACTTGAAATTTTGACAGTAGGTTCCTTTTGTGACGTAAGCGCTCACTAAGGAAGGATTTCTCAAAATTCCACCCCTAAGGGAGTGAAATAAGGGTTGAAAGTTTGTATGAAAGTCCGTCATTTCTCAAGTTATATCCATGAAACTTGGTATATGAGCTACCGGTTAAAAATTAAGAAATACGTGTTTCACAGTTTTTGAAAATTCTACCCTCAAAGGGCTGAAATAGGGGAGTAAAATTTGTAAAAAAGTACTTAATTTTACTAGATATTTTTCAAGTTTTATCTACGAAACTCGATATTTTGGCTTTCGGTAAAAAATAAAGAAGCACATGTGTCAAAATATTTAAAAATTTCACTCCCAAAGGGGTCGAATAGGGGTTGAGTTATAGCCCTGAAACTTGGTATTTGGGCTTCCGATTTAAAATTATGAAATACGTACCTATTCCACAGTTTTGTAATTCCTATCCCCAAGGACGTTAAATAGAGAGTTTGTCCTTCAATCACGCCGCAACAGAGCAACGGATCGATGTGATTTTTTGCATGGGTAGGTATAGTTGAGGATCTGGAGAGTAACATAGGCTTCTTTTTATCCCGGAAATGAAGGAGCGCCTATGGGAATTAAAAAACTTATGCCACGCGAACGAAGTCGCGGGCGTCCTCTAGTTTGTTATACGCTGCCATCGCTCTTGGCTCACGCGGTTCGCAGCTTGTCGGTGTCGGTGTCGGTCAATGAAGAATGTAGGTGCCGGTGTCGTGTCGTTGAATACTGTCGGTGACGGCCGGGCCGTCCAATGAAGAAACGCCCAATGATTGATCTGAGTTATATAAAGGGACACACCCCAAGCCGGAAATGTACCGGAAAGGTTCATTTTAATTTTTATCTATCAGCTTTACTAGTTTACTAGTCTCTACTCTTTGATTTTAATTCATAAGTCCCATTGAAATTATATCTTACTCAGTCTACGCCTGTGGTCTACGCATTGAAATCATAGAAGAAGGAATCTCTAGAATCAGGGTCAGCGTGTAACCAAAAGGGATAGGTAATACTGGGTGTGTTCCGAAATACACTGCGAGCACTGTAAGTCCCTAGTAAGAGCACTGAACAGTTTACAGTGCTCGCACTCGCAGTGCTTATATCGGAACACCCACACTATGAAACACCTCCCAAACGTCATCAATATACAGTCAATCGTCACGGCAAAGATCCACCGCGCTCCGATCGCGCGCGGCTGGAGCGCGATCCAAATTCCAAATGTGCAGGCCACGAGAGTAGTAACTTATACATACTTACTCTGAGTAGTCTCCATATTTTATAAGGTCATAAGAAAAGAGGGGTACATATTTTTAAAGCTTTTTATTAATTTCAAAAATAACTAGTATACCTACATAATCACGCCCTATCGATAATTACAAAATATACTATGAGAATACGCACATTAACTCAAACAAACAAACAGTTCGCGCAAATTACAAAACTATACTATACTAACAATTTGTAATCAATTCAGTTCCAAATATTATTCATTTTGTCATCACAATATACACAGAAATCTACACTGAGGCCTATTTTTCAAAGGTATAGGCGACCGAGCGTCAAATCGCTTGCATGCAATTAAATATCGTCCTTATTCATTTCTAATAGAGTTCGAAATTGTTACATAAAATATGACTCAACATTAATGCCCGCGACTTCGTTCGTATGAACTATTATTTTAAACAGATATGGATCGCTTAGAAGACTATTGTCTATTTTCTTTGATTTAAGTATTTTAATCCCGTGGAAATATTGATTTCTCGGTTAAAAAATCCAAGGTAGGTATATATCTGTGCCAAATTTTTCTCAAAATCGGTTGAAACTTGAACCATTAAAACGTACACACAGACAAACTTTCGCAATTCAAATATGTGTGGAAGTATTTACATAAGGACACAAGCGCATTTTGTCGGTCGGTCTAAGGTAATCCATAATCAAACTACTTAATATTATGTCTAATTTTACACTAAGTTTTCACGTAATTTTTCACACTCGTTAATACATGGACGATAGTTGAATAAAAAAAATGTACCTACACTATAAAAAGACTAGTCAATGCCATGTTTTTAAAAACGACACAAATTAAGTATCTGTTGTCATAAAATGTCTAAAATTAGGGTCACGTAAGAAGAAATTTGACTATTTTTAGTGGTTTTGATAAACAGTAGGTATATCGCCATTTTGTTTTTAATCGGGTATTTTCTATGCCACATGTTTTCAAACCTCTCGGCTTTTCAATTCATCTGAATATATAAATAAAACAAATTCAATTTAAGTATATCGATTATTACTTACTACAAATCCATTAAAAATAGTAACAGCTCTTACATTGTTTAGTTCGTTTCATTTCATTTTTGATAGTAATTTACATAATATCATTTGTGATTTTTTCTAACCAGTGACATTTATATTAATTCCTCAATTTCGGGTGGATTGTGCAGTCACCAAATTATAATGTTTGAATTTGACGTATATTATTTTTCTATACATAATTTGGTGATTGGAAAATCGACCCTTAAATATCTACTTTCAAAATACGTAATATTTAATTTGATTAACATTCACAATCTCAATTCATTACAATAATATTTATATGTTTTACACACTACTCTTGGTATTTTCGTACCAAGTAATAGTACTTACTTATTTTTGATTGATTTTACCAAATTAATCACATTTAACTCATCATAAATGCGTCGTTAGGATATAATAATACGAATTATCTCAAGTAATATAGCCATAAAAGTATTAAATTAATATAATAATTGAATATTATTAATATAAAGTGTAAAATTAATATAATAAAGAAATACAATATTTAAGTCAATTGAAAAAAAATACTTTCTAAATATTAGATCAATACTTCATTTATTTACAGGCATTTTAACTTTATATTTTAAACAGTTTCACCAATGAAAGTAAGCTTTTGACTGGTTGACAGGATTTAACGTTCGTAAAATATAATAGCGTTCGTTACTGCGTGCATTGTATTACAGGCAAGATTCAAGACTGACAGTCATCGAGTATATTATACTATAGCATGGAAGGTTCTAAATACAACCTCCATGGCCACGATGGAAGAAGTCCCGCGGCAATTAGTGGAACTAATGAGGCATATGTTTGCCATTTATCCCGCTAGTTGCGCTAGTGTGTGTGGAGATCTGTCAAAGCGTTGATTTCTTTTTATTTCGAGTAGAATGGTGCCGATATGTTAAAAAGTCATAATTGATCGAGCGAAGCGAAGGTCTCCGAGTCTACTAGAGTGAATTGGCACTTGTCCGTCCGTCCGTCCGTCTGTTAGAGCCTTATAACTTCTGAATTACTGAACGTAATTACTTCAAAATTAAATATAATATGTAAACCGATGGCCTCCCGCCGAATATGGCTTAAAAAGTTATAAAAAATCTTTATTTCAGGGGGGCTCTCATAGAAGCGAATGCGAAGCAAAATATTTTTTATAGCGTTACATAGGATTGCGGTATATCATTTCAAAGATAATTAGGAGTCCGAAATTATAATTTTTTTAAATTTTTCCCCTAAAATTGACGAAATGGGGGGCTTTCAAAGTGGAGATTTTCTAACGTCCAAAGTTGACCTCAGAACTCTCAATTTTCTGAAAGGCTGAGGCTGAAACTTATCAATTATTTGAATTATAATAATAATAATAACAAATACTAAAATTAGATAAATATTATAAGGAAACGAAATTATTTAATTTTTAATGAGCTTCAGAATTTTTAACAGAACTTCACAATGATGTCAATAGAATGCGCTCTGTACAAGTTTATGGATACCGCGAGGTCTCCGTTCGGGCGAACCACTAGTTATATAGTAATAATTTATGTAAAATACTCGAAATGAGGTATAAACAGTACAATCTTAGGGTGCGTTCCGAAATACACTGCGAGCACTGGAAGTCCCTAGTAAGAGCACTGAACAGTTTACAGTGCTCGCACTCGCAGTGCTTATATCGGAACACCCGCACTATGAAACACCTCCCAAACGTCATCAATATACAGTCAATCGTCACGGCAAAGATCCACCGCGCTCCGATCGCGCGCGGCTGGAGCGCGATCCAAATTCCAAATGTGCAGGCCACGAGAGTAGTAACTTATACATACTTACTCTGAGTAGTCTCCATATTTTATAAGGTCATAAGAAAAGAGGGGTACATATTTTTAAAGCTTTTTATTAATTTCAAAAATAACTAGTATACCTACATAATCACGCCCTATCGATAATTACAAAATATACTATGAGAATACGCACATTAACTAACAAACAAACAAACAGTTCGCGCAAATTACAAAACTATACTATACTAACAATTTGTAATCAATTCAGTTCCAAATATTATTCATTTTGTCATCACAATATACACAGAAATCTACACTGAGGCCTATTTTTCAAAGGTATAGGCGACCGAGCGTCAAATCGCTTGCATGCAATTAAATATCGTCCTTATTCATTTCTAATAGAGTTCGAAATTGTTACATAAAATATGACTCAACATTAATGCCCGCGACTTCGTTCGTATGAACTATTATTTTAAACAGATATGGATCGCTTAGAAGACTATTCTCTATTTTCTTTGATTTAAGTATTTTAATCCCGTGGAAATATTGATTTCTCGGTTAAAAAATCCAAGGTAGGTATATATCTGTGCCAAATTTTTCTCAAAATCGGTTGAACCATTAAAACGTACACACAGACAAACTTTCGCAATTCAAATATGTGTGGAAGTATTTACATAAGGACACAAGCGCATTTTGTCGGTCGGTCTAAGGTAATCCATAATCAAACTACTTAATATTATGTCTAATTTTACACTAAGTTTTCACGTAATTTTTCACACTCGTTAATACATGGACGATAGTTGAATAAAAAAAATGTACCTACACTATAAAAAGACTAGTCAATGCCATGTTTTTAAAAACGACACAAATTAAGTATCTGTTGTCATAAAATGTCTAAAATTAGGGTCACGTAAGAAGAAATTTGACTATTTTTAGTGGTTTTGATAAACAGTATATCGCCATTTTGTTTTTAATCGGGTATTTTCTATGCCACATGTTTTCAAACCTCTCGGCTTTTCAATTCATCTGAATATATAAATAAAACAAATTCAATTTAAGTATATCGATTATTACTTACTACAAATCCATTAAAAATAGTAACAGCTCTTACATTGTTTAGTTCGTTTCATTTCATTTTTGATAGTAATTTACATAATATCATTTGTGATTTTTTCTAACCAGTGACATTTATATTAATTCCTCAATTTCGGGTGGATTGTGCAGTCACCAAATTATAATGTTTGAATTTGACGTATATTATTTTTCTATACATAATTTGGTGATTGAAAAATCGACCCTTAAATATCTACTTTCAAAATACGTAATATTTAATTTGATTAACATTCACAATCTCAATTCATTACAATAATATTTATATGTTTTACACACTACTCTTGGTATTTTCGTACCAAGTAATAGTACTTACTTATTTTTGATTGATTTTACCAAATTAATCACATTTAACTCATCATAAATTAAGTAAATCACATTTAACTCATCATAAATGCGTCGTTAGGATATAATAATACGAATTATCTCAAGTAATATAGCCATAAAAGTATTAAATTAATATAATAATTGAATATTATTAATATAAAGTGTAAAATTAATATAATAAAGAAATACAATATTTAAGTCAATTGAAAAAAAATACTTTCTAAATATTAGATCAATACTTCATTTATTTACAGGCATTTTAACTTTATATTTTAAACAGTTTCACCAATGAAAGTAAGCTTTTGACTGGTTGACAGGATTTAACGTTCGTAAAATATAATAGCGTTCGTTACTGCGTGCATTGTATTACAGGCAAGATTCAAGACTGACAGTCATCGAGTATATTATACTATAGCATGGAAGGTTCTAAATACAACCTCCATGGCCACGATGGAAGAAGTCCCGCGGCAATTAGTGGAACTAATGAGGCATATGTTTGCCATTTATCCCGCTAGTTGCGCTAGTGTGTGTGGAGATCTGTCAAAGCGTTGATTTCTTTTTATTTCGAGTAGAATGGTGCCGATATGTTAAAAAGTCATAATTGATCGAGCGAAGCGAAGGTCTCCGAGTCTACTAGAGTGAATTGGCACTTGTCCGTCCGTCCGTCCGTCTGTTAGAGCCTTATAACTTCTGAATTACTGAACGTAATTACTTCAAAATTAAATATAATATGTAAACCGATGGCCTCCCGCCGAATATGGCTTAAAAAGTTATAAAAAATCTTTATTTCAGGGGGGCTCTCATAGAAGCGAATGCGAAGCAAAATATTTTTTATAGCGTTACATAGGATTGCGGTATATCATTTCAAAGATAATTAGGAGTCCGAAATTATAATTTTTTTAAATTTTTCCCCTAAAATTGACGAAATGGGGGGCTTTCAAAGTGGAGATTTTCTAACGTCCAAAGTTGACCTCAGAACTCTCAATTTTCTGAAAGGCTGAGGCTGAAACTTATCAATTATTTGAATTATAATAATAATAATAACAAATACTAAAATTAGATAAATATTATAAGGAAACGACATTATTTAATTTTTAATGAACTTCAGAATTTTTAACAGAACTTCACAATGATGTCAATAGAATGCGCTCTGTACAAGTTTATGGATACCGCGAGGTCTCAGTTCGGGCGAACCACTAGTTATATAGTAATAATTTATGTAAAATACTCGAAATGAGGTATAAACTATAAACAGTACAATCTTAGGGTGCGTTCCGAAATACACTGCGAGCACTGGAAGTCCCCAGTAAAGAGCACTGCCAGTGCTCGCAGTGCTTATAACGGAACACACACTTAACCACAAAGAACATTTGACAGGTCTCCACGCACAGTGGCGCTGCCCAATCGGTTTACAGAAGAACTACTCAGATTAGACCGCATTGCATAAACATGCGACTACTAGCGCCGCCTCTAGGGGTATTTAAAAAAATATTTAACTAGTTTTACGGCTCTGGGTACTTCTTTCGTGACGCAGACTATACAATACTTTTCTCCGATTTTACTTCTCTACTCGTTAGTTCACAGAGTAGTGTTGTCACAGAGTAAACATCATATTTATTACATAATATTTAGTCAGTCAAGTGTCAAAAATATTTTTCAGACAAGATACGTGGAGTAAATTCGATACAATATATTGGTGAATTTTTATTTTATTTATTCAATGTGGTGTATTTGAGCGTGTTGACGCCTCGCTTAGTGACTAACCAGTTGTCCTAAGTGAGCAACAGAAGCGACGCGACGCGATAGGACGTCTTAGAAAATGACAAATCTGTCTACGCGACCACGTGAAGGGTCAGCAACTGTTTGATACTGTCGCGTCGCGTCGTATCTAGTTGCAGTGTCGCATTTCATTTCAGAGTAGTCTCTGCAGCAGGTAGGCGCTAGAGATCAAAATATTGATTACATATTGGACACGATTTTTCGGGTCAAGATACACATAGAAGAATTGCACAGACTAATTTCAACGGATATTAATAGTGTAGATATAAAGTAGCCTGTTATTAATCTTGACATTTGCGTGCGGCGAGACATTTCAACGTGGTATATTTGAGCGGATTCACTACGGAAGTGACATACTGACTTATTTAACATGTTTGAACACGTCGTACGTATTCGTCACACATCTGTCAGAGTCATGACTCATGAGTCATGACACAGTACTCTTGTTACAGAGTAAGCATCAGTCAGGATACACAGAGTAATGTCTATACAGAGATGTCTATAATTCTTTACCATACTAGCAGCTAGACAAATTGATTACATATTTGGACATAGTGACATATATTTTTCAGTCAAGATACACAGATTAGTGTTCGCACAGAGTAATTTCAATGCGTATTAATAGTGGCGTGTAGACACTGAGGAACGATATGTGCGTAGGGTAGCCTATAATTCTTGACGGTGCGCGCAGCGAGGCATTTTAGAGTGGTATATTTGAGCGGGTTTACTATAGAAGTGAGGTTCTGGCGGGTTGACCTGAGTATTTCTTCGGGCGTTTCGCCCTTGAAGTTGACTGTGTCGATGTGTGCCCCGTGGTTGAGTAATGAGCGGACCACGTCGGCAGGACACGGGTTCAACTGGAAAGAGGAAATTCGACTGTTAATAAAGTATTTTCGACCAAAAAATCTATTAATGGATCATTAATCTATGGTGATTTTTCAGTTTTTTCCGCAACTACGACCACACTATAGAACTATATGCATCCATTGAGCTGCGTAAAGCTGAATAGATATTTTGGCCCCTCATCATATCGTCCCACGCTCCCGCACCTTACCGTCTCCGGTCACTCCACCCGCAGCAACCTCAACATTCCCCCCCCCCCCCCCCCCCCTTAAAAGTCATAAACTTACTTCACAAACGGGATGCAACAGGGTATTCCCGTGAACTAGGTTCCTCACCAAGCCTCAGTATCAGCGCGACTAGGGCCACACAGGGCGCGTCACTTCCCTCCCTCTCCTAGCCCGCCCACGCCTCCGTTCCTTACCGTCTCCCATCGATCCGCTGCGACTGGCCTCAGCAACCTCAACATGCCCCCTCCCTTAAAAGTTATCAACTTACTTTACAAACGAGATGTAACGGAGTATTCCCGTCAACTAAGTTCCTAGCGTTGGGTTCCGCTCCGAGCCTCAACATCAAGGCGACTAGCGCGGCGCAGGGCGCGTCGCTGCCGTCCCTCCCCGCGCCCGCCCACGCCCCCGCAGCGCCCACCGCGCCGCTGCCGGCCGCGCCCGCGCCCCTCCCCCGCCCGCCGTCGTCTGAACACGCGATGTGTAACATCGAGCGTCGGAGAACCTGACAAGTGAAAAACCATTAATGGGGCTGAATCTCTAAACTAAACTAAAATTAGAGCATTACAAATATTGCTAACCCTTTCATAATACTCCCTACGGAAAGGGACAGAACTAGATTTAAAGCTGCCATTTTAGTTTAGTTTAGAGATTGTGTTATACAGAATCAGCCCCAATATCCCTTAGCCTTAGCTTACACGCGTACGGGGTCTAGGGTTCGATCCCCGGGCACGCACCTCCAACTTTTCCGAAGTAATATGCGTGTTTTAAAAAATTAAATATCACTTGCTTCAAACGAATAATAAGAAAGATAAACGAACAACAAGAAAGATGCGCGAAGCGCATTTAAATCAAGTTTTTAAGAGGATTCATCCGATTGAGTTGGAGCTTTTTATTAGAGTAGTTGAATCTTGAGTTAAGGGTTCTGTCATATGTTTCACCATCGGTCTCATTGTATGCCGAACATAATAACATTAACATTTTATAACATAACATACTTAGGCACCTTCAAGGCAAGAGTGAATAGGCATCTTCTAGACAAGCGCGTTCCAACCTAGACCTCAACATTGCTATGCTATGCACTAAGCATGATCGTCAAGCACAATAAAAAAAACAAATTGTGTTCTTCGTTCACTTATTCTACCCACCTACTAGGCAATCATAATAATTGTTAAAGCATTGTTCACCTTAATATCTAATTCAACGAGTGAGTACACAGCCTTATGTATTTTCCTAGAAACGTCTTCCGTGCAGTCGGGCTCCTCCAGTAGCCGCGCCATCAGCGCCGCGAGGTGGAGGGATATTTCGAGGAACCTAAAACAAACCAAAGGGCTTCAAATATTTTAGCCTACCTAAAATCACGCAAAAATTTTTTTTTCTATTAATAAATGACATTAATACAAGCACGTATTATATGAACGGGCGATAACCATCCTTGGTTTTCCCTAAGTAAGCTGTAGGTATAAAATTTCGTCAAAATCGCTCAAACAGAGGGGCTGCAGGAATGTACCAGACAGAGAAACACACTTTCACATCTATAATATTAAAAAATATGTATAGATAGACTAGAATCTAGATGATGCCAGCGATTTCATCCACGTGGATTATTTTTTTTTTATTTCCGCGGGAACTTCTTAATTTTCTGGGATAAAAAATAGCCTATTGCCCGGGAAACAACGTATATTTTATAATATGAGGTGAGATCGCAGTCAAGGGCTAACTTGTAGTGGATTAAAAAAAAAAAAAAATATATATTAGTATGGGCTATTGTCTGTACACTACATACAATGAAATATTACATACTTGTGTAAGGTAGTCATGGTATGTTTGCGTCCGTACATGAAGCCAAAGTCCAACTTCAGCAGTTCCAAGCCCATGTGTATCTGTGACAGGGCTTTGGTGAACACTGGCTCAATGTCTTCGAACGTCACGGGCGGGACTATGCGACCTGGAATTATTAAGAAAGGGAAAAAATGAGTAGGTACAATATAATTTGGAAATTATAGTTTGTAAGGGTCGAGTGCGCCGGATTTTAAAACGGCTGATTTTATCAGTTAAACGGCTGATCAAATATTTTTTAATGATCAATCGCCTGAACGCTCGATTCGTAACGGATCGTTTAACCGTCGTTTATCACATTTTGACATTTAAATTTTTGCGTTTGTCATTTTTAGGCTATTTATTATTTAATTGATAGAACGAGTACCTATCTGTGTTTCTAAATTACTTATAGTGATTTAAGAATTTTTTTTCTCTTGTGTTGTTGTATTTTAATACAAACTTTGATAGAATGCCCTCGCTTGTGAAATTTGGAGTGCGCTTCTTTTGGTCTTCTATATTTACTAAATTTTAATAAAACTGAACACAAAAATCAGATATTCACAATAATCAATTCACAAATGCGTTACTGTGTCATAAATAATTACTTTTTTCTGGTCGCAATTGGTATGGCACAATTCTAAACATTTGGTCGGTGCCAAATGTAGAAAGATAACTCCTCTTTCTTTCTCTGTCTAGGATGCAAAACAATAGATTCTATGACCCACTATTATCTGCCCAAATGTAGAAATAATGCATTGTTTAGCCTCCCCAATGGCGTCGTTGTACTTTTCAAGTCGATAGCATTTTATTTTACGCTACTAAAAATACTAGGTAGAATAGTTAAGACAATGTGACTACGCAAATTCTTTGGCTTTTATCATTCGTTGAGTTCAGGTCCTTTTGCTGTGAACGGTTGGATATCGCCTGATTTATTGATCGTGGTTCAAAATAATGTCGTGAACAGTAAACATTTGAACGGTTGTTTCAACGATGTTGAGGGATTTACGAGCTGGTTAACTAAACATCATTTAAATCAAAGTCAGTGCACTGCGCCCTAAGAGATCCGCGATTTTTGATAAAAAAATCTTGAAATCGGTCTTAAAGTATCGAGTTGCGTTGTCGCGTTTCTCGATCACGTAGGTCAATGCTTTATGATCTCAAGCCGGCCCGCGTCCGCGTACACCGCGCCTCTGTAGCGCACGTAGTACTCAGTTACTCACCTCTGAGCGGCGGCCTCGCTCTCTCGGCCAGCATGTATGAGAACAGTTCCGCGAAGCTGTAGAGGCTGGACTGTGTGAGCGGGGAGAGGGCGGGCAGCACGGCTCGCTGCATGTCTAGCGCGTGGTGCCACAGCTGTCTGCAGCGCGCAAAGCGGCCCGCGTCCGCGTACACCGCGCCTCTGTAGCGCACGTAGTACGATGTATCGGGGTGCGCTGGTCCTGGAAGAACACATTTTTTTTGTCCTCTACAAGTTAGCCTTGACTGCGATCTCATCACCTGATGGTAAGTGATGATGCCGTCTAAGATGGTAGCGGGCTAACCTGTTAGGGGCATGGCAGTTAAATATTAAACCCATACCCCTGTCCCCTGTATGCTTTTTTTTTTTACCTATACCTACATTATAATAATAATCATTAATAAATAGTCTTGATTATAATTTAAGAATGGAACTAAGGATAATTTAAAATATAAATTAAAATCGTATTCATATAAAATCAAGAGATACCTTTGGTTGTACAAGCTTTGAAGGCGAACTAACCTAGTATCCTCTCTCTGATGACTAGCGCTTGCATGCGTATCGCGTCGGGGTCAGCGAGCAGTTCTTCTAGCTGCTGCGCGCTGGAGGGTTCTACCGCGTAGTCGTATGCCTCTATCCGCGGGATATCCTTCGGTTTGGGGATCGGCTCGCTGCCGTCTGCTGGAAACCTAGAATCAATGATTACATTACATTTATCCACGCTTGGCCACGTAATCCCACAAACTTATCTAACCCGTGAGTGTTGTTAGTAGATATGAAAAATAAAATTAAAAAAAAAAACTTAACAGGCATAAAAATTAGTTCCAATTTTGGCCACCAGGTCAGATAAGTTTGACGGACTATACATAGTTCCCAGTAGCTCAAGTGCATCAATGCGCTGCTACCATACAGATATAATATATATAATCTCTATGGCTGCTATTGTGTCACCAGACCATACTCTCAATTTATTGATTTCGATTTGGTTTTTTCCAAGGGCACTAAACATCCCGTTTTCTGCCTTCACCTAGTGTTTCCATGAGACCATCTTACCTACTTCTTATGTACCCATGCTACGTCTGTTTGCACATTGCCTTGACTACAGAACTTGTCTGCAAAAGCGACAAGTTTGAGATAGACAAGATCTATCAAATCCAATACTTTCTTGCGCTTCGTCTATTGGGCCCTTCTTAGAATGTCCAGTAAGGTGTTTTCATACTGACCCAGAGCTTTTTTTTTTAATCCACTACAAGGTAGCCCTTGACTGCGATCTCACCTGATGGTAAGTGATGATGCAGTCTAAGATGGTAGCGGGCTAACCTGTTAGAGGCATGGCAGTTAATTAAACCCATACAATATTCGGTTTCTACACGGCTTAGTACCGGAACGCTAAATCGCTTGGCGGCACGTCTTTGCCGGTAGGGTGGTAACTAGCCACGGCCGAAGCCTCCCACCAGGCCAGACCAGGAAAAATTCAGAAATTATAAATTTCCAAACCCTGCCGGGGATCGAACCCGGGCCCTCCGCAACTTAAGGCAACAGCGCTCAACACTGCGCCACAGAGGTCGTCAAAACTTAACTTATCTGACTCACCTATAGTCCATAGCCCGTTTCCATAGAGCCAGCGCGCCGACCATATCGCGTCGCTTGTCCACGTACGTTGCTCCCAGAAGTTCTAGTGCGTCGATTCGCTGCTGCCGCGTCACCAGACCAAGTTCCGCGTTGATTAGGTGTTCGACTATGTGCGTGTGGCCTGTTAGCGATGCCGCTAATAGAGGGGTCATACCTGGTGGCGAGAGAAAACATCGCTCAAGTTCATGTTACGCATCATTATCATCATCATTGAGAAGGGTTTTACGCTTAGTCCACCACACTGACAAGACTTTTCTTTATTTTGTACCTCGATTCAGTACTTATCTAGTTTTGTTTTGTCAGTAGTAGTTTTGTTTAAAGATATCACTTTAAACGTGTATAACGGGATCCTATAGCCACAAAATGATGTTAATGTAACACACCAACATGGACTTAAAAAAATATCTCAAAATTGATTATTTTAGTCTCATCATTTTATATCACCGGAGTAATCTGGTGGAAAATTAAATGAACTGAGCTATCGAAATTAAGCAATTCTACAGTAACAATAAAAACACAAATTCTCCCAAAAAAATCTCTAGGGTAAAGCTAACAAAATCACTTACCATAGGAGTCAACATCCATCGTTGCTCCATGATCCAACAGCATTTTAAGTATATTTAAAGAGCCGCTTTCCGCACAGTCGTGTAACGCAGTGTTCCCTTTAACACTCTTTCTGTTCACGTCAGCGTTCAGGGAAAGGAGGTATTTGGCTATGTGGAGGTGACCTTTGTAGCATGCTATCATTAAGCACGTGTGCCCGTGACGATTTGGTTTTTCTATATCTGTAAATAAAAAAAATGTTCGCTTACTATAAATGAATGTTCATAACAAAATCAATATCACAACTGACAATTGACATAGCTCAACAAGCAAAACGAAGCTGATGTGACAAAAACGGGAACATAGTTGACCATTTAAACATAGTATATTATCTATAATTTAAACGTACGGGTTCTAAGATGCTGGAATGGTGACAGTGCCCTTAGCCTAAAGGGTGAATTTAATTTACATCTTGCTCCTTTGTCACCACTAATCGGGCAACGTTGTTCTGCCTTTCCCGATGAGAAGGTGTTTTTAAAGACTTTCTCACTTTAAAAAATACCTTCTGTATCGGGTTATCTTTGGAGATCTTGTTCTCAAAAGACTCCAATATAATCTATGCCTTTCTGTCACCTAGAGGTCATCAACCCGTTCGTCAATCTTGCAGCGTTGCTCTGTCTAAATGCCTCCATAGAGGACTTATTATCTCCTTAGGGTGGAGTGCACCAAGTGTTCCTCAACCGATGTTTAGGTAATCGGCTGGTTAATCCTTAAGCATCATTTAAACACCGTTTAAATATTATCTGATCACGACGTTATTTTGAACCACGATCAATAAATCAGTCGATAATCAACCGTTCACAGCAAATGGACCCGAACTGAACGAATGATAAAAGCCAATCAGCATTGCGTAGTCACATTGTCTTAATTCAACCTGACGCACTGCAACGCGGTGCACTCGGTTACGATAATCGAGCGTACAAGCGCTGTAACCATTGTTTAGGTTGTGGTGAACATAAAAAAATATTTAATCAGCCGTTTATCAGATAATCAGCCGTTTTAAAGGTCGGTGCACTCGGCCCTTAGAGTGTGGTTAAAGGATCTCACCTGCGCCATTTTCAACTAGGAACTTGACAATCTCGTAGTGTCCGTCGAAGCACGCCGCGCGTAACGGCGTGCTGTGTGTGAAGGTTCTGGAGTTAACGTTCGCGCCCGCCCGCACCAGGAGCCGGACCAGGGGCAAGTGGCCAGCTGCCGCCGCGCACCACAGCGGCGGGGCGTCCTCTATCGTCTCACCGTCGAACGTTACTGTAAAAAAAAAGGGTGAACATCACAAAAAGTGAACAAGTCACAAAAATGAAAAAAAAAAGGATTATTTGCAAAAATCGTCACAAATAATGTATGAGGGCTTTTTTACCAAGCACAAAATAATGCTCAAGTAATTTTTATTGACGATATTATAACGATTTTAATTATGTTAATAAATTAAAAATTAAGTCTTTTTAATTTTTTTTCCTTATATAAAATTTAATCAAAATGAGTTTAGCAGAGAAAACATAACAGACATTGGCATTTATAATACTGAATAGTGTGGTTAGATCCTAATACTTGCAATGTCTAAATGTACACTTCTCGTGATTATTACCCCTAACATATTCCTTCTGCATATCAAAAGCTGAATGGAAAGACACCGTAAGTGCGACGATCAAAATTACCTCTGATTTTTGGCTACTGGCTAAAATGCACATACACAGCATTGGCAACTGTCTATTTATGAACACAAGATTGAAGACCCACTTTCGGCAGGCAAAGGTAGGTTGAATTGTTTATGAGTACGTCCCCTATACACAATTTCTTGGCAACAAAACGGTCATCCAACAAAATCTTATTCACAGGAAATGACTTCTGAGAAAGTACTCGTACATTATTGTTTTCTTCGGAAGCCAACCTAAATTACCTACTTTTAGCTCCGAGAAAATTTGCAGCCAAGAGAATTTTACCGCTAGCAACATCAAGCAGATGAACGCTGAGGCCACATATTATAGTAATTTACTTAGTTATTATGTATTCTCAAGGAAATAAATATTTCCACATTGGGAAAAAATGTTTTCATTAGCAGACAAATGACTTCTGCGAAAGTAAATTTTTCTTATTCGGATGACGACCTAAATTACTTCCGCGAAAATCCAGCAGCCAAGAGAGAGCGACAATCGATTGCAGTACAAGGTAAAGCAGATGAGACTAATATATGGCTATACTAGATGATGCCCGCGACTTCGTCCGCGTGGATTGAGGTTTTTTGGTCCCCGCAGTAACTCTTTAATTTTCCGGGATAAAAAGTAGTCTATGTGTTATTCCAGAGTCCAGACTATATCTCTGTGCCAAATTTCATCCAGATCCGTTCAGCCGTTCTGACGTGATTGAGTAACAAACATCCATCCATCCAAACTTTCGCATTTATAATATTAGTAAGTATGTATAGATTTACGAGTTCCAAGAAATGAAATCATTTCTCACAGTATAAAAAAAAAACGTACGAGTAAATCCAGTCTCAAAATTAAATCACTTTAAAATAGGACCGCAAATTAAACTGAGTGTGTTTTTCGACGTTAGGACATGCAATAGATCCACCACCACCACCACTACAGCCCATTAACGTCCCACTGCTGGGAATTCTAGCTTACCAGTCAGCAGGAATTGCATACAATAGATATTCTAAACTTATCCAAAAAATTTAAGTCTATAGCGTCAGTAGGTACGAGTATATGCAAACAGACATAATTATACAGATGGACACATAGTCAATAAGGGTTCCTTTTTAACAATTTTGGTATAGACAGACAACAGAAGCTTTTGTTTCATCAGCAGGAGAACGTATCAGAGGTAAAATGGCGATGAGCCAAACCGTGACGCAATGGGAAGGTGCAGAATGCGGACGTGAACCAAAAACAATAATTATTGTGGTGTTACTATTAAATGCTTATTGCTAGACTTTGCATCTATACTTCCATACTAATATTATAACTGCGAAAGTGTGTCTATCTGTCTGTTTCTCTGCTACGCTTTATTAACGGCCAATCTTTTTAAACTGATTTTGATAAAATTTGGAGGTTACATCCCGGGGAAGTATTACTTTTTATGAGAGTTCCCGTGGGAATCCAATACGCTTAATCCGCGCGGACGAAGTCGCGGGCATCATAGTGAAAGATAAACAGAACTTAGGGTCAATTGGGAACTTGCAATAATCGCAGCTGTTGTGATTGGCTGTTTAGGTAATATTGTTGCAGCAGTACTTGACCAATAGCATGAGATTGTCAGCCAATCAGAGGTGTTCATCACACTGTATAGTCCCACAAAGTTATCTGACCTGGTGACAGCGTCACAAGTATGTATAAAAAAAAGAACCAAACAGGCATAAAAATTCGTTCCAATTTTGACCACCGCGTCAGATAAGTAAATCTTTAAACTTTGGTCCAAGGGGGATAGAGAAACTGGGAACGAAACATCAAGAAAACTCAAGCTCAAGGAATAGATTGGTACTCGTATATATTAGAATGTTCCACTCAGTCAAGAAGGGCAAGGAAACCATTAAACATCGGTATGCTATTGCGGAAGTGTTAATTGTATCCAACCGGAATACTCGATGCAATCGATAGGTATGTAGAAGAATTGTCTTCAGGGCCAGTACATAACAATCACCTGCGTACCTACTGTGCTATACATTTGGCACATACAAATCACATGTTCATCTCAATCGACTTGGCTAACCGATATCGATTTTACTCCACTCGATTAATTCGCGTGATCGTATCGTCTTGCATGCAAACGGATGCGTTGCATTCATGCACGCGAAATTCAGTGATTTAGTGGTTTAGCGTATGCCACTCTTGCGTCTACCTTGTGGTCACTTAGCTCAAATTACCAAGTAAAACTGCAAACTGCAAAAAAGACGGTTGTTTTTGCTGTCAGTAATACAGCAAGTGCCGGATAAAATTGAAGAAACTATTCTTGGACTATGGTGATGGTGCCCGCGACATCGTCCGGGTGGATTGACGTTGTTTGATTCCCGCGGGAACTCTTTAAATATTCGGGATAAAAGGGGCCTATGTCCTTCCCCGAGACATAAACCAATGGGGATAGTTTGTGTCCCATACATAAAATTTTAAAAAAAAATGTCAAAATCGGTTGAACAGATAGGGCGTGAAAGCGCAGCGACAGACAAACAGACACACTTTCGCATTAATAATATTAAGTATGAATGGTTTATTCTCGTTACCTGAACCGGGCTGCTCAATGTCGGCCTTGCACCGCTTGATCAGGTATTCGGCGACGTCATAGTGGCCGTTCCTGCACGCGATGACCAGTGGCGTGGCGTCTGTCACTTTGGCACCTACTAACATGCTCAGCTCCTCGGAGCGCCAACTGTGTAGGTACATCTGGAACAAACAACATCCAAGGTTAGAATCATTTGTTAATGAAATGATTTATTTATTTCACGTAGGCATTGTGCCACTTATGATAAGTCGTAAGAATCTACCACCGGTTCGGAAAGCTGTTCTACTGAGAAGAACCGGCAAGAAACTCAGCAGTTGCTCTTTTCATAAACAGAAAAATGTTACACTTTGTAAATAATATACAATGTATCTACAATACGTAGCAAGAATTCCGCTGACTTGTGGGCTGCCGGATGCGAAGCCGGTTGCTTCCATGCAACTTTGTCATTGAGAAAATCATCAACAGTATAATAACCTCGGCTTAACAGATGCTGGTTATCAAGAAGAAATAGGTGAAGACATGGGCGTCGCGCAAAGGAAGCCCGGTGGCTTCCTATTCTCGACGTTCTACAGAGTTTCAGAGTCTGAGGTTCAAAGGCCCTCTTCGAGATCGATGTCTGTTAAGAGAACGTTTGATCTTCGAGCCTCCTCAACAATGTCTTGGCGGTTTGTATCATTTCAATTTTCAAATAACCAGCACTAGCTATGTCCAGAATGTTGGGTTTATTCTGAAAAAGGCACACATCTGGCATGCACAGATTATATGCCTCACTAGCTGATGCCCGCGACTTCGTCCGCGTGGATCGAGGTTTTTCGTTTCCCGCGGGAACTCCTTTATTTTCCGGGATAAAAAGTAGCCTATGTGTTATTCCAGACTATAATCTATCTCTGTGCCAAATTTCATCCAGATCCGTTCAGCCGTTGTGGCGTGATTGAGTAACAAACATCCATCCATACATCCATCCAAACTTTCGCATTTATAATATTTATTTGATAAATATTTTTTATACTCTATGTCATCAGTCATATATGTATGTATTTTACAGTATACTATGTAAAAGTCTGTTATTAAGATAAGCGCTTCCTTGTCCACTATTTTACTTTTTTCTGTATATATTGGCAGATTTTACACACGTTAATGAAATCTCGGGCATGCAGGTTTGCTCACGATATTTTCCTTCACCGGTGAAGCAAGTGATACTACTATGTAATTTAGTATAACGCACAAACCTCTGGAAAGTCAGAGATGCCTGCCCGGGGATCGAACCTCCGACCACTCGAATAGGAAGCCGAGCGTCTAACTTTAAACCACAAGGCTATCAGTCATCAGGCTATTAGATAGAGTACCAAATAAACCCATTTTGGTTTTTCCAAGTTAGCTAGGCTAGTCACAAAATAATATGACAAGTATACCTACTGCGAAAGATATGCATCACGTAACACATTGCAACACGGCCGAGTCACATTAAAAAAAGATAGCGTTTCCGGTGACAACAACGCATGACCTGGTTTCTGAACCTTGCCACTAGAAACTTGGGCTTTTGTAGACAAAGATTCGGTTCAAAAACAAAAACCTTAGGTATTTCTAGCTAGCGAATTAGTGCCAGACAGACTTAAAGATTCAAGTTATTGTATCGAGAAAATTGTAGCTAATCTATGTAATTTCTGCTAGTGGGTCTCTCTGTCTCCTACGTTTTCACGGCCCATCAACCGATTTTGCCGAAATTTGGCACAGAGATAACAAGTTTGTATAAGTTTATGGGAAGTAGGTACCTGGAACATAATAAGTAGGTATACATAGGCTGATTTTTATTAAAGAAAATTGTAGAGTTTCCGCGGGAACTTAAAAGCTTAAAAAGCACGCAGACGAAGTCACGAGCGTCATCTAGTCATTTATATTTTTAAATTAAAAGGTTTCAAAAACCGTTTTTTATTTCATATGCCGCGTTAACTCTTCTTATAACGGAACCACTTATTAATATGGCTACCGATAATTCCCAGAATACAATGGGACAAATGCAAAGTTCATGCAAAGAATCAAAGTACCATATGATTGTTGATTGTGTACTGTTGAGCTCACAAGCCATAACCCTTCCGAAGTTGATAATAACAGCGTTTTCCGGTGGCAACAACAACGCCTGACCTGGTTCCAGAACCTTGACACCCTCGAGACAATGACTTGGCACTTTAACCATAATAACCAAATGAAAAGCGCTTTTAGACCGAATTTGACGTGGCAAAGTATATAACATACGATTGTGTACTATTGAATTCAAAAGCCATAACTCATATCCCTTCCTAAGTTGGTAATTACAGTGTTTCCTGGTGGAGGGTGGCAACAACGCCTGACCTGGTTCCAGAACCTTGACACCCTCGAGACAATGACTTGGCACTTTAACCATAATAACCAAATGAAAAGCGCTTTTAGACCGAATTTGACGTGGCAAAGTATATAACATACGATTGTGTACTATTGAATTCAAAAGCCATAACTCATATCCCTTCCTAAGTTGGTAATTACAGTGTTTCCTGGTGGAGGGTGGCAACAACGCCTGACCTGGTTCCAGAACCTTGACACCCTCGAGACAATGACTTGGCACTTTAACCATAATAACCAAATAAAAAGCGCTTTTAGACCGAATTTGACGAGGCAAAGTATAACATACGATTGTGTACCTACTATTGAATTCAAAAGTCATAACTCATATCCCTTCCGAAGTTGGTAATAACAGTGTTTCGTGTGACCTGGTTCCAGAACCTTGACACCCTCGGGACAGTGACTTGGCTCTTTTTAACCATAATTACGAAATGTAGAGCTTTCGGAACGGACTTTGACGTGGCGAAGTATGATAGTGTTATTAATTTATTGGGACTAACTATACATGTACTTCCGTAAAAAGGTATTTTCCCGATGATAAATTGGCGATTCAGAGGTGCCTATCTACTGTAAAAGTTTGGTATGTAATGTTTGGTAGAACTAGTTTATAGAGTGTGTTTGTGTGTTCATTTTTTATTCGTAATGTTATTACTTAGGTAAGTACTCAGACAAAACATGACACCCGTAGTATAAGTCCTAAATCTATACCTACTATAATATTATAAATGCGAAAGTTTGGATGGATGGATGGACGTTTGTTACTCAATCACGCCACAACGCGACGGTTGAACGGATCTGGATGAAATTTGGCACATATCTAGATTATAGTCTGGAATAGCACATAGGCTTTTTATCCCGGAAAATCAAAGAGTTTCCGCGGCAACCAAAAAACCTCAATCCACGCGGACGAAGTCGCAAGCATCAGCTAGTCTCTACATAAAAAGAGAAAATGTCGTGACTCACTCACTGACTGACTCATCAATGTCAAGCCCAAACCCTAGAAAACTGAAATGTTGCATTTCCTTGTATAATGTAGACAAGGAATAATAGATGGATCTTTTGAAATTCGAGAGCGAAGCCGCCGGCGGTCTTTTTGGATTTCCGCGAGAAGTCCGTAATTTCAAAAGTATCCTATGTTCCCCGGGACCAAACCGATGTCTGTATACGTACAAACCAAAATCGGTCAAAAAGATGGGTCGTGAAAGCGTAAAAACAATCAAACAAACAAACTCACTTTCAACCACCACAAACAAAAGTATAGCGTACCGAATCGAAAACGCAACGGTTTCGGATACCGCAGCTTTGGGGTCGCTGTCATAACGGAAACTAGGCTCTAATTGCCTGCGACACTGTTTATAATATCGGTATTGTTTGAAGTAGGTGTGGTGCTATTGACCTACAAATACATATAATTTTCCGATGTTCAACATTAATACCCCTCAAAGCGGATGGTGTGAAAAAAAAGATTGTTTATAGAATTCGAGCGAAGCGAGCGATTGACAAGTGTGTAGCTGGGACTCCCAGCCACTCGCTTGCTGTTACCAGCAGATACCAAGGCTGATTGCAGGCCACCAGAAGCAAGCGGAACAATACCGTGACCTGTGGGGATCCATGCAGGAGACCTTCTGCCAGGAATGGACGTCTATTGGTCGAGACGACGACCCAAGTAAAGCTGGGTCATTAATTTAGGTATAAATCGTATAAAACTAAATAACATAAATTTATAAACAACATAATTACTTACGAAAAATCTAGTAAAGTTAATTCCCAGCGCACGCACACGAAATACTTCTTTACACTAGAAGTACGTACTTAGTAATTTTTATTTTATTTAGTTAATGGAATTAGTATAAATACTTAACAATAAAACTAAGTGAAAAGATAAAACAGATCACGTCGGCGTCCTTTCTATAAATGGGGATATTAATGACAACAATACACTGGATTAAAAGTCGATAAAGACAATGAGCCCTCGGGAACTAATGTAACAATGTGTATTGTCTCGAACTGCGCCTTACACACATCCAGTGGCGGACTAAGGGTCTGGGGCGGTCCGCCCGGGGCCTCAGGTCTAGAGGGGCCTCCAAACTTTCAAACATCCTCATTACTCAAGATCAGGCTGAAATATTTTCAGTGATGTATTTACTGAATATAACTAAATTTTGTTCGGATTTAGTACTGAAAATATTTTGGCTAGTTTGTAATTTGAGGATAGTTTTTTTTTATAGAAAAGACGACAAATTTTCCCGCTCGCTTTGCTCGCATTATTATTCGAGGTCTGGTTGCTTGTTTACTGTTCGAATTCATTATATTCGGTGCCCAAAGAAATCAACTAACAAGCACCATAACAGAAACCTGAGGCGTCATTCAGTGATGCCGCCTCGGGCCCCACCGGTCTAGTCCGTTACTGCAAACATCAGGTCACCAACCAAGATTCTATTTTGAAATCAGGTCGCAGTGTCAATGTCGGCAATTGAAAATGTATCATTGTTAGCGACGGAATATTAGGTACTCATTTCCATTTACCATATCCTGAGTTAACATTAATTTTCTGAGTAACTAAGAGCTTATTCAGTCAGTAGCTTCCCCAGGAACTACGAGTGCCTAATGGGTATATTCTCGAATTGAGACCTTTAAAAATTAGGTCGCTGTCAATGTCTCTATGTCGCGGTCGCTGGTCATACTCATGACTTATGAAGTTATGAATCATAGTGCATTTCCATTTTGCATAGGTATCCTGCCTCGAGGTTTTGGGACAGTAAAATTACTAATTACGGCCTACGGGTCATGCGAACTGAACTAATAGACTAAGAGATAACTGCAATTTTGGTAACCATCGCCAGAAAGGCTGATTCAGTGTTAGATGGATGTAGAGCTCTCCACTGATCTCAAAAGTGGCAGTCTGCCTGCATTTGGATGGCCCTTTCGCTAAATATGGCCGTTCAAAGACGGTTTATTGTTACCAAAAATGAACGATAATTAGAAAAGCTGATTCTTGTACAGTATTAAAGTATGCACAGTACCTATGTAAACAGCGTAAAAACTGACGCATTTGGATGGGACTTTTTCTAGATATCAGCTTTCAAAGACGTTATAACCTATACTTACTATGCGTTCCTGTAAAAAAATATTAGCAATAACTTTGTCGCCGTTGATCGCTATTAAAAATTATTAACAGCAATCAACGGGACGACAAAGGTATTGCTAATATTTTTTTACAGGAACGCATAGTAAGTATAGGTTATAAAGTCTTTGAAAGCTGATATCTAGAAAAAGTCCCATCCAAATGCGTCAGTTTTTACGCTGTTTACATAGGTACTGTGCATACTTTAATACTGTACAAGAATCAGCTTTTCTAATTATCGTTCATTTTTGGTAACAATAAACCGTCTTTGAACGGCCATATTTAGCGAAAGGGCCATCCAAATGCAGGCAGACTGCAACTTTTGTGATCAGTGGAGAGCTCTACATCCACCTAACACTGAATCAGCTTTTCTGGCGATGGTTACCAAAAGTGCAGTTATCTCCTATAATATAATGTGGGCAATAGAACAATTGTTATCATACTAATATTATAAATGCGAAAGTGTGTTTGTTTGTTGGTTTATTGGTTTGTCCTTCAATCATGACGCAACGGAGCAATGGATCGATGTGATTTTTGGTATGGGTATAGTTGAGGACCTGGAGAGTGACATAGGCTACTTTTTATTCCGGAAAATTAAGGAGTTCCCGCGGGAATAACAAAAAAAACATAAACCACGCGGACGAAGTCGCGGGCATCATCCCGTTTTAAATACATGATATAATAAATTTAAATAAAATTCATGTTTAATAACTAAGATTGTTTAAATTTGTAAAAATAGTTTATTGATGAAGTTAGATAGAATAATATTATTATGTTGATATGTGTAACTAATAAAGGAAGTAACTATTTATTTATTAATTTGTGGTTTTAAACGTCCGCATCGGTCGTGGGTAGCATGTTTAGCAAAATACGTACTTTATTTAATGCTTGTTAATGCACTACGTTTGTTGACCTAAATAAATAAAATGGAAAAAAATAACCCCTAAAGTCGTAAAATAGGGCTGGCTCTGTTTGTACAAAAATCGAACTTAATGTGAGCGAAGACGCGGGCAAAGATAGGTATTTTCTCTTTTATTTTATTTTATTATGAAGAACTGCGAGTTTCTCACAATAGGCATTGTCTCTAATAACGTTTCACAAAAGCGTCAGCTTTCGAAATTAGGTCGCTGTCGCAGGGTCAATGTCGGACGTTGATCGAAAATGAATCATTAATCTATTTGTATTTTCCATATTATGTATATTCATATATGTATTAAGGAGAATGCCTCGTTGGTCTAGCTCTAGTGGTTGGCATGTTCGAATGCGGCCGACGAAGTCCCGGGTTCGAGTCCCGGGTCGGGCCATAATTAAGTATTGGACTTTTCTGACTAGAAATTCTCAGTACTAGCCCGGAGTTAGGAAGTTGGCGGTGTTTCACCCCCGTGCCTCGGAGAGCACGTTAAGCCGTCGGTCCCGGTTATTATCACTAATATGATAATAGTCGTTAAAGCCCGCCAACCCGCATTGGAGCAGCGTGGTGGGTCTAAGCTCTAATTCCTTCTCTCCTATGAGAGGGGAGGGCTGTGCCCAGCAGTGGGACGTTAATGGGCTGTAGTGGTGGTAGTGGTATAATAAGGTCGGGGCTCCATTGCGTTAAAATGATTGCTACAGTGTAACAATCGCAAACAGTGCTGGGGCCATACTGCCAACGCGTAAAACAATACTAAAGCAATACCTATTACTTAAAATGACAGTTTGATGTCACGTATCTTGATGTTCCTAAAATAAGGATTAGTATAATAATTATAGTCCTTATTTTAGGAACATCAACTTTATCTTTCTTAACTTTAACTTTCTTGAAAAACTAGAAATTTAATTGTGTGACTTCACAATCGTGCATTGTAGAGTCAACATCTCCTGAAGATGCTCCGGTGTCGGAGTGAAACGTACGTTGAGGGTATTTTGGAAGATTTATGTGGTGTGGAGAATATCGCGGGCTGCAAGTTCAAGATACGCAGTGTACCACATAGATTTACCTTCTGTGGCGGATTATAGCGAATTAAATTTCTAGTTTTTTCAATATCATGGACTTCCGAAAAGTAACGCCTGCTTCTATCCAATATTTAACTTTCTTGTTTTAGAATAATTATTATTCTAAAATACGAAAGTCAACAAGAATGAAACAATATGGCGTTGGCAGTATGGCCCCTGATTACTTATAACACTTTTTTGTTATTGGTTGGTACATTTACGTGCCTAGCATTAGGTACCATAAATTCAGCCAATCACAACAATTGAGATTGTAACAACCATCGATACAGCTTTTACGGAATAAGGAAATCGGTCGATTACAGAGAAGCTATAATCGCAATAGTTTATAGTATTCTTGCAGTTGCAATGCATTGCAACCAAAAAGGAGAGAATGTCAGCCAATCATAGTTGATTGAAGTGAAAATTAGCAAACTTATACTGTGAAGTATCCTAATTCAATGGTTGATCTTTTCAGGAAAAATCTGGATATACCTATACTTGAATATCAACGGAGTTAATCTATCTTATGGACCTCTCTTAGCTTTAAAGCAATGAAAGTTAAAAAAAAGACGAGCGTAAACTCGTAAAAACTAATGCAACATAGCATGACACAGATTTCGACAAAACAACACGTGTACAAACACAAACGATGTCGATGACCTATCAGCTGACCACTGACGTAAAGCCCAACGGCCTCTAAATGTAAGCGGCAGGCAATTTCCAATTTCGTACGGCTGCGTAAAAACCAGGAAAGATTGCTCAAGCACCAACCGCATCCTGAACATGTTTGGGACTAAGATAGACCCATAATGGACACATTATTCAAGTGTTGGTGAGGCCACAATTGGGTATTTGACAAATAGTCAAATCAGCAACTTTTTTTCAAACGTCAAAACGCGTCCTAAGTACGGAATATATGAAATTCGGAAATGTGACGTCATTAAAGTTCGACGCACTTTTTTACCGTTTAAAATGGTTATTCAACATAAAACTATCAGGGGACGAAGATATTACGACTTTTGAGAGATCCTCTTTTTAATAATCGCTAAAATATAATTTATTTGAATAGTAGTCAAATACCCAATTGTAATTTTAAATTACTCACTCTAAGTTATACCTAGTGTAGTTATGTACCTACATTAGTTTTTTTAAGAATTTAATTTGTACGTCTCCTAACAAGTTGAGCCCGTTGCTTTAATTTTTTATTTTGCATCTTTGATCCGATAAACTTACTCATGTGGTTTAGTAGAAACTTACCGATTCGCCGTCAAATAAATCCGCCGATAAGTTACTTTAGTAACGTTGTTATTAGACAATAGACCAATTTGACATACAATTTTTATAATGCCTTGTAACTATTATAGTTTATTTAATCGTATAGCGCACATATAAGCGTTTTCATAAGAAGAACGCTTATTTCGCCTGCAAGTTCGTCGCTCGTTTAGCACCACCCGTGCAGGGACACGTGCAGGGAGGTAGAAGGTAGTTCCTACGGACGGGAGCGACGGGGCATCCCCCACTATTATAGTACAAGTTACCTTCTTAATCCGTCTAAGCAGTCGCTTGTGTCGCCGCAGCAGGGTCTTGCCGCAGCGCCGCAGCCTCTCGATCCAGCGGCATCTCACCGGCATCAAGTCCATCAGATCCCATACACCGGACACTGACATTTTTCACTACACTACATCACACTATACACGTGTGTATTTAAATGGAAATTAAAGAAGAATCACTGGTACTTAAATTCTTCTTAATTAAGTAACTAAATTAGTTTCAGTCTAGCTGCGAATCGATATTATTATGAAATCGTGGTGATATATATATGAGCGTGAATATCGTCTATGTTATTTATTAGTGTCCCACCTAGATTTTGTTGTGCAATAAATTTGCCATCGACCGCTCGAATTACTTTTTCTCAATCATGCTTGGAAATTTGAGCATTATTTTGACAACCTTCTTCGAGATAAATTGAAATTGCTGTACCTACTGGCCAAATACATGTGAGCAGCGGCCGGCAAAAGTTGTATGAAAATCCATATCTGTCGTCGCTTAGCGGCCAAATAAATTACATAGTAAATTCATATCTGTCGTGTAATTTAAAAATGGAACGATCTTTTACTCCGAAACATGGCAACCAAGGAGGTAACTTATCAAAGGTTTTATTTAAATTTCGAACTAGCTTGCAAATAGAAAGCTGTTTATTGAAAAAAAAAACAAATGAACACTTTAACGCGGGAAAAATTATTATTGTTCGTTGTTCGTCATTGATTTTGATATGTATTTGACAAAATGAGTTCAAGTGAAGACAATGAGTGTGATGAACGTTTTAATTTCCGCGCATTATTTGAGAAAAGTATTATACAAGCCTTGGCCACAGTGCCACAACTAGGCATTGATGGACTTACGTATGTTTGCCTCGGCTTCGCCTCGGCCCACATTTATACGTTCGTCATTCTGGCTTCAATGCGAATAAGAATGGGTACACGAAATTGAGCTGTAATTTAATGCTGTTATGGTTTATAAACTTTGACGACGAACTTTAACGTTTTGATCGGCCATTCTTACATGATCGGGGGGCTGAAATATATAATTTTAAGGTAAACAGTTCTACCTACTAAGACTACGATTATGAAAACCCTGATGACCCTCAAAGCCACGCTTTCATTAAAGCTTAAAACACTACGCGCTGCGCTTCTTAATTTAATTCGTGACTTCATACAGTTCTTGTCACGTTTTTCTCAGTTTCGAGAGGAACTATGGAAAAGAAAAGGCAAAAAGTTTTATCATAATTCATAGAGAATCCATAACACTGCTTAACTTTGTTCATCAATGTTATCGTCATAAGTTCATAACAGTAATGGAATCTTTTTTGATCTTTTGCTTCATGACATCCGTTGTCATAGCATCGAAGACTTTATACAGTACTAGCTGATGCCCGCGACGTCGTTTGCGTGGTTTAAGTTTTTCTTGATTCCCGCGGGAACTCCTTAATTTTCCGGGATAAAAAGTATAACTATATCCATGCCAAAAATCACGCCAAACCGTTGCTCCGTTGCGGCGTGATTGAAGGACAAACCAACAAACAAACACACTTTCGCATTTATAATATTAGTATGATGATAACCACCGCAAGTACAGTCCGTCAAGCTCATCTGACCCGGTGTCAGCGTCGGTAGTCTATATGAAAAGTAAAATAAAATCAAAAACTAAACAGGCATACAAATTACTTCCAGTTTTGGCCGCCGCACCGGGTCAGATAAGTTTGTGGGACTGTAGGTAATAGCACCTATTATTGGGAATATAAAGGTCGAATATGTATTTTCATACTGTTTCATTAATCATTACTCAAGGAGCTCCTTAGTGCAGATTTTGTATTGATATTTACCTATAGTTACTAACAAATTCCTTAAGAAATGATAAAGCTTTTTTTTTTTAATCCACTACAAGTTAGCCCTTGACTGCGATCTCACCTGATGGTAAGTGATGATGCAGTCTAAGATGATAGTGGTAACCATTCGGTTTCTACACGGCATCGTACCGGAATGTTAAATCGCTTGGCGGCACGTCTTTGCCGGTAGGGTGGTAACTAGCCACGGCCGAAGCCTCCCATCAGGCTAGACCAGGGAAAATTCAGAAATTATAAATTTCCAAATTGGCCCTGCCGGGGATCGAACCCGGGACCTCCGCACGTTAAGACAACAGCGCCACACACTGCGCCACGGAGGTCGTCAAACTCTGTCTACTCTGAGTGCGGCAGATAGATATTATTTAGACTACATAATATAGATAGTTTAGACTTTAGACAATTACAATAGTAGGTACACACAAGAAACCTATATATCTATCCACTATGCAGCAGCTCATCTGTTTAGAGAATTGGTCAGTAAATATTTACGAATTCAGTTAAAATAGGTAGGTATACCCCGTACCCGAGACCGGCTCTCTAAAAATAAACTAAAATCACACAAAGCCAATACAACTTTCGATCAAACTTTTTAACTTTCAATTTATTGAGATTTTATGCACTACTTTATTGTCGCTGAATCGACAAAAAACGAAATTAAAACCGATATATAGTAGAACACAAATAAAAAATTATAATATCTGAGACGCATTTCCAATTTAGAAATCGAAAACTTTTACCTGACAAGATATTTGTATGGGTATTAAACTAATAAGTAATATTAAAGAAGTTCCTGTCGTTTTACAATTCGATAAAACTAAGGCTACGTTCGCACAGCGAAAAACTTTCGCTCGAAAAAAAGATCGTTGGTATGATACAAATTAAGTAAGTAATAGAACTTAGGAGTAGGTGAAATCTGATCGCGAGAATAAAAATCGGACGAATGTTTTTCGCAGTGCGAACGTAGCCTTAGTGGTGTGGTAGAGACTAGAGACTAGAGACGAGAGTTCTTAAGAAGTTTTCTCTGAACACCGATCAGCTTAAAGTCCACGGACTGATCGCATGAGAATCCACATTAAAAAAACTTGTAACACTAAGAACTACGCCAAACAACAAAATTTAGTAACAGTCATGACAAATAACGAAAATTAAACACTACAATTAAATTCAAATAATGATAACCTCGTTAAAGACGACCTTCTAAAAGATGACCTTCCCAAAATGTTAACAAGACTCAATAGGAACCGCTGTCGTCGCACAATCAATGATTTACTGCTTACCATCAGGTGAGATCGCAGTCAAGGGCTAACTTGTAGTGGATAAAAAAAAAAAAAAAAAAAAAAAAAAAAAAAAATTTCTATTTCCATTTCCTAGAACATTAATAACATAGGTACATAAGTAATAACTAGCTGCAATGACAAATCATATAACTTAAGTTATACATATAAGTTATATATATAGCTTACCAAAGAACTTTGGAACGTATTGATAACCTTGGCCTCGAATTAAAAGGAATTTAATCCTGACTACCTTTAGACAATATTATGTCCCAAAACGCGTGTAGTTTGACATTGGATAACGTGCGTAAAAAATGGATCAAATACAAAACTCGTAAGTCGTAAGTACATAATATGCATATCATAGCTGTTGAAAATATGACTATTTAGGTATAACTTTTAATCATTATAAAGATTTAGTTAGATAATACTTACTTAATTTGAATACTAATTTATAATTCGGTTTGTTTTCGGAAATATCTACTAGATACTAGTTGATGCCCGCGACTTCATCCACGTGGTTTAAGTTTTTTTGATTCCCGCGGGAATTCTTTAATTTTCCGGGATAAAAAGGCATCAGATAGTTTCCAATTTACATATTTTGCTACTAGCTGACGCCCGCCACTTCGTTCGTGTGGATTGAGAGTTTTTGGTTTTCGCGGCAACTCTTTAATTTTCCGGGATAAAGAGTAGCCTATTTGTTATTCCAGACTATAATCTATATCTGTGCCTTGCGCAGTTTTTGATATGTATTTAAGAATATATTAGAAACTTCCCTAGTGTAAGAAACACTATAATAAAATTACAAAATTAGATATATGGCGTTTATTCCAGACTATAATCTATATCTGTGCCTTGCGCAGTTTTTGATATGTATTTTAGAATATATTAAAAAATTCCCTAGTGTGAGAAACACTATAATAAAATTACAAAATTAGATATATGGCACTTCCAAAAATTCTGGCCACAAGCCACGCCTCCGGTTGCTTTCGTTTACCCAAATTACATTCTCCACCTTTCGGTTAGTAGTAGAGTAGTGTCCACTGATACGGAGCGGAATTATCAAACGTGTGTTTACAGGGAAATGAGTGATGACGTGTTATTTTTTTTCATCGTGCATTAATATAATCTGCCCCCCAATTGTGTAAGAAAATCGTAATCGTTTGTCAAACGGATAATTCAACCTGTTTAATAGATGATTTATAGATGCCCGCATGGCAAGCATAGTTAGACTGACATTGAAAAAAAAAAAAACTGTGACAGCGCGATGGGTGGCGCTTGGCGGGAGATCAGTGTGTAATATCAAAATGGCAACCGAGTCTGTGTGATTATTTAGGGAATAAATAATAGTTGAGTGGCGCATTGTGCTGGTGTGGCACTAATAAAAGCCACACAACAAAATAAGAAGAAGAAGATAATTGAGTGCATAATCAGTGTTTGCATTTAATAGTGTGAACTCCTTAAACAGTTCGAGTTTAATACGTTCTAAGTTATCAAATGATGAAGATTTGCTTAGAGAATTGAGCCTCTGATTGGTCTGCTGAACATGGATAGGCGCCCTTACATTTACCTACCGAAGTGCTCTCGCCGAGAGCCTCTCGGGCCATATAAGAAATCAATACTAATCAAACTAATATTATAAATGCAAAAGTGTCTTTGTTTGTTGATTTTTCCATCAATCACGTCGCAACAAAGCAACGGATCGACGTGATTTATTGCATGGACATAATTGGGTACCTGGAGAGTGACAGGCTAAAAATTAAGAAGTTCCCGTGGAATTAAAAAAAAACCTTATTCTACGCGGGCGAAGTCGCAAGCATCAGCTAGTATTAAGGTAAGGGAACTAATGGCCGACAGGGAACTAAAGGATGACACTTTCGAATAAAACCTCAAAAATTAAGATCAATATTTATCATAGAATAAAATCAATTGAACTTACAGACACCTAGAGCCATCTACATAGAGTTTCTGACAACCCGTACCAATAGTAGACAGTGTCATCTATTAGGTAAGGTATACCAAAAATTGCAAAATTATACCAGAGGTACCTAATAGATGACACCCTATACAGTGTTCATTTTATCTTAGTATGCGTGTCAATTTTGAAATTGAGTCTTATTTGCAAGGATATAAGGTTACATTTAAATTTTCAATAATACTATTAAAATATAAAAATTTGTTTCATTGAATTTAAACCTTATTAAACCACCTGACAACTTTGAAATTGAGTCTTATAATTAAGAAAATAAGGTTAAAATTTCAATCGTATAACTGAAAGCATAAGCTAAGTTACCCACTTCTAACGGAGCGGCGATAGATTCCGAGAATTGAGTCGCCAAAAATCCAGTCGAAAGCGAAACGCCTCTACTAATTAGTAATTACTAATATTAGTAGTGCAGTCAAACCCGAGCGGCGAATGATTCTAATATATCTGAATACCTACTTATTATTACTTAGACCCACCACGCTGCTCCAATGCGGGTTGGCGGGCTTTAACGACTATTATCATGTTAATGATAATAACCGGGACCGACGGCTTAACGTGCTCTCCGAGGCACGGGGGTGAAACACCGCCAACTTCCTTACTCCGGGCTAGTACTAAGTGTACGGGCACGAAACTAGCGGTAGCGGGGCGACGGCGGTAGCGGGGCGATGCGACTAGTCGGAGAGCTGGCGACAAATTTCGGGAACAATTTGAAAGAGGTCTGGTAATACTTTATAACCGACACAAATGTCTGGGATTTATTTTTTCGAATTCTATAAGTATAAAATTTAAATATAAAAAAATCAAGTTGCCAAAAAAAAGGTTTTTTCCGATTTTTTTTTGAAAATGTTATATGCTGCGCAGTAGCGAAATAACCGCAAACGCTCTACCAGACTGGCAGAACTGGATTCGCCAATGAACGAAATTATATTTTTCCACAATTTCAGCTCGCCTAAAGAACCTTCCCGAAATTTGTCACCAGCTCTCGGTTTCCATCGCCCCGCTGTCGCCGTCGCTCGGCCGTCGCTCGTTTCGTGCGCGCCCCCTAAGAATTTCTAGTCAGAAAAACCCAATACTCAATTATTATGGCCCGACCCGGGACTCGAACCCGGGACCTCGTCGGCCGCAGTCGAACATGCCAACCACTAGACAAACGAGGCAGTTACTAGACCAACGAGGCAGCTTAGTAAATAATTGATGGAAATTTCAAGTAAGTAATGTGGTGTCTGTGATGCCTAACTTTAAGAAAGAAATATTTCTGTAACAAATACTTGCATGATAGTTTTGAGTTTCTTTTGTAACCTTACCTAAGTTTTATTTAGTTCTTTGAGAAGGAAGTTTAATTAAGTTTGATGTGGCTATTAAATTTTGATAGGTAAAGTACTTCATGACATGATTTTTAATAATAATATGATGTTTTCATAGTTTTTAAGCTAATTATTAGTGAACTTTTTTTTAAATCTTATTTTTTATAATATTTTATGCTCAATTTGAAGTTGTTTTTATTTTAATTCATAGCATTAATGTTTAATATATTATTCATAATGTTTGAATATATAATTTCCAATGCTTAAATGTGTTTTTTTTTAAATAAAATAATGAAAAGGGGTATGCCATCTATTAGTGCAAACAGGTGTCATCTATTAGTGATTTCACTTTTTGGGGGTGTCATCTATTGGTGATTCCGACCTGATCCAATTAAATTCAAATTTAATTAAAGAAACTGTTGAATCTTAAGGTTTTTTTATTAGAAAATAATTTTTGAATAGTTCCTGTATCCATTTAAACGACTCTCACTTTTCTATTACAAAAGAAGCCTTTGCTAGGGAAGAATAAAGTTGGAACTTTCCTTAATGTGTCGGCCATTAGTTCCCTTACCTTACTTATTATAAATGTAAAAAGGTGTCTGTTATCTTTTTGCGAGATTTATCACGGCTTATCCGTACAAAGACAGATTGCATCCCAGATACGGACAGAGGCTTTGATCCCGGGAATACAAAGCTTTCCATGGGATCATCTAGTTCTCTCTATCATGTTACTGTAAAGGATCACCTCATACATAAAACATACATAATATAAGCATAAAAGGGATACAGAATTGGGATGTGAACAAATAAATTGCATACAATAAATTTTTGAGGCTACTCGTACAATATCAACCAACCAACCTTAACATTCCGTTGTGTGCATCCGGACTTAAGAGCATTTCCTTTAACTTTATTATTGGATCAATGTCAATTTTTAGTGTCGAAATTCTCAGCAGGCTGGTAGGAATGTCGTTTTTGCCATATATTGTTTCTATACACTGTACTATTTTTGTATGACCTTAAGACCTATATTGATTTTAAAGGCACGAGTAGCAGAAATTATTAAACAAGCGGTTGCAACTTGCAAGCCTCTGTTGAGGTGAAGGTAGCAAATAACAGTTGTATATGTATTACTCATAATACATGGAGTGTTTGAACTGGTACATAAAATATGCAAAAAATACTTCTTTATACTTAATAATTATATCTGTTACTTAATAATTAATATTTTTACGACAACTAAACGCAAACGCAACAATTCTTTTGTTATTCCAACGAGTCCTTAACTCGAACGAAGTCATATTATTATTTAAAACTAGATAATTAATATTCAAAACTAGATAGTGCCCTCGACTTTATCGGCATGTACAAGGTAGGTTTTTAAAATCCTATGAGATCTTTTTAAGAGCCTATATGTCCGCCTCCTAGTCTAGGAAACGGGGCGATCTTGTTGTATGGGATGCAAAATCTCTATGCGAAATTTCGTAAAAAAAAAAGTATTGGGGGTCTACTCTCTTTCTCTAAAACGAAACTTCGCAAACAAACGAACGAAATTTCGTTAACTCCTCTCCTACATAATATTATCTCTATGCTCCTCTCTATTTCGTTTTCGTACACGCAGACGAAGTACGGATCCATAGAAAATTTTCGTGACCGATTGGATTGAACGATTTTGTCTGGGTCTAATAACCGACTAATTACGTTCGTTTGCGAAGTTTCGTTTAAGAGAAAGAGAGTAGACCCCCTGATAAGTTAAATTGGTTTAACAGATGGGACGTGGTAACAGATAGACAGAAAGACATACTACAGACACATCTTCTTCTTGTCCTTGTCCCACGCTATGTGGGGTCGGCACATGTTTTCCTCTTCCACTCACTTCTGTTATTCGTCAACCTATCATTCACCCCTTTTACAGACACACTACAGGCACAGTTTAGCATTTTTAATCTATACTTCTATACTAATATTATAAATGCGCAAGATTGGATGGATTGATGGATGTTTGTTACTCCATCACGCCAGAACGGTTGACCGGATCTGCATACAATTTCGTACAGAGATAGATTATTAGTCTGGTATAGCACATAGGCTACTATTTATCCCGGAAAATTAAGGAATTCCCGCAGGAACCAAAAAACCTCAATAAACGCGGACAAAGTCGCGGGCATCAGCTTGTATACCATAATATCAATAGATATTATAGGTACTAAATGATTGATCACGACACGGCCAGTCACTGGCGTATTACCGTTGTGTATATGTATAGTTAAATACTAATATTTAATATATTATTGAAACTAATATTACGTAGACGGGGTCCGTCGGTCGTACGCACACAGCATTGTTATATTTTGTTATGTAAACGGCCCGAGTCAACACCAGTTATGTACAAACACTCAACGGATACATAACTATTCAAAAATGACGTTTTGAGGACACTCGTAATGGTTAACATTTACCATCAATCTTCTTGAAGCTATGGTTATGACTGCTTGATTATGCTATCTGTCGACGACCTCCGTGGCGCAGTGTGTAGCGCTGTTGTCTCAACATACGAAGGTCCCGGGTTCGATCCCCGGCAGGGACAATTTGGGAATTTATAATTTCTGAATTTTCCCTGGTCTGGCCTGTGGCAAGCTTCGGTAGAGGCTAGTTACCACCCTGCCGGCAAAGACGTGCCGCCAAGCGATTTAGCGTTCCGGTACGATGCCGTGTTGAAAGTTGAAACCGAATAGGGGCATGGGTTATATAACTGCCATGCCCGCTACCATCTTAGACTACGTCATCACTTACCATCAGGTGAGATCGCAGTCAAGGGCTAAACTGTAGTGGATAGTAAAAATAAAAAAAACTGTCTTCCTTTAGCTGGCAAAGCATGTCTTAGTGTGGGGTTTCTAGTAAAGTAGACCCTTATTCTATATCTGCATTGTATTTCTCATTACTGAAGGTCGTTACCTCTTTCCATTAATCAAATAATGGATAGGGGGAATGGATAATAAATTCTTTACAATAATAATGCGAGTAGCTGCCTTAGATTAGAAATGTAGGTGCAGCAACCGACGCGCTATGTTCTGAATCTGAGCTCTCCAAGGCTCCAATCCAAAATTGGGATCTGCAAAAAGTACCACCATCCAATCACCGACATGAGTCAATGTTGCTTAACCATCGCAACCAGCTTGATTTGAGGAATCGCAACTCACTAGGACAGAGTCCAATATTAAATGCCAGCCGCCAGACTTTACGAAGATTTTAATACGCTGTACTTTGTACAGTAGAAAGCAGAAATAAGAAATAAAACCAGTTTATTCGGTAATGGTGTCAAAACATTTTCGTCTGTGACACGAACAGATCATTATAGGCTAGAGCACCTAATTTCAATCACAATATCAATCAGAGGCCCAATCGTCTAGGAAAATCGATCATTTGAGACCTTAAAACGTACCTATTAAGTACCTACTCGAACTGCTTTTTGACAATATGCAGGCAACTATGAACTCCTTAATCAGTTCGAGTTATACGTTTGACAAACGTTTACTATTACGATTTTCTTACACAATTGGGGAGCTCAAGCACAGGCCCAAGTTCTAGACTCTAACACAGATTTAAAACTACAAGGGCAGTTTTAAAACCTATGAGTAATATTATATTGTAGACGAAAATTCTGACACACTAATATGGCCAAGTAAATTTACTAATCAAATAACTACTTTAATCATTAAAAACCTTCACATCGCATACGGGCACGGCATATCACGATCTCAATTAATCAAAATATATCATTATCAACATCAAGTAAACCTTGTCGGACAATTGTAACCGACAAAGCAATTAACATGCAAACAGCTTCCGCGAGTCATGGAGAGTCGTCTTTTTTTACTCGTACAAAGCCCGTACAAGAAAAGCCGGTTGAAATACAACCGCTCTACGGTACTTGAATTACAGGACCGAGTTACTACAGTCGTTGGACGTTGCTTGTTCTAGTACTTGTGCTTTTACTTGCGTACTTTGCTTACGTACAAGTTAAATTATAATAACTGTCTAGTGTCTGTCTAGTCAATCTGTTAGAAATTTAGCTCCGCATATTTTGAATAAAGGCATCAATACTATATTCTGTTCCATACTAAATTTGGTGAAACCGTCAAACTAGACTAAAAAGCAAATTTGTATAGTGAACTGCTGTTTTTCCAAAATGACACCGATGAAAAGCTTAGTGCTGATTTGGCACTACTGTGTGATGAACAAAAAGAAAAAAACTAAACGAAAAACAATTTAAGATTATTGCAAACTACATCGTGAAGTTTATTAGTTCTCACTCAAGGCTTTGTTTGTTAAAAAAAGTATCATGAATGCTCAAGTAAACAGAAAAAAAAACCATAACGAATGTATAACCAGTCGCATATTCAGCAAAAAAAACTTATAAAAGCAAACAAGGAGCTGTTTGTGTATTCTTTGCTTACGTATATTACAAATGATTACGCCACCATTTCCACGAGGGCTTTCGTTAAAAGTCTATAGCTACTCTATAGTTATAGACTTTTATAGACGTTAAAGTAACTGTTGTAGCAGCTATTTTAACGTTCAAAGTTTAAACTATCGTGAGTGATATTCATTATAACAAAAAATATAATATATCACCGCACAATGACGTCATCATTGTCTAGTGGGTTTAATCCATTTCTGGAATATACCTAATTAGTCTTATCACCAGTTGCCATAATCGCCTTATAAATTAAATAAGTAACTAACGGACAATAAAATAGTAGGTTTTACGCAAAACAAACAAGTAAACTATAGGCCCAATTATTATGAAATTGATCACCTTTAATTTGCTAAACATATCAAACCAAATGACGATTCAAATTAAAAGGTAAACTATAGTCAATTAAGATAAGCTATCAACGCTAAAGATGAAAAGGAACACGGCAGTGATTCGAATGGAATGTACACAAACAAATTATTAAGATAAACATTAGACAACGGAAAGAAGTTAACATAGTTTTAAGGAACAATCGTTAGTAATCAAAGATCTACTTAATAGGCATTTTTATCAAGAACATTATCTGAAATCATCATCACCATCTAAAGCCGCGCCGGCCCACTAATGAGCACAGGTCTCCTCTCAGAATGGTTTTAGACCTAACAGGGCTTAGACCAAAACCACCACCCTGGCTATGTGCGGGTTGGCAGACTTCACACACCTTTAGAAACATGGAGATTTTCAGACATGCAGGTGTTCTCCACCAAGATTGAACCAAGGAACATATTTGACTGTTACAAAAACACAATATTAAGTTACGAAGTGTATGCTTGGGATTCAAACTTGAACCCCGGGGGTATAGGTGCAGAAAACTTCACCATTAGGCTATCACTTCTTCAAGAATAGTGTTCTAGAAATGGAATATAATGGAGTAAACAAAATGGGTGAAATAATAATTTATTCTGCGGTCATTAAAGAGTTGTAGAGCCAAATCATTGTTGAAAAATTTGTCGAATTTGAAAACCAAAATAAGCATTAGTTATTTGTGTTACATGGGGCCAAAGAAAATTTTTGTTCCCCGAGGGCGCTATTTTGAATTCAGAGCGAAGTGAAGGATTCTATAGTAGAATCCCGAGCGTAGCGAGGGGTTCTAAAGTAGAATCCTGAACGTAGCGAGGAATTCAATATACGCCGCCCGAGAATAAAAAATTTGGCCCCGAGTGACACACACTATTTTTCATCATTACGTATGAGAAAAAGCTAGGCGTATCAACCTACTATGTATGGACATTACCTATACGTTTAAGCACCAATCAGAGGATACTCCTATCAACCTTCTATGTAATTGTATAGACATTATTTAGACGTATATTTAAAGTTTAAATAAAATGTAAAGACGTACCTATATCCGATCAACAAATTGATCACGTGACTTCGGGCCAATCAGAACAGAGAAATGCAAAGTCGTATATTCGATCAACAAATTGATGACGTGACTTCGGACCAATCAGAAGAGAGAAATGAAAAGTCCTATGGGCCTACAAGTTACACTTTGCTCCCGCTATCCTCTGAAGACAATATGCGTTTTTCGAATAGGTATGATGAAAAATATTTTTGACTAAGGGCAATCACATGGAAAAAAAACAGAGTACCTACTGTGACTACCGTTAACCATACGGTGCAACATATAATTATGAAGCCCTCATTTATAAGAGAAAAGGTATTTCAGTTAGCGGAATAACCTCAAAAGATAAACTACTTACTCAAACAATTTGTCGAATAAGGTAAAAGGGTGATTATTCACAGCATGGACTGTAATAATCATAGTCGATAGTTATGATGATTCATGATTATCTAAGTGTGCAAATTACGCTCATTAAGTATTAATAAAGATTGCAAATCTAATAGTAGCACATCAACACATTTATGATAAATTAGTCTCAAAATCAAATAAATATGTATTATAAATGCGAAAGTTTGGATGGATGTATGGATGTTTGTTACTCTATCACGCCCCAACGGCTGAACGTTACGGATCTGGATGCAATTTGGCACAGAGATAGATTATAGTCTGGAATAACACATAGGCTACTTTTTATTCCGGAAAATTAAGATGTTCCCGCGGGAACCGATAAACCTCGATCCACGCGGACGAAGTCGCGGGCATCAGCTAGTATACTAATATCGAACATGAAACTCAGAACATTTAAATTATTTAAGTACCTACTATAAGGTCTAAATTAAAAAATACAAGCAGTATAATAACTACTTAATAAAGAACTTAATCGTCTTACTATGCGAACTTATACTCAAATATGCAAATGAAAATAATTAAGTATCGTATTAGTAAGACTATCGAGAAGATTAACAAATTGTAAGAACTGACCGTTACCGCAACGAATGTTTAAATATTCAACTTTAGGCAACATTTTGTGATGAAAAATGTCTTAGTTACCTACACACGCTAAGTCTGAATCAATATCATTGTTGATATTAATAACTAATAAGGGATTCCCAATGTCTATGGTTGATATCAATGTACGCGTGGCATATTGATGCAATTCGGGTGTGTCCTATCACCTATGTCAAAAATACAATTATCAACAATGCTATTGGTTACACATTAAGGATGAATAGATAACTAGATAGTAGTTACCCCCATTAAATATAATTAAAGGAATTATTCTTAGTTCTTGGAAGAGTACCATAAACTCAACTAAGTAACAATAATGTTGAACGCAATACAAATAACTCGATTCACAATTAGGTGCTAGCCGGATTGCTATTTGTAAATGAAGTTTACAAGTTGAATCGAAAACGAAATAAGGTTAGAATAACTGCACAACGAATGGGACCCACATAGGGTTGCCATCAGTCCAGATATACCCGGTACATTCTTAGAATTATGCTGGGTTTTCTTTGATAGATTCCAAACATAAAACTCGTAATATCCAATAAGAACGGAGGAAGATTCAAGAAACCTTCAAGGCTGGGGAACTTCCTAGCGAGGTTTTCTTACCTATCAGTTTTCATAATAGCTAATAAATAACAATTGACGTCAGGGCTTCTTAACTAATAAATAAATTGATATTATGACTATACCCACTAGTAAAGGAATTACAGTTTAGACTTCAGAACTAAACTGAAACTAAATATAAAACTAACACGTCAAAATTTTTTCATTCACCAAAAAACCATATTGATACACTAGCTGATGCCCGCGACTTCGTCCGCGTGGATCGAGGTATTTCGGTTCCCGCGGGAACTCCTTAATTTTCCAGGATAAAAAGTAGGCTTTGTGTTTTTCCAGACTATAATCTATCTCTGTGCCAAATTTCATCCAGATCCTTTCAGTCGTTGGGGCGTGATTGAGTCAAACATACATACATCCATCCAAACTTTCGCATTTATAATATTTATTTGATTAAGTAATACACTTCAAGCATCAACGGAAGGTGCCAAGGACTTATTTTGGTCAAACTTTCAACTCAGATGCAATCATCTTAGACCTTAACATCATCACGTCAATCCGGAAGCATTACAAATAGCAATTTCCAAGTTTTTCACTGGCATTTCCTTTATACTAACGATTGTAATTTTTTCCTCAAACCCTTAATGTATTATGTAAAGCATACTTTGTGTCTCAGGATAAGATTTGGTCGATGGCAGCCCTACACAGTAGACACACATAACATAACACAATTTCACAATCATACCGATTCGTTTTGCGGACGTAAGCGTAAATCGACTCGCGCGCACGCGTCTCTCCGCGCTGGGAAACGCTGCACAACTACAAGACCTCTTTCACTCAGGGTTACACAAGCGGTCTTACGTAAAAATTTTGCCTTTCCAACTGCAGCGGGTGATGTTTGTTGTCCGAAGCGCGGTGTCGGGTCAGTTGAAGAATGGGCCGAACCGGTTGAGATTTTACAAGAAGATGCAATGATATATGACTATGCTAGGTTAATTGGAACGTATTGAGCAAATCTTTAACCACTATTCACTATATACTTATAGTTTAAATAAACAAGGTTAACTATGGAGCTCGCTCTTTCCCCTCTCGCTTGCAAGATGAACACCGATGTGAACGATCGTGTCACGGGACTTACACCAACGTAATAATAAGTGTTTTATTTAAGATCTAGAAACCTCTTAATCGAGTGGCATCTAGACAATAATAATAATCAGCGTTGAGGTGGAAACCGCCGAACAGAAAAAGAGTGACCATCGCAATTCGCAATCACCTCTACGCTATGGACTGAAATGCATGGATAGCAGAAATAATACCATAAATACAGCCAATTACAACAAAAAAATTGTAATAATGATTGACGCAGCTTTTTCGCAATCGATCAGCGGTAATTTGACACTTGGCAGGCTTGTAATATGTGACCCACGGCACTTGCCACTATATATTATAAATGCACCTAATTTAAGACACAGTTACATTAAAGCACGACGAACATCAACACCTCTTTCATTTGGGCGTCCCAACATCACATGGCGACCCTGCCAGACGGTGCGCGCGCGCTTGCACCATGCGCGTGCACCGGCTGGGCACCGAAATACTGCATCCAGATCCACAGAGAGGATTTAATTAAAATTATGAAATTCATGGAAGAGTGGATTCCCGGAGATGAAAATATTACCCGGACCTGATACGAAAAGAAGAAGAAAATATTTCGTCACAGTAATTAATCTACAAATGAAATAAATCTATTCATGAAGTAATGTGGTTTTTTGGTTCGTATTCAAAATGATAAGATATTGGAGGAGACGTCTTTATTCAGTGGTGACTTAATATCTACTCTTTACATACTAAAATAATTAACAAAGAAACCTTACTTGCTATTGTTATAATATTATTTCCTAATCTAACCTACTTACATTTTCAATGCACCTTTCTTCCAAATCGATGAGTATACAACCTACATCGATTTATTGAGGAGTTGCATCTTTATGTTGAACTGAGTACATATTACAGGCTATGCTAATTCCGGCATTGCTACTTTGACTGAATCGTAATCTGTAGAAGTGTAACAACTTCATAGAATCAGGAATTGGAGAAACACTTATAGCTAAAGCAGCCCTATTGTTTCAAGCAGGATTTCAGCTGAACCACAAATATGACCGACGATACATCCAGTTACTTATCTTAATTTTGGCACAGCTACTTTGAATGTGCATAGTTAGAACGCCAATACCATCTGGAATTAGAGAAACCCTTAAAGCCAAAGCAGCCATGTATTACAAGCAGGATTTCAACTGAACCACCACTACAGCCCATTAAAGTCCCACTGCTGGGCACAGGCCTCCACTCTCATAGGAGAGAGGGAATTAGAGGTTAGACCCACCACGCTGCTCCAATGCGGGTTGGCTAGCTTTAACGACTTAATTATGTTAGTGACAAAAACCGGGACCGCTTACCGTGCTCTCCGAGGCACCGGTGAAATACCGCCAACTTCCTAACTCCGGCTAGTATTGAGAATTTCTAGTCAGAAAAACCCAATCCTTAATAATTATAGCCCGACCCGGGACCTCGTCGGCGCAGTTGAACATGCTAAACACTAGACCAACGAGACAGTTGAACAACCAACTGAACCAGATGACACATGATACTAAATATTGGGTGCCATTTTTTTTCAAAATGTTTCACCTGTAGAAAAATACTGCAATTTATCAAGTACTGCAGTTTTTTTTAAATTGTAACGCAAACGCGCAAGCACCAGTAAACGTATCAAATGTACTATCATTCTGCCAATGACCCGATGTCATAATCAATCATTGAACCCTGAACCAACATGCAACATAATAATACGATACAGGAAATAATTTATCAGTTGCTGGTTTCTACATTCAAACAAATTAGCATTTATTATGATTGACAACAGTACGACCACCAATGATAACCAATGGTAACCAATGATGGTTCATCAGAGAAAATCATGAAACATACCTTCCTCTCAGAGGCCTATTTACTATTTTTAGAAGTCGAGGAAAATAGTAACGTTCTTTAGTTTAAAAGAGGCACCAGGACGCTTCGATTGAAAAAATGTGAGGAGCTCAAACGATTACACCCTCGGTGATAACACCAAAAAAGATTTTTTTTTAAAGTTTTTTTTCCGTTTTATCGCAAAGTTATCAAACGATCTTATCAATGTATTTAAAATAGTCCTAGTGTAGTCCTAGTTCGTAGTTTAGTTTATTTCCGTGTTCTTGTGTGCGATAAAGATGTAGTAATAAAAATAAAAAGAGAAACACTCACTACGCTTGATAATTATTTCAGCTAGGTACCTTCTTTAAGAAGTCAAAGAAAACAAAACTGAATTCCGTCACGCGTGTGCAGGCGAACACGCAACTTTGTATGCACGCCACCGAAATAGCTCGCCAGCATTTCTATCGTATATATCTGATATTTTATAGGGCATTCTGCTGCCAAGGATTGACACAAGCTTTCAGATTGCAACTTTCTCATCTGGGTTTTATTTATGTTATTAAAGCTCATAATAAAATAGACGAAGAAAAGTGGCATAAATGCACAAATGCAGGTGGCTGCATATGAGTTACTGTAAATAAACTATTAAGTATAGAGGACAAAGTAACTGACTGACATATCGATGTGCAGCTCAAACTTGCAGTGGCAGGTTCTCGCTATAACTTACTACTATTACCTATTCTGTGCTATAACCACAGCTATAACGTAGATTAACGTACCAAAGGACTGTGAGTGAATTTCTAATGACATCTTTAAGTCATAGATATTATTAGAAAGATACAACTCCGTTAAAAACCGGCCAAGTGCGAGTCGGACTCGCGCACCGAGGGTTCCGTACAAACCTGTAGTAAGTTTTAAATTATTAAAATAAAACTACTTACTAGATCTCGTTCAAACCAATTTTCGGTGGAAGTTTGCATGATAATGTACATCATATATTTTTTTTAGTTTTATCATTCTCTTATTTTAGAAGTTACAGGGGGGGGGACACACATTTTACCATTTTGGAAGTGTCTCTCGTGCAAACTATTCAGTTTAGAGAAAAATGATATTAGAAACCTCAATATCATTTTTGAAGACCTATCCATAGATACACAACACGTATGGGTTTGATGAAAAAAATTTTTTGAGTTTCAGTTCTAAGTATGGGGACCCCCAAAATTTATTGTTTTTTTTTTCTAGTTTTGTGTGAAAATCTTAATGCGGTTCACAGAATACATCTACTTACCAAGTTTCAACAGTTTAGTTCTTATAGTTTCGGAAAAAAGTGGCTGTGACATACGGACGGACACAGACAGACAGACATACAGACAGACAGACAGACAGACAGACAGACAGACAGACAGACAGACATGACGAATCTATAAGGGTTCCGTTTATGCCAAATTTGGCTACGGAACCCTAGAACCCTCAGTTAAATAAAAAAGAGAATACCCATCGTTTTGAAAACAAGAAAAAACTTCTTACGAAAAAATATAATTTCAGAATACCTTGACAGTTTGAAGGTCAATGCGAGGCAGTTGCTTATTCTACACTTCATTTTCGCGAATACAAGCTCTTCAAGTATTTTTAAAGCACTCAGACTCAAGTGTGGTCTTGTTTGTTGACAAGCGAGCTACTGAAGGTGTCGTCTGCCATATTTGACCTTGTTGAACTGTTACGGACTTACATTTAAACATTCAATTCGATTAACTTTTGTCCATACAAAACTGGTGTTTTCCAAGGAGATGAAGGGAGAGAACCCGTTCAGCTTTCCGCATCTATTCGGCTTTTGTGGAAAAAATGCATTTAAAATAAGACAAGTGTAATTTATTTATCATTGCAATTGTAGGACACGCTTACGGCAGTGTTTAGCGCTGTTCCGACATAGCGCTGTTTTGTCTGATGGGTTTCGGCCGTGGGTAATTTGTAGTTACCAGTTACCACTGAAATCGTCCAGCAAAACTAATGGAGCTGAATAAGTGTATTGGTTTAGTTACCTTTCCTTTGAGTGTGTTTGAGCATACTAATTATTCTTCAGAGCAGGCTTAATTTAGTGTTATCCAAAACCTCACTGGACTATAAACTGCCAAACTTATAAAATGTAGTTTGAGCAGGAGAGCTCTCCTGAATGCTTCAGAATGGATTATACGATGTCATATAATATCTAACTCGTTAAATAGTACGTAAATATACACATTGTTTGAGTACAAATTTTTCTTACTATTTGTTATGCATAATTATTTTTTTTACAATGGCAATGAACTTCTTCGCTTGAATTAATTGTGGATGCATCATTAAAATTTAATTTTTCACACTGAATTAAGTAATGCAACTCTTCCTTGAATTTATTATTTACTCTGTTCCGGTTTATAACAATTACTTATTTAGATACTTAACGTTTAGGCAGTTCTGTTAAATAAATACATCTCCTTAAGAAGCCCACGCTAAGACATTTTCTTTTTCGTTTTGCTACTTAAAACAATTTTTTACGAGTACGAGTGTACTATTGTGTCGTGAATCGTGACTAAATCACACATATTATCATGTTTGTAAATGAAGGCATTACCTAAATCGATTAGATGTGCGAAGAAAAAGACGAAAGGGATGGCTGCGGTCTTCTAGCTTCGAGTGGGAAAATACGGGGAAAACACATGTGTTTATTATGTAGATTGCGATGTATAGCAATCTACATAATAAATGATATACAAAGAACAACAAGTTGGACTATAACTATACTTGTCATAGTTTAAGGAAATACTTTCTTCTCTACCAGTACCTATTACTCAAGAGTACTATTAATTCAGTCAATCACAAGAATTTGCGATTATAATAAAATATATAGTTATCAATGTCCGTGATGAACTAGAATAATTTGTTTTAAAAACATTGCTTTTTTTCCACTACAAATTAGCCCTTGACTGCGATTACACCTGATGATAAATGATGATGCAGTCTAAGATGGTAGCGGGCTAACCTGTTAGGGGCATTGCAATTATACTAAGCCCATACTCCTATTCGGTACTACACGGCATCGTACTGGAACGCTAAATTGCTTGGCGGCACGTTTTTGCCGGTAGGGTAACTAGCCACGGCCGAAGCCTCCCACCAGGCCAGACCAGGGAAGATTCAGAAATTATAAATTCCTAAATTGACCCTGCCGGGGATCGAACTCGGGCCCTCTGCACTTTAAGACAACAGCGCTCAACACTGCGCCACGGAGGTCGTCAAAAGTATGTACTTGAACAATTAAAATGAAATGTTACATTATAAAGCTTCAGCTTATGTGACACATACTGAATACTTTAATCAATGAATAATTATGCAATCATAACTTTTGTAAAAAATAATCATTAGGAAAAAATGGAGGAAATAAATATCTTAGCACTTGCATTCACGCAGGCTCTTGAAAAACTATGTACATCCATTGAATGAATACAATAACCATAGAAAAATATTATAACTCCGACAATAACAGCTATGACAGACAATAAGAGCCTTTGATTTATTTGCAGCCAAAACCTTTCGTGCGCAAATAAGCTATTTAGGATTGAACAGGCGTTCTATTATCCTCATATATTTTTTAACATTTAAACTATCGTGAGTGATATTCATTATAACTATACATAATATCCGGATAAACGCACGTGTTCCGTCGGAAAAATGCCCGACTAGTTTCGAACCCGTTCGGGGCCCTTATTCATGAGCCTGTTCGCGCGACGCGGCCGCTACTCGACGGAACACGTGAGTTTATCCGGATATTATGTATAGTTATCCTCATATAACCTAGTTAACGATGTCGACGACACTGAGAGACGATTTCCACAAGGCACTGTCCTGTCCAATGCCGCTTATGTCCATAGACCTATACCTATCTCCCAATGACTTTTGATCTTGTCTGTCTATGAGGTCACCCAACGTTGCCTCTTCTTGTATGGGGTCAATTCCAGTACCATGAGAGGCCAACGCTACAGTTGTATTAGAAACATAAGTAAATTTCAATAACGAATGTAAAATACAAACTAAGTAATTTCTTTTGAGAAAGTTCTTCAAATTCTTTTAATGATGTTAAGGAATGTTTGTAGGAGGAAGGCGGCGAGCAGCAACAGGGGTCCGCGTTGAAATATTATATAATACCCCACACATATGGGTTTGATGAAAAAAAAATTTTTGAGTTTCAGTTCTAAGTATGGGGACCCCCAAAATTTATTGTTTTTTTTCTATTTTTGTGTGAAAATCTTAATGCGGTTCACAGAATACATCTTCTTACCAAGTTTCAACAGTATAGTTCTTATAGTTTCGGAAAAAAGTGGCTGTGACATACGGACGGACAGACAGACAGACAGACAGACATGACGAATCTATAAGGGTTCCGTTTTTGCCAAATTTGGCTACGGAACCCTAAAAATCCAAAAAAAGCCAAAAAAAATGTTTTTTCGGATTTTTTTTTGCAAATGTTATACGCTGCGCAGCAGTAGCGAAATAACCGCAAACGCTCTACCAGACTGGCAGAACTGGATTCGCCAATGAATGAAATTATATTTTTCCACCATTTCATGCCGCGGGCATTTGCTTTAGTAAATGAAATTCTACTGCTATAGCTTAAGTTAATATTTAGCAATATTGGTTACTTTCGGCAATGCTGAAATAAAGGTAAATCGTAAAAAAATAGTACGACTCTTTTATCTAATAGAGCAAAACTGTTCATTGTTATGGAACCTTTAACGGATTAAAGCCTTGGTTAGATAAAAGGCGCGTCGGCAGCGACTCCTAGTTTACATAAATACAAGCGTTATAATATTGCGAAGATGTTCGCACACATGGTTTGTCAAATTTCGGATGATAATATTGGCAGACGCCGTTTGTATTTAATGTAGTACGGCTTCAGTCTGCCTCACTCTAGTCCTTCACTATTGCTATAGGTACATCTCATTTTTAGGGTTCCGTACCCAAAGGGTAAAAACGGGACCCTATTACTAAGACTCCGCTGTCTGTCTGTCTGTCTGTCTGTCTGTCTGTCTGTCTGTCTGTCTGTCTGTCTGTCTCCAGGCTGTATCTCATAAACCGTGATAGCTAGAAAGCTGTAATTTTCACAAATGATGTATTTCCGTTGCCGCTATAACAACAAATACTAAAAATTAAATATATATATATATTAAGGGGGGTCCCCATACAATAAACGTGCTTTTTTAACGGTTCAAATTTTCACAGAATATTAACTTGTATATTACCTTTCAAAATTAATAATTAAATATCAATAAAGTAAATATTAAAGGGGGGCTCCCATACAACAAACGTAATTTTTATTTTTAATACGTCATAAATCGTAAAACTTACTACAGGTTTGTACGGAACCCTCGGTGCGCGAGTCCGACTCGCACTTGGCCGGTTTTATTCAGAATTAGCATCCTTTGACAAACCGTAACTACAGGAGCCATGCAGCTACTTCGAAGTGTAGATATGACTTGCAACTCAGGAGTCTGGTGTCTGGGGATGTACGCGTATGTATACTTTCAGGTGACTGATGAACAAATGGCAGCATCGACACTGCCCCATGATTTCCCCGTTATTTCGAGACTGAACCAAAACTTCGCGGCGAGTCGCTTTAACTCTCTAGTCACTGTGAGTTGTGAACTTGTGACGCAAACAGTGGGCAAATATTGCTATGCCGGGGGTCACGAATCACGATCTATCGCCGCAGTTGAGGACGATGTACCAAACCAATCACCTCTTAGATTGGCTGGAGCTCTCTCACAATTGACTGAAATGTACTGGTAGGCAGAATACCAAAATGTAAAATTATGGAACCAGCTTCCATCTTCTGTGTTCCCTCGTGATTATAATATGGTGCTCTTCAAAGTCCGGATAAGCAAATATCTCAAAAGCCGGCAACGCATTCGCGGTTCCTCTGGTGATGCAAATTTTCATTGGTGGCGGTAATCACTTAACATCAGGTGACCCGCATGCTCGTTTGCTCGCTATAAATTATTTAAAAAAATGTAACCACGACAATAATAATTGAAATCGTTAACAACTTTTCAGCTCTAATTAGACGCTAATGTGATCGAACTCTCGATTACGATATTCGATCAATCGAATTTGCAATGTTAAAATTTAGCCTAAGCTTACTGGCCTTAACGATAAATTTCGAAAGTCGATCAAACGTGCACAGTGTACAGCTGATCTGAACTAGATAATTGGTAGGTAACAGCCCACTTTGGGGCGAATTCTCTTTACCCACTGACCTAGTTATGGCGGTCAACTTTCGCGTACTCTCGCGGCGTTCATTTTAGATCGCGGGTTGCGAGTTGCGACAGTGGCATTTAGGATTACGATGTTAGCCATTCTAGCGTTTATTTTTACGTAAGTGTATTAGTGTGTTTAGAATAAAAACAGAGATAGCTAGTGAGTAAACTGAAAATCGTTATAATTAACTTTATTACATAACTAGCTGATGCCTGCGACTTCGTCCGCGTGGATTGAGGTTTTTACTTAATTCCCACGGAAACTCCTTAATTTTCCGGGGTAAAAATAGCCTATGTCACTCTGCAGGTCTTCAACTATACCCAATACCCATGCTAAAAATCACGTCGATCCGTTGCGGCGTGATTGAAGGACAAAACAACAAACAAACACACTTTCGCATTTATAACAGCAAGAAACCGTTTGCGTTGGCATCCTTATGTGGTTGACGTCCAGTCAGCTCGAACGAAACGGTTCTGTTCTACGTTTCTAATTCGAACCGCTAGGATGTGGAATGCCCTTCCAGCACACGTATAACTTAAGTACCTTCAAGGCAAGAGTGAATAGGCATCTTCTAGGCGGGCGCGCTTCAACCTAGACCTCATCATTGCTTTGTATTAAGCGTGATTGTCGTCAAGCGCAAGCCTATCTTGCAATAAAAAAATAATACTAGCTGATGCCCGCGACTTCGTCCGCGTGGATTGAGGTTTTTCGGTTCCCGCGGGAACTCTTTAATTTTCCGGGATAAAAAGTATCCTATGTGCTATTCCAGACTATAATCTATTTCTGTGCCAAATTTCATCCAGATCCGTTCAGCCGTTCGGGCGTGATTAAGTAACAAACATCCATACATCCACACATCCATACATCCATACATCTATCCAAACTTTCGCATTTATAATATTTATTTGATTAAGTAGTAGTATATGATAATTTTATAATACTCCGTACTTGGGTATTGTACTTACATCGCAGAGAACGACGCCAGAGCAACAGGCTTTTTGATAGGTCAACGCACATTGGTATTCGTTTTGTATAGCTCCAACGTAATGATACTGCGTAATGCGACTCTCGCTTTTTATAAACTGCTGTTGCTAAAACATTTGACGCAATAGTCATGTGCCAACTGATATTTTATTTGCGATAGCCGTACGTGCAACAAAGCGCAGCCATTTAACTATAATGAGAGCTGGATACTAACACTTCACCGATCCGAAGAAGACGACAGGGGGGGAAGAAGGGGACGCTTTGCTCACCTTATCCCGCCTTAGTATTTAGGTTGGATCCAATGCGTCTCGGGACCCTGAGACGCCTTGTTCTAGACGCGGACTGTGACGCTGGTTTTTAGTGGGTATTCTGCTTCATCTGTGAGTCGCACATACCCGCCTTTTACGGTATGCGTAAATGCATTTTTTCAGCAAGTAAAAAATAAATAAAAGAAAGGTCAAACGATCAAAAGTTCTTGTACGATAGAACAGATAGCGACTAGGGGAATCGTTGCATCCTCATTCCTGAGCTAATACGCGCGGCCACAGTTTTTTTTTTTCCCTTAAACAGTTGGAAATAGCTCTTTGTAACTTTAAAAAAAACCTGTCCAATTTTCAGTAGGTAAGTAAAGGCTAACGCCCAACTTATCTCTGCCCAGCTTTTCGCATTACTCCACTTGGCTAACTATACTATTCCTGCGAGCAGTGTCGGTCACTTTTGTTCGTTCGACAGTGGACTTTATTCGTTCCATTGGCTTTTCCTTTTAGGCTTTCACAGGGTTTCATGGTCGGACCCTTATATCTCACGCATATGCGATTTCAGATCGAATTTCAAGTCAGTAACTACAGCTTCGCTGTCAGTATCCGCGTATAACGAGATCATTACTGCTGGGACGCGCTGGTTGAAGGTAGGTAGGTATATAAACTTCAAATCTCTAGTGCAATTTAATAGGTATGTATTTCCCAGAATTTCAATTCAAATAATATGTTTCCAAAAGAATTGTTTACACAGATTACTCTGATTATCTGAGAAACGTTAAAAATATTTGTTTATGAGTCATCGGTAATTTTTTTTGCAACGTGGCGTTTTATTGCACAACTCCCTTGTTATATATAATATACATATCGATAATACGAGATACATCATACAAGCATGACTAACGCGAGAAAGTAGAATGTATTGAAAACAATGGCTCATACGCCAGTGGGTTTTTGCTGATAAATGTGCGGTATTCCAACGGCAGCTCTATTAGTTACGTACATTTAGAAAGCGTTCATACATACAACTTTACTTACTAGTCATTGGTTATAAGAATAGGTAGGATGTGGTATACGGAAGGATCACAGTTCACACGGCCCACCTAACGCTTTATTATCCCCAAAAAACTCCGTACTTGAAGTGTTTTTGATCTACTGAGGAAAACAACGCAGAGAGAGAGAGTTATGATGTGTTAAAATATACTTCTTCGTAGTTATTGAAATCTGCTATCCTGGATGGTAAGTAACTAGTAATGGCAAATTAACTATGGCGTTGGTTGGTAAATCAGCTTCATCCATCGACTACACTCGAGTATCGTATCTCTGCTTTCTTCTCAAAATACGGCCGGAAAGTACGATGACTAACCCTATTAACACTTGTTAGAGACAGCCGGGATTTTGTAGATTAACGACTCTCGAGTCTCATGGAACCATTTTATTCGGTGCATTTACTTTCGACAGTATTTAGTCGAAGACAGTACATGGAAAACTACTGCTGCAGGCCTCAGTTCCATGGGAATAAGGACTCTATGTTCCTAACATTAAGCCCGATAAGACACAACCTAAACCAGAGGACCAAAGATTTATTTGAAGGAAATATTTCTGGAGCCACCCAGAGGTGTGTACTAAGGAAAGATTAGAATAACGACGCATCTTTCATCATACTAATATTATAAATGCGAAAGTGTGTTTGTTTGTTGGTTTGCTGGTTTGTTGGTTGGTCCTTTAATCACGCCGCAACGGAGCAACGGATCGACGTGATTTTTGGCTTGGTTATACTCGTAGGTAGTTGAGGGCCTGGAGAGTGACTTAGGCTACTTTTTATCCCGGGAAATTAAGGAGTTCCCGCAGGAATAAAAAAACTTAAACCACGCGGACGGAGTCGCGGGCATCAGCTAGTAAAACATAAACCGCAAGCGAAGTCGCGGAAATAAACTGATATACAATGAACCAATGACAATCGTCGATGGTGTTATTATGTAAGCAGCAAGCATTATGAGATTGTCACTAAGCCGCAAGACTGAAGGTTTTTGTCGCGTTACATGGCTTGTTAGATAATGCTGATGTTAATTTGCATAGTAACAAGTAATAGTTACTGAATTAATTATTGGTGCTGTCTGATACTGATAACAAAGGCCTTACCGAGGCCATCGTCAGCTTAAGCGGAATTCTCCCGGCGATTTCTCCATACAAAAACATTTGTTTCCTCCGTGGATAATTAATTACAATAGAGAAAATATTCTTATTCCATAAAATCCATATATGTCCGTGCCATGCCTCTATGTTTTGCTTTTTTCAATAAATAAATAATTTTAAGAACAAGGAACATTCAAAAATTGCAAAAAATTACCCAGATTTCGCGCCATCATCAGATATCCCGCAAATAAATTTGACGAATATAATCAAAAAAAGAAAAACATACCGATATAGCCGGAGTCCTTCTTAAATTATTCTTGAAAAAAAAATTAAAATAGGTTCTGTTTTGGAGGAGGAAACAGAAAAATACAAGAGTAAGAATTCGACTGTTTTTCATAGGTATTATCGGTCCAAGCTGCAGTTGTCCCTATCGGGTGTTATGGAGTTCTATTCGAGGAGCAATATAATTGTTCAATACCTATTCTCAAAGTTTCCCGTTCATGCCATATCCTCTTAACCAGAATTGAGACCCAAGTCGAATTCGCAGCAATGTCGTGCTGTGAAATTCAGTCAATCATCCAACCAAATTGCATCTTGTATTTTTTATCAATTAGAAAGTCCTATAGAATTGCAATTTATATTTACACTGGCAGGCCAAGGTGTAGGCTGCCTTGAAACCAACAAACAAACACACTTTCGCATTTATAATATTAGTATGATTAGTTAGGTAAGTACTAATAAAAATACTTTATGCAAATCGATTGCATAATTTTCTATCTCAGAAGTGACGGCGAATGATCTATTATCTACCTATACGGTCTATAAATACAGAGTATTATGTATTATACGATACGAAAAAAATATGCATTGTTAGCTATTAAAATATGCTAATTGCTCCACTCTATTGTTTTAATCATTTATATGTATTAGTGTTATTTGCTTTACAAATTAATGTACCTACTTAATTTAAATTTTAATTAAACGTTTTAAATCCCGTTAACTTATGTACATACATAATTAATATAAATACGTCTACAACTATAGATTGGTGGTCCCGGGATGCAAGCAGTGGCGTGCGGAGGCTCATAGAGGCTTGAAACTGCTTATACCCGTTGTAATAGCTCAATGTTCATTTTTCTTTATGACCTCCCAGCAAATAGGTACCTAATTCCTAATTAATGCATTTCCCGGCTTAGAACCCTGTACTCGCCACTGGATGCAAATTGCGTGTATAGTACAAGGGATAGCAAGCTACTTCTGTTGATGTATTTATGTCAACACATCACGTCATGTCGCAACAGGGCATGTAGATCTTCGTAGACACGACGCACGTTTCACTCAACATTCTTCATGTCAATCTTGTACTTATGCTTCACTTCTGTCTGACATCATCTCTTTGATTTGATTTCGTTGCTGAAGACTGACCTAACGGGATTTTCAAAATCCACGCGGACGAAGTTGGGGGCATGATCTAGTAAATCTATACCTATAGTTCGTATACATAAGCTCTGCATTCAACTCGCGCGCGAATTATACATTAGTGACAGTGTGCAGCCCGAATCTCTGGTTCCAGAAAACAAAAACCTTCACAGGCCAAGGAAAGAATTTTAGGAATTCCATCCCGGAGAATCCCATCCATTCCATCCATAAAAACCCGGGGGAACTTTTTGAATTTCCTGGATAAATTCCTGGCCTATGTCACTCTCCAAGTCCTAAACTATACCCACGCGAAATAAACACTATAATAAAGCGGTTGTTCTGTTTCAGGCTGAAACTTTCAGCGTGATTGACGGATAAACAAACACACTTTTCGCTTCTAAAGTATAGATTTAGAAAAATGCAATTTTGTATAGTTCAAATGCCTGAAAGATGTGTATTCAAGGTCATTTCGTGTCCTTCTTAATTTCAAAACAAACTGTATTTTCGTAAACACATCGTCTGCCAACATTCTAGTTGAGACTACTGCTGACTCATCTAAATACATCAAATAATTTTAAGGTGGTTTCCACTGTACAAATTTCTCTCTGCATCGTATTCCTCATTGCTGTGGGTCGTGACCCTTTTCCATTAATCACTTAATGGCAGGAGTTTTCTTGGGATGATAATGCGGTGGGAACCCAGGTCCTTCCGCATACGACTCCACTAAGAGTACTATTTCAACTCTTAGGTTACTAACGATTAATCAGATGTTAGTGATAATAACCGGGACCGAGGAAACGAAAAGGCCAAATTCGGGCTTCCACATTCAGTCACGCATCCAGTCACTGACTTGGTCAACGTTGCTTATCAATCGCAAACGACTGATATGAGTTATCGCAACTTCGTTTGACGACCTCCGTGGCGCAGTGTTGAGCGCCGTTGCCTTAACGTGTGGAGGTCCCGGGTTCGATCCCCGGCAGGGTTTGGAAATTTATAATTTCTGAATTTCCCTGGTCTGGCCTGGTGGGAGGCTTCGGCCGTGGCTAGTTACCACCCTACCGGCAAAGACGTGCCGCTAAGCGATTTAGCGTTCCGGTACGATGCCGTGTAGAAACCGAATAGGGGTATGATGTGTTTAATATAACTGCCATGCCCCTAACAGGTTAGCCCGTTACCATCTTAGACTGCATCATCACTTACCATCAGGTGAGATCGCAGTCAAGGGCTAACTTGTAGTGGATAAAAAAAAAGAAAAAAAAAAAAAAAACTAGGCCACTCGTCCCTTACTGTACAAATACTTTAAATCATATTCTATTGGTCCAAGAGCTGGCAACGAATTTCGGGAAGGTTCTTTTGGCAAGCTGAAATTGTGAAAAAATATAATTTCGTCAATTGGCGAATCCAGTCCTGCCAGTCTGGTAGGCCAGTAAATTCGTTGCCAGCTCTCCGTCTATAAAGGTTGTTTCCACTGTGTCATATCGCGACACACTAGAAATCCATCAAATAATTTAAATGTGTTTTCCACAGTGCGTCTCTCATTACTCGAATCAACAGCAGAAAAATACAGTAGTTTACCAAGATGCGTTATACCTAGTTACAACTTATACGGTATACCTCAAATACACCACAGATATAAGTTCAAAAGAATTTACGGTTAAGTTCAATGCACGTGGTCACTTGCTCTGCCTTGAACGTAACAGTAACACCAAGATTGCGTATAGTTCGCTTACCGTTTGCATCGCATTGCATTTGATCGGTGATGTTGCAATTTGCGATTTCACGCACCGTGGACACCCATCGTAAATTCTTATTTTGCAAAAATTTTAGTTGCCAAAATTAGTTAGCTAAAAACGACTTTAGTACAAATAAAATCATAATTAGCTTTTAAGCTTAATTACCTATTGCTACATATTTTAACGTTGGAGTGTGGGAATTTTGTAATTAGTAAATAGTATTTAGCGTATTTCGTTAGACACAATGACAAACTACTTATTATCTTTAGAATTGTTTACAAAAAATACACCTACGAATATCTATTCTATTCTTACTAAAAGAAGAATGTTTGTAGTAATTTTACTAAGTAGGTATATGGTTTGATAGTAAGTAGTTTTTTTAATTATAGGTAAATAACTAAAGGTTTTATTTTGTTACAAGTACTTACTTACTTATAATTATTTTAAATAAAATGAAATAGGTAAAAGAGAATTTATTAATATTACTCGTATTTTCTTAAATTCTATTTGATAGATCTATCGATTTTTATAAAAAAACATTTAAGTAAATACAAGTAATCTTACCTGTTTATTTCGAATATTTATTCAGATAAGATTGTATATCCTACTTAAATAATATTTTTATCTTGGGTTTTGTAATTCTACAGATTTAATAAGGCATTAGCATTCAATTTTCCTTATAGAGGTTATTAGATTAAACAAATTCAGTTCGAGTGATACGCACCTACCTAGTTAATTATCTTAAATTCCAATTACTAGGCGATATCTTTGAAAGGGGGTTCCCTTCCCTTCCTGTACCATAATAATTTTATCTTACCAAGCACGTGATGCAACATAAACATATAATTTCAATACAAACCTGTTTCAACTTACATGCATTGTTATTTGTACATAGGTACATTATCAATAATGTCAATAAGTTCCCATAAGGAAATCTTAAAGCGGCTTAGGTCCAGTTTCATCGTAGCCGGTTTAAGTTGCGTCACGAATGGCGTTAAGCTTTGATCACCATTATAGAGCAAATTGGGTAGCTATTACGTTAGTATTAATGCATCCACGATCGACTGCTCGATTGATTGAATTATTTATTGCACACAAACAAATACAAAAAGAAAAGAAACATATAAACCGAAAAGAAATTTAAACTAGTAGTACTTACAAGTAGTAAGTCAAAGCGATCTCTCCTAAACAAAGTTAAAGAAAACAGTAGGGAAACTTTTGCCACCTTTCATGCAACTGGACCTTATTCACCATGATACTTACGTTCCAACAAAGAGCTCTTTTTTTTTTTTTTTTTATCCACTACGAGTCAGCCCTTGACTGCGATCTCACCTGATGGTAAGTGATGATGCAGTCTAAGATGGTAGCGGGCTAACCTGTTAAGGGGCATGGCAGTTATATTAAACCCATACCCCTATTCGGTTTCTACACGGCATCGTACCGGAACGCTAAATCGCTTGGCGGCACGTCTTTGCCGGTAGGGTGGTAACTAGCCACGGCCGAAGCCTCCCACCAGGCCAGACCAGGGAAATTCAGAGATTATAAATTTCCGAACCCTGCCGGGGATCGAACCCGGGACCTCCGCACGTTAAGGCAACAGCGCTCAACACTGCGCCACGGAGGTCGTCAAAGCTCTTTCGGTTTCATTGTGTTTTCCACATATCATGTATTATCTGCCCTTGGTTTCGACCGCGTGTATGTCAGCAAAACTTCAGAACAAGGCGAAGTCGAGCGATTCTCGGATTCTGAACTGATTCATACCTATGTATAAATAAATGCGAAAGTGTTTTTTTTGTTGGTTTGCTTTGTTAATTGTTAGTTTGGCTAGGTAAAAAATATAATAATATAGTAGTTTTAACTTCTATCTGCAGCGCTCGGGCATGTGAATGCAATTTATACCCATACTAGCTGATGCCCGCGACTTCGTCCGCGTAGAATAAGTTTTTTAATTCGATTTTCAGTCTCAGAGCAAAATTGCTAACGATTTGAATCTCTGACATACCTACAGTACCTACAGCAAGATTGTGCCGCGATATTATGTAGCTGGTCGATTGTGTAAGTTAATTGATTAGGGAGTTAGGGACTTATTTGCAGGGTAGTGTATGTTTTGCTGGCAAACCTCCGACACAGTTTACTTCATTTTCATACCTACGAGTACCTATGGCTTAAGACGGCTTTTTTATTTTATAAGCCAATTTTTCTCTCTTAAACTGTCATGATACATGTTTTTATGCATGATTGCTATGCCCTGTATAATGTCACTGTCGCTCGATTGTTTTAATTAGCTGATTTTATGGTAGTTATTCTTGTGCACTGTAGTCAATTTAGTGAAAGATTTATCATCTCTCATTGAAGATCACGATTGCGATCATCATAACCGCATTTAACAGATACTTATCGGATTGAAGACGGTTAGTTAGGTACCTACTGACTTTCAAAATATCGTGTCGTACAGTGTAAAACTATCAAAGTACAAAAGAGTTTGCAGTAAGTAAGTAATCGTATTATGAGAGAAAAAAAAACAATAAAAACACGTGAATGCAAATTCGCGTTGATTGATCAATTGAATCGGTTGAGCAATACACGAAATGGAACTAACGAGTTAACCCGGACATCGACCCGTGGGACCTCAAGGGCACCAGCTGAGCACCACTGAACAATTAAAGCTACGAGTATAAAGCCATTTACAGATGTGCCATCAAGTCGGCTGCTGATGTACGCTTCAACCTGTTTACTAATAATAAAATCAGAGCTGCGTCGGACAGAATTGTCAAACTTTGCCAAAAATATGAAGTCACTTTGGCTGGCGAAACGTTACTTGCTTAAACTAAGAAATTTTTTCGGATAATATTACTTAATGGCCGAAATCCGAATACAAACATTAGCCGTTTAGAATTAATCTAGAATGTGTCCAATTCCAATTAGAACTGGAAATGGTCATCATTAAGAAAGAAAGAAAGAAAGAAAATCTTTATTCGGGGATAATACACGTACCTACTTACAACAAATAACTAATAATAAAATAAGACTTATAAAGATAAAGAAATGTGACTTGATCCCCGAAATGGTCTTCACTCAGCATGTGCTATATCTGTTAGGATATAGCGCTGATCTTCCGTGAAGCCAATATGCTTGGACGGCGCCAAAAACATAAATAGATATATATATATATATATATATATATATATATATATATATATATATATATATATATATATATATATATATATATATATATATATATATATATATATATATAGAGGTATAATTATATATAATATATAATAGAATAAAAAAAAAAAAAAAAAAAAAAAAAAAAAAAAAAAAAAAAAAAAAAAAAAAAAAAAATCTGTTAGTAGGTATAGCCTATGATACAATACATTAAGCACCTATATATATACTATAACAATATGTAAATAATTTAAGATACAATATTTTTGTAAACCAAGGCGTACTATAACGGCAGTTAATAGAGTGCAAGGTGTAAAACTATAAAATGGAAAGAAAATCAACATAAGACCCTTTTAAGTTTTTTGTTTTTTTTTTGTTTTTCATTACTGTCAAAGACAGTATTATTTCTCTGTAATCTGATTTGTTCGTACCTAAGCCTTTTTTTTAATGAGCCTGGTTGGTCCAGATTTATTGTTACATTGGCAACTAAAGTTGTACGCATCAGAAGCCAGTTTGTTGGTACGTCTATAGATACCTTTAGTGAGACATGTCACAAGGCAAGTTGCGACCTTTTATGTTGAACGGAAGCTTCTACAAACCTTCGGAAGTGATGTAGCTATGTTAGTAAAATAAAATGACCGGAAGAAGTGATGATGGGTGTATTTAAAGCTTGTGAGTCGAATATAAAATATACGTGAACTCACTAACTACACCTAGTATGTGACACACTGCATAAGTATATTTTTTTAACACTTTAGGGACTAAGTCCAGGGTACAAATTGACCACCGGTCAACCTGAGTTCTAACGCATGAATACGTCAGTCTTAAGGCAGGGTTACGAACGTTTCCGTTTATATGTGAACTAGCGGACGCCCGCGACTTCGTTCGCGTGGCATAAGTTTTTAATTCCCACAGGCACACCTTAATTTTCCGGCATAAAAAGAAGCCTATGTCACTCTCGAGGTCCTCATCTATACTCACTTGCGGCGTGATTGAAAAACATATTCTCTATTTGACGTCCTTGGGGATAGAAATTTCAAACACTGAAATCCGTATTTCATCATTTTAAACCAGAAGCCCAAATACTAAGTTTCATGGCTATAGCTTGAAAAACGACGGACTTTCATACAAACTTTCAACCCCTATTTTACCCCTTTGGGGGTGGAATTTCGAAAAATCCTTTCTTAGTGGATACCTTCTCTTTACAAAGAACACACCCTCCAATTTTCATGTCTCTAGGACCAGCGGTTTAGGCTGTGCGTTGATATATAAGTCAGTCAGTCAGGACTTTGAATTTTATATATTATATAGAAAGTAATGTCATTATGATTATGATAATATGCGGTTATTAAAAAATATACACAAAATACGAATAAAACAACAAGCACGTCCAAATAAATAATAACAATTAAATATACCTAATGCGCATTTTGTCTATGATATTATTTCCTCTGTGTATTATATTTTATCGAGGTACAAATAAACAACGCCTTATTATCGGAATAACGAGTAACTATAGAACTATTGTGTATTGACTATTGACGCATTAAACTATTTAAACTATGCGTATACGCAGCAAAAAGATGATAGGCATTAAACCTGGGCATAACGCCAATAAAATTGACCCTGTCTGAGTTCCTACTAAATAGCAAGTACTTTATTTCATTTTTGCCATCATACTAATATTATAAATGCGAAAGTGTGTTTGTTTGTTGGTTTGTCCTTCAATCACGCTGCAGCGGAGAAACGGATCGACGTGATTTTTTGCATGGGTATAGTCAATTGAGGACCTGTAGAGTGACATAGGCTACTTTTTATCCCGGAAAATTGAGGAGTTCCCGTGGGAATTAAAAAAAACTTATTCCACGCGGACGAAGTCGCGGGCATCAGCTAGTTTGAGATATATTTTTTCATAACTATTAGCTTTTCGAAATTCTACGCCCCATAAGTCATGTGAGAAATTATACATTTAGATTTACCAATAACTGACTACCAAGTAGGTACCAATTATTACTAACCAAGTTAATGATTTAAAAATAGAAGAGACACTGGACCGTCACAAACTGTTAAACGTGTTTAATTAAATTTTCCACCATATCTGTTATTTTCATGTCAATCATGGAAGCATCAGAAAAAACTGAACTAGTCGAAACAGTTTATTGCAAGAGACTAAAGAGCCTTAATAAATAATTAAGTAAGTCCTCTTAAGTTGGAGAATTTCATATAAATATCAAAGGAAGTTTTCCACTGCGTGGTAAATATAATATTTACATAGATACTCACAAGTTACGTGCAATTAAAATCAGTTGCTCATAGAGTGTTTCTCATTATTTATTGTTTCCGTTCTCCGGAACCTAGCCGCTTTGTAAACGAAACCGTGCGTTCTGATAAGCGTCGCTGTCTTTGCCAAACGCGAAAGTGAGTCTGTCTGTCTGCTACGCTTTATCGGCTAATCTTTTCAATCCTTTGATGGAATTTGGTATAGAGATGGCGGAAGGATAGGCTACTTTTTATACCGGAACATTAAGTAGTTCCCGCGGGATTAAGAAAACTTAAACAACGCGGACGAAGTCACGGGCATCATCTGGTCTTCTATAATACATGTTTACTAAAATTTATGTAATTGAGAGTTGTGTAGTCCTTTGAAATAAAATGCGATAGTTTAATTAATTAGCCTTGTAATATTATGTTCTCTAATTCAAAAAGAAAAACATTAAATCATTGAGTCAAGTACAGTATTTTTTTAAAGCACATAATAATATTTACTGTATTTGTATAATATAATTGTAGTGTTTAATATAATTGAAACAAATCTTATCTAAAAGTAAAACTAATGTTTGCTTGTGCATTAGTTAATATATACAGTTATCACAGTATCCTCAAGTTCTATAATAAATCAGTCTACTGTCATACAGTACCTTGCAGTTGCATGCACAGGGTTACTGTGGGAAATTTTTCCTCATTTCTTACAAGACTAGAGACTTAAATGAACATACACTTGCTGTATATTAAATGATTGTCGGATGCTGCGTCATTAGACCAACAATTGTTTGTACAATAATTTATAGGAGTTGCAATGGAATAAAGATTTTCCTTTAAGAGTATAAATAAGACATCAATGGTAGAAATTTTATCATCGGTCACATTAATAATATGTTTTACATCTCTCATATTCGGTAAGTAGGTCCTTATTACCCCCAAATGGAGCTTGTAGGTGACCAATTAGCGCTCTGGGGTAATAATGTAGCTAGAAAAGCCCTAGGGCGGTAAGTAATTAAAAAAAGTACTTATGATGGTTAGATGTACGCGAACTTTTTGAAAGAGTGAAGAGTTTTTTTTTTAATTACTTACCGCCCTCGGGCTTTTCTAGCTACATTATTACCCTAGAGCGCTAATTGGTCACCTACAAGCTCCATTTGGGGGTAATAAGGACCTACTTTACCTCACAATCGAGATGTAAAGCAGAGTAGTTAGCTCGGGTGTAAGCATCAATTGCTCCCTCGAACTATAGGCGCCCTCCCTGCGCTCGTGCGCCTAAATATCTCGGGCTGCAATTGATGCCTTACAACCCTTGGCTACTAATCTACTATTAAGGTACTCGGACTTATATTGGACCTACATCACATACTTAGGGATTTTTTTGACATCAATTTTGTTTTCTACAAAACGCCGTATTTGCCTGAATTCTACCTCTACCTAGCCACTCTACCTACCAATAATACTATGTCACTCTCGAATAAGATCATATTTAGGCGCAAAAACACGATCAAATAAACAGTATAAATGCGAAAGTTTGGATGAATGTATGGATGTATGGATGTTTGTTACTCAATCACGCTCCAACGGCTGAACGGATCTGGATGACATTTGGCACAGAGATAGATTATAGTCTGGAATAGCACATAGGATACTTTTTATCCCGGAAAATTAAAGAGTTCCCGCGGAACCGAAAAACCTCAATCCACGCGGACGAAGTCGCGGGCATCAGCTAGTAAGTACATAAGTACTTATATAGAAAGTTTCTAGACAGTTCCACAGTACTCTATCGAGATTAAATTATAGTAAAGTACGTTATAATTAAATACTATTACAATATTATTGTAGCACATAAATCACGCGATATTGTTTAACCTTATACATAAGAGATAACTTAGAAACATTCAAAAAGAATCCTTATTACAGCGATGTAAAGTACAATCAAAGGATCAATTAAGTACTGTTTACTTAAAGCAATTGAGTCATTAATAAAGAATGAACGAATAATTTTCATATCAAATTCTCATCTAGTTTCTCGATATCAGGGCAAGGGCACCTATTCGAGAGCTATCTAAGGCTATTGATTAATTAATTGCAATATCTTATAAATTCAAGAGAAAACGTAGCAAACAAGTGATTGAAAATGTCCTTTGAAAAACGATTTAAGCAAATACAAAAAGCGGTATAAAAGATAATCGATTTCAGCTATTTGATGTGTCCTTTAATTTAATAATCATCTTACTTCTTATTTAAAGGCAAGAAATATCTCAATGATAATGGCGAAAAGTGGATTAATGAGGTGTATTAATTACAAATAGTTAATTGGGTGTATGAAGAAATTAACAATAACGATCCTAAAATTCACTGATCCAAAATGACGAACAAACAATACAAGAATGATTGTTAATACATAATAACCTAACGAAGACAGAGGCAGAATATAAACACCTCCCTGCTTACGAATTTCAAAATGCATTATGGGTGTTCACTGTTGACTGTTGAAATTTAATTCTCAATAAACAAACAACCAAAACAAAGTAGGACAGATTGTTGCAATAATTCATTGATGCCACTGTTGACGGATATGGAATACTAAGCCATAATTACCATTTTCTAACACACCTTACTACTCAATAGTTACAAATCAGATGTCATGAAATCCAAAGATGGAACCTTGTGACAACAAATTATCCATTTCTTAATCTAAACAATCCTGTAGCTTACAATCGAATGGTTCTAAATCTTTTACAGGGATCTAATTCTATGCAACCTTGTCAAAGTAAATCATCGTTTTCTCAATCTCCAATAGTTATATCGTAAACGGCGTCAAGTTTCTCCATAAGGCGAACAAAGCAGTCATTCACTTAACCCGTGTTCGTCCCCATTAGGTCATGGCACGCGACCGCCCATGCTTCCGTGGTCCCACGGCCTTCGTGTCCTACGTTGATATCGATCTTTTACTTTGAGCGCTTACTCTTGAAACCTATTTCGATTTTCACATCAAGTTCATAGGATCTAATATTACAAGGCGAATCATTCATGATGGTACAGGCCAGGCTGACCTTACGGATGCGCAAGGGCGTGTAGTTAAGCAATTTATACTTTTATGTCTTACGTTTTTTTTTTGGATCTTTTGTAACTAATGCACAATAAAATTGAAGCGAAGCGATATCCATTTCTAGAATTTGTTTACAAAATCGTTTGTTTGCATTTTGTATGGGATAAATAATAAGAGAGCCTCCGCTTAAATTACATTTACCTGTATTGTACCGAAACATAATTGAATTCTAAATCTTTTAATCGAATAACCGAGAATAAAAGAATAAGCTGCCTCTGTCGATTTCCAGAATACCTATGTCTAGAGTTGTATTGTATTGTAATATAAGAGTTCGTTTTCAAGAGTAAGCATGTTGAACTTCCACTAGTAACTGGTTACAGATATTCTACTTTCGATATATACTTAAATGTCAGAGTAAACATTGCCTTCGTCAAAGTTCAATGTCGATATTTAGGTATAAGTAATGGAAACATTGATTCCAAGATGATTGATTCAATATTATGTTTACTATAAGAAAAAATAAATATAGTAATTTATATACATAAGTATATATACATTAGTGTATGAACTGGGTCACAGTGATCACCGTCCTTCTTATATTTACATCACCGGGCATCTCTCCTGATAACTTTTCATTTGGTGGAAACTCGAACTGTAGTAACGTTCCAATAGGCAGGTTCGAAGAACGAATAGTAGAATTGGGGAGAGGGGTACCAAGATGACCCGCCAATATGCGGTCAAACTTTGAGCTATTTCATAAGATAAGTTATGGTGAGAAAAGTAACAAAATAACAGTTTTGAATTACGAGTACTTACACTGAGGAAGATAACTCTACCGATGATCACGACGATGCATAACGGATTGCGGAAACGGTGCACAGGACCTAAGACAACGCCCTTGTGTGTAACTTAAACGCACGTAATCTCGTGTCACTAGTACATACTAGATATACCTACATGAAGATGTATAATGACCATTTTGTTTTTGTACTTACAACGGAAAACATTGATTACATTCAAGCGGTAAAGGTTTATTACACCCGTAGATTTACTTCAGTTGGAGATTACACTATAGATTTCATTATAAAGTTTATCGTCCACCTCGATGTTTAAATAAAATCGTAGAAAACTATAATTGCATGTTATTTTATAGCTTTACGTAACAATTGCTCCATCTCTTTGAAATTTGCACAACACAAACACAAATTTTGTGAGGAAACTCCTCCAAAATGTATTACAAAAAATCACAAACGAGTCTATTCCGTCACACAAGTGACAAAATCTGTAAATCACGTCCAGTACCAGTACTCTAGTTTATTCTTAGAACATGCACTTGCCAAATAGCAGAAATCTAACGCACATGTTTGTACCTATTACCTACCTACTGCGCATACGGAAAACACGATTCAAAATCAAAAATATTTAAAGAATAATTAAAGACTTTTTATAGGACCTTTTGTTCCAAAGATTAGCATATTATTTATTTTATGGTTGGCTATAATGTATAGGTCTACCAGAATCTGATGGCAAAAAATACCTTTGATTTTATAATATAAAATCAATGAAAAATACACCTAAAAGCAATGCGTATAAGTACCAGTATACGGTGTATACTTTTTGCCATCAGATTCTGGTAGATCTATAATAATTGCTTGAGAAACGGATAAAAACTACTGAACGTGAATTAGGAAAACACACCAAGTACCATAAGTTTGCTAGATCTTGATGAATATAATGGGTATATGCAAAACGATTAGCTTGTTGAAGACGTTTAGAACCAAATAAGCGTATATGTCATAAAGAAGAAAGAACTCGTCTAGAAAGTTGTTCAAGTGGAGTTTCTTCAGAAACAGATCTGAATAAAGATTAATTGGAAACATGGATAAAGTTTCCAATTTATCTTATGTATATTATTAATCTTATTACTATCCATACTATATACGTACCATATTACTTAATATTTAAATACTATAATAATACTATAAAATATTATAAATGCGAAAGTGTGTCTGTCTGTCTGCTAAGCGTTAACGGGCCATTTTCTCAACCAATTTGGATGAAATTTGTTACAGAGATAGGTTGTATTGTAATTTGTAACACGGAGAAGGACATTGCAAGGGCTACTTTTTATCCCAGAATATTAAGGAGTTATAAACAAGTACATACCACAAGTCATGATGAAATTATACGCAAGAACAATACTGTCAGTGTGAATTTACAGCTGGCGCCGTCGACTTACCTGCAACAAGACAATGTCAGAATTAACCTTCAAACGTCGGAATAAATAGCATAATAATTAAAACGAGAACAAAATATCATCTCGTCTCGCAATCAAACACGTGTGAACTCCATTCGCTAGGGAAATACTAATTCATGTTTATAATCTCAAATGAATGAACTAGAAGTTTAATTCGCTATAATCCGCCACAGTAAACAAATCTATGTGGTACAGTGCGTGTCTTCCACCAATATCATGCGAACACCCACCACCCAGCAATTCGCACTGGCACATCACCACACCACACAAATCTTCCAAATATTGCACATTAAAATAAATGCACGATTGTAAGTACAATCGTGCATTGTTGAGTCAACGTCTCCTGAGGACACGCACTGTACCACATAGATTTGTTTACTATGGCGGATTATAGAGAATTAAACTTCTAGTTCATTCATTATCATGGACTTCCGCAAAGTAACGCCTGCTTCAATTCGATATAATCTCAAACATACAACGCAACGAGTGTAAATTATTCTTCCCCTAGTATTATCTGACAGTTTTTTATCAGAGGATATATTATTATGTACAACACTTCTACTTGCTGGACGTGGATCCATTTTCATCAATAGTGTAATTTTTTTTTAAAGTGCAACCACTGAGTGTCTTGCTGATCATTCTCGGTAGGAAGGGCATTTCCGATCAAGTGGTAGATTAACAAGCACTTGCAATAATAATAATTATTTGAATTTAAAAAAACAACTTTATAAATGTTTGTTGCAGGGATCATAAGTTACTATCTCTACTTCTCTACTACTACTATTTCTACGGATCTAACTAGTTAGGTACTTCATTAGATCATCTTGCTTGATGACATCGCACTTAGGACTAGGAGAGTAAGGAGACAACCGGGTTGCGATGACATGTTTGGTGGCCATGAATGTCACTTTCGCAGCAGCTTTTAACAATGCATAGACTTAATAGGTACCACATACATATGATTTCAACATATACAGAATTTGGATAAATTCTCAGTGCATTACTCATTTGTTAAAACTTAAAATGTAAAGACCCACGAGGACGACACCGTTCAGTAGATATAATGTGTATGTGTGCTGTCTACGCAACATTCTAACTTTTCAGAAAAAACCGTGACGGGCATATAGGTACTGGAGCAAATTGGTATTTTACTGATAGTAAAATGATAATAATTTGGCAACGACGCTGTAAAATGTGTGAACGTAGATAAGGAATACTACGGGTCCCGAGATAACGCCCATTTGTGCCTCGTTAGTCGTAACTTTTTTCACAATTAATCGCTGCCCACTTGAAAATGGCTGTTAATTCTGCAAATTCCAAAAGTAATTCTTTTATAAAAACGTAGCGTCGAAAATTCACTTCAAGATTAATGGATTTTCTCATAGTTAAATTATGACGATTACAAATCTTACTTTATCTTTTGGTAGTTCTAGCTACATTAGGTACATAATCTAAATAAATATTATAAATGCGAAAGTTTGGATGTATGGATGTATGTTTGTTACTCGATCACGCTCCAACGGATGAACGGATCTGGATGAAATTTGGCACAGAGATAGATTATAGTCTGGAATAGCACATAGGCTACTTTTTATCCCAGAAAATTAAAGAGTTCCCGCGGGAACCGAAAAACCTCAATCCACGCGGACGAAGTCGCGGGCATCAGCTAGTAAGGTATTAAAAATTAAAATGCACTTTTATGCTAGTGGTTAGTTCGTTAACGTTACTTATGGATCAGATCAATTGAGCAAGATAATCCAGAGATCATGAGATTTTAGACATTGTAAACGAATATTTTTGATTACATATATTATATGCAGACCACTGCTAAAAAGTTGTCTAAGGTTGCAGAATTATAAACATCAGAGATAAACCTAATGGTTGGAGTCATATAGCTAGATACTCATACTAGAGCAAACAAGGCTATAAAATGAATGGCAGAAGTCCGGGACTGGTTTCTTGATATTTTGACATTTATCTAAACGGATACATGTCACGTTGACAGGTTTATTGGACGAGTATAAAAGTAGGGTAAAATGTATGCCACCAATCACAATTCACAATGCTTCTAATTACAATCTTCTGAAGTATTAATTCAAAAACATTGAAAATAATGATATTTTGTTTAAATTAACAATGATATACCTATATATTGTAAGGTTATTACTTAATTAAGTTTGCAGAGTGGTTCAATAGCCAAAAGTTATATTTTTGTTGATTTTTTATAGTTAAACCAGATAAATCATGCCTGACACTATAAATCTATTTTAGCTATTTAGACATATTTTAGCGAAACGAGTCATACGTTAAAAATACGAGATTTTACGAGGCATAAAAATATATTGGGTCAAGTTATTTTAGTCCATAAGTAATTCAGAAAAGTTGTGAATCAAGTCTTAAATAATCTAAGTCTATAACGTGTTGGTGTTGAGTTTATGAAGTGTCGAAAACATTAGCAGAGGATTTAAAAAATTGAATATGAAAAAGCTGAAATAATATGAAGGTGTAATATAAAGCATTTACGCCTTTATGAACCTAACAGCTGATGCTCGCGACTTCGTCCGCGTGAATTTGGTTTTTTGGTTAAAACTCGTTAATTTTCCGGGATAAAAGTAGCCTACGTGTTGTTTCAGACTACAATCTATCTCTGCGCCAAATTTCATCCAGATCCGTTCAGCCGTTCTGGCGTGATTGAGTAACAAACATTCATCAATCCATCCAAACTTTCGCATTCATAATATAAGTATGGATGTCGCTAATAACTAATTTAGAAACAAAGTAAGTACTTAAGTAGGTACTGTAGAACGCAAATCAGAAGTGGGATTGAACTTTTCAAGTCATGTTAGACTGGAACTGGCCTAAGTAACTAGAGCATAATAATTCTTTACACAAAGTTTAAATTTAAAGAAGAACAAAGGTCGAAAGGGAACCTCTAAAAGGGGTTGTTTCAAATTTATATGGAGCCTGGGCCAGGTATTTGTACGGTATTTCAAAATGTTCGGGGTCATAAAATAGTAACATTTTTTTCTTTATTTCTTACTAAAAAGTTCAACTTACGAGGTACAATGCGAAATTATTTTGCAAAATAAAAGCGCAACAACATGCGTCCATTTTGACATTGACGTATATTACACGTGTCATGATGACATTTGACATAAAATTACCTGGGAAATGTGAATTAACCTTAAAATATCCAACAGCAGTCAGATTGATGGATGGATGCGCTGCGAGAGTTGCTATTCTACAAATGTACCTAATTAAACATTTTATTTTTGTACCTCTTAATCACTGTAAAACTGCCAAAAAGCATATTTTATTTTGTTTTCTATGATTTTATACTATTTTTTGGAATACTGTACAAGTACCTGGCCCAAGATGAAACAAACCCTTTAGTCGGACGAAAAAATTCTTATTTTCTAAAAGTAACTAAGTACACTAAATTCACAGTCACTTATAGAGCATTTTCATTATGCTACGGCTACCCTCATTTTTCGTCCCATTTCTCTTACCCACTCGCCCTACTTTATTTAAAGCTTTGAATTTGTTGTACCGTGTAGTGTCAGTATAGAGGTTTTTAGGCATTAATGTTCGTCTTCATAAATATTGAGGTATTTCCTGTACACATAGAGTCCCCCATGGAAGAAGGAATTACGACTGCCGGAGTCCCCGCTCTTATAATGTCAGTTGTCACATACACAAACCAGATCAAGGACGTGTGAAATTATAAGCATAATAAGCATATTAAAGATGTATTACTTTGTTTGTTCACGTATTTCGTTTAGGCATTCACAATGCTCATTTTGTTTGCTATCACAAAACGTGCTTTATTATCGTGCGAATTTCAAGTGGCTAATTTGTTATTGTATGACTTGTATTTGAGTAAGTAGTTGTATCACATATTTACTTACTAGCTGATGCCCGCGACTTAGTCCGCGTGGATTGAGGTTGTTTTGGTTCCCACGGGAACTCTTTAATTTTCCGAGATAAAAAGTAGCCCATGTCCTTCCCCGGGATAATATAACCTGCCTCTATACCAAGTTTCAGCAAAATCGGTTGAAAAGATGGGACGGGAAAGCGTAGCAGACAGACAGACACACTTTCGCATTTATAATATAAAAAAGTATGGATATACTCGTATCACTAAGTACCTACTTAAATATATATTTTACTTAATTGCACATTTTTGTACTCAGTAAAATGATTTACTTTTCAGTTCGTATGCAGAATAATATAATTACTAAGCATAATAATATAATTATTAGTAACAAATACAAGTAAGCAGTCACAAAGGAAATAATATAAGCTCCGAAATGTGAACGCGATCTCAACGTTTAACATTTAATAGTCGCCCAAACAAAGGCCAAAACTCGCAAGATCGGGCAACGTATAATAAACATACGGTTAGGAGTTAGGACATTATGAGGCCCAACGATAGGCGCTATGGAAGAATTCTATAACAAAATATTTTGAGCGTGCGGACAGCGCTGACGGTTTTACGAACATCAATGATTTTTTGCGCAATTCGCAAGTAGCATAGGTATTTACTATTTTGTAGTAACTTTGACCGGCACTCGGCGAACGCTCAATGTATACTGGAGTCATAAGAGTTGATAAATTGGCCTGATTTTGTGCTCCGCCAATTTCAGTTCAGTGACTTTTTTACAATTTATATTTTTAGGCGGTTCAGGTCAATGCTTGCAATCCGTTGATTTTAACCCACTTTCATTCATAGTTCATACCTATTGGCTTGAAATTACATTATTTAAAATTATTCATATTCAATTCAATTGAATTTACATGATTCAATGTCAAGCTAACTAAGTATAATAGTAGATTACTTACTTCAATACTTTAATCACAAAATGCGAAAGTGTGTCTGTCGGTTTTTGTAACCTTTTCAGGGCTCGACGGCTGATCTGAGCTTGACGAAATTTGGTAATGTGGCCAATTCTCTTTAACAAAATCTCTACGCTCAACCAAAATGACAGCTCTATGCTTCACCTTTCCGCAGAGAGCGTTATGAAAGGGATAGCAATATAAATAGAGCTGTCATTTTAGTTTAGAGATTGTGTACTTGTGTGTTGTACCTACTTGAGAATTATTGGCCTCAAAATATGTGTAACCATATAACTATTGGCAATTATTATCATGTGTCCGCCAGCAGGATGCAATCATCCTGCAATCAGATCAGACACTTTTTATTCCGAAAAATAGAAGATCTTCCGCGGTATATAAAAAAATCTACATGGTTTTCATCAATAAAAATGTAAGATATCAGCAGCATCTGGTACGCCGTTTAGCTAAGATTATCGCAGCAGGGACCTATATGTGTGACCTCAGCGTATGTGCGTCTCAAAGGTCTTCACTAGGGCATTCAACCGGATTTTCACGTTTCTTAAAACCCACATCATCATTATTTCCTTGTCGCTGACATGACATAGCGATGTGTATGCGTCTCATAGGTCTTCACTCGTGAAACACAATCACCTTGAGCCTTGAGGGGAAGTACTTAACTGATTGTGACTGAACTGGTTATCAAGCACCGAAATGCCAATGATGTAAACTTGGACCAACAATCCAATTAAGGCATGCATTTGTAGGTATGATGCTGGGCACGATGCTGAGCTGTACAGTGTAAGTACCTACACCCATTCTGGGTGGTGTCACAGACAAACATATTCTTATGTACCTACAACTGTACGTTAAATGTTTGTCTGTAACACCATTGTTGAATAATTGTATTTTTTTTTTCTTTTAATTTTGCACTCTTTCGACGAGCAGCATTACAAGCTTGAATACAAAATATATAATGAGTATTTCGACATTTAAACTTCTAACAGACGAACCAATATGATTGACAACAATCAACCATGCTCCGAGCCCATCAAGCTTGTTTGAACGCCTAGCAATCATGTCAATAGGTTTTACCAGGTTTGCCAACTTGGTAGGGCTGGTAAAACCGTAATAGTTACCACTCATTAGTTGTATATTTGCAGTGCATGAGCGAACCTCATTTAATCTTTCATGGCAATCACTCCGAGCGGTTGGCCATGGTTGACCGCGTTTGAATTTTCAACTGATCTAGCAGTTGACAATTAAACTGATTCTAATCATGCCGCGCTATCATGTAAACTTGACGCAAGTTTCTAGTTGGGTAGTCTATTAACACCAACAAAGCGGTACCAACTAGGAAACAGTTTTGTAACGGAAAAGTGCGCTTGTGATTGTACGTTATACCCAGCTATAATTATTTCATGGCAATGGAAATTTTTATTTGGCGCTGCATGTCTCACATAGTCAGAAGACAGAACAATGTTGGAACCAACTAAGTCGTGTCGTCTGTTAATAGCCACAAAACGGTACCAACTCGGATACAGTTTTGTAACGGAAAAGTGCGCTTGCGATACCCGGCTTTTGTTATTTCATGGCAATGAACATTGGTATTTGGTGCTGCATGTTTCACAGAGCCAGAACAATGTGTCCGTACAAAACGTTGACACCGGCAACTAGTTAATTGAAATGCACAAAAAACGGTCAAGTACGAGAGGTAGGTCTAGGTACAAAACTTTCTGCTCGCGCATACAAAAAACGAATGGTTGAGCGAATCGTAACCATAAAAAATCTTACTTAAGTAGTAGGTAACTAAGCAATATATAAATGTGGATGTTTATAAATTTAAGTATCTGTATGTCTGGACTCTGGATTATTTCTCACACAATTTAAGCGGGAATCAAAAACTTTAATCCACACGGTCGAAGTCGCGGGCATGAATATTATCTAGTCTAGTTATTCATTAATCTAAATTAGTAAGTAAGAAACAGATACTTTAGTAATAACTAGCAACTTTTACTAAAGCTTTTACAAACTTAAAAAAACGCTTCGGAAGTTTGTATGACCGTCATCAACTTTCCACACACTTTTTTCTTTTATCGCTAAGTAGTATAATAGTTATTTGTGTTACATGGGGCCAAAGAAAATTTTTGTTCCCCGAGGGCGCTATTTTGAATTCAGAGCGAAGTGAAGGATTCTATAGTAGAATCCCGAGCGTAGCGAGGGGTTCTAAAGTAGAATCCTGAGCGTAGCGAGGAATTCAATATACGCCGCCCGAGAACAAAAAATTTGGCCCCGAGTGACAAACACTATTTTTCATCATTACGTATGAGAAAAAGCTAGGAGTATCAACCTACTATGTATGGACATTACCTATACGTTTAAGCACCAATCAGAAGATACTCCTATCAACCTTCTATGTAATTAATTGTATAGACATTATTTAGACGTATATTTAAAGTTTAAATAAAATGTAAAGACGTTTAACCGATCAACAAATTGATCACGTGACTTCGGACCAATCAGAACAGAGAAATGCAAAGTCGTATATTCGATCAACAAATTGATGACGTGACTTCGGACCAATCAGAAGAGAGAAATGAAAAGTCCTATGGGCCTACAAGTGACACTTTGCTCCCGCTATCCTCTGAAGGCAATATGCGTTTTTCGAAGGTATGATGAAAAATGATTATCAAACTTAAAACTAACAGATGTGAATTGTAGGTCTTTTGGAAACCCCTCTATTTAAGTAATTTAATAATCAGTAAAAAATATATTTTTTTTAACATAGGCATCATCTCTATTAGACGAAGAACTGTACTTTCTTCTTTGGAGTTAGGCGGAGTAGGTAGGTACATAAGAAGAAAGACCTGGAAAAACTAATAAGTACTTTCCTATCTACTTACTACTATCTTGGTACTTCTATGCCTGTGACGACAGCTAACTACTTATTATCTTGCTGTTACATTAGGTAACTAATCGAGTTTTAGGCAAAAGCTAAGTAGCGCAAGCGTGACAACGATTACGATAATTGCATTGAATGGATTGCAACAAAGTTTCATAATAGGTACCCACTACCCACAGCCAAGTAAAGAAATGAAAGGAAAGATTGAAATATTAAGTACTACTCAGGTACGCTAAATTAAAATGGCACATATTATACAGGTAGGTACCTACGCTAGTCCCAAAAATAAAATCAGTCTAGTCGAGATTTTATACTGTTACGTATCGAGTACGAGTGACGTAAATCATGACGTGGAGCCTAAGGTTAAACCATTAATCAATCGCTCAGTAGTTACGTGTAGTTAACCACTTGTGACGTATGGAGCGGAATTGTGGACAGTTGGTGTGGCTTCCTCCACAAATTCAGAAACCTCTCAATGAGTTATGGAGGGGGATATGTTGGGGGCTCTTGAGGGATAGAAGCCGTAAGAGAAAATACATTAGGGCACCAAAGTGACCGACATGTTTAGAGGATTAACAAGCTGAAATGGGCAGGCCACTGATCAACTACCCTGGAGAACCAAAGTTGCTCCAAAACACTAAACATGTTCCTCAGAGGCTATAGAAATAGTTACCATGATAGTCTGGAATCTAGATCAAATATTAAGCAAGATGATTGCAATAGTCAGTGTCACACTAGATGACACATACTGTAACTCAGAATTTTCTCCAAACGGTCTGATAGGTTTCGTCCGTGGCTAGTTTACCACCCTATGGGTGCTATGGGCAAGACCGTTTTAGGTCATCTTATACGTTTCACAAAATGTTGTACTTATTCCTAAAATGTAGAGTTTTTAAAATGATGAATTTTAACTTTAAATATAGTATTACTGTTTATACGTGCCGCCAAGCGATTTACCGTTTCGGTACGATGTCGTGTAGAAATCGATTAGGGGTTATCTAATGCCTAATGCCCCTAACAGGTTAGCCCACTACCATATGCTATACCAGTCAAGGGCTAACTTATACTTAGTGAAATAAAAAATACTCAGTAAGTAAGTAGGTACATCTAGTTATGCTACGTAGGATGGGTATCAACTATCAACAAATTTTGTTTTCATACAAAACGTACGAAAAAGACCAACGCCACCGCTAACGCCGGTTGATCCAATAAACAAATAAAAATGGTTCTCAAATCATAAGATCTTCCATTGTCCGTCTGAACTTAGTACTGGCACCGGTCCAAGGATTGAGGATGGAACGTGAACGATTGTCACCAAACAAAGACCTTAGCAGGAAATAATATGTCGGGCAAAAACCATCCTTCCTTGTTCGCATCTCTTGAGACAAAACAGTGGGAGAGACGGTTGAAAATTATGTTCGATGAATTCATCGGAGGAAAAGTAACTTTTCCTCACAAGATTTTGACAGTTTTGATAGTTCTTCGTTTTGAAAATTGTCAAAACTCATTTTTAAAACCAACAAACTACTTAGGTACTTAAGTAGTAAGTACGTTATTCTTAATAATTATCTAATTAATATCAATCGCCAGTTTTTATCTGGAATAATTAAATTTGACTAATGGTGGACTGCAGTTGTTTTTTTTTTACCTTCTTTGTCCGTTCATCTTGGGAGGTCATTCGCCCTCACTCTTTGTTTACCTATACGCTATCTCGAACTTTAGGCTCAGATTTCAAGCCTACCTAGGTAAGTACCTACCCGCTTTATTCAGATGGCTCAATAACCCGGAAGGGTTTTGTTTTTCGAAACTTAGGGATGCCAATTTACTTTGTATCAAGAAAACGACCCCTTGTCATCAATCCTCGCCAGTCTTGATTCGATTTTTTTACTTAGTTTAGGTCTAACTTTTTAAATACTCTAACTTTTCGGCCACCGTCTCTTGCACAGTGCACTGCAATATTGAATCACTGTCCATTTTTGAATAAGTTTTAAGAGAATAATCTATACCAAAACGATATAAAATACTAGCTGATGCCCGCGACTTCGTCAGCGTGGATTGAGGGTTTTCGGTTGCCGCGGGAACTCTTTAATTTTCCGGGATAAAAAGTAGCCTATGTGCTATTCCAGACTATAATCTATCTCTGTGCCAAATTTCATCCAGATCCGTTAAGCCGTCGGAGCGTGATTGAGTAACAAACATCCATACATCCATACATCCATTCAAACTTTCGCATTTATAATATTTATTTGATTATTTGACTAGAAGAAAGCGATTAAAAGGTATGGTTACGCTTGTTCTAATTCCGAATCGTCGACAGCATTACTAACTTGAGTAACAAGCACTTCCGCGATTGTAAGCGAAGCTGTGACGAATATTCGCTTTGGCAATCGCAAAATGCGAACGTTTATTATGATTCGTATTTAACTTAACGATTTGCTACCTAAGGTTCTTTGGAAGACGTCTCTTGAACTACAGGCAAATAAATAACTTTCACAAAATATGCCAGTGTTATTTTAGTAAAGAGTTTCACTGTAATAAGCGTGAAATGACAACGATTGGATTTCACTAAGCTTAGAATATTATGAATCACTGTCAAACAAAGAGAGTACAAAAAGAGAGTACCTGGCTTACAGCAAAACGAAATAGAATTGAGAGCAAAGCGATGAGTAAAGTAATACGCTTGTTCTAATTCCGAAACGTCGACGGCATGACTAACTTGAGTAACAACACTTCCGCGATTGAAAGCAAAGTGCTGTGGCGAATATTCGCTTTGGCAATCGCAAAATACGAAACAATTTCCATTTTCCAAAAAGTAGTTAGGTAACTAGGTAGCTATTCTGTTTGTAAATCGCGTAACTATTTACTTAATTAGAATTAGATAACTTATGTGGGCTTAGCCGACAATGTTTTTGGAACATAGAATTAGAACTAAAAATGAAGTGATCCCAATTGCCATTGCTTAAACCATGTAAGTAAATAGTTACCTATCTAAGTAATAATTAGAACTAACATCATCATCAACCTATCGCCAGCTCAAGACTGAGCACAGGTTTCCTCTCACAATGAAAAGTTTCACCCATCGATATAATATATTATGTACTAGACGGGCCCTTTCATAGACAAAAGTTGTGCGTCCGACTTGTGGTGCATGCCGCTCACCTGTATAAGCCTGTCCTTGTCCCCGCCATAGCGCTGTCCCGCTTTTCAGACTAGATGGCGTTAGTAAAATAAGTCCACATTCTTTGTTTGACAGGGCCCGTCTATGTAAATTGAGGTCGTTGGTTTCACCATAATCAGTCACGTTGGCCAAGTGCAGATTTATACACCTCTTTTCGAACATAAAGGGGAACTCACAGACATGGGTTTCCTCACGATGTTTTCCTTCACGGTTCTAGGAAATGACATCCAATGGCTTAGCTGAGTTAAAACACACAACATAACTTCCGAAAAGTTAGAGTTTTTTTTTTATATATAGGCCAGCGCTTTGCTGCATTCAGACTTACAATCAGTAGGGCCCGGGAGTCGAACCCCAGCTTCAGAATCAGTAGTTTACTATAAATATTAGAAAGCAATTATGAAATAACAATTTCTCATGGATTAACAGTCCGTAAACCGACATTTTAAGAACTTTTGATGAGCTTTGTGCATGAGATATTAGTATTATAACAAAAAGAAAATTAAAACATTAAAGATTAATCCCTCCTTAGTAGACTGTTGCAAATAAAAATTTAATTTTATTGAAATATAATAGTGAAATTCTCATTCTTTCAGAATACGTTTACCATTTTAGCACTTTTGGGTGACACTTTTCACCCATATAAATCCACGAAAAATTATAATAAATGACTTATAAAAAATACTTATATGATAAACACGCTCTTAAAATTGGACTGTTGCAATTCGTTTTTATACGTTCTATACAAAATTAGTTAATAAAAAAATCAAATCAATGTGCACGATTTATCAAAATTTACGCGTCACAATAACCTGTATTTCTTAAAAGTTTGACGAAATTACTGATAAAATAAAATTTACCATGAATGTTTAGTATTTATATAACACAAATTGTGTAAAAATAAAGTTCTATAAAATACCTATATGACCAAAAAATATTATCAAAGTCTGATCAATTTCACGTGTAAAATGGTACTGCAGATCGTACGACCGCACGTACGTACGAACTTGACTACGCAAAGTATCAAAGTATCTTTACTGGCCTATGTCGTCTATGTATGAGTGCAGCCTAACGGTCTACTGTGCGGTATACCTACAGATTCCAAAATTGACCGATGGCGAGTATACGGCCTCTTAAGTAATTTAGTTACACCACCTATAAGCAGATTCCTAGTTCCATGTATCTACTTAATAATATACTTATATCTATATAAAAATTCATTTTATTATTTAACAAATAATAAAATTGAGGTGGTACACTAACCAAATAAAGTATAGGTGGGTAAAGGTACCTACTGGAAAGAAAAGGAAATGACGTACTGTGAGCACTGGCGTTTTCGAGGTATGTGTTATTCCAGGCTATAATCTATCTCTGTGCCAAATTTCATCCAGATCCGTGCAGCCGTGATTGAGTAACTAAGAATCATCCATCCATCCATCCAAACTTTCGCATAATATAAGTAATATTAAGTATAGATTGAAGTCCTTCAATGGTCAATGGGTAACTTTAGAAACTTACTCAGAGTAGGTATGTTAACTATAGTCTCGTACAATGTCATATATAGATTTTGGATGCACACTCAATATTCATCGTGATCCAGATTCCGATACATTAGGATCATAGTCGCCGTCATGTCAAAAAGCATAGTCAGAGCTGCTACCAAGAGAAACATCGCGTTTTTTCGCGTTACAACTGTACCAATGTGCTATAAAGACTATCGCTTCAAAATCGAATCCATTCACCAGTCAATTACTTAACAATGCAATCCACAGCCTAGTTAAATGCGATATGAAAATCAACTTTCATGTTGATTCACAAGTTGATGTAGGACCGATTTCTCCACCAATCCGCCCACGCGCGGCAATGAGGCGCGTTTACTGAACAACAAATCAAATGGGGTCAACGCCCTGCATCCCACTTTCCCCCTTCAGTGAGATATTTTTGTATCATATTCGTACATAAGTAATAACTAGCTAAATACCTATAGTTAGGCAGGTAGGTAACTAACTAGTAATCAAATAGCATTGATTTGCCTTAAGCGATGATAGTCTAGTAGTTTAGACACCCAACCTCCTATATGGCGTCGCGGTTCAACCCCCTGAAACGCACCTTTGGCTTTTCATTTGTGTGATTTAAATATCAGTTGATTCAAACCAGCAGGCTTAGCTTACGCTTAGCTTAGCACGAGATATCTCGCGACGAGAGAAAGAGATGTTGTCGATACTGGCCCATTTCTTGTTTACATGCACAAAATCCGGTATATTATTATTATAAAGATTTATTTCCTACACATAACAATTTTTTTTTAGTGTTTTTGCAATGGTTTTATTTATTTTAATGTGAAGTCCCCTGCGGGAAAAGCCTCCACCTCCATCCTTTTCCATTTCTGTCTATTAGTGGCAATACACATCCAATTTTTTCCAGTTATAGTAGTGATCCACTCACCATCCAATCCGGTATATTACAAGAAAAAAATAGTTGGCATGTAAGGGTTCATAGAGAAAAATACCACAGATAATAAATATTAATTTTATCTCTAGTTTTGACATTTGACAAGACAAGTCATATTATGTGTAACCATGTTACCTTTGGTAGATAAATATAGAGATAACAGGTAGACATAATTTTACTTGTGTACATGCTAGCTCTACTGGAATAGCCAGACCAGAGAAAATTCATAATTATAAATCTAAATTGAATCTGCTGGGGATCAAACTCAAGAACTCCCAATCATAAGACAACTGCTCCAGGGAGGTTGTCAAACCATACAAAACTTAAATCAAAATACAATACTATCTTAATATGTTCCAATCATTGGTAGACCGTATTACTTATTATGGCATGCCACATGCTGGCTGCTGGCCACCCAGGTGTCTCATTTTCTGATCAGGTTGAACTTGGAAGTTGGAACAGGTTCGAATTTAGATGTGTTCTGCGATTGCATTGAAATCATTCTATTCTGGTCTCCCCAAGGATAAGACAGATCTCCTGTCCTGTCCTCATTGTTAGATTAAGCAGCTAATATTTGACACCTTAACGCACAGTAAGAAGATTTTTGATATTTTATATTTATGTTATTAATTTATATTATTTAAGTAAGTAATTGTACTTGTATAAACTTAAACTAGCTGATGAACGCGAGCTGCAACTTCATCCGCCAGGATAGAGGTTTTTTAAACCTCTTGTTGTTGAGGTTCTTTTTTTTGGTTTTGGGAACTCTTTAATTTTCGAGGATAAAAAGGGGCCTATATGTTATTCCAGTCTATAATCTATCTCTGTGCCAAATTTCATCCAGATCAGTTCAGCCGTTCTGGCGTGATTGAGTAACAAACATCCATCCCAAGTTTGCATTTATAATATTAGTAAGTATAGATTTACTAAATAATATAGTGTTGGAACTGCCTCGTTGGTGCCTGTACCCAGCAGTGGGACATTATTGGGCTGTAGTGGTAGTGGTGGAGGATAGTGTTGACATTCATTGTGGTTTCATTCTTCACCAACCAACCAACCAACCAAGAAGGAAACCATCATCATTATTAAGTAATTTTACCTTTTAGGAATTTCAACCAATAGTTTCCTCAACTACTTATGTAATTGAGAACCTTTCTCTTTGTTGTAATAAGGAAGTAACCAGTTAGTTATCTATTTTCTGTTTATCTAGTGACTTTGCAATAAATGTTGTTGAGTAGCTTTTGTCTGTCATTACATCCATAATCCATAAAGATTAAGATAATTTTGTTTCAAGCCTGTAGGATCGTTTTGTTTTCTTGAGATTCAAGGATCTGCACTGCATTATGCATACAAATAATGCCTGTATGTATGTCTGTCTGTCTGCTACAGTTTTACTACCTGATCAACCCATTTTTCCGAAATTTGGACTACAGAGATAGGTTTCATCCCAAGGGAGGACATGTGCAAGCAAGTTCCTACAGGATTTTCAAAAGGCGAAGTTAGGGGCATCTTCTTGTTAATGAAAATGCAGCTTTTGTTTTTATCTGTGGATGCTTTGCTATCCAGGACATTATATGTAAGTATCCAATCCTAGTAAGATATCTCAGGTATGTATTACAGATTGGTAAATATCACAACACAGAAAGTCAGAATATTACTTTAGAACTGGTAAATAGACGACTGTGCCAGGGTTAAAATATCTGCACTATAACCAAGTATATTTTTATTTACTTACTTACTTTTAAGTAACACAAACTAAGAATTAAGAACCATTACTTATGTAATAGAAACCAATCAAATTTATAAAGATAAGTATAGAGGTAATTAAATATGGTGAATTTTTTAAATTACTTACATAATAAAATATGTCCTCAACATAATTTTATTTGTAGTTTGCACAAAGATGTTGGGAAAGCAAACACTAGGTAGGTAGTTGATTTATTATATTTAATTTACGTCTAAATCTATCGACATCACAGCTACCTCTTAGCGCAATTGGCAAGGAGAAATTATTATCAGAGATAGTAGTAATACCTATATCACATCACTACATACATTTATAATAAATACAACTTTGATATAAACGATAGGTATATTTTAAATAAAAGGAACTTTGTTCCATTAACAGGTTGTCCAACTTACTTAGTTGGTTGAAGATAAATCGAGCGTGGATAACCGTTTCAACGTCTAACGGAATTATTTTGACGTGGAATTTCGTCAAAAGAATAAAAGAGAAATAGCAATCCACGGCTTGAACAGTAATAATAAACAAAGGAATTCATTTCTACTTACTTTTAATCGCGTAAGATTCCCGTTTCGTGCAGCATTAAAAACGTGATCGGCGGCTGTATTGAAATCCATAATGGTTTTCTTTGCGACGTGAAAACTCACAATTTACGAAAATCACATAAAATAACACTTTTCTTGATTACGTAATTTTGCACTATTTCACCAAAACAAAGCAACCATAATATTTTTTTTCAAAACACTCCGACACCGCACTGCTCATTTGCTTTGCAATCGTACAGCTGCAGCCGCAGGTCAATCACAATCTGCCACAGTGTGAGTGAGCATTCAAAATTCAAATATTGGTTGTTAAGCGCACTATACACGACCGGATTCGAGATAGTTGTGTGGCGTGCCCTTAGCTTTGCTACAGTTTAACGGCCGAAATTAATAATCATTATCAATCTCTCTGTAATCTGTCGATAAGTTGCTAAGCAACGTTGTTTTTGAAGAAAAGTACAATACAACTCTGGACAAATAACAACGTTGCTTGGTAACAAATCGACAGATTACAGATAGATTGATTATTAATTTCGGCCGTAAAACAATAATTTTATAATTTTATTACAGTTTATTACGAGGAAAGTTTCTAAACTTACTTATATACATATTATCAAAAATTTCTCAGGGCGCGATTCCCAGAGAGACGCAGGTTCAAATCCTGCCGGTTCCGAAATTTTTTGATATGTATATAAGTAAGTTTAAAACAATAATGCCGGGGATGCCCCGTCGCTCCCTGCACGTGTCCCCTGGGTGGTGCTGAACGAGCGACGAACTTTCAGGCGAAATAAGCGTTCTTTTTAATAATTAGCTTGTTAATTAAAAAAACCGCTTATATAATATACTAAACGCCATACGATTAAATACATTTTTTTACTATACAAATATATTACTTATACTACCTGATACCCGCAACTTAGCCCGCATGCATTCAGGTTTTTTGGTTTCCGCGGGAACTCTTTAATTTTCCGGGATAAAATGTAGCCGGCGGGAATTAATAAACTTAATCCACACGGATTAAGTAGTATTGTAGCCGAATTAATATGCCGAGGTATTGCCGTCGGGTATGTTCGCAGATGCGTGTACCTGACATCTATGCGATAATACGGAACAGAAATGCGGGTTTCTGGAAAACTGTTCGCAATTCAAATGCAAATAAATGATTATTTTAAAAATTGTATGTCACTCAGGCATCCCCTGACAACGTGTTTTTTAAACACTGGCTAAAAGTGCACCAAACAACAGACATAATATTATACCCTAGGCCTATGGTATTATTATTAGGATGTAGTTGTAGTTCTACTTGTAATTCTTACATCTTTTTATTATTATTTTGTAATTTTATATTTATATTAAGTATGGGTCCTTGCCTGAAATAAAACGATTTTATTTATTAAAGTCGCGGGCATCATCTAGTAGATGAATAATTCTTCTCTATAACTTTAAATGAAGGAATTAAAGGAAGGAAATCGGGATGGGTCAGCTTGTATAGTAACTAAATAAATGTGTGTGCTCATTGCGTAGTAAACATAAATCATGGCGTCATCATTCATGGCGTAAATTAAAACAGTATATTTTGTTGAAACAAACGGAACATGAAAATGTCGCTGTTGATAATATATCGAATAAATATACCTAGTATTTAATAAAAAGTTTACAATTTTATAATTTGTATACATTCAGCGTATAATTCTTTTAATTTATTTGCATGTAGTATATTGTATAATATCTTCTCAATATATACGTTTATAATTAAATATTTAAAATTCTTTTAATATATTTTGTATATATTTCTTTAATGTTTACTCACATAATATTTAGTTTGTTGCTTCTCTTGTTTTGGCGTTGAATATGAATAATACAATATGTGATTTTGCTTTGACTTATGTTTAGTGAAATAAAGATTTGTGAATTATTGTTAAAGTTTATAGAGGTATAAGTATTCGCATCCGTTGGCTGTGACGTCACCCGGGTCACGGCTGAAAATCAGCGTCCGGCATCATGCATGCATTTGTATGTATGATGCTGGGCACACGGCTGAGCTGTACACCCATTCCGGGTGGTGTCACAGACAAACATATTTGTGTGTACAGATATGTATGACAGGTGTTTGTCTGCAACACCATTTTTGAATAAATGTATTTTCTTTCATTCTTTCTTTCTAAACATGTCATTCTTAAAGTTCCTAAAAGATCGATGATCATTTTAATGACGTGCAAGAGAATTTGAATAAAATTAAGTTTATAACAGGGCTGCGAAAAGTTAACCTGATCTGAAAAAGCACATCCTCCTATTTGAAAGTCGGGACAAATATTTATTATTTTTAAATTCGAATATGGTCGTGTATCAACTCTCTAAAACCATAGACACACGTAAAATATTAAACGTCATATTGACACATTTGACACTTCATATATTTCAGTGTTGCCAGGACATTAATAGGAAACAAACATTTTGCATTTGCAATGCCATCATCTTACATTCTCGCCTCTCGCTGGCGAGATTAATAGGAAACAAACATTTTGCATTTGCAATGCCATAATCTTACATTCTCGCCTCTCGGTGGCGAGACCCTGACCAGAGACTAGTAGACCCTGACTGACTGGAACTGACAGCACTAACTGACCCTATAGCTGACCTGACATAATGGGGACTATCGCGTGTGAATTTGCCACTAGAGGCGCTAGTGTCGCGTGAGGTCCATTAACATTCACTTTTCACTGGTTTTGGCGGGCTTCGTGACAAATTATTTTAATTTCTATATTTTACCTGTTGAAAAGTGATCTCATTCGTGAAAATAGCGCAAATATGGATTATTTGGCGATGAATGTGAACGCTTTGAAAGCAGAAAAAGTAAAAAGAGGCGCAAAAATAAGCGGCCTCAAAGAGCTGCTAATTCAGAGGTTAGTTTGTTTACTGTATTACAAACTTATTTTTTCCAGAAGTATGCTTGTTTGCCGAGGTAACAGCTATGTTTTTTTCTTTTTACATATAATTACCTAATATATTATGTATATTTACCTAATATGACTTCTGCATGAAAGGTTAAATGGGTTTCATGCTCATCAAGGACACACTTTTACTATATGATATTGATGAACATCGATGTTTGCTCTAGGTCTCTGCCCTCTGGTACATACTATTTATGTATCTGGTTATGTACCCACAGTATCTCTAACGAGAACACAACCTATCTTGGGATCAGATTAGGTACTATGTGTGAGATGACTAGAATTTAATAATATTTCTCTTTATTAATATTAGATGTTTCATTTCAGGTTTCTCCAGAAGGATTAATTGGAGAACTAACAGTATTGGAAGAGAAATGTCCTTTCTCTATAAAAGATGAGTTTATCAGTGTGGATAATTATAAGCACATAGAAATGATCAATAATGAATATTGCTTGAAAGAAAGTAGCCCTACTATTTTCAAATTCAAAAACTTGTTAGGTACTAAAAGAAAGTATTGTGATTTTTTTGTTTGGACAAATAAAGATGAAAAGAGAATTTATGTAAATAGAAATGATAAGCTTATTTCAGAAGTTTTATAACTTAATCTAATATCTAGCTACCATTGTTTAGTAGTTTCAACTAACAAATCAACCATCTTTCAGTATCATATCCATTGTATGGATTTACAATGTTTAATAAGTATTTATTTGTATAGCAGTGTGTTTTAAAGGGAAAAGGAAGGATAAATAAAAGTTTAATAAGTATTTAATTTCTTTTTTATTTTATTTATTTAGTGCCTAACTATATAATTCCTCAGAATCCTGCGAATTCCTGCGAATCGCAACTAGCCACTGTTTTAGAACAGTTTTATCTTTTGGAAACATGTGTCCTCCTTTTTTCCGAACAAAACGGAATTGCACAACATTGCGGCATTGCTACTCGATATGAAGATAGCTGTTATAAACTAATAAACTTAATGAGAATCAAGATTTAAAACTTTGTTTCGGCACCGATCTTATAAAGTCGCCTTTGACAGCTATACCTCTGACCTTAGTCAACAGTGGCGCCAACTGGTGAGCAAAGAAACGATAGTCCCCATTGTAATATCTTTGAGCATCTCAATATTAATAGGTTGATGAATTTCAGAATGATCGATACCGATTGTAAAAAATAAAATCGTATTTAAAGTCTTGGAATTTAGGATAAAGGGTCTCTAACTCCTAATCTCAGTAACGAGGAACGAGGCACAGTTGCTAAAGTGTAGCAGTCAACCATAGACTATCAAGTTATTCCTAATAAATTGCTTCTCGAATTTTTGACCTTTGCTTTGCCGAGTGAACGAACGAATGATGGATCATGGATGGATTTGACAGGAAACAAAAATGCAGCGTGGATGTAGGAATAAAAAAAAACCGAAATAATAACTGTTGCTTGATTAATATTTTACATATTTTATCTTATTACTTCGTGAGATTTCACCTAGCAGTCGGTGATTGCGGTAAAAGTGGTTTATGTCAAGAGAATGTGTGGTAATTCAAAAGTTTTGAGACAAAGTTTATGCATATCATTGTTCTTAGCGCCTAGCAGCGGGTTTCCCGTTCGTGTTTTATAGCAGAGGCTGTGAAGGTGGAAATGGTGCTGTCAGTGTTAGTTTTGTATGGATCTAAAGAGAACTTTATTTGATTGTGTAGGATAGAAACTTTGTTTATATAAGTTACAAGATGTATCCAACGCCGACGCGGCACCCGTCGGGTGCTGTGAGGGTTTGTGTTTTTTATTTACTTATTATAATACTAACTATTACCGCTACTTTTTCAGCGTAGATTGTATTTTTCTTCAAAACCCCATGCAAACCATTTTCTGAGTCTTGGAGTCAGATTTTATACGGGCTATCTCTGTAGGTACCAAATTTCGTCAAGATTGATTCAACAGATAAGCCATGGGAAGGAAACAGAGTCAAAATATACACTTTCACTTTATAATGTTCGAATTGAGATAAATTTCTCACTTGTTTGGTGACTACACTTTTAATTAAGTATGGCCATTGAGTTGCTTTGAAAGTTTATTTTGTTTGAAAAAGTTACTTGGGCATTTTGTGAAAGTTTACCTACTTAGTTTTACATTTACTGTTATATTCTATGAATGTTTTTAGGGACCCCAGCCTTCTGGTGGAGCTATCAAGTTCACTGTAGCGGACAATTTAGAGCGTATTAAAGAGGAATTCAACTTTCTACAAGCACAGTACCATACGTAAGTTGTGTTATTCTTGTCTACTAAAAATAAATACTACTATTTGTTTAAACTAACTAGACCATTTGCAATACTCTACAACGTGCTTAGCTATAAGACACAATACAAAAATGAATGAATAAAGTAAACAGGCTAATAAGTAACAGTAGTTTAAGTATCAACTTGCATCTGTTTTTTGGCTTACATTTTGTCCCTTTACTAAGATTTTAGGCTAGTGCAAACAGGGGAAAGTTCAATGAGGATAATAGTCTGTTGTGTATGCTGGCCCAAAAGCATAAAAATAAAGCTAAGCTAGGCTTTTTTATGGAGATTTATTGCATTGTGTGTTGAATCAGTGTTGTCAACTCGAACATAATATTATGTTGACAAAACTAAAAATTTAATTCGCTATAATCCGCCACAGAAGAAGGAAGAAATCTGAGGGTATTTTGGAAGATTTATGTGGTGTGGAGAATATCGCGGGCTGCAAGTTCAAGATACGCACTGTACCACATAGATTTACCTTCTGTGGCGGATTATAGTGAATTAAATTTCTAGTTTTTTCAATATCATGGACTTCCGCAAAGTAACGCCCACTTCTATCCAATACATAATATTATGTCCTGTGTAAGAGACAGAACAATGCAGAAGCATTTGCTTAATATCTAGCTCGGGCAATATCTCCAAACTGAACACTGACATAACTTCATATTATATTTTTGTTGCAGATTAAAATTAGAGTGTGAAAAGTTAGCCAGTGAGAAAACTGAAATGCAAAGACACTATGTTATGGTAAATTGATTGTTCGAAAATCACTTAAGAATATTTATTATTGCAATCCTTTAAGAATATAATTTAATAGTAACTTTCTTTTTCAGTATTATGAAATGTCTTATGGCCTAAATGTTGAGATGCATAAACAGGTGAGTTTCAGTACAGTAGTAACTGTTAAGTAATAACTAGCTAATGCCCGCGGTTTTAGTCCACTTGGCATACGTTTTTTTAATTCCCATGGGAACTCCTTAATTTTCCGGAATAAAAAGTACCCTATGACACTCCAGGTCTTCAACTATACCCATGCAAAAAGTCACGTCGATCCGTTGCTCTGTTGTGGGGTGATTAAAGTACACACAAACATACTTTTGCATTTATAGTATGATACAGGTTTTAAGCAGTATTAAACTAGGGAAAGATATAGCAAAACTCTGCATGAGGAATTTATCAATATTCATTGCAGACAGTTCCAGTAGATACCCAATAGCAGATTTCAACAAGTCTCATATTGGATTTCCGCCAAATAAAGCCTTGTCTAATATGTTGGTTGTATATAATCTAAATTGAGTACTTTGATTACCCAAATTTTAGGACTTTAGGACGTCATCCCGAGTGACATTGGCTATAAATTTTATACTTTATATAATAGGTTTACTAACAATCACTTACACATTGTATAGTGTGTATTTATAGCTGTGTGAAATAATTTGTAATTCTATAGTTTGTATGAATAACCGTTTTGCCGGCGGCACGGAACTATTACTGATTATGCTGTTAGATTCATTAAATAAAAAAAAATGAAAAAATTACATTACTAAAAATAAAAACTATCATAATTTTCAAGTTAGGCGATTACTTATAAGCAGACATAGTTATAACTGAAAATATTGTAATGTGTGTTTCGAACAAATAAATGAAATGAAATGAAAAAAAAAAATTGGATTATATGCATTTGCATGTTTGTATATGCAAATGCATAAAACGCTATTTTTACAGCATTATTGCATGTTTTAGTACATTTTTATTAATGGTGCTTATTTCAGTAGTTAAATGTGTCAGGCGTGTTGTATTATGCTCTCATTGCAACACATTTCAGCAATACCAAAAAGAAAAAAAAAATATAGTCCTTGGAAATATTAGAAAAAATTATTGAATAACACACTTCCGAGTTTACTATCGGAAGAGGTCTGTGGCAAATTAAATGCAATTCTATATAAAAACCAGAGTCTTGAAGAAATAAAGAAAGTTAACGCATTTATCAACGGCACCAGCCAAACTCTACCTTTGCAGAAATGGCACCTTTCATGTTCTGTCCGGTAACGTCAGTAATTGACGTCGAGAGGCAAGAGGTCATTTTCAGCCTACAAATCATGGAATTAGGAATTACGACTACCTACAAATTCATTTTAAATGACAAACGTCACAAGTTTACGTTTTATAAGTTTACGTCACATGTTCTCATGTTCATTATATATTACTTACTAGCTGATGCCCGCGACTTCGTCCGCGTGAATTGAGGTTTTTTGGTTCCCACGGGAACTAATTATTCGGGACAAAAAGTGGCCTATGTGTTATTCCAGACTATAATAATCTATCTCTGTGCCAATTTCATCCTGATCCGTTGAGCAGTTCTGGCTTGATTGAGTAACAAACATCCATTCATCCATTCATCCATTCATCCATTCATCCATCCATCCAATCTTTGAAATTTATAATATTAGTATAGATTTGTCTTTGGGCATATAAACAGCAAGAACGCAAGAGCAAGAGATGATCATGAATTTCGATATCTCTGATTTTTGTTTATTTATTTGATTTTATTTAAATTTTGTAGACGGAAATAGCGAAGCGCCTGAGCGCAATCATCGGGCAGGTGCTTCCGTTCCTGGCGGGCGAGCACCAGCAGCAGGTGGCGGCGGCCGTGGACAGAGCTAAGCAGGTCACTATGTCTGAACTTAATGCTATTATCGGGGTAAGTGTAGCACTGCCTGCACCTGTCTAATTCACACTTTCATTATGGGGACTCTTTGGTCTTTTTTAGACTAGGGAAGGATCTAGCAAAATCCTGCGTGTGGAATTTATCAATATTCAATACCTGCCAGGGCAGACTGCCGAAACCCAATAAGCCACATAGAGGATTTGCGCCAAATAAAGCCTGTAATATGTTTGTTTTATAAATTCTAAATTGAGTACTTTGATGATTTAATTTTTTTTTTTTTTTTTTTTTAATTTATTTAATTCAAATTGATACAACCATTTTTTACAAAATCTAAATCTCGCCAAACTGGTGGGCCAGTTTGTTGGCGAGTTTTTGAAGTTTACGTTTAACTGTGCATGCACCTCTTACTTTTCGAAGTTAGGTATATATTATGTGCATTTTAAACGATACATTGCGATGTCATTCCGAACCAGTGGTAGATTCATTTAGGGGTTGACGAAGTGTGACATTGTGTGACAAGGGGTGGGAGGGGTCCTAAGTTTCGTGAAGTTACATTTCAAAATCTTATACATCTAAGTGTTAAAATGCCAAATTTTAACTATTAACGACAAACTTAAAAATATTTCCAAGTTTTGTTAATTTTTTCAAATGTTTGATTTGATTTAATAATTTCTAGATGTAAAATTGCATGATATGTGACGTCACACTCTCACAAATTTGACCAACTGTGACAGGGATAGGGGAGGGGTCAAAAAATCACGAAATAGTGTGACGTACTTTATGGATGACCCCTTATGATAAGTCGATCAGTCGCTAATACGGTGAAGGAAAACATTGTGAGGAAACATGCATTCTAAAGAGTTCTCCATAATATTCTCAAAGGGGTGTGAATATTCTCAAATGTGTGTCGTTCGTATTTGGCCAGCTTTGTGGACTCTGGACTAAAACTTTCTAATTCTGAGACCCATGCTTAGCAGTGGCCCAGTGATGACCTGGTCACTATATCTCGTCTCAGTGACTACCTAGTTCAGCTTCAGGTTCAGGTCCTGGATAGGGCCGAAAAAGCTATAGGGTTTCTGTCAAGATATATTATATACTCTGCACTAGCCCGGAGTTGGGAACTTTGTGATGTTAGCCGTGCACGTAAAGCCGTAGGTCATGCATATGATCTCTCTCTCTGGTCGTGTCAGACTGCCGTACCCTCGAACGATGAGAGTGAGGGAATAAAGATGTGCTTTATACCATTTCCATTGTAGTTGGGTTAGTCCATTGAGATTTTCGGGCAGGATTTTTCTAATATTAACTAAATTAACATTGTGCAACTTTTAATAGCCAGAGAGATATAATCCATACACATAAACAGAAAGAATAGCATAAAGACACCACAAATTGATTTTGATTGGTGTTGTTAGCAATTTGATCCCTATTATTGGCATGACATAGGGTCCGTTTCACATCACGTGGTTAGAGTTAAATTATGGTTACTGTTAATCTCCGATCATTACAATAAATTTTCCGAGCCAATGGTTGAGTCCAGGACATATCATAAGTGACAAAAATTTTCTCACATGAAAAAAAAACATTTAATTTCATTGTACATTGTACAAACCAGTATTCATGCGTCCATGATTCAGGTTAAAGGTAAAATGGTGATCCAAAGTTAACAAACCCTGATTATTGCTACCTATTTGCATTCATTATTGTTCATAATTTAACTGTAACATAACTTTAACCGCCTGATATGCAAGTAGCAATATAAATTTTCTAATAAATAATATAATGATTTAATATGCAAACTAAATAAATGTAATATTAAAAACAAAATAATAGTAATTCAGCAATATTTTATTTAATGTTGTCCACAGCAACAACAACAACAGGGCCTCCAGCAACTGATTGTAAGTTACAACAGTACATTGTTGTGCTTGGTTTTTATTATTTTGTTGTTTGTGATTAACACCTTTTTTGTCACCTTTTCTTGGGGTTTTTCTTAACAGCGCCTCCAGTGTATTTTTTTGTGTAACTAAGTAAAGGTCTATTTCCATATTACTTTATGTTGTACAAATGGCAGGATCATACTTATCACTACTTATAAATTTTGTATGGCTTCGTTTAAATAATTAGATATGGGTTTAAGCAAAAAGTACCTTTTCTATTATTTTATTAAAGATTGACCCCAGCATGCATTTGAAACAGAAGATTACTGTTATTATCATGTATAGAAAGGCAGTTATTTGACAAATCATACAATCACCAACTGCAGTAATAAATTTTTCCACTCAAAATCTTACACTACTGGCTCTGTGCACAATTTTTATTTACTTTCAGCGTTTTATTATTATGCTATAAATAAAAGTTTTGTTAGATTAGATAAATATTATTGATGTTTACACATTTCGTGATAACTTGATATTTCTACCGTGAAATTGTAGGTAAATGACTAGCCGGTATAAGCATATTTGCTTTTAGTACATATTATACAAATAAAGATTTGATAAAAATTATGACTAACACACATATGGCCACAATGGCCTACTTTTTTGGAACATTAATGTAGTATCAACGTACGTTCACATGTTAATGATGTTTAATTAAAACAAAGATTAACAATTATGTTGTATAAAGTAAGTTTCTTTTTGGATTCTACATTAAAAATGTTTTACATTATCTATCTTGTACGTATTACGTACGCTATCGATACATGCAAAACGCGTTTACATGTTTTGTGAGATTTTAATAATTTATAGTAGTTGTTCTATTAAATTAATCAGTATCTCCATCAATAATTAATACATAGTGTTTGTCTTTAGATTTTTGTTGGGTTATGAACAAACCAAAAATTGTATACCCATCGAATTACTAAAAGATTATAAAAAATTTCATTTCAATAACAAGATTGTTTCCTATCATCTTTAATTAAAATTTTAATTATGTAGTTAATAGTTATTGAGTTTAAATTCTATTATTTTGCCATTGTTCATAAAATGTAATCTGAAACTTTATAGTTTCTTACTTCACATGTCATTAAGTTTTTAAGCACCAGTGACTTATGGTTTTATTGCTTATTTTGCACATGTTTTTATTATAACATTTTATAATACCTACTAGTACTATTATATGTTTAAGTTTTAATCTCGACAGTCGAAATACAGATCTATCGATTGATAGACCGTAGCACTTTTCGATTAAGATTTAAGAACTAGATGATGCCTGCGACTTTGCCCGACTGGACTTAGCTTTTTGAAAATCCTGGGACTCCAGGATAAAGGGTAGCCTTTGTCGTTCTCCGGGATGCAACCTATCTCTACAAATTTTCGTCAAAATTGGTCTAATAGTTCGGAGGGCCATGAAAACCTAGAAGATAGACGGATACACATTTTCGCATTTTAAATATTAGTATGGAGTAACATCCTACTGTTCAGTTGTCAAATATTGGAATAACATTGACCATGACATCATTTTAATATTAATTATAAAAGATCTCCCATCTTGGCAAGCCTAACCTAAAACATGCCAAAAACTGTCATACATCAATAAGTCAATATGACACATTACGCATTTATTGTACTGTCGTAATAAGATGCGTGTGTTAGACGACCTCGCAACGCTGTCGCAGCGATGAAGATTACTCGAATAGCAAACAGGAGATTCTGTGTTCTATTCTAGGTTTAAATTGAAATTTTTGTTGTGTTAAAAATTTAAAAAATACCAAATGGTGATCCGATTTATCAAAATCGATTGAAAAATAATCGTATTAAAATCTGTGCATCCGTTAGAGCACTACGATCCACAGACAAAGGCACGTGGACAGACACGGATAAGCTTATAATTTTGTCGGTGATTAAAGATCAAATCAAACTACTTAATCTCTTCTTTTTACACGACTGCCTAAAAAAAAAGTGTAATGTTTTCTGGGATCATGTATGTATGTATGTTTGTATATGAGTTTATTTATTACACCATAACTTCTAAATGCTTGAACAGATTTGGATGTATCCCCTATCGTTAGAATCCTTATAGCATCCGGAGTGACACTGGCTATAATTTAAAAATAAATATATATGGCAGGGCAGTTGTCTTTTATTTAATGTTCATTTGTTTAAGTCGATCTTTTCATGTTAGTCACATACTCGTATGTTTTTTTTACATAATCCTCGTCTAATCTGGACCTTGTGTTGTCGTAGCAACAGATCCACGCGTCAGCTGGTTTGCCGCACGGAGTGGGCGGCGCAGGGGCCTTGCTGGGCGCGGGGGGACTTCTGTTCCCCAGCGCGGGGCCCCCACCGGCCCCCCACTTACCACCTCCTGCTCATAAGGTAAAGTAAGAGGATTTTTAAGGGAATTCTGCTGTTCATAAAGTATCGACATTGAATAACATTACGGAACATACCAGAAAGCTTCTTTTTGACATCGCGGCTTAGCTCTGTTATTAATGAAATTTTTGAATTACGCGCTCGCTTCGCTCACGTATATTTCCACTACTTGTCATACCTACGGATTTATTATGCTCGTGTTTATTTACTGGGTACTGAGCTTATAAGCATATCTTTGAGATTGCTTTGTCTGTGATCTACATATAGCAAGCCATAAGTATAAAATGTTATTAGTGCCCTTGCAATGTCAATGGCAATAACCAGTAGGTCAATACTTCCGGACATTTTAAGTCCTTTTCTACGAACTCACTTTAATATAATTCGTTCAGTTTAATCTTCTATGTTTGTGTTCATTGGGTTATAGAATTTTGTGTTAAAATGTATTGTTATTTCTTTTTAGAGCTTCTTTATGTGTCATCAGGTGGAATTACCTCCCCCCGCGGATATAAAGCCCCCCGTGTTACCGGGCGGGCCCGCTCCGCCGCCCCTGTTGCCCGGACAGCCTCCCCCTCGGGAAGACGACCGGATCTCCTCACGAGGGATGAACCAACAGGTATGTATCTTTATGATGTATCGTTGAACTTTTGGATTCGCCGTTACACAAATAAAAAAAACCCGTAAAGGAACACTTTGAGTCGATGATGCAATTGACGAAATTCTTAGTGACAAAGTTGTATGGAAGCAATCGACTTTAGGTCCAGCGCCCCACAGGATATTATAATGACTGTATATTATATATACCTACTTATTGTAATTTGTTGCTTTTTTAAAAGAGCAATTTCTTTCCTTGCCGGCTCTAATCAGTAGAATATTTTTCCGAACCGGTGGTAGAGTCAAAACATGACGTAACATAAGAGACACCTGTATGTCCTAATAATATAAATGCGAAAGTGCGTCTGTCTGTCTGCTATGCTTGCACGGCCCATCTGTTCCACCGATTTTGATGAAATTTGGTATAGAGGTAGGTTACATACCGGGGAAGAACATAGGCTGTATCCAGGAAAATTAAAGAGTTCCCGCGCGAATCAAAAAACCTTTATTCACATCAGCTAGTAATCAGTAATCTTTTGACGAGCTGTATTTATTTGTCTATCTAGCAACAAAGACGTTCAGTGTCACCGCACGAGCGAGAACAGAAGTACCGGCCGCGGTCTCCCAATGAGCCGGAACCTTTGGACGCGAAGCGAAGGAAGGAGGAGAAGGTCGGCCATGTTAGTCTGTGTAGTGTATGTGTCGCTTCCCTACTCCGCTTGTTGTGTGGTCAGCGGTGGCTACTTGTTGGGTTAAACATGTGTAAAATAAAAATAAAAACCGGCCAAGTGCGAGTCGGACTCGCGCACCGAGGGTTCCGTACAGGTTTGTACGGAACCCTCGGTGCGCGAGTTATAAATTATTAAGTTAAGTTTTGAATTATTAAAAAAAAACTACTTACTAGATCTCGTTCAAACCAATTTTCGGTGGAAGTTTGCATGGTAATGTACATCATATATTTTTTTTAGTTTTATCATTCTCTTATTTTAGAAGTTACAGGGGGGGGGGGGGGGACACACATTTTACCACTTTAGAAGTGTCTAAGTGGGTACTATTCAGTTTAGAAAAAAATGATGTTAGAAACCTCAATATCATTTTTGAAGACCTATCCATAGATACCCCACACGTAGATAGACGGGGGTAGATACCCCCGGTTTGATGAAATTATGACGACCCCCAAAATTTATTATTTTTTTTCTATTTTTGTGTGAAAATCTTAATGCGGTTCACAGAATACATCTACTTACCAAGTTTCAACAGTATAGTTCTTATAGTTTCGGAAAAAAGTGGCTGTGACATACGGAGGGACGGACAGACAGACATGACGAATCTATAAGGGTTCCGTTTTTGCCAAATTTGGCTACGGAACCCTAAAAAGGTAGATCTTGAGCTTACAGAACGGTATTGGTTGTAAAAAATGCGGTCTGAAAGACGAATGTTCGTAGGTTGTAAAGGTTTTCGATGTTAAAACTCGAAAGATCGAGAAAAAATCCACAGATATGCATGATATTATAAACATAATAAAACCAATCATAACTATTCGAAATTTTCGAGGATCTCCTTAAATTACAATGTAGAAATTAATTTGTAAAGGGAAAATTTTGGGTGGAAATTTTGCAATTGTTAGGTTAGGTTTAGTTAATTTAGCTAACTACAAAACCTGAGCTAACGACGTCGCAATACTGTAGGGTCAAGTGGGAGTTTCTGACCTTACAGTTCATCAAATAAATATTATAAATGCGAAAGTTTGGATGGATGTATGGATGTTTGTTACTCAATCACGCTCCAACGGATGAACGGATCTGGATGAAATTTGGCACAGAGATAGATTATAGTCTGGAATAGCACATAGGCTACTTTTTATCCCGGAAAATTAAGGAGTTCCCGCGGGAAACGAAAAACCTCGATCCACGCGGACGAAGTCGCGGGCATCAGCTAGTACTTTATAATACTTGTAGCTGATAGTCAAAACAATATAGATATCTACCAACAATTCGCCACCAAATTCCAAAGCTTGAGATTACGCTTGTCAAAACACTCCATTACAGTTGCTTCTTTTGTATTGCTGTGATCACTAAATAGCTATAGTTTCAGATGATTCAAGTTTATTAACCCATTTTAAAAACAACGTCAAATTCTAGGACAGCGATGCAGAGAAAAGCGACCAGGACCTTGTTGTTGATGTGGCGAATGAGGTAAGGTATTTCTTTCATATTTTGGTATTGTTCTTGTAATTCACGAGCGCGTGTGAACTTTACTTGTAGCTATGCACATTGCGTAAGTGTGCGTGCCTCTCGAAGCGGTCGGTCACGTACTCGTACACATTTACACATATACAAAAGTATACAGATAGGACTTAACACAACCATGAGCCACGCGCACTCGTTGCAAGAACTATAATTGACCGAGCGAAGCGAAGGTCTCTTGAGTCTACTTGAGTGAATTTGCACTTGTCCGTCCGTCCGTCCGTCTGGCTTAAAAGGTTATAAAAATCTTTATTTCAGGGGGGCTCTCATAGAAGCGAATGCGAAGTAAAATATTTTTTATAGCGTTACATAGGGTTGCGGTACCTATATCATTTTAAGGATAAGTAGGAATATAGTCCAAAAATATTTTTTTTTTAATTTTCCCCCTAAAATTGACGAAATGGGGGGCTTTCAAAGTGGCGATTTTCTAACGTCCAAAGTTGACATCAGAACTCTCAATTTTCTGAAAGGCTGAGCCTGAAACTTATCAATTATTTGAATTATATCTTGTACATGAACAACAAATACTAAAATTAGATAAATATCATAAGGAAACGAAATTATTTAATTTTTAATGTGCTTCAGTATTATTAACAGAACTTCACAATTATGTGAATAGATGGCGCTGTGTACAAGTTTATGGGTACCGTGAGGTCTCAGTTCGGGGCGAACCACTAGTACTAATAACTTGTTCAGCATATGGAAATATTCTAAAGAGAATCTAAGTTTATTTTATCTCATATCATGTGATAGGTTGAAAATCTTCGAAAAAACTCGAACAATAAATGTGAATTGTCTTTGGTTTCCCAAATTTTGATTTTGTTGTTCAAAACTCATTAAAGTCAAATTAAAAAATCATTACCTGGACAAACGACACAGGCAATCCGTAGATGTCGACATTTTGTAAAAATTAATGTTTTTGTGTTCTTTCATTACCTATGCATTGGTGCATATTTGCAATTTTGTTGTAATATATACAGTTTTTGTTGGCACTTGAGTAAAGGTTTCTCATATAGTACCATCACCGGCCTATGTCGCAGGACAAGCTGAAGTTCACTTAAATTTTTTATAAAATATTTTATTCAGCAATAAAGGCTATGTGTTCTGGGTCTTCTCCGGTTGGCCCGTGAGGGCCAAGCGGGGGTACGGGCCTCGAGGCTAAGCCTCCTTTACTATATATAAAGGCTATGATTATCATTATTATATAGTACCATCAACGTACAATAGGTGGCGCTCGTTTGATTTGTTCCAATTAAGTATCTAATTTCGTAATAATAAATAATAAAAACTTTATTTAGAAACATTAACCTAGGTCTTTAAAAAATTCGTAATGCCTCTGTATTGAGCTAAGAGATGGCTATAATAGAGATATCTAGCAGGTCTCTACTAGATGCCGCTAGCAGTCGCTACATTGCGGTTTTTTTTGAAGATCCATTATATGTAATTTCAATGATTATAAGTGTAAAAATATTTTGTATTAATTATACTTTCAGGAGGAAAGAGGATCTCCAAGTGTAAGAACGGAAGCTGGCGAGAGGACAGAGAATGGACCGCGGCCGCCCTCAAGATCTGGCTCTTCATCGAGTCGGTCCACACCTAAAAGCTCGAAAGACGTAAGAATTTAAGAATATTTACACATTTAGGGCTTTCTAATTAATCAAAAATCATCTCAATTTCACATATTCATACTAATAAATCATTTTATTTAAAAAACTCATGCGCGTGTTTCAAAGAGATTCGATAATTTTTTGACCAACTACCACCAACTCCTGACTCATTTATTGACTGACTTATCAACGTACAGCAGAAACTCTTGGACCTAGAATAGGCAAGGAATGAGGTCAGGTTTTTCGAAATCCCCACGGAAGTTCGCCGCAGACGGTGTATTTTATAAGCGCTAACCAAAGCGAAAATAGTCTCGTTGATATCACTATTGTCGACTGTTCTTACCAAGCTTATTAAAAATTTATCCTTTTTTTCATAAATATTGATAAAAATGCATGGTATTTGCAGGAAAAGCCCGGCACGCCAGGGGCAAAAAACCGAGCGCCCACACCAACAGGTCGATACGCGTTTCCAGCTTACGCAGGATATAATAGGCCTCCTTTGCCGTACGACGGACAAATGGCCCGGACCAATGGCATGCCGCCCGCTAAACCGTAAGCAATACAAACATTGTGGCCGATTCTGTATAAAACAATCTCTAAACTAAACTAAAATGGCAGCTTTAAATCTAGTTCTGTCCCTTTCCGCAAGGAGTATTATGAAAGGGTTAGCAATATTTGTAATGCTCTACTTTTAGTTTAGTTTAGAGATTGTGCACTACAGAATCAGCCCCAATAAGGGACTATAATATACACTTGTCCATACAAAACAGAGATACATACACATCTTTCCAGTTGCGTGAAACTGAATAGATGCGTCGTCATAGAAGCCTCTTTTGTATGGAAACAAGTTGAATCGGGCTGAATCGAGCTTAATGAGTGTAATTAGTATCTTAAACTTTATTAAGTCACACCAGCAGATTTGAAGGGAGTTCCTGCATCTCTGCTGGTTAGTATTTATGCTCTAGTTGGTACTGTTGACATAAACTTTAAGATGCAACCTCTGGTATAAAACTCTACATTTCCTCACTTCCATAGCTTTCAAATTAATGGCACCTTTTGATACAATTAACTCCATAATAGTACCAGGCTAGCATAATTGCCTCCTCCCAATGTTGCCGCAGACATTTTGTAGGTCCGATAATTGGACCGAAAATCGACCACCGATTGTCTGACGCAGTTCGTACCAATTAATAGACCCATCGCCTAGTAAATGAATCACCCACTGTGAATGTTCAAGGACAGAGCTCTTTTTACGTGGCAACTTTAAGTACCAGGGTAGCATAAAACGCAGGGGTCGTAAACATTTTCCAAATATTTCTTTCAGTGCGTATTCATACCACACGTGCGGCGGTCCGCTCCAGCCTGTACCCTTCCCGGCGGACGCGCTCGTCGGGCCAGGAATCCCGCGGGGCGCGCGAGTCGTGGCCGCGCTACCTCACGGCGAGGTCGTGTGTGCCGTGGCCCTATCGCTGGGTAACGGCGCGAGACACGCGTACACCGGGGGCAAGGGTTGTGTGAAACTGTGGGACATCACCAACCCGGGCTCGCCCGCGACCCTAGAGCCACTGTCGCAACTGGATTGTTTGGTGAGTTGTTTGTACAGGGTTAATTAAATAAAACGAATAATCTACTAAGGGTAGCTTCTATACATAATACTGAACAATTTCTGTTTAGTTACTACATTTTTCGGTTTGATTTCCCGCATATTTAAAATGGCCGCCAATGACCAATGGACGCCCTTTTCGCCCGCATTTGTAGAGGTACTCATATAACTACGATCTAGCTTAACTATAGTTCACTCGCGAGTTGTATGCAGAGCTTATGTATGTGTCACCATACATAAGCTCTGCATTCAACTCGCGCGCGAACTGTACTTAATTAGCTAATGAGAAGTTTTTTTTAACCAAAACTTATAATTACCAGGAACATGATATTGTTTTAAAAAAAATCTTGGTTGGTTGGTTTACTTTAACGGCGCGTAAAGGATACATCCTCAAGGTTTTTGGGTAAAAGTACACACAGATTTTTTCTATTTTCAACTAATACTGACCTCTCATGTTGCGTATGACCACGTTTCCACGTTTTTACTTACCTTAACTTATTCCCTTTCCAGCAAAGGGACAACTACATAAGATCAGTGAAGCTACTTCCGGACGGGCGGACGTTGCTAGTGGGCGGTGAAGCGTCCAACCTATCAATATGGGACCTATCATCGCCTACGCCGAGGATGAGAGCGGAACTAACCTCGTCCGCGCCTGCGTGCTATGCTCTCGCTATCAGTCCGGATTCCAAGGTAAAGGCAACAAGCTATAATAAGGATGATGACAACTCAATCAAATCAGCAACTCTTTATCAAACTTAAAAATGCACTTCTAGTATGGAAGATGTATGAAATTCACAGTTGTGACGTCATAAAATTTCAACGCACTTTTTTTCTTTAATTTATATTTTAAAACTAGCTGATGCCCGCGACTTCGTCCGCGTGGATTAAGGTTTTTCGGTTCCCGCGGGAACTCTTTAATTTTCCGGGATAAAAAGTAGCCTATGTGCTATTCCAGACTATAATCTATCTCTGTGCCAAATTTCATCCAGATCCGTTCATCCGTTGGAGCGTGATTGAGTAACAAACATACATCCATACATCCATCGATCCAAACTTTCGCATTTATAATATTTATTTGATGGTTATCAAACTTAAAACTAATCAAGGATGTGAATTTTAGGTCTTTTGGGAGATCCTATATTTAAAAATCAGTTTTTAAATTTATTTTTGATATAGACATCATCCCTATTAACTAGCTGATGCCTGCAACTTCGTCCAAGTGGTTTAAGTTTTGTGCGGTGTGCAAACTCATAGGTTTGTCATAGGTTTTGTTACCTATTTAACGGACAAACATGCAAAATTTTTGTATCATGACTAGCTACCTCGCGACTTCGTCCGTGTGGATTAAGTTTTTTAAGTTTTTAGCCTGTGGTGGTAGCCTCTAGTTAGTATTTTCGTCGATCATTGATTCGTACATCTCTATATTCGAAATTGTTTCGTGACGTTCTCATCACCCGTCATAACTGGTAATAGAGAGACTGCAGTTTTAGCTCAAACTTCTCCATGATGATAGGTGCACTTGGATACTCTAGCTCGAAAAACAATTTGAGTGAGAAAAAGTATTTTGAATTTAGAACACTGGATTGGGCATTTCTTCCTCGAAACATAAAGAATCAGTTAGTATTTTCTCGCTATTGTGGCGAAAAGTTGTATGTATCACGATCGATAGCAAAGTTTTGTTTCTTGAGCCTTTTAAATCCCTCAGGATTCTAACTTTACTCTTGTGATTCTATTATAGAATCCTTCGCTCGCTGGGATTCAATTTAAGCACTTGAAACTAAAACAAACTTTGCTATGTTGTTGAACAAATAACTAAAATACCATGTTCATATCATTGTATAACTGTTCATAACAAATGTTTCCTTGCCATGTTCAAGGAATTCAACGTCAACTTTCATTCTAAAAATTGCAGGTATGCTTCAGTTGCTGTTCAGATGGTAACATAGCTGTATGGGATCTCCACAATCAAACGTTAGTTAGGCAATTCCAAGGTAAGAATTAATTATTATTATAATACTAGGTTACCTTTGATTTTGAAAAGTGACCTATGTCCATGCATAGGGTGCAAACTAATCCTGTGACAAATTTCGTTAAAATCGCCTGAGCGGTGGAAAGCTAACAAATAGGGTGGGTATACTTTAGAATTCATAAAGTTCCGGATTTTATATACTTCTGTATGTGGATTAAAGTATTGAAAAATCTTGTGGGCACTGTTTGATTTTCGAGGATAAAAGTAGCATGTGTTTCTGTGGGATCTCTATGCCAAATTTCATCAAAATTGGTTTAACATCAGCTGTTCAACCGTACTCGTAAAAGTGTAACACACAGGCAGATATAATTTCGTATTTTTAGTATTTAAGAAGTAAGTAGTTAGTAAAGACTAATAGTTTTGCTAACTTAATTCACTATAATGTGTAAAATATACGTATCTTATGCATTGACTTACCAATACCTTAGACGCACCATCGAAACTCAAAAAAACGGCACGGTCAAATTGTGCACAAATAGACATTGTGAACAATTTTCGCCTCAGTCGCGCATGAGTGAGTAAACTAGGCAACAAAATGTCGTATGTGTCGAATTGTTATTACAAAATTGAACCCTAAATATAAAGCTATATGGTTGGTTTTTGTGAACCGTTTGGTGTCTCATTCTATATTATCTATAGCTGTGTTTGTATAAGCGATTGTGGACGCTTTTTGAGTATTAATTTGTAGGTAATGTTGCATCCTTAGTTGGTAAATCGATGATCTTATGCTTTAAAATATTAATTGTAGGTCACACGGACGGCGCATCGTGTATAGACATAAGTCCAGACGGTACAAGGTTATGGACGGGTGGCCTAGACAACACAGTGCGATCCTGGGACTTGCGGGAAGGAAGACAGTTGCATCAGCACGATTTCAACAGTCAGATCTTCTCGCTAGGATACTGTCCTACTGGTGAGTCACGCTTGTACTATTAGGTATAAGTCCATGTTTATTTTACACTAGCTGATGCCCGCGACTTCGTCCGCGTGGATCGATGTTTTTCGGTTTCCGCGGGAATACCTTAATTTTCCAGGATAAAAAGTAGCCTATGTGTTATTCCAGACTATAATCTATCTCTGTGCCAAATTTCATCCAGATCCGTTCAGCCATTGGGGCGTGATTGAGTAACAAACATCCATACATCCATACATCCATCCAAACTTTTGCATTTATAATATTTATTTGATAATTAAGTTATTTACACTAAGCCAATTAGATAAGTCTTGTAAAGCTTTATTTATTTCTTGTTCTTGTGTCTTTATATTTTTACTTTTTATTGTTTTATCATCCGCAAATAATACACAAGGATAAGTGATCACTGTTGTAATGTCATTTATGTACATTAGAAAAAGGAATGGTCCTAGTATACTTCCCTGTGGAACTCCCCTTTTATTACATTTTATTAGTAAAGATTTATACATATACTTCTTTAGTATTATTTTCTATTTTAGCAATCATTACATTTTAGTAGAGATCTATAGAGTTTTCTATTTTAGCAAGTTCAGTGCTTATTGACCTGTCATTTGAATATGACTTGAACCACTCATATGCTTTTCTTCGGACACCATATTATGTATAGGCTTATTGTTATTTCCGGTCGCAGGTTCGTGGCTGGCGGTGGGCATGGAGAACTCGCACGTGGAGGTGCTGCATGCGGGCAAGCCGGACCGCTACCAGCTGGTGCTGCACGAGTCGTGCGTGCTGTCGCTGCGGTTCGCGGCCGCGGGCAAGTGGTTCGTGTCCACCGGCAAGGACAACCTGCTCAACGCGTGGCGGACGCCCTACGGCGCGAGCATATTCCAGGTGAAACACTAAGAAGGGATAGCAATATCCCTAGATATATAGAGCTGTCATTTTAGTTTAGTTTAGAGATTGTGCTACACAGAATAATTTGGCCCCCTTAGTTCCCTAACTGATTATAGTTAAGAGTTCCCCTAGTTAAGTCCCAAAAAAATAAATAAGAGGTAGAGCCTTCAATGGAAGGACGGCCTCACGCGCCATGGATACTCATAATATCTGCTCATAGCTCTCGCAGCTGATCGCATGATAGAGGGGATAAAAAAAATATAAAGAAAAACAGATTTATTTCAACATACATTATTAACAAATAATTGTGACTGAGGCCTTCTGTTAAGCATAAGAATACCTGTGTCAGAAGGCCTAAATAAGGTAAATACCCCAAACTTGACTCAAGTGATATTTTATGCTCTAAAGCTCTAAAGCTTTAGAGCATAAAATATCACTTGATTGATGAAGCCTTGTTGTTTTGCGCTAAGACATTGGGGCTGATTCTGTAGTGCACAATCTCTAAACGAAACTAAAATGGCAGCTTTAAATCTAGTTCTGTCCCTTTCCGTAGGGAGTTAGCAATATTTGTAATGCTCTAATTTTAGTTTAGTTTAGAGATTGTGCACTACAGAATCAGCCCCATTGTGTCTTAAGTCGTCTCTTTTGTGAGTGCTTCGCATTCTATATCGTTGGCTACTGTTGTCCACCACGTGGCTACAGGGCACCCACATATTATTGAATCTTATCATACTAATATTATAAATGTGAAAGTGTGTTTGTTTGTTGGTTTGTCCTTCAATCACGCCGCAACGGAGCAACGGATCGACGTGATTTTTGGCATGGGTATAGTTAAGGACCTGGAGAGTGACATAGGCTACTTTTTTTCCCTGAAAATTAAGCAGTTCCCACAAGAATAAAAACTTAAACCACGCAGACGAAGTCGCGGGCATCAGCTAGTAATAATATAAACAAGCACACTAATTTCGTATCTTTTGTTTCCAGACTAAAGAATCATCATCGGTGCTCAGTTGTGATATATCAGCGGACGATAAGTTTATAGTGACAGGCTCAGGTGATAAGAAAGCGACAGTGTACGAAGTGATGTACTGATAAAGTGAAGTGCAATGAAGTGATATAAGTGAAGTGTAAATCTCATTTGGCGGTTAAGACGGGTTTCATACTGTCCAACGGGGGTCACATGAGTGTGACTGTGGGTGGAAATAAATGGTCTATCACATGGAAAGCAGTTTTATTTAATCCTGTAATATTATGAGCAGTTTTATTTATGTTGCAACAAGAATCTAAATCTCTCCTGATGGTGAATGACGATGCAGTGTAAGATGGTAGCGGGCTAACCTGTTAGGGGCATGGCAGTTATATTAAACCCATACCCCTATTCGGTTTCTACACGGCATCGTACCGGAACGCTAAATCGCTTGGCGACATGTCTTTGCCGGTAGGATGGTAACTAGCCACGGCCGAAGCCTCCCACCAGGCCAGACCAGGGAAAATTCAGAAATTATAAATTCCCAAATTGACACTGCCGGGGATCGAACCCGGGACTTCCGCACGTTAAGACAGCAGCGCTCAACACTGCGCCACGGAGGTCGTCGAATATCGCGCGCATATTCATCTTAGTGCGCGCGACTTCGTCTGCGTCGATTTTGAGTTGCTGGGATAAAACGTAGCCCATCCAAGCAACGACCACAATTTACATCAATGAATAAAGAAATAAGTTCCATATTCATTGATTTACATAGACGGGCCCTGTCAAATAAAGAATGTGGACTTATTTTACTAACGCCATCTAATCTGAAAAGCGGGACAGCGCTATGGCGGGGACATAGACGAGCTTATACAGGTGTGGAGCGCGCTCTACAGGTCGGACTCCCAATTTTTTTATATGAAAGGGCCCATCTAGTACTTTATATCGATGAGCCCATCATATCCATATAAGGGTGCGTTAGTATAAGGGTGCGTTCCGAAATACACTGAGAGCACTGGAAGTCCCCAGTAAAGAGCACTGCCAGTGCTCGCAGTGCTTATAACGGAACACACACTAAGTGTTCTGTGCGAAATACACTGAGAGCACTGGAAGTCCCCAGTAAAGAGCACTGCCAGTGCTCGCAGTGCTTATAACGGAACACACACGTCAGGTCTGTCAGTGTCAGAATGACAGTTATTTATTGACGTAACAATCTCGGAAGTTGATTTCGGAATTCGGTGTTGATTTTGGCTGTGTTCCGTTATAGACTGCGAGCACTGTTCAGTGCTCTTTACTGTGGAGAAATTCGTTCCGTTATAACTGACAGTAAACTGCTGCAGTATCTTATGGAAATATATGACGTCATTAATCGACGCCATCTTTGTACTGTGAGCACTGCCGAGCGATCGCGTAACTTCTGCATCAATCATTGATACATCGCAATCACCTCTGATTGGTTAACACTCTTCCACTATTGGACATAATCCGTTGACGCAGCAAGAATGCCATAAATTCAGCCAATTACAACAATTGATACTGTAACAATGATTGATGCAGAAGTTACGCGATCGCTCGGCTGGCGTTTTCGAGGTAAGGTGCTCTCAGTGCTGACAGCGTTCCGTTTTAAGCAGTACCCAGTATGTAACTATAAAGGAACGGCTTAGCAGTGTACCACAGAGTACTTTTTATATACGGGAACAGTGTAGAGGTGGTTAATATAACACGTAACGCAATATGATAACGCGTTATTGTTCCATAACGGGATAACGAGTTATGTGAGGAGCCGCCATGAATTTACGGCGTTATGAATATCACGCGATCGCGCGCGGTGCCTCGTAATGAGTCGTAACGTAATAACACTAATAACGTTGTAACGGCGCCCGCCTGTCGGTAGCGCGCTGCCGCTGGCCGATGGTTATATTGGTTAGTCTCGCGTAACGCGCTGTTGTGAGTGAACGTCATCGTTGCGTGTTACGAAATTTAGCGTGTTGCAAGACATATCGCGCCTGCCGGCCGCTCACATGTTTTCTTATAACAAGCGCGTTATAACATAGCGTATTTAAAAGCATGTTAAAAATGTATAGTTTATAGTCCGTAGCGTGTTATGGATTTATAACAGTTTTGAACAACTCTAGAACAGTGTACTAAAGTGACGTCACACCTTACAGTGCTCGCAGTGTATTTCGGAACACAGCCTTTGTAAATTTGTTTACGTATTTTACAGTGTTTTTTTCTAAATCTCAAATAATTTATAATAAACTCTATGAGTGAGAATCTTTAACATGCAGCAACCAAATTTACTGGTTATAGTCCCAGAACAACTATTCCAAACACATTCCATAAGTGATATAGATCAAGTGCAAAAGAAACTGCAGTATGAAATCGAGAGGAAAAGGGAGGAATTACGGGCCATGGTCGGGTAAGTAAACGATATATTTTGATAAATACATTGCAAATGTTCTAACAGCAGTTCATAAGACAAATAAGCCAGTAAAAACAAAGTTTTAAGGCCCCAAACCTTCTTGTAAGTTACTTAATATGAATTTGCAGTTCTTAATCAGATATTTCACGATATTTTGCTGTTATTAATAATAACTGAGATTACTTGCATTGAATGTAAATGCCAAGAGATTGGGCTAGAAGGAACTAAGCTAAAAATATAGTAATTAATTTGTTTTTATTCCCAACATAGTTTGTTGGGTCTTCTGTTACACCTATGGATGGAATTTTGGAATATAAATTTTTATTTTGTATCATTTTACTTATCCAATAACTTCAGGGAAAGGTATAGAGACCTTATCCATGCAGCAGACACTATAGAAGATATGAAAGTTACAACTGGCAGCACTTTGAACCACATCAATGACATGATGGTCGCTTGTAAGAACTTGCATGACACACATTTAGTGGGCTTCAAGATACAAGACAAACATGTGCAGAGGTAAATTATTATCAAATAAATATTATAAATGCGAAAGTTTGGATGGATGGATGTATGGATGTATGTTTGTTACTCAATCACGCTCCAACGGATGAACGGATCTGGATGAAATTTGGCACAGAGATAGATTATAGTCTGGAATAGCACATAGGCTACTTTTTATCCCGGAAAATTAAAGAGTTCCCGCGGGAACCGAAAAACCTCAATCCACGCGGACGAAGTCGCGGGCATTAGCTAGTAATATTATATTAATCAAATAAATATTATAAATGCAAAAGTTTGGATGGATGTATGGATGGATGTTTGTTACTCAATCACGCTCTAACGGCTGAACGGATCTGGATGAAATTTGGCACAGAGATAGATTGTAGACTGGAATAGCACATAGGCTACTTTTTATCCCGGAAAATTAAAGAGTTCTCGCGGGAATCGAAAAACCTTAATCCACGCGGACGAAGTCGCGGGCATCAGCTAGTTACTTTTATAATTTTTTTATTAAAATAAAAAATAGCACAAATAACTATATTTGACTACTTCCTTAGCTTGGAAAGAAACATATTATCAAGCTTTTTGGTTTAAGTAATTATTTTCAAAAACAATACTTACCTACTTAATTCTTTTATTTTAGATTGCAAAAGTAAGTTTGCTATCAAATTCAAATGTTTTTATTCAAATAAACTACGAGTGCTTTTGAATTGTTGAGTGAATCTACCACTGGTTCAGAATTCCTACTAAGAAAGATGGAGAGCAAATAACTTGGCGATTGCTCTTTAAAAAAAAAGAATAATTTACAATCATAATTCATGGTTAAATAGAAAGTAACAGCAGTCCCTAGTATTGCTGGAGCAAATCCACTCTCTTATATCAATTACATAATCTTCAACAGTATAATAAGCTTTTTTTAGGAGCATTAAGTAAATTGTAATGCTCTTGAAAAAAGCATTGCAAATGTTTACTGCTGATTACATAGATTTTTCTGTAAAGTAACCTTTTGATATAATTTTGACTTATCTAAGGTTGCCTAGTTCCATTTGCATTGCTCAAAGGTTCATAACTATTTGGTTATGAACCTTTGAGCAATGTAAATTGTATTTGGCATAACTAGTTCGGTCTTTTCATCCACCCACTTCCCACCACCTTGTGCTTACTGGTCTCCACTCCAGAACACATTTGACCTATCGGCCATCGGTCCTGAGCCGTCAGTACAAAGATGTGAACAGTTACAAATAATAATTCTTTGACTTATAGTTCTCAGATACATGTGGATCCAGTGCATTCAATATCAGTACAAATAAAACTGTTGATGGAAATACCTGAGAAGATTTGGAAATGTATGGGCAATAATGATTTTGTAAAGGCTGCTCAATTGTTTATAATGGCAAGGCATATTAACACAGGTATGTTCAACTTTTAAGATGTATCTTTTAAATTATTTGCTGGGTCTTAACACTCAGTAGAATTTGTTTTCCTAACCCATGGTATACTCCTACTCCTGAAGACATACTTAGTAGATGTTAAGTGTGCTGTGTCTTATTAGTGGGAGGTTTGGTCCCCGGTAGGGTTGATTTGAGAATTAATAATTTCTGATTTGTTTCTTTGTTTGTTGTTGTTGATTTTATTTATTAATTAATTAATAATTCTAATCAGCCAAGAATCACAAAGATTCAAGTAATAATTTGTAATAGATTTTATTTTATTTATTTATTATTATAAGTATAGATAAGCTTGTGTCGGACAATAAAATATTTTTGAACAGTAAATGCCAGTATTCTATTCCCTGGTTCTATTTGCTAGTCCGTGTGCCCTTTGCTTGTGTTGGACAATAAAATATTTTTGAACAGTAAATGCCAGTATTCTATTCCCTGGTTCTATTTGCTAGTCCGTGTGCCCTTTGGCAAAAGCCTCCTCCAATCCTTTCCAATGATTCCTATTAGCTGCTCGTCTCGTCCATGTTCTTCCAGCTGTAGCCTCAATTTCGTCTTGCCATCTCTTGTTTTGTCGCCCCTTCCTCCTCTTTCCCTCTCTAGGGTACCAAACCAAGAGTTAATAAGTTATTTCTAAATATAATAGAATCATGGCACAATATTCACAAGTTGCTTATAAAATACAGACATACAATAATCAAGTTTTTTTTTCTTTGTTAGGTCTACAACTACATATCGGTGGCAATAATCCAAAGCCAGGCATGCAATCTTTACAGCGGATGGTCCAACAGCAGTGGCATTCCATTGCCAACTTGAGCCAAACCATAGTTGATATGTGCCGGCAGAAACTGCAAGATGTTGACATTAGTGTTGAGGTAAATGGAAAAAAATTACTAAATATTGACTAATATTATAAACTAGCTGATGCCCGCGATTTCGTTCGCGTGGTTGAATTTTTTTTTGATTTCTGCGGGAACTCCTTAATTTTCCGGGATAAAAAGCCTACCCTATGACACTCCAGGTCCTCAACTATACCCATGCCAAAAATCACGTCGATCCGTTGCTCCGTTGCGGCGTGATTGAAGGACAAACCAACAAACCACAAACAAACACACTTTCGCATTTATATTTATTTATTTATTTGGACAACCAAAAATTGTTACATTAAAAAAACCTTAAAAACTAGACACATTTAGGACACTTGTTAAATGCACAATTTATTGAAGGTGCCACATCATTCAGTAAAGAAAAGAAAAATATTAGTATGATGTTTGGAAGTATGGATGTATGGATGGATGTTTGTTGCTCACTCACGCCAGAATGGCTGAACGGATCTGGATGTAATTTGGCACAGTAATAGATTATAGTCTAGAATAACACAAAGGCTACTTTTTATCCCAGAAAATTAAAGAGTTCCCTCGGGAACCAAGAAACCTCAATCCACGGGGATGAAGTCGCGGCCATCAGTTACTAATGTTATAAATTGTCTATTCACTCTTCTTTTGACAGTACCAAATGTGATTTTTTCTTTCTTTCAATTACAGGTAGCGTGTTCATGTCTAATAGGCCTGTACTTACTGGACCCACAGCCCATAGTCCAACTCCTAAACACGCTAATAGACGTTCACAGCAATACCAGTCTGAAAGCCACCTTACAATTCGACCTCGCACAAATACTAGAGGGCGATGTCAAAGCACAGATTAAAAAGAAGATTGTCAATGGTGTCAAAATTGTTTTGAAGACCGTTGAGTTGGTCTATGCTTGTTTTGTGGGTAGGTATTAAAAAAAAATCTATAATTAATTAATATTATAGACTAGCCGATGCCCGCGACTTCGTCCGCGTGGTTTAAGTTTTTTTAATTCTCGGGAACTCCTTATTTTTCCGGGATAAAAAGTAGCCTATGTCACTCTAGGTTCTCAACCATACCCATGCCAAAAACCAGGCCGATCCGTTGCTCTGTTGCGGCGTGATTGAAGGACAAACCAACAAATATAAACCAACAAACCAACAAACAAACACACTTTCGCATTTATAATATTAGTATGATATTAGTATGATCTTCACATGTTGAGAAAGCTGAGAGTTGATTATATTTAATGTTTTCAGATATAGCAACACAGAACGATCACATTAAATTTTTTTTAGGTTTTCCGCCTTTCCGGTTAATTGCTTTAGAGATTGGGGCTGATTCTGTGGTACACAATCTCTAAACTAAACTAAAATAACAGTATTAAAAATATTACTAACCGTTTCATAATATTCCTTGCGGAAAAGGACAGAACAAGATTTAACGCTGTAACTTTAGTTTAGAGATTGTGTTATACAAAATTGCCTCATTGTGAATTGTTGTACACAATCTCTAAACTAAATTGACAGTTCTAAATCTAGTGCTGTCCCTTTCTGCAGGAAGTATTATTTAAGGGAGAGCAATATTATGTCGTTTTAGTTTAGGATGTGTACAAAAGAGTAAGCTGAATTTTTAAACATTCTGATTCGTATTTCATATAGAGAAGGAGGGAGGAGCAGTGTTAGATAAACTAAGAGATCTCTACAGAACAGATGCCCAACCGTTATTGGAATTGGTGCAATTTAGCGACCCTAGCGCCATAAGATTATTGCCGTCTGCTCTGACTAATTACAGGTAATTCAATAGTTATTAGTTATACTTACAAATAATAATATATTAATAAAACCGGCCAAGTGCGAGTCGGACTCGCACACCGAGGGTTCCGTGTAAACCTGTAGTAAGTTTTACGATTTATGACGTATTAAAAACAAGACGAAATGAACCGCAAAACTAACTTAGTTTGTAGAGGTTTATTGTTAATATCAAAAAATTACGTTTGTTGTATGGGAGCCCCCCTTTAATATTTACCCCCCCTATTTAATTATTTATTTTGAAAGGTAATATACAAGTTAATATTCTGTGAAAATTTGAACCGTCTACCTGTTACCGTTTTTAATATTGAGCAAAAAAATACGAAAAAAACACGTTTATTGTATGGGGACCCCCCTTAATATATATATTTTTTTAATTTTTAGTATTTGTTGTTATAGCGGCAACGGAAATACATCATTTGTGAAAATTTCAGCTTTCTAGCTATCATGGTTTATGAGATACAGCCTGGAGACAGACAGACAGACAGACAGCGGAGTCTTAGTAATAGGGTCCCGTTTTTACCCTTTGGGTACGGAACCCTAAAAACTAGACGATGACCTCGCTTGCTTCAACTGTTTCTTCTTGCGTCGCATTGCTAGTGTTGAAGGAACTAGAAGTTTAATTCGTTATAATCCACCACAGTATACAAATCTCTGTGGTACAGTGTGTATCTTGCACTTGTAGCTTGCGATATTTACCGCCTAGTAAGCATTGCTGGTGTGTGCGAACCCCCGAATTATAAATTTGACAACTAGTCAAATCTTTTTTTTTGTGATTAATTTAATTTAGAGGAATCTCCCAAAAGTCGTAATATCCACGTCCCCTGTCAGTTTTATGTTTGAAAACCATTTCTAAAAATCATTTGAAAACTATCGATTGAAGTAAAAAAGTGCGTCGAATTTTGATTTATTCATTTAAAAATGTTTTAGACATTTTGACGTTTGAAAAAAAGTTGCTGGTTTGACTTGTTGCCAAATACCCAATTATATTGTTTTGTAGGTTATCTCCAACCAAAGAACTGCAACCCTTAGATAAGAAAGAAATAACGGACAGCGTACAGAAGTGGAGTGTTTGGGTGAAGTCCTTCATAAGCGAAAACGTGCACGCACTCTTACAAAACGTCAACCGTGTCAAAGTGTTGCACGAAATTAGGGAGGAGACCTTCAAAATCGGTAAGTAATTATTCCATTTTTTTTTATGTGTAAACAAAACTTATTAAAACACAAATGCCCACACAAACACACAAAGGCTGTATGAGTTTTAAAAAAAATTACAGGTAGTGTCACTCAGGATGACCAGCAAAGTTTTTGGAAATCAAGCTATGGAACCCTACTTTTGACAAGCTTTTATTTAACTTGCAATGTCTGTTTGTTTGTTTGTTTAGGCCAAATCTTACAACTGAATTTTAAAACAGTTAGGTATCCCTATTGAGCTGAAATTTTGCATACACGATTAGTTTGGAGGACAATGCATGGTCAGTTAAGTGACGTCATTCTGAATCTAATATGGCGGACTAGTTATTTTTATGCACCGTCATGATATGGGTATGTATTAAAAGCTTGCTGAGAAGAATACGAAAAATAAAATAACGTCACACTATACATATAACATGGCGGGGCATAAAAACTTGTTTTTTAATGATTTAAGACTTATTATTGAATATTATTTTCCAGAATCCCCACCAAACTGGAGCTCGATATGCGAATCATTAGCCATACCGGAAGTGCATGTATGGTGCCACTATTTCCAACCGTTACTCACGGCGCGAGTCAAAACGATCATAGACAACCGATGGCAGAAAGTCTATGACTCTTTTAAGACCCAGTTGCTTATAGACTTGACCAGGGTGTCTTCAGACAGCGAGGTGGAAAAGGAGGCGGATATAAACTGGTTCGTGTGGAAGGACCTTATTGGCGATACTATCATTGAGTCTAGGAATGAAGTGATCAGCGTTATGAATAAATTGATGAAAGGTAACCGCTCGAGGTACCGAGCTTTGCTCGGTTTTTTTTTATCGGTAAATCGTGCTTTTTGGAAATTATATTGAATTAATAAATTATATTTTATTTTTATAAATAAAATATTACCTATATTATATTATAAAAAAACTAAAAGAAATAATCGGACTGGACTCGAACCGGGGTCTTCTGGTTTCAGGACCGACCTGTTTCCCACCTAACCTATTATAACATTATACATGATGGCGAAATTTACCTTCGTATTCTAATGATATTCTAGCAGTTTTTCATTGCCTGAAAACACGGACACAACGACATTTTCTAAAAATGAATCCTAGCTAGATCGATTTATCGCCCTCGAAACCCTCCGCATGCTAAATTTCATGAAAATAGTTGGAGCCGTTTCCGAGATTCAGATTATATAATATATTATATACACAAGAATTGCTCGTTTAAAGTATTAATAATAATAATAATATAGATTTCGACTATTTTTCGGTCGCGATGGTATGTGGTGTGGTTTTATAAGTGGGAGTTCCCAGATTCGGTTCTCGGCAGGGAGAATTTGGGAATAAACAATTGGCTATTTGACAACTAGTTGAGTTTTTTAAATTCCCACGGGAACTTCTTAATTTTCCGGGATAAAAAGAATCCTATGTCACTCTCCAGGTCCTCAACTATACCCATGCCAAAAATCACGTCGATCCGTTGCTCCTTTGCGGCGTGATTGAAGGACAAACCAACAAACCAACAAACAAACACACTTTCGCATTAATAATATTAGTATGATATTTCCATTACTGTTCTAAGGTATGGCCCGTCAAGACCGTGGTTTCACTCCAAACCTAGAAAAGCTCTGCCAAAGCCTCGATGAAGAACTGCAGAAACTTCTAGAAGACTTGAAAGAGTATTTGTACGAAGAGAGAAAGAGTAGAGAGAAGTTGTTCGCGTACGACGAAGAAGAAGATTCGCAGCAAATGTTTGTTGATAGAGTTGACATTGAACAGTACTTGAGAGACACTTCGGATAAGAATATACGGAGGTTAGTAAGCTAAACTCACTCTTTTATTATATAATAGTTGATGCCCGCGACAAAATTTCATCAAAATTGGTTGAAGATATGGCGCGTAGCAGAGAGACAGACAGACAGATATACTTTCGTATTTATCATAATACTAGCTGATGCCCGCGACTTCGTCCGCGTGGATTGAGGTTTTTCGGTTCCCGCGGGAACTCTTTAATTTTCCGGGATAAAAAGTAGCCTATGTGCTATTCCAGACTATAATCTATCTCTGTGCCAAATTTCATCCAGATCCGTTCATCCGTTGGAGCGTGATTGAGTAACAAACATACATCCATACATCCAAACTTTCGCATTTATAATATTTATTTGATATTTGATTTGATTATAGTACGGATTTCAATCTGTTTTCAAACGCAACGTCTCAATTCTATACATTTTAATTATAGCAATAATTCGTTGTGGTTTTTTATCATACTAATCATGTTGATCACAAAACTTTGTTGCTTAAACTAAGCCACTATGGCATTGGAAGCGTTGCACTTGATCTCATTGCCTCTTATCTTGGTGATAGAACTCAGAGGGTATGCATAAACAATGTGAGGTCGGAGGGCTCGTCTGCATTAATGGGTGTCCCACAGGGCTCAATCTTGGGTCCTTTTCTATTTTTAGTGTATAAATGATTTGCCATACCATGTGAACAATGTTTGTGATATTGTATTGTTTGCTGACGACACATCGCTTATTTTTAAAGTTGATAGGAGTAAGGACAATTTTGACGATGTAAACAATGCAATATCACACGTATCACACTGGTTTACTGTCAATAATTTGTTACTGAATGCAAAGAAAACCAAGTGCTTAGAGTTTGTTTTACCTAATGTAAAGAATATCGATAAATCAATAATGTTAAATGGGGAAAAACTAAAAATGGAGAACTCCACAGTTTTCTTGGGGGTGACCTTGGATAATAAGCTTCAATGGGACGCTCATATAGAGACACTAGCGGGAAAACTTAGCTCGGCTGCTTTTGCTGTCAGGAAAATTAGACAGTTTACCGATATTGAAACGGCTAGGCTTGTCTACTTTGCCTACTTCCACAGTGTCATGTCGTATGGCATTTTATTGTGGGGCAGAGCAGCTGATATCCAAACAATTTTTATATTACAGAAAAGAGCTATCCGTTCTATTTATAAACTCGGATCACGCGAATCACTTCGTGACAAATTTAAAGAGATTGGTATACTTACGGTGCCTTCACAATACATTTACAATAATATAGTCTTTGTCAGGAAAAACATTAATCTTTATAAGCAAATAAGTGATACTCACAATCGATGTACTAGAAACCGCCATAAACTTGTAACAGCGTCATATCGTGTGCGCAAGGTGCAGAAATCCTTTGTGGGGTCGAGTATTCGCTTTTATAACATGGTACCAAAAGAGTTTCTGGAGTTGCCATTACATAAATTTAAAGACTGTGTTAAACAGCATCTGTTAAGTCGAGGGTATTATAGTATAGATGTTTTTCTCGATGACAAAGTTGCATGGAAGCAACCGGCTTCGCATCCAGCAACCCACAAGTCAGTGTGATACCTACTTGTTACGTAGCGTATGCATTTTATATTATATACAAATTGTGACATTTTTCTGTTTTTAAAAAGAGCAACTGCTGAGTTTCTTGCCGGCTCTTCTCAGTAGAATCAGCTTTCCGAACCGGTGGTAGATTCTTACGACTTATCATAAGTGGCACAAGTTGTCCTACATGAAATAAATCATTTCTATTTCTATTTCTATTTCTATTTCTAATAGAAGCAAATACTGGTTATCCATTTTTATTATACTTTTCACCTCTCATGCTCTAAAAAGATGTCATTATAGTTTGCACAATATACGTAATACAAGTGAATGTGACTACACATTTATTTGTTAATATCATCACGTGAAGATAAAGATCTTACTCCTACTACTAAAATGTAACAACAAAATGCCAAAAATATTATTAAAAATCGTTATTTATTTTATTTTCTCGCAGTCGAAGTAAAAAGTAGTGTTTACCACGGCACTAAAAGCAATTCTACTCGATTCTATAGCATACCTCGCCTAACCTAACCTAAACATCTCGTATGAAATGGTTCATTTTAGTCCCTTGATGAACAATCTACTATTATTTTGCCATTCACACGAATATTACCAAATAGTCGGCGCCATTACAGCGTGAACCATAGATCCATCTGTCACGCAATTACAGAGTACAATCGACCAGTAGCACCACAGATTCGACTAGTCAGAGCCGCAGAGCAACAATACCACTGTCTCTTTCAGAATGGACTTAACAATACCCTAATATACTTCTTTTTGTTTTTTGTGGATTTTATTACTGATCCTTATTTGCTTACTAGCTGATGCCCGCGACTTCGTCCGCGTGGATTGAGGTTTTTCGGTTCCCGCGGGAACTCTTTAATTTTCCGGGATAAAAAGTAGCCTATGTGCTATTCCAGACTATAATCTATCTCTGTGTCAAATTTCATCCAGATCCGTTCAGCCGTTGGAGCGTGATTGAGTAACAAACATCCATACATCCATCCAAACTTTCGCATTTATAATATTTATTTGATTACAGCATGCTCCAGTACATAAAGGCCTGTTTCGAGGAGCCAACCCTCCAATCGACGGATCTCCAAAAGAAAACCACCGCCATATACACCGCGCGTTTCATCCAAGCTACAACCAATCTCATGCCCAATTTACGCAAATGCTACATCAATGAGGAGCTTCCAACCGACGCCGAAATCAAGTGTTGGAACGACATTTGTGTTGTGTTGAAGAAGAATTGTGGTCTGTGCTGGGAGAAATGGTTGGCGATCGTTGATTTGAGAGTGAGGGAATTGACTGAGGGGTTGCCGCAAGAGTTCACGTTGGAAGCTAATATTGATTACTTGATGATGGTGAGACAAAATAATGTTCAATGTTTTTGAAGTGAAACTTCTTTAGAATCATGAAGGAACCAGAAGTTTAATTCGCTATAATCCGCGACAATAGGTAAATCTATGTGGTACAGTGTGTATCCCGCACTTATAGCCATCGATATTCACCACACCACAGAAATCCTCAAATTACTCTCAACGTATGTTTCACTCCGATACTGGAGCATCTTCAGGAGATGTTGACTCGACAATGCACGATTGTGGAGTGACCACAATCCAAAATCGTGCATTGTCTGTCTGGTATAATAACCTGTAATGTCAATTAATTTTTTAGATTTTGACAAAGTAAACATGAGTGTTTTATCATTTCACCATGTGGTGGCGTTACTAAAGCGATATAATGACATCACTTCCGTTTGAATTTACATTTTAGGAAAACCATTTTTAATTGTAAAAATCAATTGTTAATTTTTTTTTAAATTTTTATTAATAAATTATAGTAAACTATCCAAAAAAAAAATTGAAAAACATGCAACTTCTCTGTTATGAAACATGCTCGCGACTTTGTTCGCGTAAATTTAGGTGTTTTTGATTCACGCGGGAACTCTTTAATTTTCCGGGATAAAAAGTATGTCGATGTCCTTCCTCGGTATGCAACCTACCTCTGTATCCTCCCTGTCAATTCTTTTTTTCCCGTGCAGTCTTCAATAAGAAGGAAATATATTTTAAGTGAATAATGAAAAATTTGTTTGCACAGCAATGGGACATAATAAAAATCGAGGAAAAGGACGAAGAAGGAAATGCCATAGAATCAACTATAAAAGTCCCATCTGGTCCGTCTACGAAACTGCAAGAATACCTGTACTCCGTCAGCAGAATATTGGACGAAGTGATACCGCATACATTACCAACGGAAATACACACTGCTTTCATAGAGAAAACTATATCCATCACTTTTGCGCATTATAACAAAGTCATTCGGGAGAAAGAAACGGACATAAACCAGAGGTAACGCTTTGAATACCTGTATGAATTTCGTCTTTGTCTGTTTTCAATTTCCAAAATATGGCTTTTTCCAACCGATTCCGATAGAATGGTGTGCAAGTCTGTGGTATAATAGTGATGATGCCTATATCAAAAATAAATTATTTCTAACTGATTATTAAGTAGAGGGTCTTCCACAAGACCTAAAACTTACATCCTCGGTTAGTTTTAGGTTTATAAAGCATTTTAAAATATAGATTAAAGAAAAAAAGTGTGTTGAAATTCCATGACGTCACAACTGTGATTTTCATACAACTTCCATACTAGAAGTGCGTTTTTAAGTTTGATAAAGAGTTGCTGATTTGATTGAGTTGTCATCATCCCTATTGTATCTGTAATGCTCAGAAGGGCTGGAACCCAAAGCCGTAAAGCCAGTTAATAAAAAAAAAGGCAAACGTTATGAAGAATATACCTAGATAGTGTAATGACTATTGTTTCATTGCAACAAAAGCCACTAGATCGAGTGCGAACTGAACTTCACGCCTGCTACGCAAAGTATAAAGCAATGGCCACTCTCCATACCAAATTTCAACAAAATCGGTTGAACAGATGGGCCGTGAAAGCGTAGCAGACAGACAGACAGACACACTTTCGCATTTATAATATTATTATGGAAGTATGGATACTCTTCCCGTCCCACAATTTGCCTTGAGCTTTTCTTCCATGTTTTGGTGATTAAAAATAAACTCTTTCAGGTGTGCGCTTCAGCTGCTAATGGACGTGAGACATATGACGTTACTAATGGTGCCGCGAGAAAACAAAAGGGCCATAGAGTTCTCTCAGGATATATGCGAGTTTCTGCGGCAGAAGATCGACCCGTTCGATTACGACGTCTTCTACCCGTATATACAGACTAATTTGAAGAGATCAGTACAAAGAGTCCAGGTAACTACCCTCTTATAACAATAATATCAACCCAACTTTTTTTCTTTTTAAATTTTGGATAGAAGCAGGCATTACTTTGCGGAATTCCATGATAATCAAGGAACAAAATGCTTAATTCGCTATAATCCGACAAAACAGACAAATCTATGTGGTACAACGTGGTACAACAAGTCCAGTAGCCAGATAAGTTGGTGGGACTGTACCTTTTAATTAATGTTAATTGGGTATTTGACTACTAGTGAAATAAATTACTTTTTTAGTGATTATTGAATAAAGGATCTGCCAAAAGTCGTAATATCCACATCCCCTGCTAGTTTAGTGCTGAATAACCATTTTAAACTATCGATTAAAGTAAAAAAGTGCGTCGAACTTTGATGACGTCACAATTTAAAACTTCAATGAATGAACGAGAAGTTTAATTCGCTATAATCCGCCACAGTGCACTATTGCCATAACTCGACAATGCACGATGGATCGTGCATTGTCGAGTCAACATCTCCTGAAGATGCTCCGGTTTCGGAGTGAAACGTACGTTGAGAGTGATTTGGAAGATTTGTGTGGTGTGGTGCGGTGCCGGTGCGAATTGCTGGGTGGTGGGTGTTCGCATGCTATTGGTGAAGGACACGCACTGTACCACATAGATTTGTCTGCTGTGGCGGATTATAGCGAATTAAACTTCTCGTTCATTCATTATCATGGACTTCCGCAAAGTAACGCCTGCTTCGATTCAATATTTAAAATTTCATACAAAATCCGATACTAAGCACGCGTTTTGACGTTTGAAAAAAAGTTGCTGATTTCACTAGTTGTCAAATACCCAATTGCACACCCACGCCCCCTTTTCTATGCCATCCACGCGCCAAAAGATCCTTGTTGTACTTCCAAACATCCTAACTTCCACACATAAAATATTAGTAATATTTTTTTTTACTGCTTCAGACGTTATTAGGCAGTTTGATCCTGCACCACGGTCAACTGACCGGTATAATCGGCACCAAACCGGTATTATCCGGTGGCACGGGCGACAAGGCGGCTTCCCTGCTGGCTTCGGCCGATTCCCACTGGTTCTCAATACTGCCCGTCGCTACTCCAGCCAATTTGCATAAGAAACAGGAGAAACCCGTGAGTTTAAATAATGCTTTTAAGTACCGATTTTATTAACTCCGAATTAGCCTAGGATTAAATTTGATGTTGTATAGGAATTACTGTCAAAATTTTAAATTTATTCCTAGATTAAACGTTAATCTAAGAAAGAAAAAAACATTTATTTGGAGGTTCAAATACAAAAAAGAAAAGCGAGAACTTAAAAATAAAGAAAAAAAATTGATTCGATTCACAAAATGGTTTAGCGCCTCATTGCTGAGGGTCGTGACCCTTTTCCATTAATCACATAAAGGTAGGGGGTTTTCTTGGGATTATAATGTGGTGGGTTCCCAGGTCCACAATCATGTTTTCGGTGACTCGACACTTACGTTAAAGTTCACGTAGGTATTCATTGATTAAAGTTGTATTATAATTTGCTGTGAATGGGATCGCAAGAAGTTATAGTCTTTTAGTATTTCCCAATACTAAAAGACTATACACACAAAAATATAAACAATAGGTATGGAAGAATGAAAGGATCGTGAGATTTGGTTGTAAAACACAGTTGGTACGAGTATGTAGTAAAACATCAGAGTGCGTTTTTGATAGTTTATTTTATCTTTTATAGCGTGAACCCCGACATCATAGCTTCGTATTGTGATTCCGGTAAATTAGTGTGGCTTGTAGTTTTCATGATAAAATAACTTGTTTTGCCTTCTTTGTTTTTCTTTTAAGTATTTTATACACTGTCTTAACATTTGTTTGAGATTTGAAATTCTGAACTAAACCAATAATTTAATTTAGTTTTGGCTTCCGCAGGCCACAGACTTGAGATCGGCCGAGAGTTTAGGCAAAAATGTGCCTTCTTAACAATTAATTAGTATTATTACTGTCGCCGAAAGCTGGCCGTCTTTTATATTGAACTAGCTGATGCCCGCGACTTCGTCCGCGTGTATTGAGGTTTTTTGGTACCAGCGGGTACTCTTTAATTTTCCAGGATAAAAAGTAGCCTGTTTACTTTACTTTACTTAATTTATGTATTTTAGCTATAAAAACAGTCGGAAACACGTCTATGGACACTTTAAGGCTCCTCCTGAAAACCAGCGTTGATTGAAAACCTCAATTGCCACGCGGACGACATCGCGGGCGACTTAACGTTAACTGCATTCGTTAGTTAATAGTTATTTATGCAACAGTTGTGTAATAAGAGGTATTAAAACACGAATGTGGGTTTAGTATCATATGATTCATCAACTGTTGCATACAAGACTTTATCTACACTCATAATATGAATCCTCTATAACAGATTCTGAAATAGTTAGCTTACTGCTAACATTAAAACATCCAGTCCTAGTAACCTAATATCACCAAAACTCAAAACTCACTCACTCACTTTTTTTTTTGTTAACAAAACAATAAAAAAAACGAAGAAAAATGGCGGGGAAAATTCTAATAACCTACTTTTTTTTACAGCGCGCGGCGTTCTGGTAGTGAAACGCGCGTGTATGATAATGTTCTTTTTTTGAAATTCGTACAGATGTTCTTTTTTTGTAATTCATACAGATACCACGCATCGAGCAGATGTGGCTGTCTGTTGAGTAAACCCTTTGCGCAGAGGGGATCGAAAAAAAAAAGGGGTGTAGTAATGAAATTTAGTACAACATTACATCACCCGTTTGGATGATGTAATGGTTATTAGGACATTGGGTGTTTTAATGTTGGCAATTAGCTAACTGTTTCAGAACCTGTTATAGAGGATTTATAGCATGGGAGTAGATAAATATGTAATTGCGGCCTAAAGCAAGATGTATCTACCGCTTGGTGTTACTCTGACAAGCTTGTTAAACTTAACAAGCTTGTCAGAGTATAATTCTTGCGTTATTTAATCGCAGGTTAAGAAGAAGCCCGTATCAGCGAGTCCGAACAAGTCGCGCGCGGACATATCGGACCTGATGTCCAGTTCGCTTCCGATCAACTTCGCCAATGCGAGGAGCGGCGCGGCGTCCTTCTTTAATTCCATGACGTCCGATTGGTTTAGCGGTTGAATTGATAATGGGGGCGATTCTGTTTAATACAATCTCTAAACTGAACTAAAATGACAGCTCTTAAGGGCTGCTTGCACAAGGATATTTAAACTACAGGTTAGGTCGCTACCATCTTAGACTGCATCATCACTTACCATCAGGTGAGATCGCAGTCAAGGGCTAACTTGTAGTAGATTTAAAAAAAAAATGTATCGTTGCGTTGGTTCCAATTTCCAATGCTACTTGTCCAACGCGTGTATCGAGAAATTAGTACTCCAATGTTAGGACCAATGCTAGTTTCTCGATCCACACGTTGGGTCAACACGTGAAGTTGGAGTTAGTCAATAAGTTTTATTTAAAAAAATGTTATAAATAAATTATATATATTAATGATTAATTTGTTTCTTTGTAAAGTTTCAAGTCTGTGGGCAGTTATGGTGCTAATTCTCTTGTACATTACAAAATTTACTCTCGTTCTAATATTCCCAGGGTTTTGTGAATGACATTTAATAAGCATGCTGAAGTGGTAGTGGACAGGCCATAGGTATCTGTCGCAGAACCGATGGCCGTTGGGGCAGACGTGTTCTGGAGTGGAGACCGCGTACCGGCAAGCGCAGTGTAGGACGACCTCCAGCTCGCTGGTCCGATGACCTAAAGAATGTGGCGGGAAGCGGTTGGATGAGGAACACGGAGGACCGTGTTTGGTGGCGCGTTCCCGAAAAGCCGTATGTCCAGCAGTGGATTCATACAGGCTGATGAATGGATGGATGGATTTAATAAGATCTCTCAATATAGTTTACCAACCGAATTAGCATCATTATGGCATCATTGTTATCTAAACTACTTAATATTATAAAGAGGAAAGATTTGTTTGTTTGTTTGTAATGGATAAACTCAAAAACTACTCAACTGATTTTAAAAATTCTTTCACTTATAGAAAGCTACATTATCAGCGAGTAGCATAGGCTATATTTTATTTTCAAAAAAATTAGAAATCCTTACGAAAATAGCAATAATATGAACTAAGTCGGAAAAAATCGTCTCTTTTGAGACGTAAATAGTTAAAGTTACACGAAAACAATGTATGGAGAAATTGTTCCTCTCAAAAAGTTCTAAAAAAAGTCCGTGATAAGTATCTTTTAAGGTTGACTCACAATAATCATTTTTATGATTTTCAAATTTGGTCTAAACCAATGCTTTACTTGCGAAGATGTTTTTACCGACATAGTAATAATAATCCGTATCAAAATAAATATGTTATTCATCTCAAGTATCTAATTAAGATAAAAATTGTCCCCTACATAATGGCGGGCTGGCGGCTGTGGCAGGTGTGGTGAGGACGGGGCGTACTCTTACAAAATGTAAAACCTGCCCACTGCCCACTGGCTATGTTGGGTATAGACTATTAGGATTATTAGTGCTACCCGTGCGAAGCCGGGACGGATTGCTAGTAGGTAATAAAATATAACAGGTTCATAAATAAATAATTTTAATTCTACAAAAGAGAGCCACATTTAATTTATTTTACAAATCTATCCTACACGAATTTCACCTAATACAAATTACAAAGACTTTTTAAAGTCGCTTTTTGGGTTCAACGATCTCGCATCACCAAACCCGCTGTAGCCGCCGAAATTATTGCCGTACGGTCGGTCGTAACCGGGTCGTTGGTAACCGGGCCTGTAGCCTGGGTAACCGCCTGATCCAGGATAACCTACTGAGCTTGGGTAACCCACTGATCCAGGGTAACTCGATGATCCAGGGTAACTGGACGATCCAGGATAGTAGCCGGGACGGTCGTAGCTGGGCCGATAGCCTGTGGAGAAAACCGTTTCAGTTTGTAGATTGAATCTTCCAGTCTTTTATATACGAGAGGCCAATTAGCCTTTTTCCTCTGAAGGTTTAAAAAAGATCCGCTAGAGGCAGCACTAGTGGTGGGGTACAACGTTTTGACTTCTCCATTAAGAGTAACGTTAAACGTACGTTGTAAGAATGGAAATTACGGAAGATGATGTGCCTGGAGCAAAATTTAAATATGCATAAATTCAAGATCATCTTGTCCGGTATTTAAAAAGATAGCTTGCATGCCGTGGTTTACCTGTTTCAGGTTACAAAAATGTACTCGTAGAAAGGTTAGTTGTCGATTATAGTTCGTTTTATTTTATCTTTGGGAATCAAAAAAATACATTGAATTAATTAAATATCCATATTATAAATGCGAAAGTGTGTCTGTCAGCTGTCTGTCTGTCTGCTACGCTTTCACGGCCCATCTGTTCAACCGATTTTGATTAAATTGGGTACAGGGCTAGATTGTATCCCGGGGAAGGACATAGGCCTCTTTTATCCCGGAAAATTTAAGAGTTCCCGCTGGAATCAAAAAACCTTAATCCACGCGGACGATAAAGTACATATAGCAAAATTATACTTTTGTATAATTTTGTTATAATATATTAATAGACTGACATCTAGAGCATATAACCTCATATTAAAATGAACAGTTAGTACCTACTAACCTTCGATACAGTCGCTGATAACGGATTTGGATTTTCTATTGTTGGACCATTTGGATTTATGAAATGTTAGAAATGGTTAGTAGTAGATATGTTTTTTTTATTTTTTCGCGATAAATGAATCCACTTCAAACACTGCACTGAACGAAACGGCACAAATTTTATACCATCTTGCTTGTATGGAACAGTGGTAGATTCACTCGACGATTCAAAAGCACTTGTAATGAGTTTATTTATATAAAAAAATATGAGTTTGAGTTTATTATATCCATTTATTTATTGTGTTTTTATGTTTATGTATCCATATTTCCATGAAGTTCCATATTAACCCATACTATCCATACTAATATTATAAATGCGAAAGTGTATCTGTCTGTCCGTCTGTCTGTCAGCTACTACGCTATCACGGCCCACCTGTTCAATCAACCGATTTTAAGTAATACAGTCACAGATGTAGTGAATACAGTATACCAATTTTATATCATATTTATAATTTCAATAAAATATATTATTTTTGTACCTATGCACTTCTTCAAGGAATGCTGGAAGAGATTTCTTTTTAGAGATAAGCTCTACCGTTGTCCACATTTTTCTATTAATTTTAAGACAATATTTTATGCAAAAATAATAAATAAAACAAATAAAACGAACTGAAAACGACAACTAACCTTCTACGAGTACATTTTTGTTACCTGAAACAGGTAAACCACGGCATGCAAGCCATCGTTTTAAATCCCCGACAAGATGGTCTTGAATTTTTGCAAGTTTTTATTATGCTCCAGGTACATAATCTTACGTTAATTCCATTTTTACAACGTACCGATAGCGTTACTCATAATGGAGAAATCAAAACATGTACCCCACCACTAGTGCTGCCTCTAGCGGATCTTTTTTGAATCTTCAGAGGAAAAAGGCTAATTCTGTTTCTCACAATCTCTAAACTAAAATGACAGCTCTAGAACTAGTGCTGTCCCTTTGTGCGGAGAGTATTATGAAAGAAACATCGGCGAGACCATTTTAAATCTATGGAAAGAAATAGCAGAAAGAGGCACTGACAAAAATACTAACTGAGAATAAATAATTATTAGGTACTAGATGATGCCCGCGACTTCATTCTCGTGGGTAAAGGTTTTTGATTCCCGCCGGAACGCTTTTTCCGGGATGAAAGTAGCCTATGTTCTTCCCCGGGATGTAGGTAATTTACTAATTTGGTATGTCCTCTCCTCTATGCCAAACATCAAAATCGGTTGAAAGCATGGGTCGTGAAAGCGTAGCAGACAGACACACTTTCGCATTTATAATATTAGTAAGTATGGATAATGGATATGGATAAATTATATTCTATGTAGGTAGTTACCTCCTCCAAATCCTGAACTGCCCGGTCCATATCCACCGTATCCTCCCGGATATCCGTTATATCCGCCTGCATAAAAAGAAAACATTTAACAATCTAAATATCTAATACAAATAAATAACTGTCTTCAGAGCTGAGATCTCTCTTTAATAGTATCTTACCTCCACCTTGGTATTGACCGGGATAGCTTCCTCCAAATCCAGGACCGCCATATCCCCCGCCGGAACCTCCGCCATATCCCCCGCCATATCCTCCGCCGGATCCTCCGCCATATCCCCCGCCGTATCCCCCGCCGGATCCTCCGCCATATCCCCCGTAGCCATCATAGCCGGGTTTCAGCAGCCCGTAGCCACCGCCTCGCCTGCTTGTGGAGGTGTAAAGGTTGTTCTCCACGAGACAGAGTGTCGTGCTCACTGAGCATAGCAGTAAGATTATGTTCTGTTGACGAAATCAATGCATAAGTATTAAATTAGTTAGGTACCTATATTTATTATTGTTTTTATTAATTTTTTTTATACTGTTTTGGTTCCTGCACTATTGCACACGAGTTGCGAGTTTTCTTACAAATCAGCGCACTTTATACTTACAAGTTTAATTTTTTTACTGAAATATATTTAAAAAGTTAATAGGTTTTAAAGTATTCGCTAAAACAAAAAATATTTCCCGATTAATTATTTATATTATGTATTTGTTTTTAAGACTAGATTTAACTGAGACTAGATTAAATTAAGTAGCTATAGTTACATAAAAAAAACTTCTTTTAGCTTTGGGCGAAAACTTTTAAAATACCTAGGTACCTATATAAAACACTTCACTCACCAGAAAATACATTTTCTTATTCACGAAAACCTCTATTTCTATTTATTCACAAAAAAACAACAGTTTTATATAATACACTTAAACTATCTACTTATTAGTCCATTAACTTCCAAACAACACTTATGATAATATTTAAAAACACAACAAAACCACTTCAATAACACGTTACGCTCTGGTACAAGTCATACTAGTTGTAGAGACTGCAGTGTAAGACGGTCGCCATTTATACCACTATAGGAATACTGTTCAAGATCATACCTACGCTGGTTTTTACGCACTCCCGCGCTTTATCGCCGTGGATTACCTTTTCAGCTAAGTATTAGATGACATATGAGTACAATACTCTTGTAGATTGATGACCTCCCCGGCGCTGATGTTTTCTATGCGAGAGCCTGGCCCCCTAGCATGGGCCGGAGATAAAAAATTTATCCCCCGATTTTATCCACTGACAAAAGATAAAATTAATTTATCCACTTCTCAGAGCATGACAACAGGGGAGAGGAGAAGTTTATCCCCGTTTGACATTTCACGGGGACTCGGGGGACTATTTATCCACCGTTATTTAGCGTTTTTATTCATTTATTTAGGAATAAAAATTTTATCCTTTCTTCGGGGAGAAAATTGTCTCGGTCCATGCTAGGGGGGCTGGGAGAGGAGAAGTTTATCCCCGTTTGACATTTCACGGGGACTCGGGGGACTATTTATCCACCATTATTTAGCTTTTTTATTTATTTATTTAGGACTAAAATTTTTATCCTTTCCTCGGTGAGAAAATTGTCTCGGCCCATGCTAGGGGGGCTGGGATCCGAGCCCCATACTTACTCTTCCTTCTTACTCTGATTACTCTTCCTTCCTTCCTTGCGTCGTATTCCCCATTACTGAGGGTCGTGACCCCTTCCACCAATGATTCTTCTGTGGACGATGTCGCGCCATGTTACTCTGTTTTTTGCGACATGCAGGGCTTCGTGGACCTTGCTATCGAGAGCTGTGCGGATTTGATCTGACCAACGCATCTGGCTACGTCCCCGAGGTCTCTTTCCGTCCACTTTGCCAGTAATGACAATCTTTTCAAGATTGTGTCCCTCCCTTCTGGCAAGGTGGCCGAAATAATCAAGGATCCTCTGGAGACAGGTCAGCCCCCCAATCATGTAAGGATGACCGATGAAATCGTTAAAAATCTGCGGCGAAGTAAATAAACCATAACATCATTAAATTAGAGCTCAATTTCGTCTGCCCATTCTTATACGTTTAGGGTATCGTACATACCTAAACGTATAAGAATGGGCAGACGAAATTGAGCTGTAATTCAATGCAGTTATGGTTTATTTTACTTTGACAAAAATCTTTAACGTTTGATGGACAATTCTTACATGATTGGGGCCCAGGTCATCCTCTGATAGCCTTTTCGTGATTGTTACCTAGTTGTTAAAGGATCGATGCTTTGGTTCTGATTACTCTTAGGCCCGTATTAATAATACTTATTTATTAATTACTAGATGATGCCCGCGACTCCGTCCGCGTCAATTAAGTTTTTTCATTTCCGCGGGAACTCCTTAATTTTCCGAGGCACGTGGGTGAAACACCGCCAACTTCCTAACTCCGGGCTAGTGCTGAGAATTGTTAGTTGGTAATATAGGTAAGTAGGTATCGGTACATCATACATCGTACATTTAAATCATAATATAACTGCGGAAGCACAATCGCCATTCTTGCGGTGCGCTGTGTCCACACTAAATCTAAAATCGGCAAGGATAATGACTAATAGGTACATGGGGTGAATACGGAATTTAAATCATGTTTTTATAATAATGTTAATTTGTCCCAAGTCCATTTTGTTTATTATTTGCATGGCGAAAGAACACATTTTTCAACCAGTCACGGTTTTATGTATTGGAGGCATGCTACCATGCCGTATTGTTTTAATATTGTTGACCAGCTGATGCCCGCGACTTCGCCCGCATGGAATAAGTTTTTTGATTTCCACGGGAATTACTTAATTTTCCTATGTCACTCTCCAAATCCTCAAATATGCCCATGCAAAAAATCACGTCGATCCGTTGCTCTGTTGCGGCGTGATTGAAGAACAAACCAACAAACAAACTTTCTCATTTATAATGTTAAGTAATAAAGTTCGTGTTTTAGAATAATAATCCTTATTTTAGGGACGTCAAGGTACGTGATATCACACTGTAATTTTGAAATAATACTGTTTTAGGAGATGGAAGTATGCCCCCTGAATGGTGCTCGAAGGTTTTTAACCATGAAACATCAGAGTCGTGGGCAAAGACACAGTTCACGGTCTGTGCCATGTTATTATGGGTATTTCCTACTAGTTAAACTGATTAGGAACTAGTGGCATTTTTTTCCATAGTTCAACAGCTTTAGATCCCTATAGTGAGTGCGTTTTAATATCACTTACTTTAATGGTGAAGGAAAACATGATAAACTAGCTGATGCCCGCGACTTCGTCCGCTTGGAATAAGTTTTTTTAATTCCCACGGGAACTCCTTAATTTTCCGGGATAAAAAGTAGCCTATGTCACTCTCCGTCCCCAACTATGCTCATCCAAAAAATCACGTCGATCCGTTGCTCTGTTGCGGAGTGATTGAAGGACAAACCAACAAACAAACTTTCTCATTTATAATGTTAAGTAATAAAGTTCGTGTTTTAGAATAATAATCCTTATTTTAGGGACGTCAAGGTACGTGATATCACACTGTAATTTTGAAATAATACTGTTTTAGGAGATGGAAGTATGCCCCCTGAATGGTGCTCGAAGGTTTTTAACCATGAAACATCAGAGTCGTGGGCAAAGACACAGTTCACGGTCTGTGCCATGTTATTATGGGTATTTCCTACTAGTTAAACTGATTAGGAACTAGTGGCATTTTTTTCCATAGTTCAACAGCTTTAGATCCCTATAGTGAGTGCGTTTTAATATCACTTACTTTAATGGTGAAGGAAAACATGATAAACTAGCTGATGCCCGCGACTTCGTCCGCTTGGAATAAGTTTTTTTAATTCCCACGGGAACTCCTTAATTTTCCGGGATAAAAAGTAGCCTATGTCACTCTCCGTCCCCAACTATGCTCATCCAAAAAATCACGTCGATCCGTTGCTCTGTTGCGGAGTGATTGAAGGACAAACCAATAAACCAACAAACAAACACACTTTCGCATTTATAATATTAGTATGAAGTATGATGTGTGAAGTCACCCAATCGGTGAGTCAACCAGTCGGTATAGTGGACTATGGCTCAAACCTTTTTCATTCAAAGAGGAGGCCCAGTGATAATTTGAGATGATGTAGGTAATAAAAAACCGGCCAAGTGCGAGTCGGACTCGCGCACCGAGGGTTCCGTACAAACCTGTAGTAAGTTTTACGATTTATGACGTATTAAAAATAAAAATTAGGTACGTTTGTTGTATGGGATGGTAAAGGGGGGCCTTTAATATTTACTTTATTGATATTTAATTATTTATTTTGAAAGGTAATATACAAGTTAATATTCTGTGAAAATTTGAACCGTCTACCTGTTACCGTTTTTAATATTGAGCAAAAAAATACGAAAAAAACACGTTTATTGTATGGGGACCCCCCTTAATATATATATTTTTTTAATTTTTAGGATTTGTTGTTATAGCGGCAACGGAAATACATCATTTGTGAAAATTTCAGCTTTCTAGCTATGACGGTTTATGAGATACAGCCTGGAGACAGACAGACAGACAGCGGAGTCTTAGTAATAGGGTCCCGTTTTTACCCTTTGGGTACGGAACCCTAAAAACTAATTCAACCACAAGTTCACAACACACCCGGAAATCAAACTCGGGAACCCGACAAAAAAGAGGTCATCCATATAAGTACTAAAAATCCATAAAATTAATTCGTACGTGTTACATACAAATTGTAATAAGAACTAAGATAACTAATTGCGGGAAATATACACGGAACAAAAGTAACTTTAAATACCTTTAATATATTATCAAATTAATGTTAGTATTGTTTAAGGGATTGTTTTGTTTTTGAATAACCTCTATATGGCGTAGCAATTATAATGAAGTTCCTTTATATTCAATAGTTAGTGAGTTCGATTTTATTGATCAACTATGTAGGTGATGCCCGCACTGAGAAAAATTTCCTTGTTTACCTTCCGATTTTTACCTTCTAAAACCGATTCCTTCCAAAATTGGGTCTTTTCCTTCCACCGATTACCTTCTGAATCGGGGAACTGCCAAATTCCTACCGATATTTAGAAGGTAATGAATTTTATCCGTCTAATACGGAAGAACATAAAGGAAGGAAATTTGTTGGAAGGAATTAACCAAGAAGGAATTTCCTTCCAGCTAAATATTTCTACTAAATAACGATGCATAATAATAATTCCTTCCAAATTTATCCTTCCAAATTAGATGTTAATGTCTTTCTGAATTCAAATCCAAAGTTGTCGGAAGGAAAACGCAGCTAACCTTCTGATATTGAAGGATATTTACCCTCTTAACTAGTAGGAAATAAATTGACATTACTATTCCATCAAAAAAAAAGGAAGGAAGGAAGGAACTACCATCCAAATTAGATGGATCACATTTGGAGGGAATAACACAAGGAATATCCTTCTAAATTAGATGATAATATCTCTCCAAACAAATTGGAATATTTCGGTATCGGAAGGAAAACGAATAAGTTTTATTAAATAGAAATTGTAACACCGAATGTAGTACCCGACCCGACCACTAGATGTCGCTACGCGTATATTGGCTCGCGGTATAGGGTGGCGCCGGTCAAACACATAATATATCGCCAAGTCCGCTTGTATCGGTACCTGCATCGTGGCAAATGGTGCTTCCACCTAGTTGGGACATTCATTGAAAGCGCATAGCAGAGCATAAATCATAGGTGGTATACGGATCCCTGCTTCCCCTTACCTTCTAGATTTGGAAGGTTATTTATATTTACCGACCAAATATGTCGTCCAAATTTAAAAGGAAATTAACCTCATTACCCTTCGAAAATTTACCGTCATTTATTTTCCTTCCAAAAATTACCTTCCCTTTTGACTCAGTAGGAATTTCCGACCGGGAAGGTACGTATTACTCACCAAAATAGAAGGCTGACATTGTTTGGAAGGAAATTTTGGACGGTAATAATATCCTTCCAAGTTGAAAGGTAAATTTCCTACTGAGTCAAAAGGGACGGTAATACCTTCCGTATTTCGGAAGGTCTTTTTTCTCAGCGCGCGACTTCGTCCGCGTGGAATAAGTTTTTTTAGTTCCCGTCGTCGTCGTAGTCACCGTCGATCCGTTGCTTTGTTGCGGCGTGATTGAAAGACAAACCAACAAACAAACGCACTTTCGCAATTTATATTATTAGTATGATTCAGGTTTAGCTTTTATAGGAATAATATAGTTGTACCTACTATTTCTTAATGTTGATACCAGGGTTCGATCCCCGTGCACGACCCTCTTTTCGGAGTTATAGGCGTTTTTAGTCTACTGTGCTTGTTCTATTAATTGTAACAACTAAAGCGGATCCCATACTGCGACGCGCTCCGCGACAGATCGTTTGCCTGTGTTGACCGTATATTACTTAGTTTGTATAACAAAATAGGCGCACAACGCCTCTCTGCTGCGGGGCGTGTCGCAGTGTGGGATTTTCCTTTGTTATTACAATTAATAGAACAAGAAGTGCTTTTATGTCTCTATGAGCTGCACTCCACTGGCTGCTAGGAGAGGGCTGTATGGCCATGTCATGGTCGTCCAATATGCTCATTGGTAAAATACGGCAACAGTTTAACTTTCACACCAGTAGGCAAGGGAAAACCCTCTTGCACCCAACTGGACGACCTTGACATGGCCACACAGCACTCCCTTCGCAGCCAGAGGCGTGCAGCTCATAGAGACATAAAAGCACTGCCACACTACGACACGCCCCGCGACAGATCGTGGAGCTGCGTACAGTACTAATTCCACGCGCGGAGAGGCGTTGTTAATGTGTGGTACTGCGCCTATATTGTATACAAACTAAGTAAGTACCTAATATACTGACGGACAAAGCGGCCAGACGATCTGTCGCGGACCGCGTCGCAGTGTGGGATTCGCCTAAGTGCTTAGGCGAATCCCACACTGTAAAATATGGTAACTGTTTAACTTTCAAACCAGTAGACAAGGGAAAACCCTCTTGCACCCAACTGGACGACCTTGACATGGCCATACAGCACTCCCTTCGCAGCCAGAGGCGTGCAGCTCATAGAGACATAAAAGCACTGCCACACTGCGACACGCCCCGCGACAGATCGTGGAGCTGCGTACCTAATAATTCCACGCGCGGAGAGGCGTTGTTAATGTGTGGTACTGCGCCTATATTGTATACAAACTAAGTAAGTACCTAATATACTGACGGTCAAAGCGGCCAGACGATCTGTCGCGGACCGCGTCGCAGTGTGGGATTCGCCTAAGTGCTTAGGCGAATCCCACACTGTAAAATATGGTAACTGTTTAACTTTCAAACCAGTAGACAAGGGAAAACCCCCAACTGGACGACCTTGACATGGCCATACAGCACTCCCCTCGCGGCCAGTGGCGTGCAGCTCATAGAGACATACAGACACTGCTTAATCTAGTAGGTACCTAATTGCTTTAACTGACGGCTAGTTCACTGCAGGGTGGTTTTGTTTCGTTATAAATCCATACTAATATTATAAATGCGAAAGTGTGTCGGTCTGTCCGTCTGTCTGTCTGTCTGTCTGTCTGCTACGCTTTCACGACGCTAAGTAAGTTTAGAAACTTTCCTCGTGTGTGAAGCACTGTAATAAAATTATAAAATCTTTATTGACCCACACAAATATCTAACTTATTAACAAATTAACTTAAATAGTACCTATGTACCTACTCTATTTAATTTAAAACTATGTGTTTTATGTTTAATTGCTTATGACCTACTGAAATGATAGGCAGCCATGGGTATGAATTGTTTCAGCGGCTAATTACCTATGTTATATTATAAATATAATTAAGTAATTTCCTATATTTGTGAGATGGTGATAATAAAAAAAAAACCCGGCTGAGATTGTTGTGGGCTCTTCTCAGACCAGGGCGCGTTTGGAACCCTCGTAGCTTTAGTCTTAAGATACCGTTGTTAATTATCACCATCAACTCTTATTCTTTGTAAACATGACGTTCAGAAGGTGTACTTTGTAGGTACCAATTTTGAATAAAGATGATTTGAGTTTGAGTTTGAGTTTGAGTTATTTAGATCGAATAGAGATCGAACCCCGGACCTCCAGGCCATCACCGCTTAAATGTATAGCTATCACTTAGTTAACACAATACAATATCAATGGCCGTCATTCATTCCATTAACCTACATAGAATTCCATTAAGCCGAGGTCCGTAATTATGTTACTCTTTAGACTGAGTGGTCTAAAGAGTAACCATAAAGGTGGGTCAATGAGTTGGTGAAATACAACTAAGGCGTGAGGCACGAAATTAGCGACAGCCGAGCGATAGCGACAGCGGGGCGATGTGGTCCGGGTGCTGGCGACGAATTTCGGGAAGGTCCTTTAGGCAAGCTGAAATTGTGAAAAAATATAATTTCGTCAATTGGCGAATCCAGTCCTGGCAATCTGGTAGAGCGTTTGCGGTTATTTGGCAACTGCGCAGCATAATAATATATAACATTTGCAAAAAAAAACAAAAATACGTTTTTTTGGCAACTTGAAATCATTAAATTTAGTACTGTTAGAATTCGAAAAAAAATATCCCAGACGTTTTTGACGGTTATAAAGTATTACCAGACCTCTTCAAAATTCTTCCCGAAATTCTTTGACGACCTCCGTGGCGCAGTGTTGCGCGCTGTTGCCTTAACGTGCGGAGGTCCCGGGTTCGATCCCCGGCAGGGTTTGGAAATTTATAATTTCTGAATTTTCCCTGGTCTGGCCTGATGGGTGGCTTCGGCCGTGGCTAGTTACCGACGTACCGGCAAAGACGTGCCGCCAAGCGATTTGTGTTCCGGTACGATGCCGTGTAGAAACCGAATAGGAGCATTAATATAACTGCCATGCCCCTAACAGGTTAGCCCGCTACCATCTTAGATTGCATCATCACTTACCATCAGGTGAGATCGCAGTCGAGGGCTAACTTGTAGTGGATAAAAAAAAAAGTAAAGCGTAGCAGATAGACAGACACTTTCGCATTTATAATATTTAATATGGATTATTAATTGATTACATCTATGTATATCATCAAACAAGGAAATAAGGGTAAACGTGGTACGTTATTGTTAAAAACGTAATTTAACTTTCCATTTTATAAGTGCATTTATTTAGTTTGGAGGTCACAATTTTTGAAGGTCTGTGTTAAGATGTGCAATAAAATACTTATAAGGCAATGTTAAGGTTACGAGTGAATCATATTACGCAAATAATATAATAGTGGCGAGTTATTACTACCTATATAAGGTACTAGCTGATGCCCGCGACTTCGTCCGCGTGGATTGAGGCTTTTTAGTTTCCGCGGGAACTCTTTAATTTTCTGGATTAATAAGTAGCCTATGTGTAATTCCTGACTATCATCTATCTCTGTGCCTTTTATCTAGATCCGGGCAGTCGTTCTGGTGCGATTGAGTAAAAAACATCCATCCAAATTTACGCATTTACAATATTAGTATCTACCTACCTATAAGTAGATGAAGAAGTTTTCCAATTTAAGTAAATTTTGTTTTCGATGGATTGCTTAACCTTTACGATCCACCTATAGAAAATATCCAATATAAATTCGTCAATTGGGATGTTGTCTATGTCAAAAATAAATTTTTATTTAGCGATTATTAAATAAAGGCAGGTCCTTTAAGTTCAAAAGAAGTAATATCCACGTCTCCTGTTAATTTTATGTTTGATAACCATTTTAAACTTCCGACTAAAGTAAAAAAATGCGTGGACTTTGGATGACGTCACAAACATGAATTTCATACAAAAAAATGTTGCTGATTTGACTAGCAAATACTTGCCAATATCGATGAGCTCTAGGTATGTTTAGAGACAAGTTTAAATGAAGGAACCCTCAATATCGACTGTAATAATTATGAAAATAATTGAGGATCCCCACCGCTAGGGCATTATTTCGTACAATTACGAATTTGAATTTGATATGGAAGTAAAAGCTCTTAAGAACTTTTGTATTTCAAATTCTTTTATTGAATTACGAGATAACATTTCCCGCATATTTCGTTACCGTATTATTTTGTTAATTGTTTGTTAATTTAATAAAAAAAGGTATTTATTTTTACATATCCTTATTTGAACAAACTCAATTTATATTTATAACTAGATGATGCCCGCGACTTCGTCCGCGTGGATTAAGGTTTTTTGATTCCCGCGGGAATTCAATAATTTTCTGGGATAAAAAGTAGCCTATGATCTTCCCCGGGATACAACCTACCCCTATACCAAATTTCATCAAAATCGACTGAATAGATGAGCCGTGAATGCGTAGCAGACAGACAGACAGATACACTTTCGCATTTATAATATTAGCATGGACATGTAGGACATACAGGTGTATCTTATGTTACGTCATGTTTTCACTCTACCTCTGGTTCGGAAAGAAAATTCTGCTGAGAAGAGCCGGCAAGAAACTCATCAGTTGCTCTTTTACGGTACTGTATACAATAGGTACAAGGTATATAAATTAAATACAGTAGTGTAGGTTACTATACTTATAACTGTCCTGTGGGGCGCTGAACCCAAAGTCGATTGTTTCCATACCACTTTGTAATTAAGAAAATAAGGTACCTACAAGGTCAAAATAAGGTAGGTACTTTAACTTTTCGTATGACCTCCCTACTTTATTATGTTATCAAATCAGAAATGAGGCGATCCGTTGAACTAAAGCTGACATACCTGATCAAGTTGAGAAGAAGATGAAGAAGGCAGGTGTAGTCGCGGGCATCCGCTAGTAATTTATTCATACCAATATTATACAACTGTACTATCACCTATTCTATGCTAATGCTATAAATGCGAAAGTGTCTGCCTGTCTGATACGCTTTGACGGCCCATCTGTTCAACTGATTTAGATGAAATTTGGTAAAGGGGTTGGTTGGTTGTAGGAGTTCTCGTGGGAATTAAAAAAACTTAATCCACACGGATGAAGTCGCGGGCATCATCTATTTATTTATCTACTCCCATGCTATAAATCCTCTATAACAGGTTCTAAAACAGTTAGCTTATTGCCAACATTAAAACACCCAATGTCCTAATAACCATAACATCATCCAAACGGGTGATGTAATGTTGTACCATAGAAGTGTTGTACTGAATTTCATAACAACACTTCTTTGTTTTTTTTTCGATCCCCTCTGCGCAAAGGGTAACAGACAGCCACATCTGCTCGATGCGTGGTATCTGTATGAAAAAAAGAACATCTATACGAATTTCAAAAAAAGAACATTGTCATACACGCGCGTTTCACTACCAGAACGCCGCGCGCTGTAAAAAAAAGTGGGTTATTAGAATTTTCCCCGCCATTTTTCTTCGTTTTTTTATTGTTTTGTTATAGAGGATTTATAGCATGGGAGTAGATAAAAAATGTTAATTACTACTACAATAAATAATTCTTTCATTAATACTTAGTTTATTTGTATATACTCAGTAATGGATGATATTAGGTTACTAGGACTGGATGTTTTAATGTTAGCAGTAAGCTAACTATTTCAGAATCTGTTATAGAGGATTCATATTATGAGTGTAGATAAAGTCTTGATGCAACTGTTGATAATTAGGTATTAAAACACTCATATGATACTATTATCGCACTCCGCTTCGCGTCGTGTGATAAACCCACATTCGTGTTTTAATACCCCTTATTACACAACTGTTGCATAAATAACTATTAATAACATAACGATGTGTTATTGGATTGAATTCTCGAGGAGGAGTTCTTCAGAATAGTTTTTTTCATGGCTCTCCTGAAATCCCGTACACCCTCAATAAGTCCAGCAATGCCCGTTTCTTTGTAGGGAGGCGAAACAAAGCATTCCAACTTCCAAGTGAGATCTTAATTAAGAGACGGTGAAGTGTTTTGATGGCAGCGCATTAATTTTATCTTGTTTTTCTGCTTTCCCGACCAATTATCTTGGCGGCCATCTTAGGTACTTGGGAGTTTTAATTTTATTTCCGCCCCAATTATAATTCGTTTCCACAGCTACGTAGCCAGTGTCCTGTGACAGGGGGGACTCTACGATTCAGCTAAAAATACACATACATTATGTAAAGAATTTGTGAGCTTTTGTGAGCTATTTTCAGACTAGGAAAATTATACGCATTATGCAAAGATAAGTTGTGAGTTAGTTGTGGCCCTGTGGGCTCTTCTCAGACCAGGGCGCGTTTGGAACGATCGCACCTTTACTTTTAAGATACTGTTTTTATGTATTTATCACAATCATGTGATAAATAAATCTAAGACGTGTGATAGTAGATTAGTGATAATTAAAAACTTTGATAACAATTATTGACGTTCACAAAGCGTAAGTACCTACTTACTATGTTTTGATTAAACATAGTACCTATAGTAATAAAATACTTAGGATAAATCAAAAAAACCGATCAAATATCCAATAGTTCTAGAGTCTATAGATACTTAAATGAAAACTAGGGCAAAATAATAAAAAATAGGTTCAAATCCTGCCGGTTCCGAAATTTTTGATATGTATATTTAAGTAAGTTTAGAAACTTTCCTCGTGTGTGAAGCACTGTAATAAAAATATAAAAAATATAAAAATATAAAAAATATAAAATTAGGGCAAAATACACTATTGATAAGTCATGACAACACGTCAGCGCGTAACGCCCGCGTGGTAAGCGAAACAGGTTTACTCGTGTCACGCAGGTCAGTGCAGCACCGATGTGCTGTGCTGACGTTTTGTCTGGTCCTGTCTGTTTAGTTAGTGGTAGCACAGAATAGTAAGTAGTATAGTTTCATAATCTGTTCTGAAATATTTGCGCTAGAGTTAGTAACTTTGGAACCTTGAGAATTTGAACACAATATAATCTTATAATACTAAATATTCTTTGGTTCGAAGTTCAACAAAAAATAATTTAAATTTAAACCAATTACGCAATAGGGATGATGCCTATATAAAAAATAAATTATTTCTAACTAATTATTAAATAGAGGGTCTTCCAAAAGACCTAAAATTCACATCCAAGGTTTGTTTTAATTTGGATAAACATATAACATTTGGTATCTAGATGATGGAACTTTAGGAGGTGAAGCTTCATCTGTTTTAGGCGATCTTACGGTTTTAATTGAACAATTTAAATCTGTTGGTTTGGAATTGAATTTTGGCAAGTGTGAGCTCTATATTCCAAATTCAATGGAAACCCAAAAAAGACAAATAATTACTGAAAAATTTAATAATTTGGCACCAGGAATCAAAATTTTAAGTGAAGACTCGCTTCGCCTTCTTGGAGCTCCCGTCTTAGTTGATTCTATTCCGCTTTTTATCAATGACCAAATTACTAAATTTGATCAATGTTCGGAACGCCTCTTCCAAATTAATTCACACATGGCCCTTTTTATTATAAAATACTGTCTTTTCGTTCCAAAATTTACCTATTTTCTTCGATGCTCACCACTTTGGAAATTCCTACCCTTATTGAATGATTTAGATAAGAAAATTCAAAACACTCTATCCAAAATTCTAAATTGTCCTTTAGATGGGACGTCATGGACACAAGCTTCTCTCCCAGTTCGGTACGGTGGTTTAGGCATTCGTAAAATTAGCAGTGTATCATTACCAGCATTTCTATCTTCTGCTTATAGTACGTTTAAGCTCTTTGGCAATATTATAAACCAATCATTAGGTTCCATTGAGCTGTCGTATTTGGCAGAAGCTAGAGTTGCTTTCAATGTGGCATGTCCTAGTAAGGAACCAGTATCTTTGTTTTCTCAAAGACAATGGGACGACGCACTGTGTTCGGATGTTTTGCAGGAGCTTATAAATTCATCACCTACTGCAAGCGACCGTGCTCGCCTTCTTGCGGTGTCTACGAGGGAATCAAGTTACTGGCTTCAAGCTCTCCCGTCTAAGCATTTAGGCACTCTGTTGGACCACCTCACTCTGACGATTGCGGTTGGTCTTCGACTTGGCGCCAAGTTACAGCAGCCACATCTTTGCCACTGTGGTGTGGCAGTGGACGCGTATGGCCATCACGGGCTTTCTTGTATTAGAAGTGCCGGTCGTCTTTCGCTTCCCTGAATGACATCATTCGTAGGTCTCTTGCCACCGCTAAAGTGCCTGCAGTTTTAGAGCCTAATGGCTTGGCGCGCTGTGATGGTAAGAGACCTGACGGGATGACTCTTGTTCCGTGGAAGCAAGGAAGGTCGCTTGTTTGGGATGCCACATGTGTGGATACGCTGGCGTTGTCCCACTTGCAGGCGACCTCCATGACGGCGGGGGCGGCAGCGACTAATGCAGAAAGAGCCAAGAGGCGCAAGTATGAAATTATAGAAAATAATTTCATTTTTGTGCCTTTTGGTGTTGAAACCCTGGGGTCGTGGGGCGAAGATGCTAGATCCTTTTTTAAGGATCTATCTTCTCGTCTCACAGAGTCAACAGGTGACCGGAGGGCTGGCAGTTACCTCGGCCAACATATAAGTTTGGCTATTCAGCGAGGTAACGTAGCCAGCGTTCTGGGCACATTGCCTCATTACAGCGGCATAGATGATATTTTTAATGTTTAGTTTTTATTTTAGATTTAATTTAGTTTTTAATAGTATTATGTAGTAGTTAAACCTAGCGATTAAATAAAAATAAACAAAAATTAATTTGGATAACCATTTTAAAATATGTCACAAGCACAAATGTGATGTTCATACAATTTCCATACTAGAAGTGCGTTTTTAAGTTGTTATCAAACTTAAAAAATCAAATCAGCAACTCTGATAAAGAGTTGCTGATTTGATTTTTTAAGTTTGATATTGAGTTGTCATCATCCCTATTAATAGACATATTTATAGACATAAATAATTGTATTTCGTTAGCAGTTGGTTCCTCTTTTGCTGCCTTAGAAATTAGAAATCACTCCCTCTGACAGCCCACCTTTGTGTCCGTCCCTAGTTCCGCCACTGTCCCCCGACGTTTTGCTGGTGATTTTAGGCCGAGTGCCCGCAGTTCGTAATGGCCTATTGTCCATTCCAAAGAAAAGATCCTTTTTCCATTATGAGTTTTAAAAAGCGGGTCACAAGATGATTTCTCAGAGATGTAGGTTAAGTTTCTGTGCTTTATCTGTTGCTTTCAGCTCTTAATGGGATTTAGAGATGTATAAAAACGTTTACCGACGTTTATAAAGATGTCGGCGGGAAGTACTTAGTTTAATAAAAAGAAAGGAGCTAGAAAATTGCAATTTTTACAGCAATTAAAGACCATTGCTCCAGTAAATTTTCAATTAGTAGGTACATCGAGGCTTTTCTGAGACAACGAGACATACAGATAGACAGACAAACAGACACAGACGGACGGACAAAAAAGTGTTTTTTATTAAGTTTAAGGGTACCTTTTTCATTATCTGTGGTTAGTTACCACTGCGGGGTACTTTAATAGTCCTTTGCAAAAAATCGACGTTTTTTCTTGGACGGGGATAATTCAAATGTTAGTACACAATCTCTAAACTAAATTGACAGCTCTGAGAGTAGGTACTTATCACAATACTTTTCTATACCCCCCTGCTACACACTGCCCGAGTGACGTGGGAAGTAGCGTGGGACGGAGGCAGAGACGTCGTGTGGCAACGATACTCGCCATGCTCTCGCCACGCTCCTCGTCCTCGCGCATCGCTCCCTGTTTTGTCGGTTTTTTGGGCGCGAGTCAAAGGACTGGCGATATGAGCGCGAGAGAGCTGCCACACACTGCCCGCGACTCATTCGCAATCAAGCGCTCGTAGCCGAAGCACGCGCAATCATGCCGTCGCCGCCGCCGCCAGCCGATGTTTTATGTTTTAAATATATTATGTTGGTACCTATACCTACATTATGATGCCCGTGACTTCGTCTGCGTGAATTAAAAAAGTTCCTGCGGGAACTTTTTAATTTGCCGGGATAAAAGTATGTAGTCTATATTGTGTTATTTCAGACTATAATCTATTGATGACCGCGACTTCGTCCGCGTGGATTGAGGTTCTTTGGCTCCCGCGGGAACTCTAATTTGCCGGGATATAAATTAGCCTCTATGTTATTCCATAAGTATATTAGTATAGAGAAGCTTGTTTTTTAAAAGTACTAGATGATACCCGCGACTTCGTCCACTTGGAATAAGTTTTTTTAATTCCCACGGGAACCATTGATATATTAACTCTAATTTTCCGGGATAAAAAGTAGCCTATGTCGATCTCCGAGTCCTAAACTATACCCATGCAAAAAATCACGTCGATCCGTTGCTCTGTTGCGACGTGATTGAAGGACAAACCAACAAACAAACACTTGGTAGAGGGGATGAAAGTCAAAATATATGTACTTATAGTAGGGGAGCCCAAGAGGGGATTTTTGGATTTACTCGAGCGCGTCAGATATTGATAGCGTATACGCCCTACGTGTCTCTGTTATCGAATGGTATGTTAAATGTTTGTCTGCCGGTTTGCATAGTGGGGTTGGCCGTACGGAAGTAAAAATATTTGTAAAAAAACAAACAAAAATCGAGCGCGTCAGATTTTCATTGGAGATGTTAAGTGGACCCAAAGGAAGCTCCTATTCAAAGGACTGACGATTCTGACGTAACGCTAAGTCGCTGCGGTTTTTTGAAAATGCAAAGAAATATTGCCATTTTGAAATACTCGAGCGCGTCAGATTATCATACAGACGGTTCAGCTTCATGTCCCAAACGTGCTGACCCTTAATCTGACGATTATCTCGAGGAATTTTCTTTATCTGATGATTTGAAAAACAAAAAAACCTGTAGACGCTCCCCCCACCGGTGAAAGGATACATCATATAACCTTTTTTTCGTTCTACCACCTAATCTTCAAATTCCATTAGGTCTCCACGACGCTCGAGTAAATCCAAAAATCCCCTCTTGGGCTCCCCTACTATAGTTGTAATTCATTAACGCGTAGTCTGATTTCATTCATTCTTTTTTGTTCGAAAGTACGTACTTACCTACTTTAAAAATTGATCTGTAAAAATTTCAAGGTCATTGGGTTTGTAGTTTAGAAGCATTGATGTAGAATTTTAGTAGTATGTTTAGAAGTATCGAAACTATCATTATACACAGCAATGAACGTCCAAAATAACTTGAAGCCTATAATGTGTTATTTTTTGCATGGGTTGGTATACCTAGTTGAGGACCTGGCCCCTTATTCTCTAACTCAGTGGCTATCAGAAAATGAAAGACACTGACATATTTATTATCCATTGAATGTTCGCTATGAAAATGTTATTATTACTTCATAGCAAACCTTCAATGGATAAAAAATATATGTATGAACTTTTTTCCCGGAGTGTATGTTTAGGCACACAATGGGGCAAATAAAACACTAACTTTAGCAATTAGTGGTTTTAATGTTTATCCGTCGATGGATGTAAAACGAATGAAATTGCATAATTAATAAAGTCAAGTACAGTGTTGACAAACGCCTGTTAAAGTTTTAGAGCAATTATTGTATGTGATAAACTAGTGTTCCGAAGTGGCCAGGCGTCTGCGCCGGAACACGTTGCAATAAGGAGTTCCCGTGGGAAGTCGCGGGTATCAGCTAGTTTATAATATTAGTATGGATTTTGAACTTAGAGCTTATTATTTTTATATAATTTAATAGGTACATTTATATAGTTAAATATGCTAAACAAGGATAGCGCGCACGCAGCCAGTTTCAACCTCCATTGTGTGTTACATGTATATTATGTTTTAAATAAATCATGTTGGTACCTATACCTACATTATGATGCGCGTGACTTCGTCTGCGTGAATTAAAAAAGTTCCCGCGGGAAGTTTTTAATTTGCCGGGATAAAAGTAGCTAGGTATATTGTGTTATTTCAGACTATAATCTATGATGCCCGCGACTTCGTCCACGTGGATTGAGGTTCTTTGGTTCCCGCGGGAACTCTTTAATTTGCCGGGATCTAAATTAGCCTCTATGTTATTCCATAAGTATATTAGTATAGAGAAGCTTGTTTTTTAAAAGTACTAGCTGATACCCGCGACTTCGTCCACTTGGAATAGGTTTTTTAATTCCCACGGGAACCATTGAAATATTATACGAGAACTCTTTAATTTTCCGGGATAAAATGTAGCCTATGTCGATTTCCCGGTCCTAAACTATAGCCATGCAAAAAATCACGTCGATCCGTTGCTCTGTTGCGACGTGATTGAAGGAATTAAATATGTTAAACAAGCATAGCGCGCACGCAGCCACAGTTTCAACCTCCATTGTGTGTTACGTGTAGCAAGTGCAAATGACCTAGTGCGGAGCGTCGCGATTAATCGCGCGAGGAGAGCTGTGTGTGGCCACGGAGGGCAGCAACGCGGCAGAGCGAGGGCGTGCTACGCGGCAGCGCAAGGAGCATAGTGTAGCGGAGGCAATAGAGTAGAGAACATTGTGAAAAGGATCGCTTTAGTTTCATCATCCAATTTGTCAATACATCCCCACTCCCCAGCTTACTAAGTATAGGTTTCTTCTCAGAATGAAAAGGTTTTAAGCTATACCACCACTTTGGTGGAGGAGCTGCTTAATAATAATTTAATATAACTAGCTGATGCCTGCGACTTCGTTCGCGTGGTATGAAAAATAGTTTAGGTACGTCCTATTCTCAGACCTACCGAATATACACAAAAAAATATGAATCAGTCAAGCCATTTCGGAGGAGTTTTGTTACAAACACTGTGACACGAGAATTTTATATAATAGAGCATTGACTTATATGACCTGTAGACTGTAGTATACATATATGTCAATGTATTAGAGATAGTAATCTTTTTTCGTTTCCATGTTTGGATTCGGTCGTGGTGAGTGGTGACATTGAGATGCCCCCATGATCCCTGTGGTCCCTAGACCCTAATACATAACTATTGACGCGTTGCCATAGGTATACCCTATCTGGGTCAAATTATAGCCGTCATATAAACAGTTTATTGTGCGTATGACCTGACCATGGATTATGCTAGTTAGCATATAAAAATAATAAAGGTGACGCATTATAATAGAATGATAATAATTTAACACAATAATGGGCTGCCAAGGTCGAATGAGCTGTCTAGCTCTGTGACATATAAACAAAAGAATTGCAAGGGTCTTGGTGACGCGATGATGTGACATAGTACAGGAAAGAACTAATTTAATATGAAATATGAATGAATTTTGTATAACCAAACTCAGTGTGCCTTGAGTGTAAGGTTACGAAATATCTTGTTTTTTTTAATCCACTACAAGTAAGCCCTTGACTGCAATCTCACCTGATGGTTAGTGAGGATGCAGTCTAAGATGGTAGCGGGCTAAGGGGCCGTCCATTAATCACGCGAGGCTTGAAAGGGGGGGGGAGGGGGTTAAACAAAAATCACGAAATATCACAAGGGGGGAGGGGGGGGTGTAGTAAGATATCACGTGTATTTATTTTTTCGTCAAACGCGCGATTTCTAAACCGAAAAGCGGCGTGTAGTGTGACCTTGACGCGCCGTTGCCAGGCAACGAACGAAGTCCCCGCGCGCCGCGCACCGCGACGATCACCCGGCTCGGCTTCATTGCCATTTGCCAGTCGCCAGTTATTCTGTTATTTTGGCGCCGAATACACGCGTACACCGTTTATTACCTCGTACGTGTTGCATTAAAAAAATGTTTAAGATTCTTTGTAGGTACTAAAAAAATACACGTGATTTTAGGTGGGGGCGGGGGGGTTAGTCTTAAACCTCACCACGTATCACCAAGGGGGATGGGGGGGTTAAAAAATGCTCAAAAAACATCAAGTGATTAATGGACGGCCCCTAACCTGTTAGGGGCTGTTTATTTATACTTTTATCTAGATAAAAGCTTACTTGTCAGTCAAGGGCTTATACTTATACTAGCTGATGCCCGCGACTTCGTCCGCGTGGATTAAGATTTTTGATTCCCGTGGGAACTCTTAAATTTTCCGGGATAAAAGCCTATATCCTTCCCGATACAAACTATCCCTGTACCAAATTTCATCAAAATCGGTTGAACAGGTGAGCCGTGAAAGCGTAGCAGACAGACAGACAGACACACTTCCGCATTTATAATATTAGTATGGATTTTTTAATCCATTGAACGATTGCTATGAAATAAAAAATAACATTTCATGGATAAAACCTGCAATGGATATAAAATACTCATTATATTAAATAGGGGTGCACCGTGCAGGATTTGAACCGAATCCAGAAACTCCCACGTCGAGAGGTCTTTCGGTTCCTAAAACGCAAAATTTTAACTCTGAAGTTAATCTTAAAAATGGAAGTGTCACACAGACACATGGACATTCAGACAGACCGACAGCTAACGAACAGAAGGGCTGAAAACCTACGGGTTCCTCGTTTTACTATACGGAAACTTATAAAAATAGGTTCGTGTCTAAACGAACTTAGGAATAATCTGGGTGATAAAAAAACTTCTCCAAGTAGACAATCTATAACTACTATCTAATTTTTATAATTTTTATTACAGTGCTTCACACACGAGGAAAGTTTCTAAACTTACTTAAATATACATATCAAAAATTTCGGAACCGGCAGGATTTGAACCTGCGTCTCTCTGGGAATCGCGCCCTGAGCGCCTTGACCACTCGGCCACGGTTCACTTACCTGCCAGTGACGAAATTTGAGATATGCATCTTTAATCCAGTCTTTTTACGCGACTGTTTATGCCATCCAGTAGCGATATATTTGATGATTAAACGAACTTACCTGTAAGTGAAGTTCTATCCCAATTATATGAGTGCGTTTCATTCGAAGATATAAGCCACAATTATATTCCTAGTTCAAAGAGTTCCATCGAATATGGGCCTTTGAAAGTAGTTTCGATACTTTAATATATCGCTACTGGATGGCATAAACAGTCGCGTAAAAAGACTGGATTAAAGATGCATATCTTAAATTTCGTCACTGGCAGGTAAGTGAACCGTGGCCGAGTGGTCAAGGCGCTCAGGGCGCGATTCCCAGAGAGACGCAGGTTCAAATCCTGCCGGTTCCGAAATTTTTGATATGTATATTTAAGTAAGTTAAGTAAGTTATCTACCTAATTACCATAAAAAGTACTTAAGTATTTCAAACTTCATAGATTAGATATGTACAATTTATACCGTGTGAAGAATTGAATAAATAGCCAGACGATCAAACCGCGATTTACAAGACAAGTAGGTATGCATTTTAAAGTGGCTCATGTCGTCATAGATTAAATATCTAGTACAGTAGGTACTTGAAAAGTTTAATTAGTGAATCATTACCTACATACCCAACAAGATCTATCCAATCAAAATATTATTTTCTAACCCAACTTTTTAACGATTAAGACGATTCAGTAAGTACCTACTAAAACTCTTGCAAGCTATTCATACTTACGTAAAATGGACTGTTGGGAGGCTTCGGCCGTGGCACCACTGTGTCAGCAAAGACGTACCGCCGAGCGATTTAGCGTTTCGGTACGATGCCGATTAGGGATATTGGTTTAGTATAAAGCCGTACTTATAAGGTTTGGTGAGTTTTATTTATATCCACTAGCAGTAGCGGGCTAACCTGTATGAAATTTGAATTACCAGAGTCAGAGAGAGTGTTGTAACTTTACAGAGGCTAACTTGTAGTGGAAAAAGAAGAAGTAGGTAGGCAGACAGACAACAATATCTGTTTGTATTGAATAGTCTGTGGCAAAGCCCGAGGTTTTGGACGCGGAACACGTATAAAATGCATTCAATTCATATTCGAGGCGTATGGAAATTGAGTTCATTGTTTCTTCGTCTGCAAGACAAGGTCGATTTGTAACCCATTCTTATATTCTATGTATTTGCATATTTTAAGTAAACAAGTTGTAAGTATTAATTATAAAATACGACTACGTTTTTTTTTGAGGGATAAATTTTTTGAGTGTAGCGTCATATCGATTATTTCGGTGTAAAATGTAGCCTTGTCACCCGGACCATCATAGCGAATGCATTGACACCTCATTCATTAAAATCGGCTCAGAAGTTTAGGCGCTATACGGTGGAAAATACATAAATACATACATAGACTGCTAAAATCGTATATTTGGCTTTACCGTTGTCGGGGAAATAGTTATTTATGCAACAGTTGTGTAATAAGGGGTATTAAAACACGAACGTGGGTTTATCACACGACGCGTAGCGGAGTGTGATAATAGTATCATATGAGTGTTTTAATACCTAATTATCAACTGTTGCATACAAGACTTTATCTACACTCATAATATGAATCCTCTATAACAGATTCTGAAATAGTTAGCTTACTGCTAACATTAAAACATCCAGTCCTAGTAACCTAATATCATCAAAACTCAAAACTTGAATCGCTCATTTTTTTTTTAAATTTTTTTTTTACTTTTTTTTTTTTTTTTTTTTTTTTTATTTGATTTTCTTTTTTTTTTTTTAATTTTTTTTTTAAATTTTTTTTTTTTAACTTTTTTTTACAGCGCGCGGCGTTCTGGTAGTGAAACGCGCGTGTATGACAATATTCTTTTTTTGAAATTCGTACCTACAGATGTTCTTTTTAGGGTTCCGTACCCAAAGGGTAAAAACGGGACCCTATTACTAAGACTCCGCTGTCTGTCTGTCTGTCTGTCTCTGTCTGTCTGTCTGTCTGTCTGTCTGTCTGTCTGTCTGTCTCCAGGCTGTATCTCATAAACCGTGATAGCTAGAAAGCTGAAATTTGCACAAATGATGTATTTCCGTTGCCGCTATAACAACAAATACTAAAAATTAAAAAAATATATATATTAAGGGGGGTCCCCATACAATAAACGTGTTTTTTTCGTATTTTTTTGCTCAATATTAAAAACGGTAACAGGTAGACGGTTCAAATTTTCACAGAATATTAACTTGTATATTACCTTTCAAAATAAATAATTAAATATCAATAAAGTAAATATTAAAGGGGGGCTCCCATACAACAAACGTAATTTTTATTTTTAATACGTCATAAATCGTAAAACTTACTACAGGTTTGTACGGAACCCTAAATGCGCGAGTCCGACTCGCACTTGTCCGGTTTTTTTGTAATTCATACAGATACCACGCATCGAGCAGATGTGGCAGGGGTGTTGTAATGAAATCCAGTACAACATTACATCACCCGTTTGGATGATGTAATGGTTATTAGGACATTGGGTGTTTTAATGTTGGCAATTAGCTAACTGTTTCAGAACCTGTTATAGAGGATTTATAGCATGGGAGTAGATAATAGTAGATTGTTACACAAGGGACGTAAGTAAGCTATTACAGAACAAGATCCAATTTGGCGCCAGTGCGAGCGCAGCTCGCATAGGGCGCTAATGGATCGCGTGCACCCGAGATATTTACTCACACGAGCGAGCGCAGCGAGCGAGGGTGAATATAGTTCGAGGGTGTAATAGCTACTTGCAACCGAGGTAAGCATTCTACTTTATATCATTCTTGCGAGGTAAATAAATCACTTTACGAACAAACTTCACAAACTTTCAGATCAAATGAAATGCCGCCATTCCCATTTTTTTTCGTATTAGTTTTCCATTTTTTTTTTACGGCTCTGAGTTCCCAGGAGTTTTGCATAGTTTGAAATGTATGGAAATTAAATGCCGCCATGTTCAGTGTTTTTTTTTCAGTAAAAAGTTTTCTTACCATTTTATAAGAAAAGAGATTGTTTACCAAGGAGCTTTGCATAGCTTGAACTGTAATGTGAACATTACAATTCAAGCATAGTGCGACGTAATGTTGCCTTGAATTGCAAACACCAACTTACAAGGAGACTTTCCACCATAGTAATCCCTAGTTACTGAGCAAGTATGATATAAAAAATATAAAGGTAACGTACCTAACGATTACAGAATATGCATAAATGATCAGTCAACTTCGCGTGGTTTGAAGTATTTCGATTCCCGCGGAAACTCTTTAGTTTCTGGGAAAGCTAGCCTTTCTAGCATGTATTCACCCCAATTTTACTATGGTGTGTCTGTCTGTCTGCTACGCTTTCCCGGCCTATCTTTTCAACCTATTTTAACGAAATTTAGTACAGAGGCAGGTTGCATCCCGGGAAAGGGATAGAAAAACTTTTTATCCCGGACTAAGTCGCGCATTTCATCTAGTATGAAATAAGCAAATTGAGTATTGTTGAGTTTGAGTATATTTGGTAGGTAATAATGTTATGTATGACTAAGATATTATGGGGTCTCGTTAAACTTAAAAAAATGGAGCAAAAACGCGTTTTGATGAGATAATACGAAAAAAGTTGATTTTTAATACGCAAATGTCATCTCGTTTTCTCACGCGATATGTCGCATTATATCTAGGTGTGGAAGTAGTTCATTTATGGAACTCTGGCTTTTTATAAAACTAGATAATGCCCGCGAATGCCCGTACGCGTGGATTTAGGTTTTAAATTCCCGTTGGAACTCTTTCTTTTTCCGGGATAAAAAGTAGCCTATGTTCTCTTGAGAAGCAACCTATCTTATATTCAAAATCGGTTGAACAGAGGCGCCGTGAAAGCGTAGCAGACGGACCGACAGACACGTGATGGCACCGGTTATGGACAAGGCACCAGTGATGGACACTTTTACCTTTTTTCGCAAATAATAAGAACTGTGAAAATGTTTTACCATTCGCAACACTCAAATCATAAAGAATAGACATTTGTCTGTCGCATCGACAAATGACATTGGTTTCGGCCATTTAGTTTCAAAATGGTGAGGTGAAAAATATTTTGTGTGTAATATTTTTGGATTTAAGAAGTTTTCTTATCCAAATCGCTAAGAAGGTAAGTGAATATTTTGATCGATGGGTGCTTGTTTCTGATTAAAACATAAATTTTCAATGATCATATTCGTAAGTTATGAAATTTAAAACATACTTGTGAAGACGTTGAAAGCGACATAGAATTATTTACAAGTTTGAGAGGGGTGTCCATTACTGCCTCACTCGTGACATCAAAATCCAGTCATGGACATATGTCGATTCTTATCATTTTAGGTATATTTAAAGTTTTATTAATAAGGTGCAACTTTAAAGTTTTCTGCAACTATACATCTTTGAAAAAATTATCACAAATGACTCCTTCCAGTTATGGACATAGTCCATAAGTGGGTGTCCATAGTTGGGTCTTATATGTACATGAGTGGTTGTCCATAATCGGATCTTATTTGTTTAGATGGCATCCAAAAAGAACTATACACCGGAACAGATGGCCAGAGCTGTTGCGGCTGTGCTATCCCAAGGAGCATCTGTGAATTCTGCAGCGAAGAGATTTACCTAATAAAATTTCCGGAAAAAGCCCATTAGTATGTAGTATGGTATGGGACCTACCACCATTTTAACTCCTACAGAAGAGGAGTTATTGGTTAAATGGGTAGCTATGGGTGAAAGAAGATTTCCGATCAGCAAAGGTAAATTCCGATGATGCACACCAATCCACTTCTCCACTCACACCCACAGCACCTACATCTGCATCCAAGCCATTCATTCAAAACGCTACAGTATTAAGTAATTCAAGTTCCTATTCACCATACCCCTGAAAAAACCAGAATAGAATTGAATTGAGAGCTAAGGAGAGACTTGAAAAGAAATTGGAGAAACTAGAGATCGAAAAGGAAAAAAAGAAAAAAAATTGCATTAAAAAGAAAAAGGCGCAAGACAATTTTTCTGAAGACACAGATGTGGAAATTCCATACAATGAAAGTGATGATAGCGTATACAATGTTCAAATGGATACAGAAGACTTGACTATAGAGGAATTTGTGTCTGAAACTAAACCAGAAAATAACTTACAAAATAAAAGTAAAAGAACCAAAGACAGGGAATCTGAAAGCGAATTACCTCTGGAAAAATTAAAGACCAAAAATAGCGAAAAAAATCTAGAAAAGGGATGTTTTGTCATAATTATGTATGATTAAGGAGATAGAAGTTCACTGTTTGTTAAATAGTTGATTTTTTAAAGCATTTTGGAACAGACTGAATGTCATAGTCATATTATAACAATTATCTTCTTCGTGTCTTTGTTCGTTTAAGTATGAAAATGAAAATGAAAATGATTTATTTCATGTAGGACAACTTGTGCCACTTAAGATAAGTCGTAAGAATCTACCACCATAAGGAGGTTTTATAAAAGGTTTAAAATTGATAAACCAAATTAGTTAGGCAGGTATATCCTAAGAGTTGTGGTCTCTTAATTGTGATGATTAAATATAAACTTACGATAATATATAATTTATGTAGGATTTACCAAATACACGGGTCAAAAAAACATTAAGCATTTTCATTTTTTGCCATATCTATTAGGTATAATAATGATATTTTGAAAGTGTAAAGTCGAGAGGTCTAGCCTAGCACCTGTCGAATCCCGTTTGTTTGCTATAGATTGATACACGAAGAATTATAATATCACAAATGTGTCCATCACTGGATGTCCATTACTGGATTTTGCCTGTCCATTTTAGGGATTTTGCAGATATTTTGTTGAACGTTTTTAGTATTTTTCTATTTCTAATACCATTCATATATTTCTAGTTTTTAGAAGTTAATAAGAAGCTCTTATTATCTGCCAATATAATTTGAAACTCGCAACCCTAAAATTCAATAAATTAAAAAAATATAGCCCAACGTGGTTGACCAAGCGCTTAACCATGTCCATAACTGGTGCCACCACGTTATTTTCCCATTATTTTTTTGACTATTTTTTTATTCAACCACAAGTTATCCCTTGACTGCGATCTCACCTGATGGTAAGTGATGATGCAGTCTAAGATAGAAGCGGGCTAACGTGTTAGGGGTATGGCAGTTACAATATTAAACCCATACCGTCGGTTTCTATACGGCATCGTACCGGAACACTAAATCGCTTGGCGGTAGGGAACTACTAACTAGCCACGGCCGAACCCTCCCACCAGACAACATTTTTAATAATTTGTATGATTTAGACATCTGAGCTATTTAAAAAAAGTCAAATGTGGGAGTGGCAACCCTAGGGTAGGTAACAACTGCAATTAGATCATGTCTCTCATATTATCTCAATCAAGTTGTCATTATTCCTGGCTACATGTTAACGACATGGTCAAGGTTTTACTTTAGTTTAAGATAGAGACCCGGCTTTGTCTGTGGGGTAAGTCATGGGATTTAGAAGAAGTCGTCGAAGAAGAAGAATTTTGCTCGAAAACTCCAAAGTATCCACAGCAAACGGAACAAATATGTGACTCTCTATATGAGAGAGGCATATATACTTCAGCCGTTTGCCGGTTTCAGTTATTTCTGCTGCGGCTTCCAGCTTTTCATTTTTTTAATCGACTTCAAAAAAAGGAGGAGGTTCGCATTTTTTAAATGTTAGTGCATTTATCAAGTTAGTATAGATGACTTATAAGTAGGCAAGTGGATGGAGCAATTAACTATAGACTACTAATTTGATAAGTGGATGGAAAAATAGCTTAGAAGTATTTCTATAAATACTCATGATTACGGATGAATCAACCCGTTAGAATTTCACAATAGCTTTTATCTAGCCTAGACCATGATAATGATTAATTATTTAGAGTAATAATGATGATAATCGATAATGATTAATTATTTAGAGTGACATATTTGTGACATAGGCTATTTTTTATCCCGGAACGTTATAAGGAGTTCCGAAGGGAATTAAAAAAACTTATTCCACTTGGACGAACTCGCAGGTATCACCTAGTCGACAATATTTCAGGAACCATGCTACACTCAAATAATGATAGTAATTAACCGAGCGAAGCGAAGGTCTCTGAGTCTACTTGAGTGAATTGGCACTTGTCCGTCCGTCCGTCCGTCCGTCCGTCCGTCCGTCTGTCCGTCTGTCAGAGCCTTATAACTCCTGAATTACTGAATGTAATTACTTCAAATTTAAATATAATATGTAAACCAATGGCCTCCCGCCGAATATGGCTTAAAAAGTTATAAAAATCTTTATTTCAGAGGGGCTCTCATAGAAGCGAATGCGGAGTAAAATATTTTTTATAGCGTTACATAGGGTTGCGGTATATCATTTTAAAGATAATGAGGAACAGAGTCCAAAAATATTTTTTTTTTTAATTTTTCCCCTAAAATTGACGAAATGGGAGGCTTTCAAAGTGGAGATTTTCTGACGTCCAAAGATGACCTCAGAACTCCCAATTTTCTGAAAGGCTGAGCCTGAAACTTGATTAATTATTTGAATTATATCCTGTACTTGAACAACAAATACTAAAATTAGATAAATATTATAAGGAAACGAAATTATTTAATTTTTAATGAGCTTCATTATTTTTAACAAACTTCACAATTATGTCAATAGATGGCGCTCTGTACAAGTTTATTCGTTTGTGCTTAAAAAGAAAAGGCTGAGCCTGAAACTTGATCACTTATTTGAATTATATCCTGTACGTGAACAACAAATACTAAAATTAGATAAATATTCTAAGGAAACGAAATTATTTAATTTTTAATGAGCTTCACTATTTTTAACAGAACTTCACAAAGATGGCGCTCTGTAAGTTTATGGATACCGCGAGGTCTCAGTTCGGGGCGAACCACTAGTATTAATATCATATTATTATGGGGTTATTATGGGTAATATTATGTCCCATGGCCTCTGCGAAGAGGTAAACAGTAAACACCTCACTGTGGCTAAATCACTTGAATACGAACTCTAAACTAAACTGACTTAACTAACTGCCGCACTTAAGAGTCGCTTAATCATTACCTAAGGTTCTCCTTAGTATAGACTAGCTGATAGCGCGAGGAATAAGATTATTAGTCCCCCGGGAACTCTTTCATGTTTCGTGATAAAATGCCTATTTCACTCTCCATCCACAACTATAGGTAGGTACCCATGCAAAAAATCACGTCGATCCGTTGCTCTGTTGCGGCGTGATTGAAGGAAAAGCCAACAAACGCACTTTCGCATTTATATTAGTATGAAGTATGATTTGAATAGAATTAGAATAGAGTAGAACTGAGTGGCATTAGGCATTATGTTATTAGTATTTTTAAAGTATAGAAATACCTATAATTGAATTTACAAAATGTCTTGCTTCTAGAGTTAGAGCAACACAGGCTGTTTCAATAAAAGTTAAGTAGTTAGGTCGATTACCCAATAAAACCCCCGTTAAAGTCAAGTATGTCTAAGTAGGTAAGTACATATTGCAAATAATATGTATTCGATAATATAAAAGCCGACAAATAACACTCAAGATATTGACATCCGCTATCTATCTATTATAAGTAGGTATATCTTTATAATTACTAGATAATGCTCGCGACTTCGTCCGCTTGGATTAAGGTTTTTTTTTTATCCCCCGAAAACTCTTTTTTAATTTTCTGGGATAAAATGTAGCCGATGTGTTAAGAGGATACGGCATGAACGGGAAAGTTTGAGAATAGGTATTGAATAATTATATTGCCGTAGCGCTGCTCCTCGAATTGAGTTCCATAACACCCGATAGAACTGCAGCTTGGACCGATAATACTCGTAGGTACTCGTACCTAAGAAAAACAGTCGAATTCCTACTCTCGTATTTTTCTGTTTCCTCCTCCAAAACTGAACCGATTTAATTTTTTTTTCATGAGTAATTTCACAAGGACTCGGGCTATGTCGGTATGTTTTTATTTTTTTGATTATATATGTCAAATTTGTTTGTGGGATGTCGGATGATTGCGCGAAAACTGAGTCATTATTGCCATTTTTGAAGGTTCCTTGTTCTTAAAATTATTAATTTATTGAAAAAGACGAAACATGGGGACATGGCACGGACACATATAAATTTTATGGTGCAAAAATATTTTCTTTATTGTAGTTTCCCACGGAGAAAACAGATAAATACGATTGTATGGTGAAAGCGCCGTTTCCCTCCAACATGGACGCTTCGCGCTGACGTTTTTCATGCCCTAAGTATTTACCGCGTACCGGTAAGCGCAGTGTAGGACGACCTCCAGCTCGCTGGTCCGATGACCTAAAGAAGGTGGCGGGAAGCGGGTGGATGAGGAAGGCGGAGGACCGTGTTTGGTGGCGCGCTCTCGAAAAGGCCTATGTCCAGCAGTGGATGCATACAGGCTGATGGATGGATGGATGGATGGATGGAAGTACTTTATGAAAAAACTTCTAACTATGTACTTACCAACCCATCCACGTGATTGAAAAACTAGATAAGGCAAAACAAATGGTGCGGATAAAAGGATTAAAAAAAATAAAAAACAAACATTTATCAAACGGTAGTACCGTAGTAGACTACCGTCTCAGTCATAAAGTTTTTACTACCATTGTGATAATAATTTACTGCATGATTACTAAGTATAGGCCGGTAAGACGCGTCGCGAAAGAAGAGATTTACTAGATTTAATATTTTTATATAAGCTATCAAATAAATATTATAAATGCGAAAGTTTGGATGGATGGATGTATGGATGTATGTTTGTTACTCAATCACGCTCCAACGGATGAACGGATCTGGATGAAATTTGGCACAGAGATAGATTATAGTCTGGAATAGCACATAGGCTACTTTTTATCCCGGAAAATTAAAGAGTTCCCGCGGGAACCGAAAAACCTCAATCCACGCGGACGAAGTCGCGGGCATCAGCTAGTTGAGAAATAAATAAGACTGCCCCAGCTTACTCAATAAAATAAATTTCAGAGCACCAAACAGATATCCCCGTCATGCTATTACTCCTTTTGTACCTCCGCGCACCCGAACAGTCTTTGGGGCCAACTCCATCATCCCTCGGTTATGTAAATTATGTAACAAATTCAGTCAGTCACTCGATATCAATATAAATCCATGGCATGTTTCGCAAACTAGTCACTAGCAACTTAATCAACCAATCACGCTGATTGTCTTAGGAAACACTTCTGTTATTAATTAATTATATAAATTATATTACTTATTAATTATAGGTATAGAAATAACTTTTTTTTTTAGCTATTTATCTATTGTTTCGGTTAATCTACTAAATTGGTATTTAAAATTGTAAAATTAAATATTAATATTTTAAAACTTAAAATGAATTAGCCTGATTATTGTACTCGTAGATGTAGAAAAAGTACTTTTAATTTTAATTTTTTTTCTATAAGTTTTCTTTTTTGTATAAGTATTTTTGCTGCGCCTTTTTTTTGTATCACTTTATAAATTTAGTTTTATCTATTTGACCATATTATTTGTGGGATATGCATGCAGTGTTCGCTTTAATATGATTTTACATGTATTGGCATGTTTCTGTAACTTCATGTAACTTATATCATAATATGTAAAAATCGCTAGTGAACCTTATGAATAAAAAAAAAAAAAATAATAATAATTTACTGCATGATTACTAAGTATAGGCCGGTAAGACGCGTCGCCGATTGCTTACGTCACCCGAGCGTGAATTCAAGGACTCGGACTAGTTTAGTCCGACCGACCTCCCATCCGTCCCAACGTTATGGTCCGAGCCTTACAGGAGGCGCCCTTAGGAAGACGTTGCGATTAATGGAAGGCGTCAGTCAACATTTTTAGGGTTCCGTACGTCAAGAGGAAATAAGGAACCCTTATAGGATCACTTCGTTGTCTGTCTGTCTGTCTGTCTGTCAACCACCTTTTTCTCGGGAACGCTTGGAACGCGCGTTGAAATGAATATCAAAATACGCAAGTCTACGTACATGACATTCAGGATTATCTGAAGTTAACTATGTTAATTACCATAACGTTGAGGATTACCTGAAGGCTAAAACTAAAATAAACTTAACTTTTTAGCAAAGAACTGGTGATTAATTGAAAGGCAGTAATAAAATCTACAATAAATAAATTTATTTAATCTAAAATAACAAAATTACAATATATTATCTATTACCTAACTATCACAGCTACCAGCCTACCACTTAAAAACTACAAATTTTTCAAATTCCTAAACAACATCGGTCAAACATCAAATTCCTTAAGGTAAAACATTATTCGGAGTAGGTAAAATCGACACTTAAAACAGAAGCATTCTGTTCTACTCGTATATATTATCAGACATCGGATTACGAAATCGGCTATTAATTATTAATACTATGAAATAAATGGAAATAAAGATTTACAAACATGTGTAATTTTTTAATAAGTGCTTATACCTACGTGATCAAATCAGAAATGAAGTGATTTGTAGGAGGACCAGGGTAACCGATAAAGCTCGAAGAGATGTTAAGCTTAAGTGGAAATGGGCAGGGCACATAGTTCGAAAAATCGATTGGCAGGTCCCAAGGTGCTTGAATGGCGCCCTTGTACCGGAAAGCGCAGCGTTGGACGACCCTCCACCAGATGGACGGACGACCTCAAGCAAGTAAAGCTGGGAGCCCCTGGAAGCAAGCGGCATAATACTGTGTTCTGTGGAGAACCATGCAGGACAACTTCGTCCAGCAGTGGACGTCTATTAGTTGAAACGGAGAAGACTCATACCACAAATTGATTTGAATTTCTAACACGGGGTATAATAGCACGTGGTCGTATCTCTTCGTCCATTATAAAGTAAGTGTCGTCTCCTCGAGCTCTAATTTTTCCACAATAATATGCCGAAATGGCAGTAACTGATAAGAAAGCGAAAGATCCAACTGCAACTAACGTTATTGTAAGTGGGCTCCAGAAATTTTGTTGTTGTTGTGTTGAGGATTCCGAGTCAGTGGTGGGCGTGATTGTTGAGTCTGTTGTATTTTCTTGTGGACTAACTGTGAAATTAGAGCTAGGGTCGTTGGTGGTGCTCCGTACAGTTTCAGATTCAGCCTCTGTCAAGGCAGTCGTCGTGCCCTCGTCTGTTACAGCAGAGGTAGTAAAAGGAGTGATAGTCGTGCCCTCGACTGACACAGCCACGGTAGTTAACGGAGTGGAAGTCGTCGTGCCCTCGACTGACACAGCCACAGTAGTTAACGGAGTGGGAGTCGTCATAGCCTCATCTGTTACAGTTATGGTAGTCAAGGGAGTCGAAGTCGTCGTGCCCTCGTCTGTTACAGCTACGGTAGTAAGCGGGGTGGTAGTCGTGGTGCCCTCGTCTGTCATAACCACGGTAGTTAACGGAGTGGAAGTCGTCGTGTCCTCGTCTGTTTCAGGCACGGTAGTCAAGTGAGTGGTAGTCATCGTGCCCTCGTCTGTCACAGCCACGGTTGTTAACGGAGTGGAAGTCGTCGTGTCATCGTCCGTCACAGCCACGGAAGATAAAGGAGTGGAAGTCGTCGTGCTCTCGTCTGTTACAGCCACGGTAGTTAACGGAGTGGAAGTTGTCGTGCCCTCGTCTGTTTCAGCCACGGTAGTCAAGGGAGTGGTAGTCGTCGTGCCCTCGTCTGTTACAGCCACAGTGGTTAACGGAGTGGAAGTTGTCATGCCCTCGTCTGTTTCAGCCACGGTAGTCAAGGGAGTGGTAGTCGTCACTACCTCGTCTGTTACAGCCACGGTAGTTAAAGGAGTCGCAGTCGTCGTGCCTTCGTTTGTTACAGCCACAGTAGTCAAGGAGGTGGTAGTCGTTGTGCCATCGTCTGTCACAACCACGGTAGTCAAGGGAGTTGTAGTCGTCATGCCCTCGTCTGTCACATCCACGGTTGTTAACGGAGTGGAAGTCGTCGTGTCCTCGTCCGTCACAGCCACGGAAGATAAAGGAGTGGAACTTGTCGTGCTCTCGTCTGTTACAGCCACGGTAGTTAACGGAGTGGAAGTTGTCGTGCCTTCGTCTGTTTCAGTCACAGTAGTCAACGGAGTAGTAGTCATCGTGCCCTCGTCTGTTTCAGCTTCGGTATTCAAGGGAGTTGTAGTCGTCGTGCCCTCGTCTGTCACAGCCACGGTTGTTAACGGAGTGGAAGTCGTCGTGTCCTCGTTCGTCACAGCCACGGAAGATAATAGAGTGGAACTTGTCGTGCTCTCGTCTGTTACAGCCACGGTAGTAAGCGGGGTGGTAGTCGTCGTGCCCTCGTCTGTCATAGCTACGGTAGTTAACGGAGTGGAAGTCGTTGTTTCCTCGTCTGTTTCAGGAACGGTAGTCAAGTGAGTGGTAGTCGTCGTGCCCTCGTCTGTCGCAGCCACGGTTGTTAACGGAGTGGAAGTCGTCGTGTCCTCGTCTGTTTCAGTCACGGTAGACAACGGAGTAGTAGTCATCGTGCCCTCGTCTGTTTCAGCTACGGTAGTCAAGGGAGTTGTAGTCGTCGTGCCCTCGTCTGTCGTAGCCACGGTAGTTAACGGAGTGGAAGTCGTCGTGCCCTCGTCTGTCACATCCACGGTTGTTAACGGAGTGGAAGTCGACGTGTCCTCGTCTGTTTCAGTCACGGTAGTCAACGGAGTAGTAGTCATCGTGCCCTCGTCTGTTTCAGCTACGGTAGTCAAGGGAGTTGTAGTCGTCGTGCCCTCGTCTGTCATAGCCACGGTAGTTAACGGAGTGGAAGTCGTCGTGCCCTCGTCTGTCACATCCACGGTTGTTAACGGAGTGGAAGTCGTTGTGTCCTCGTCTGTTTCAGGCACGGTAGTCAAGTGAGTGGTAGTCGTCGTGCCCTCGTCTGTCGCAGCCACGGTTGTTAACGGAGTGGAAGTCGTCGTGTCCTCGTCTGTTTCAGTCACGGTAGTCAACGGAGTAGTAGTCATCGTGCCCTCGTCTGTTTCAGCGACGGTAGTCAAGGGAGTTGTAGTCGTCGTGCCCTCGTCTGTCATAGCCACGGTAGTTAACGGAGTGGAAGTCGTCGTGCCCTCGTCTGTCACATCCACGGTTGTTAACGGAGTGGAAGTCGACGTGTCCTCGTCTGTTTCAGTCACGGTAGTCAACGGAGTAGTAGTCATCGTGCCCTCGTCTGTTTCAGCTACGGTAGTCAAGGGAGTTGTAGTCGTCGTGCCCTCGTCTGTCATAGCCACGGTAGTTAACGGAGTAGAAGTCGTCGTGCCCTCGTCTGTCACATCCACGGTTGTTAACGGAGTGGAAGTCGACGTGTCCTCGTCTGTTTCAGTCACGGTAGTCAACGGAGTAGTAGTCATCGTGCCCTCGTCTGTTTCAGCTACGGTAGTCAAGGGAGTTGTAGTCGTCGTGCCCTCGTCTGTCACATCCACGGTTGTTAACGGAGTGGAAGTCGACGTGTCCTCGTCTGTTTCAGTCACGGTAGTCAACGGAGTAGTAGTCATCGTGCCCTCGTCTGTTTCAGCTACGGTAGTCAAGGGAGTTGTAGTCGTCGTGCCCTCGTCTGTCACAGCCACGGTTGTTAACGGAGTGGAAGTCGTCGTGTCCTCGTACGTCACAGCCACGGAAGATAAAGGAGTGGAACTTGTCGTGCTCTCGTCTGTTACAGCCACGGTAGTTAACGGAGTGGAAGTTGTCGTGCCTTCGTCTGTTTCAGTCACGGTAGTCAACGGAGTAGTAGTCATCGTGCCCTCGTCTGTTTCAGCTACGGTAGTCAAGGGAGTTGTAGTCGTCGTGGCCTCGTCTGTCACAGCCACGGTTGTTAACGGAGTGGAAGTCGTCGTGTCCTCGTCCGTCACATCCACGGAAGATAATGGAGTGGAACTTGTCGTGCTCTCGACTGTTACAGCCACGGTAGTAAGTGGGGTGGTAGTCGTCGTGCCCTCGTCTGTCATAGCCACGGTAGTTAACGGAGTGGAAGTCGTCGTGTCCTCGTCTGTTTCAGGCACGGTAGTCAAGGGAGTCGCAGTTATCACGCCCTCGTCTTTAACAGCCACGGAAGTCAAAGGAGTGGAAGTCGTCGTGCCCTCGTCTGTTACAGCCACGGATGTCGAGGGAGTGTTAGTCGTCGTGCCCTCCTCTGATACAGCTACGTTAGTCATGATTGTAGGATCTATATTTGTGATGTGATTTGTTGATTGTGATGTATCTATAGACCTTTTAGATCGCTTGCTCGAATAAGTTCTCTTATTTATTTCTGTTTTAAAATCTATAAGTTTTGATTTTGAGTCAGTTCCATTAAAAAAAATATTAAAAGTTTCCATTTTTCCTTTTTTGGTATCCACATTGTATAATTTACTGCTTTGAATCGCATCTATCAAAATAGTTTCTCCCTTTTCAGTACGACCTTTTAGATTTATCTGTAAAGTAAGTAAAAATAATAATGTTATAATTAAAATTTACAAGTATTTTGTTTTTTTTACAAAACAATGAAAAATTAACACATGAAGGTAACGAGATTGCAGCGAGGTCGGAGGTCAATTTGCATTATTAGATCCCGTATTACATTAGTTGAGTTTAATTTGTGAAATTAAAAATTTATTTAACTAGCTGATGCCCGCGACTTCGTACGCGTGGATTGAGGTTTTGGGTTCCCGCGGGAACTTTAATTTTCCGGGATAAAAAGTAGCCTATTTAATTATTTAGATATCTTTATTGCACACATAAAATATACAGTATACAGTTAAAAAGCAGTAGTAGGACTACATAGAAACGTGCAAAGGCGGTCTTATTGCCTATGTGATATTCCAGACTATAATCTATCTCTGTGTCAAATTTCATCCAGATCCGTTGAGCCGTTCTGGCGTGATTTGAGTAACAAACAAACATCCATCCATACATCCATCCATCCAAACCTTCGCATTTATGATATTAGTATCGATGCTTTTAGTGTTTTTGAAGTCTGGTTCACTTTTTTTTCTAAAAAGTTCTATTTAAAAAATTATTATGTCACTTACATATCCGACGGTAGCATCTTTAAATTCGAGTAAAACTGTATTCCATCCTTCAACGTACTCATTATTTAACCTATTAAATTCATAATGTATTTCAGGCACATTATTTTCATTTAAAACAATCACCGTTAATCCACTTTCGTTTATAAACAATTGCAGGTACACTTTTAGTTCTATAACACCACGAGCAAATTCTATTGGATATGACGTAGCACAGCTCTTAGATGTAGCACGAATGCATCTTGTATTATTTTCATTGTAAGGCACAACCTTGAGATTTTCGTACTCAGTCAAAATCCACGGAAACGCACCTTCACAATATCTGTAGTCAAAGTCTTTGTAAAAATTTGTGTCGAATGTATATTTAACTTCGTTTACTTCTTCAGACGAAACGAGGACGCCAAGCGTCAGTAACAGCGTTTCGAGCCACATATTTTCATTAAAATAATTCACTAACCTAACTTAATTAGTTTTCTATTTAACCTTTTAATACAATGCTGCAGCAAAGCACTGACATTCTTCAACTGAATGGCCTGTTATCTGATAAAATTTACCGCACTATTCGATTTTGTATTGATTAGTAAACGATTCATATCGCTTTTAAAGGCTTCCCGTCAAGAGTACGCAGTATATACAGCACGAAGGAACTCGTGATTCGTGAACGCACTTTTTTCCGCTTTTATCCATCTGCGATCAGTCCTAGGATATTAACAGATTGTGGTCTTTATATAGTTGGAAGTGCCTAATGCATGCCATTGTCATGCAACTAACAGGTTAGCCCGCTACCATCTTAGACTGCATCATCACTTACCATCAGGTGAGATCGCATTCAAGGGCTAACTTGTAGTGCATAAAAGAAAAAAAGTTTAGGCTTGCACATCCTATGATGTTACATCCCTTCAAAGGTACCAGTACAATTAATTGTTATTAGTTATACTGTCATGCTGGCCAATCTTGCCCTTTTGAGGCGTTACATGCTGTCACTATAGCATCCATAAGCTGCACTGCTGTTCTATTTCCTCTCTCACTGTGGGGATTTCAGTAGGTATATTCGTGACTTCCGAATTTTTGGTGAACCAGGGTGCATTGCTTATGACCCTTAAAACATTGTTTTGGAAACACTGGAGTTTTTCTATGTTTGAGTGGCTTGCGGAACCCCAGAGCTGGATGCGAAACGTCCGTATCTTAATACCATACGTCCACTGCCATAAGTTCATATCTTATTACCATGTAAAGGATTACTTAAATGACAAGGAAGCTTGGCAATAATTTGCTCTAATGGCTAGGATAGTTCCTTAGTTTAAGATGATTTGTGAAATGGTGATAAGTAAAAAAATACCCGGCTGAGCTTGTTGTGGGCTCTTCTCAGACCAGGGCGCGTTTGGAACCCTCGTAACTGTAGTTTTGAGATACCGTAAATTATTTTCATCATCATGTTTTATAAGTACTTGGACGTCAATAAGACGTGTACAGTGTACCTAATTTGATTAAATGACTATTGATTTGATTTGATTTCATTAGTTGTATCAGTAGCCTTAATTAAATGATAATATCAAAAAGATACTGAAATAGGACCGGGTGAATTAATTCGTACACGTGCCTGTATTAAAAGAGAACGTAATGACGCAGGCAAGACAGAAAATAATTGTGTAACTTTATTCTTTATAGCTTAAGGGTGTGTTTCCACCAGAAATTGCTGTGTAAAGTAAAGTAAAAGTAAAATATACTTTATTGTACACCATAAAAAGAAATACAAACACAAAACAATCATAATAGATATGGCACAATAGGCGGCCTTATCGCATAAATAGCGATCTCTTCCAGGCAACCATAAGGCAGAGGAAACTTTTAAAAGAAAGCGGGAGGGGTGTACAGACGATATATGAATAAATAAATACCTATTAAGTATATACTTACATAAAAACACAGAAAAGTATAATGTAATAATATTAGATAGGATAAATACACAGTATAAAAACCGGCCAAGTGCGAGTCGGACTCGCGCACCGAGGGTTCCGTACAAACCTGTAGTAAGTTTTAAATTATTAAAAAAAAAACTACTTACTTAGATCTCGTTCAAACCAATTTTCGGTGGAAGTTTGCATGATAATGTAAGTAGGTATCATAAACATCATATATTTTTTTTAGTTTTATCATTCTCTTATTTTAGAAGTTACAGGGGGGGGGGGGGGGGGGACACATTTTACCACTTTGGAAGTGTCTCTCGTGCAAACTATTCAGTTTAGAAAAAAATGATATATAATTAAATAATAAAAAATGAGATATATTATACTTAAATCGTTCTTTTAAGTAGTGAGGTGTGATCGGATTGAACAGAATGCAGTAAAGAAGGTGAAGAATGTGACTAATATGTATGTGTATAATATGTGTGTAATGTGTGTCAAACACGCCAATGGGAGCGCTTTACTAGTTTTATATTTTTACTAGCTGATGCCCGCGACTTCGTCCGCGTGGTTTAAGTTTTTTGTTATTCCCGCGGGAACTCCTTAATTTTCCGGGATAAAAAGTAGCCTATGTCACTCTCCAGGTCCTCAACTATATCCAAGCTAAAAATCACGTCAATCCCTTGCTCCGCTGCGGCGTGATTGAAGGACAAACCAACAAACCAATAAACCAACAAACAAACACACTTTCGCATTTATAATTTAAAGTAGGTATGATTACAGTGCTTCACACACTAGGAAAGTTTCTAAACTTACTTAAATACTTATCAAAAATTGCGGAAAGGATTTGCACCTGCGTCTCTCTTTGAGGAATTATTAATAATAATTCAATGGCGTCTCTCTGGGAATCGCGCCCGGAACGCCTTTGACCGCTAGGTTACTCCAAAAACCTTTACTAGGTTTGTGGAGTATCGTAAATACCTAGAACTTTTTAAATAAATTAAATTACTTACAAAAAGTCATCACTGGCAACACGCAGTGTCCGCAGACTTTGGTCTTCAGACACTGACGAATTTTGGATGAGAAGACATAGGTAGTAGTCTATGTTCATACCGAAGGTTCCCGAACGCAGCCCAGCCGAGTTGGATTCGGCGGTTGACCGCCTCCAGACGAGTTGTGAAGCTGAAGTGGCAAGGGCGGGGCACATAGTTCGGAGAACCGATGAACGTAAGGGTCCTAAGGTGTTGGAATGGCGACCCCGCACGGGAAAGCGTAGCGTTGGCAGACCCCCCACTAGGTGGACGGACGACATCAAGCGAGTCGCAGGGACCCTACAAGAGACCTATGTCTAGCAATGGACGTCTATCGGTTGACGACGACTTACAAAAATCATCACACTAATATTATAAATGCGAAAGTGTGTTTGTTTGTTGTTTTGTTGGTTTGTCCTTCAATCACGCCGCAACGGTGCAACGGATCGATGTGATTTTTAACATGGGTAGGTATAGTTGAGGACCTGGAGAGTAGGTACACAGACTACCTTTTATTCCGGAAAATTAAGGAGTTCCAAAAAAACTTAAACCACGCGGACGAAGTCGCGGGCATCAGCATTTTTATAAATTTTAACTACAAAAAATTGACGATTTGGAGGAAAACAAAGTTACTTATTTTATCAGCTATTTTATCTCGGGAACATCGAGATCATAATATGTAGTTAGAATTATTTATTTTAATGGTAGATACTAGATAGTTAGATACTTAACTCATTTTATTTTTTCAACCATCTCATTATTGAATCTTGCACCTTAATTGGAAAATTATGAATCATTTTTATTTGCATCGATAGAGGTACTTTTTCTTTATCTCAAGTTTATTGTGATATCGATAAACAGATTAGATAGGTACCTGAGTTAATAAAATAGGTTAATGGCATCGGTAGTCTTCGCAAATTATTTGCCACATATCATTTGTTGTTTTTGAGTTATATTAAACTAGATGATGCCCGCGACTTCGTCTGCGTAGATTAAGTTTTTTTAATTCCCGGGGGAACTCTTTAATTTTCCGGGATAAAAAGTAGCCTATGTCCTTCCCCGGGATATAACCTACCTCTATACCAAATTTCATCAAAATCGGTTGAACGGCCGTGAAAGCGTAGCAGACAGACAGACGGACAGACAGACAGACAGACAGACACACTTTCGCATTTATAATATTAGTATGGAAGTATGGATAGTATGTTGGATAGAAGCAGGCGTTACTTTGCGGAAGTCCATGATTATGAAGGAACTTGAAATTTAATTTGCTATAATCCGCAACAATAGGCAAATATATGTGGTACAGTGTATCTTGCACTTGCAGCTTGCAATATTCACCACACCACATAAATCTTGCACGATCGTGCATTGTCGAGTCAACATCTCCTGACGATGCTCCGGTGTCGGAGTGAAGTGTACGTTGAGAATAATTTGGAAGATTTATGTGGTGTGGTGAATATTGCAAGCTGCAAGTGCAAGATACACTGTACCACATATTATATTTGCCTATTGTTGCGGATTATAGCAAACTAGCTGATGCCCGCGACTTCGTCCGCGTGGATTGAGGTTTTTCGGTTCCCGCGGGAACTCTTTAATTTTCCGGGATAAAAAGTAGCCTATGTGCTATTCCAGACTATAATCTATCTCTGTGCCAAATTTCATCCAGATCCGTTCATCCGTTGGAGCGTGATTGAGTAACAAACATACATCCATACATCCAAACTTTCGCATTTATAATATTTATATTTGATATTTGATTAAATTTCAAGTTCCTTCATAATATTAGTGTGGATTAACAGTAGTAAATATACCTAAGTCTATGATTAAATCTATACTCGGAACTATGAAACTTTTATACCACTACCTTTCTATCGCAAAGGTTTTCATACAAGAAAACATACTTTCCATACTTGTATTATAAATGCGAAAGTGTGTAATCTGTCTGTCTGCTAGGCTTTCACGGCCCACCTGTTCAACCGATTTTGATGAAAAGGAATCAAAACATTAGTCCACGCGGACGAAGTCGTGGGCATTATCTAGTATATTATTAATATTCTATCAATATCCATACTAATATTATAAATGCGAAAGTGTGTCTGTCTGTCTTTCTGCTACGCTTTCCCGGTCCATCTGTTCAACCGATTTTGCTGAAATTTGGTATAGAGGTAGGTTATATACCGGGGAAGGACATAGGCTACTTTCTATCCCGGAAAATTAAAGAGTTCCCGCGGGAATCAAAATCCACGCGGACGAAGTCGCGGGCATCATCTAGTTAATTATATTTATAAACGAACTAGCTGATGCCCGCGACTTCGTCCGCGTGGTTTAAATTTTTTTTTATTCCCACGGGAACCTCTTAATTTTCCGGGATAAAACGTAGCCCATGTCAATCTCCAGGTCCTCCCATGCCAAAAATCACGTCGATCCGTGACTCCGTTGCGGCGTGAATGAAGGACAACCCAACAAACCAATAAACCAACAAACAAACACACTTCCGCATTTATAATATTAAAGTATGAAGTATGATAAATGTAAGTTTTCTCCGTAATACAGAAGGGATGGTAATTTCATCAGATAAATCAATTATATCTATATTCTATTCTGTCCTCGAAGTAAAGCCGGGACCGTTGGCCGGGACGGATGAATAAGGTACTAAAAACTTAGTAACGCCATCTACAACGAATTGTTTGAACGTCTATGACTTTTGCCATTATCTCTTCCATTAATACATTATTTTTATCAATAATTATTCATTGCCATCGTAATTTTAAGTCTTCACAATAGATGGCGCTTATTAAAATCTACCCTCCGATAATGTTCTGACGATATTAAAGTAAAGGCCAAAACGCATATTATTATTATATTTTGTCGAACCAAAATGATGACAATACAAGAATAAATCAAAATTAATTCCATTAAAAATAAATAATTTGTTGTTAATTATCTCCTTTATAATGCGTCCATAACCGTACATAATTATTATTTGTTAGCTATAAAATAAATCAAATAGGTACCTATTCATTTCAGTGCATTTTAATTGACGTCATCGGAAATCCATTCCCGCTACCGAGTTACACCATAATAATCATATATTATTATTCGTTAATTAGTGATATGATCAGATAATCAAATATATTTTATCTGCATATCAATTGGGTAGGTAATCTTTAGTGTCTCATCAGAAAGTACTTGCAGGTACCTATTCACTTATTTACCTATCTAAGACGCCTACAAAGTTGTCGACGCCCCTATAGTAGAGTTGTTCAAAACTGCTATAAAACCATAGCATGCTTTTAAATATGCTATGCTATAGCACGCATGAAAGCATTTTTATGAAAGCATGTTAGCGGGCGCGGGCGCGGGCGGCAGGGTAAAGGCCAAAACACACAGGGAGCGGGCGCGGGTCGGGCGCGGGCCGGGTCGGGTGCGCGGCGGTTTGATTTCCTTGTGTATACATGGACGACATCACACAGAATACGGGCGTGGGTCGGGCGCGTGGCGGGTGATGCTGTGTGATGTCGTCCATTTAAATACAAGGAATTCAACCCGCCGCGCACCCGACCCGGCCCGCGCCCGACCCGCGCCCGCTCCCTGTGTGTTTTGGCCTTAAATGTGTGATGACGTACGCTCACAGCAGCGCGTTACGCGAGAGTCGAGAGTCGAGAGTGTCGAGACTAACGAACGGTCAGCCAGCGCGCTACCGACAGGCGGTCGCCGCTACGGCTGCTACTAGTGCTACGAACTACGAAGCACCGCGCGCGATCGCTCGATATTCGTAGCACCGTAGCGTCATAGAGGCTCCTCGGCTATCATGCTGTCCGTGCTATGGAAAAAAAGCGTGCTATGCTTTTGCGCTACGTGCTATATTAACCACCTCTACCCTATAGTACCTATTATGAATAGGTAACCTGTTGATCCGGTAAATCAGCCTTGTTTAACTAATAATTCATCGGAAATCTCGGACACTTAAGGTTTTGTATGGAGCTGAGCCCACTAAACGACGCAGCACGGAGGTGCCCTGCGCAACGCGGCCCCGTACAAACTCATACAAATAACATAAGTTTGCCTCTACGTGCCGTGCCGCTCCGTGCACCTCAATTGGAGCTAGACATTTATGCTTAGTCTAACTTTTAACTTGATTGATCGTAAAAGAATACGATGACATTCGCGTCAAAGTAAAATGGACCCAAAAGCCAGAGAAGTTTAGTCGCAAAATCAGTACTTGAACCGATTTTAATTTGGAAACGTATCACACGCGCTCGCTATGTATGCATACACGAAATTGAGCTCTAAATCAAAGTGCTTAAGGTTTTAATTTGACGCTAATGTCATCGCACGCTTATACGATCAATCGAATAAAACTTAGAATAAGGGTATGTACAGTCAGCGTCAAAAGTGCATATAGAATAAGCAAACAAGATGCTTTGCATGCGGTCGGACACCCACACACTTGCAGTAGTATAATATAAGTCATTCAGCTTATAGGTATTGTAATAGCTGAGTAATATCGATAATTTCACACCCCAAGTAAGTGAGCTCAATGGCGAGGCGTGGAACTACTCAGACTACGCAACGCAACTGTTGTAGATTCAAATCTCGACTCCGTGTAAGCTGTTTTTACTGTTTTTATTTGATGCTTGATATTTTTATACCAGCAATAGCATATGCGGGTAGTTAAAAAAATCACTGAACAGATATGGTCACTGAGTACTGACGGAGATGGAAGATTTGACAATCGTTAGTCGTTACTAGCAAATACTTCAAAATTATTATAATTTACAAAGTTTTGCTGTTTCTTATCTTCAACAATAATGCAGGCTAATATTAATATGCAGAAGAGGATGCATATTATTAATGAGCTAAATAATATCGGATACAATATAGCTCAAATTTGCAATGAAATTGGTTTCACCGTGAGTAACTATTGTTTTTATTGTTAAAAAATGTGTGTTCATAAACTTAGGATTTGTTAAATAACGTTTTATAAGTAAATAACTATTAAATTTAGGCATGATACTTAGTAGTTTCAAAAGTGTTTATTTTAATCTCGCTGTTTGGTTTTTAGTGGACAACCAAGTTGGGTGTCGCATCCCGACGAAGACAGTAATGCTTCACAACGAAGGCATAATATTATGGTTGAACAATATGAGAATAATAGCTTCATACCAACTGTCGAGTTCGCGAACATGTTCGATACTTAAACACCGGCGCCAAAGCTGCATATTATAAGACATGGAAGTGTTGTCCAGCTGTTGATGTGCCACAACTATCATTTGTGCATGATAATTGTTGTCCTGTGCATCGAGCAAATATAGTGCGTAATTGGTTTAATCAAAACCCAGACAACAGTTATTCCCTCTGGCCAGTAAGATCACCAAACTTAAATCCTATAGAATTAAGGTTTGATGGTGCAAAGGTGGGATACTATGCGAAATGAAAGGACTGCAGAGGAAACGGAGGCTCACTGTTGGAAGTATGGGAGAATATATTTAGGGGAACGGATATCCCAATATTACAAACGGATTCACCCGGCGGTGCTTGCTTACTGTTATTGAAAAAAGTGGAGGTTCTATTGAATAGTAATACTTTTAAAGCTATATAAAATTTAATTTTTAAGTCTTTAAATATGAAATATAACGTATTTTATTATTATTAATAATTATTATTAGCATATCTTATCAAAATTAACAGACAAAAAAGCAGCGCCGCCCATTGGTTACTAGATTTTTAAGGTTTAGCTTCAATTTTCATTTCTTTATGAAAACGATTACTTAAGCTATAACCTTAAAAAATGATAGAAAAAGTAGCTGAAGTTATTTATTACTTTTGAGAAAATTTAACATGATTACAATGAAAATAAAGTCGATTATCTAATAAAAAGTGTTTCATCCAATTTATTTTGTTTGTTTTATTAATTAACACCACTAACATAGTTACAACTTTCCTACCAACATAACTAACTTTATCGTTATGTATTATCATGTAAGTAACGTTTATAAATGGATGTTATGTCTGTAAATAAAGATCTATTATAATAAAGAATAACAAACAGTCATTTATTCAAAACAAAATAAAAACTGCAATAAGAGATTCGAACCTAGGTCATATGATGCATCGTATACCAATTTCCAACTATAATACCACGAGACTGGGAGTGGTTACTGTTAAAGCGATGAAATAAACAATCACAATAGACAAGTTTATTGAATATAAATGTTTTGAACCTAATGCTAATGTCTTAAGGTTGATATTGTTGACAGTTTATGGTAATAGGCAGGTAGTATTGAACTGAACTCGTTTCAACCTTATGTTGTTAATTTAAGGTTGATAATATTATTGACAGTTTATGTTTATCTGTGTGAGTGAGCACGTGAGTGATTCACAGCATTGCTTGCACGCGGTTTTAGCCTTAGAGCTATGTATGGAATTATGCCGTCGACCGTACTTGACAGCGTCTGCAAATCGCTCAGCGTGTTATGAAAAAAGCTACTGAATTTCTTTGAGGGATTAAAAGTCCTGAACGAAGTGATTTACTAGAGAGTTAAAGTGATCGTTGACCGACCCAGGGTTGGCACGTTGAAGTGGCTTTGAGCTGAAAATAAATGTAATGAAAAGATTTATCTATTTCACGTAGGATCACTTGTGTCACTTATGTTATGTCAGGAGTTCAGGACTCTACCGTGTGACGGAGGATCGATGGGCGTACGAAAGAGGCCCTCGAGTAGAGACCGTGTTTTGGTAAACGTAGGGCGTCATCCAGCTAATTAGTGGGTTAGAAAACCCGCATGGAGATGAGGTGATGTGCGATGCTGCGCATTCATCGGGAAGAGAAGTCGAGGAGGGCTGTATTTTTCTGCATCCCTCTGGAAAAGGGAGTGAGGCAGACGTTTCAGACTGCTCGCTCGCCTCAAACGCGTCGACAGCTGGTTCAGGTGGACCAACGCGAAAAAGACGGCAGCCTTATTTATGTAAACCGGGAAAGCCCAAGAAACCGGCTGTGGACGAAACAGACATCCAAGATCCGTTTCTAGCCGTGCCGGCTATAAAGACGAAGAAAGACCTGCCCACGGTTGAGGACATTCAGGAAGAATTGAAAGCCTGCACACCTGTGGAAATAAGGGCTCGAATCCTAGAGTCAATGTCCAATATCGAAAAAGTTGCGGACAGTTCCCGCAATTTAAGAGGTGCCCAGGCCCAAAGCCTACGCATGGCAGCTCGTTCCGCTTCAGCGGCTGCATCTGAGCTGGCACTAAGGTTTTCTACCCCTGACGTAGAAAAGCTACAAAAGGAAAATGGGGAACTTCGTTCGGAACTCGCCCACTTGAAGTCTCAATTGACAAGTTTGACTGCAGAGGTTAGCTTCCTACGTCAAAGAGATGCAGGGGCCGAGGGATGGGCTAAGGAAGAAGAAGCTAACACTGACAAAGATTCAATAGTGCGACGCATCGCTGCCCTAATGGATCAAAAACTGGCTGATTTACGTGCTGAGATATTCCCTGAAAAGGAAGTCAGGCCTTTGGGGAAAAGACCAGATACTGCAACTAAACCTGCACCAAAAGGGAAGACAGCGAAAGCAAAAGATAAGAAAGCTGCCCCATCACCACAACCGTTGGCTACAGAGGCACTCTCTAATACAGCGGACTGTGTGGAGCCGGAGAAAACTTCCACAGAAACTTGGGCTACAGTTACAGCGCGGAAAGGGAAGGCAGCATCACACACCAAAGAGAAAGCTTCGGAAAGCAGGTCAAGGCCTAAGTCCTCGGGCCGAACAAAGCCAAAGAAAGCAAGGCCTCCGCCTACTCCTAAGACTGCAGCGGTAACAATAACACTTACTGAGGGTGCCACAGTCAGCTACGCCACGGCTATGGCAACTGCTAAGGAGCAGGTAAATTTGTCAGAATGTGGAATATCGCAGGTCCGCCAAAAAAAGGCAATAACTGGGGCCTTAGTACTAGAAATCCCAGGTCCGGACAGTGCTAAGAAGGCGGATGCTCTAGCGGAGAAACTTCGCACAGCCCTTGTAAACATGGGAGTGCGAATTGCACGGCCAGTCAAATCAGGCGAATTAAGGGTGATGGATTTAGATGAATCTATTACCAAGCAGGACGTAGCGAAAGCAATATCTGAGGCAGGAAGATGTCCACAAGAGGAAGTAAAGGTGGGGGAGATCCGTTTTAGCAATAACAGGCTGGGCACGGCCTGGGTCCGGTGCCCGGTAACGGCTGTCCGTAAGCTTTCCGAAGAAAAGCATGTGCGGATTGGGTGGGTTAGTGCAAGGCTTCAAGTACTGGCATCTAGACAATTGCAATGCTTCCGATGCCTGGAAACGGGGCACGTTCAGAAGCACTGTACAAATCCAGAGGACAGGAGCAAGCGCTGCTATAATTGCGGAGAGCAGGGACATAAGGCCCGGGAATGTCAAGCTAAGATGCCAAAATGTCCTTTATGTGCGGATCACGGTCAACCAGCAGACCATAGACTAGGGGGTAAAAATTGTAAGCCACCTAGTAAGAAAGAGACTAAAAGAAGACCTCGCGTCCCCTCGGAATCAAGAAAAATGAGCAAAACAGCTCAGTCGGCTAACCAGCCGGCAGAGAAGGTCACAGAGACGGAAAATTCAACAAGCTAAGGGTCCTTCAGGGCGACCTTAACCATTGCCGTGCGGCGCAGGATCTTTTACTGCAATGCCTCGTGGAATGGTCTGTTGCTCTAGCGGTTTTGGCAGAACCCTACAAAGTCCCCAACCACCCTCGCTGGTATGGTAGCGTTGGGGATACTGTTGCCATTTTTTGGGGCGAAGAGCAAGGCGATCCACCCTGCTCCATCCTGGAAAGGGGGTCCGGGTATGTTGCAGTGGAGTGGGGGCCGCTAGCAGTAATAGGCTGCTACATATCCCCTAACTCCGGTATTGCCGCGTATGAGTCGTACTTAGATGAGTTAGCTGCCTGCATCCGTAGACACCTTCCTCGCCCCATTATAATATTGGGAGATTTTAACGCCCGCTCAAGAGTTTGGGGGGACAGGCGGGATGACCGAAGAGGAGACATTATCCAGGAGTGGGCGGCGGAACTTGATCTTCAGCTGCTCAACCGGGGCTCGATAAGCACATGCGTACGCTGGCAAGGAGAGTCAATTGTAGACCTAACATGGGCTACCCCGTCTGCATCGAACTTGATATCAGGTTGGAGGGTTGCGGAAGAGATAGTCACACTATCGGACCATCGTCACATCATCTTCGAAGTAACACAACGACTCTCCGACACCCCTGAGCGACGCAGCAGCGGTCCTGGTCAACGCTGGTCTCTTAAACGACTTGACCGTGACTTATTGGTGGCTGCGGCCTACATTGCAGCCTGGGTCGAACGGTCTCCAGATACTTTTGATGACCCGGAGGGAGAGGCGGTCTGGTTTCGCAACACCATGAAATCAATATGTGACGCCTCGATGCCTCGAGCTGGACGAGCCAAAAGAAAAGCGGTGTACTGGTGGTCCGAAGACATAGCGAGACTTCGCAGAGTTTGTTGTCGAGCCAGACGCCAATACACCAGGGCTAGAAGAAGGCGAAGATCCACAACCGAAGCAATTGCAACTGCTTACGCAGCTTATCGGGAAGCTACGAAGGCTCTTCAGGCTGCAATAGCAAACGCTAAGGCACAGTGCTGGAAAGAGCTTCTCGCAAACCTGGATAGGGATCCATGGGGGCGCCCGTACAAAATGGTACTGGGTAAACTCAGACCGTGGGTACCTCCGTTGACTGAAACACTGGACCCCAGCCTAGTAGAGAAAGTGGTCGATGCACTTTTTCCTAGACTCCAGCTCATTCCAGCAATTTCTGGTATAGCACTGGAGCATACCATCTGGTCTAGTGAGCTAGAAGTGACAGAAGAGGAGCTGAAACGAGCAATCAAGCGTCTTTCGAGCCGCAACACCACTCCAGGGCCTGACGGTATACCGGGTCGGGCTTGGGTGCTAGCATTAGAGGCCTTAGGGAACAGGTTGAGACAACTCTTTAACAGCTGCTTCCGAACAGGTGTTTTTCCATCTGGTTGGAAGGAAGCGAGGTTAGTTCTCCTGAAGAAGGAAGGTAGGCCCGCTGATTCTCCATCTGCTTACCGGCCCATATGCTTGCTGGATGAGGTGGGCAAGCTGTTCGAGCGGATCATTGCCGCACGCCTCAGTGCCCACCTGTCACACATCGGCCCTGATCTATCTGAAAGCCAGTTTGGCTTCCGGCAGGGCCGGTCAACAGTGGACGCAATCCTCTGCCTCCGTAACATTACGGATAGGACAGTTTCTAAGGGGGGAGTCACGTCGGCGGTGAGTTTAGACATCGTTAATGCTTTCAATTCGCTACCTTGGACAGCTATCAGAGAAGCGCTGACTCACCACAATGTGCCTCCATACCTGCGTGACATCATATTGGCGTATTTGTCCAACAGGTGTATCCAGTATACTGGGCGAGAGGGCCGCACGTTTACGAGGGAAATAAGTTGCGGTGTCCCACAAGGCTCTGTTTTAGGGCCACTTTTGTGGAATTTAGCATACGATGCTGTCTTACGTACGAGCCTCCCTGCTGGAGTAAATTTAATCTGCTACGCCGACGACACTCTGGTGCTAGCTGAAGGGGATTCCTTTGAGGAGACGTTGAGACTCGCAGAGGTCGGTGTGTCTCGAGTAGTCTCAAAAATCCACGGACTGGGCCTTAAAACGGCGCCTCACAAAACCGAAGCCATTTGGTTCCACAAGCTTCCCAGGCGGTTGGATCCACCCAGCCTTGCGATTAGAGTGGGGGACACGGACGTCCAAGTAGGCCGGTATCTCAAATACTTAGGTCTGATCTTGGACGGCCGTTGGGGCTTCGAGGAACACTTCGAACGCTTGGTCCCTCGATTACAGAAAGTAGCAGGTGCAATGCACGGCCTTCTGCCTAATCTCGGGGGACCGCAAGAAGGAGTCCGCCGACTATATGCGGGCGTTGTAAGATCGATGGCCCTCTACGGGGCACCCGTTTGGTCGCAGAGACTATCTAGTGTGCAACGCCTTAGGGCAAAGCTTAATAGCGTGCAACGCAAGATAGCGATCAGAGTCGCGCGAGGATATCGTACTATATCCTTCGAGGCTGCCACTATTCTGGCCCGTTTCCCGCCATTGGACATACTGGCTGATATGGATGCGAGAGTGTATGCCCTAACGCACGATGGCCAGAGGGGTGAAGACGGGCTGGAGCCCGAAGGGTTAAGAAGGCGAGCGCACCAACAGGCACTTGTAAACTGGCGTATGCGTCTAGAAGAGGACAGGAATGTACGCCAGCGCGCTGTTGGTGCAATCCTACCAAGTTTTGAGGCCTGGTTAAAAAGAAAGAGTGGCAATGTCACCTTCAGACTGACACAGGTGCTAACTGGACATGGGTGTTTCGGTGAGTACCTGTGTCGGATTGGCCGTGAAGCTACTCCCCAGTGCCATCATTGCGATGAAGACAGAGACACAGCACAACACACCCTTGAAGAGTGTCCTGCGTGGGAGGTGCAGCGTGCTGCCTTGGTGAGCCGTGTGGGGAATGACCTCTCCCCGGCGGCTGTAATAGCGGCTATGCTGGAAAAGGAGGATACTTGGAGGGCAGTGGTCTCCTTCTGTGAGGCCGTAATGGTTGAGAAGGAGGCCGCTGAGCGGGTCCGGGAGCTAGCCGATCCCGCCAGGAGACGAAGGCGCCGGGGCGATGCCGTTAGCCGGCCAATCCAGGTCCAACCAGACCTGATGTAAGGGACCTCGAGGCCACGAGCGACTGGGGTGGGGGCTTCAGTCGTTCCATCGTCCATGAACTAAATGGCCTTGGGAAGATGGCAGCTTGCTGTGGCACAAGCAGCCATATGTCATAGCGAGTGTTGTTTGGGGCGTGAGCACCGGGATGAGCCCAACGGGCATTGCTCAAGGGAGGCACCGATGCGTTCTTTAGAGATCTCGGAGCCTCCCGATATGCAGATGGTGGCCACCGAGGGGGTTTTAGTAGGTACAAATCCTACATAACCCGACTTCTCCCCCAGAAGTTGGGTATCTTAGGAAGATTTCCCCCTCGAAAAAAAAAAAAAAAAAAAAAAAAAAAAAAAAAAAAAAAAAAAAAAAAAAGGGCGTCATCCAGCTAGGTAGAGCAATAATATCCAGCGGTTGGCTGGCAATGGCATCGATTGGATGCGAAATGCCTAAGAATGAGCACGTTGGCACATTAACAGTCCAACAGTGGGTGCATAAAGGCCACCCTTTGGGCACCCACAGTTGGACCTTTATGCATCCACACGTGAGACCATCTAATCTGCAGAATAAACTGTTATTCTGTAGTTCAGAAGGTCTCAATATGAGTCTTGCAGGGTCGGGCTAAATATGTAGGTATAAGTAGGTATATATATAAAAAATATTTGGGTCTTGGAAATTTATATTAAAACAAAACTCAATTAGGTAGTACCTGTAGGGACTTATCGAATAAAAAGAAATGCTCTTTTCTTGTATTACATTATTCCAATTAAAATGTCATCTTTTATCTTTCTAATTTTTGCGATTAATAAACACAATTATTATTTACTTTACTATAATTATATAGATATTAGGTACCTCTGAACATCTATCGTTTGAGTTCATAGAGTTAGGAATTGATTAAAAAAGAAATAATATATAATACTTAGTTACTTATAAAAGGTAATATATATTACTGATGGACTACCGGGACTGTATGGCTACAAGTGCATCACAAAAGTATATTATTTGAAAAAAATATAAATCTTAAAACACTGTTTTAGAAAGAGAAATGAAGTAAAACAATGTTACAAAAAGCTCTTAACTAGGCCTAGCTTTGGTCATAGCCCCAAGTCAGTTGATGTTGGTAAGTCGCAATTCCACTAATAGCAAAGCCAAACCAGCGCGTGGGAACTCCCAAATTTTTCGGGATTAAAAGTATGAACTTCTCGGGATGTAACCTATCTCTGTACCAAATTTCATCACAATTAGTTGAAAAGATGGTCCGTGAAAGCGTAGCAGACTGACAGACAGACACAATCGCATTTATAATATTAGTATGATGGATGCAATGCTAGGTAACAATGATGATAAAATAATTATTATCAACATTTTGATACAATCTTCTAGGATAAGATCTGTCTAGTTGGCGTCAAGATATTTATAATTATGATCGGCATACATAGGTATTTAATATTTTCCACAAGAATTTTCATCGTCATGCGATTATTTTAATAATTTAAGCTAGCGATGATAATCTACGTTGCCTGCCTCTGATTCGTGTAGTCGGGGGATCATCGGGAGCACACTCCAAACTTTTATTTCTTCTGAGTTATATTTGCGTTTTAAGCAATTAAATAATTAAAAAGGCCAATTTGACAGTAACTACTCGCATAAAGTTTGTTTGTTTGTGTAAAGTGTGTAAGAAGAATTATTAAAATCGGTTTTAATTTGACCGAGTTTTGAAGTAGAATCAACAAAACTTTCATCCCATTCATTCATTTGTTTTTCGGAATAAAAAGTAGCCCATATTACAAAGTAAAGCTAAAGCTAAAGGTAAGTAAGGTAAGTAAAGGTAAGGTAAGTAAAGCTAAAGGTGTGCAAGTTACATTCAAATTCGTGCTGTAGTTTCAGCATGATGCCCGAATAAACAGACAGACAGAAAGGCAAATATTCCAAAGATAGGTAGTACGAGTATTTCTCCCATAATAATTTTCAAAAAATATTCAATTTACAGAAATATTCAATTATAAGTGAAGATGGTCTATCTTCGTATCATCGTATCATACTAATATTATAAATGCGAAAGTGTGTTTGTTGTTTGTTTGTCCTTCAATCACGTCGCAACAGAGAAACGGATCTATGTGATTTTTGTTGCGGTATTGTCTAGTTATCAATATCATATAAATTATGTGAAAATTGGGATGTTTGTAAGAACATAGAAACTGTTTGGATACGACATCTTCTCGTCCCAAATTCCTCAGTGCCTGAAGACCAAAGTCTTCGAACAGTGCGTGTTGCCAGTGATGACTTACTGCTCCGATACATGGTCGCTTACTATGGGCCTGATAAAAAGGCTCAGGGTCACCCAACGGGCGATGGGGAGAGCTATGTTTGAAGTATCCCTACGTGATCAAATCAGCAATGAGGAGATCCGTAGGAGAACCAGAGTAACCGACATAGCTCGAAGAGTCGCCAGGCTTAAGTGGCAATGGGCGGGGCACTAGTTCGTAGAAACCGATAGGCGTTGGGGTCCCAAGTTACTTGAATAGCGGCCTCGTACCAGGTAGCGCAGCGTTGGACAATCCCCCCACTAGGTGGACGGACGATCTCAAGCGTGTAGCTGGGAGCCGCTGGAAACAAGCGTCACTAGACCGCGTTCTATGGAGATCCATGCAGGAGATCTTCGTCCAGCAGTGGACGTCTATAGGTTGGGATGACGACGACGACGACGTTTGGATGTTTGTTACTCCTTAATTTAACAATGACTGAACCGATTTTGCTCAAATTTGAAATGAACATAGCTAATACCATAGTATTGTTCCTTCCACATGGTATTGCTCCTTGTTAATTCATGAATTAACATCAGCCACCATCTAGTATATCATAAGCTTAAAGCCATAGATTTCTTAAAGCTATCGTCAATATTTAATTTAAAACAACAACTCAAAATAAAAGAAAGAGGCAGAAAACAGGGGAATAGTGATAAAATCTGTATAATCGTTGTTATTCAATTTGATGTATTTTTGTCAGTGTTTATCTTGCGTCCAATATTCAAATCTAATTGTGATAGTAAAGATTGTTAATCGATAGGCAATAATCATCTCGGATAAAATCAATTTTTACTATAGCAATTTAACCGTCTTCAAAATTAAACACCTTATCTTTAAACATCCTGGAATGTGTTTTCAATCTCTAAACTCTGGGTTCCTAGAGTCACCTGGTTGAAGTATTTAAACTAAGTAAAATATCAATATTAATGTTGTTCATAACTTATAACTACCACTAAAAGATTAACTAAAACTATTGTAATGAGTATTTTGTCCTCTTAAAGTATACATAGTTCTAATATTTTACTACTAGCGTATTATTTATAACCATACTACTTATTTTTAACCAACATCAAAAAGGTGGCTTTTTATTATATTAACAATAAATATACTGACTGAAATATTAGAAACTACTACCACTACTAACTACATTTGCACGTGTACGAACATTTTCATCACGAGTGGATTGATGATACATGCATAGGTAGAAAAGAAAAACACTGCGAACGTGTTTGCTTGTGCAAGTGCGAAGCGAGCGAATAATTTTGTGTGAACAGTGCCTCACACTGTCATTAGACTGAATAAAGAAATATAATAATGTTAACTAGATCATTCCATTTTAATAATAGATGATATCCTATTGACTATACTTGAATCAGTCCAAACTTTTGAGACCCTCGGTATTGTAAAAGTTCTAGGAGGCTCTTCAAAATATGGTAGAATTACTTGGGACTCTCTGGGACTACTTCTTTTACCAATGAAATACCAGACCATGGCAGTAACAACTACTATTATTAGAACTAAAATGATCACCATAGTTATTGTAAATGCATTCCAGAATCTATACCTTGGTCTAAGAGGAGGAATTTTTGTAGTGTTTTCTGGGTTGGTTTCATTAGTATTACCATCAGTTGTAGGTGTATATGTTTGTTGGGTCGTCCCTAGACTAATATCTTCAGCTGTTGAAATTGATTCACTTTCTCCAACTGTGGTAGTTTCTGGGTGTATTGTGATTTGTGTGATGTCTTTTCCTGTAGTGGAATATGTTGTAGTTGTATCTGAGCTTGAACTTGAATCAGTTGTAGTCGTATCTGATGTAATTCCGGTTGTAGACTCTGTATTATCTTCTTTTGTTGGATAACTTGAAATAGTGCTAACAGTCTCAGAAGTAGTTGACGTATGTTCTGAATGTGCACTAGTAGTTGTATCTGTTTCGTTTATGATTGGCTCAGTACTAGGGTTTGTATTAGTCACTGTTGATTGCGTAGGATCATCTGTTATGGACTTCGTTGTTGATTCAGAATGCACTGTACTTGACGCAGGAGTTTTAGTAGTTGTATCATTTTCAGTTACAACTGATTGACTGGTAGATACATGATCAGGAAATTCAGGCTTTGAAGTTTGCGGTGCTCTTGTGGTTATTGAGGTTGTTAGTTCTGGTGTCATATTAGTTGTAGGAGTTTCCAGAGTAGTTGGGTATAAACATTCGGTGGTTACTTTAGTATTTTCAGAAGTAGTACTGATGGTTTCTGAAGTAGTAGTTTTGTTTATTTCAGGAGTATCTGGTCCTGTAGTTGGATTTGAATTTGTTATTGATTCCGTTGAAGTTGGTACTTCTAATGTGGTTTGAGGAGTAGTAACTTCTGTCGTCGAAATAATGGGATCAACAGTTACTGTACTAGACTCCACATTAACAGTAGATTCTGATGTAACAATGTCTGTAGGGACAATCGTGTCTGTTGTATCAGGGTCTCCCGTTTGTGTTGTCATAACAGGTTCTGTTTGAGTATCCCGGGTTGTAAAATCAGTGCCTCCAGATTCAGTTGTTGAAACTGAATTTGTTTCTTGAGATTGTTCCGATGTTGTATACTCAGTCGTAGACGGAATTTCTGGACTGAGAGAAGTTGTTACTGTTGTATAAGGTGAGGAAGGTTCAGGGCTCTCATTTTCCATTGTAATCTCACCAGTTTGTGTAGTTTTCATAGTCGTAGTGGCAACTTTTTCATATATGATACACTTTTCTTCCTCCATTCCAGGTGATATGTATCGAAAAGAGTCAACTAATACTATTGATTCACGCGCAGCCATTCCAAGTATGGTAATCTGAAAAAGAAGTTACCATAAAGTGGATTTCTTCTTACATTATAAAGAAACTGTTTTCCAACCGAAAATTTACCTAAGTTATCTTTAATCCTAAACCCTAATCAAAGCAGAGGTTACGTGTTTATCTATTGTACGTACTCGAATAATAACGATTAATCTTAAGGTCTTAACAAGTCATAAATTTTATCAAAGTTATTTAGTGATTTGATTATTATTATTCTTTACTGAAAACAACAACTTGGTGTAGGTTATATAAAATAAGGTAAGGTATATTTAAATATATTTTTTTATCCACTACAAGTTAGCCCTTGACTAAGATCTGGGGGGGGGGGGGGGGGGGGGGCATTGGGGCGTATTAGTAAAGTTAAAGTAGTTTTTAAATTTTTTATTTTACCACTTAGGCGTGATTAATTTAAAAGCATATATCCATGCAAAATTACAGCTCTCTAGTACTAAGAATACGTCCCCTTACATGAATGCACTCGCAAGGCTGCTAACAGAGAAGAGTGGACACGGATAGTTACTTAAGTGTGCCACAACACCAAAGTGACGACCACGACCACTCTGACAAGAGCGATACGACCAAGAAGAAGAAGTACCTACTAATAGACCGGGAGATGGTCGTAGGTGATAGTCTCCCATTTTCTACTGCATGCCTTTTTAAGAGTTGATAACTAACCCTAAAATATGAAAGATAGAGGGGTTACTAGCCCTTGCGCGCTTGCACGTCATAAACAAAATGGCTTCTCTTTGTGACAGAATTTTAGTTTTTGCCGTGACATTATACTGCATGCCTTTGTAATATAACGTAGTTGGAACAAATTTAAGCTATAATAATTGATGGCATGCAATTCGCAACGGCCGACGAGGCTCAAACGGTTACGTAGAAATGTAAAAAAAAATAGAACATTTCCGTGTTTACAAATTGCATGCCGTTGTAAAAAATTACTTTTTTTATCTCAAATATACTCTACGAAAATTGGCATGCACCCCTCGTATGACCAAGGGTGGAAAATATTAGGAAAATGTTGTGAAAATTCACTACAGCTTTTCCGTGATTTCAAACTGCATGCCATTTGAACAATACTTAGTTTTTATAATTACTTGACGTTAGCAAATTTGGCATGCACAACAGAAAGTTGTAAATTAGTGGCATGCATGACGAAAATTGCAAAAAACGCTGATATAATTTCCGTGACTTTATTTTGCATGCCATTCAATATTTCATTAAAAAACATTATTTTAAGTTGATAAAAAAAATGGCATGCATATTACACAAGCCTGACATAAAAAATGTGCAAAAATAAAATTAAAAAAAGGTTTTTTAACGAAAATTAAAAATAAAGAACATTTCCCTGTTTTTTTTTGCGCCCATTTGAGCCCATACTACGAGGTAGGACATAGGATACTTTTTATTCCGAAATTCTACCCCCGAAGGGGTGAAATAGGGGTTGAAAGTTTGTATGAAAGTCCTTAATTTCTCAAGTTATAGCCATGAAACTTGATATATGAGCTGCGAGTTGAAAATGGAGACATATGTGTTTCACAGTTTTTGAAAATTCGACCCCCAAAAGGGTGAAATAGGGGATGAAAGTTGGTGTGAAAGTCCTTCGTTTCTCAAGATGTTTACCAAGTTATATCAACGAAACTTTTTATTTTGGCTTACAGTAAAAAATAAAGAAGTACGTGTGTCACAGTTTTTCAAAATTCCACCCCTAAGGGGGTGAAATAGGGGGTGAAAGTTTGTATGGAAGTCCGTCATTTCTCAAGTGATATCGATTAAACTTGCTATACAAGCTACCGGTTAAAAATAAAGAAATAAATGTTTCACAGTTTTTCAAAATTTTACCCTCAAAGGGGTGAAATAGGGGTTGAAAGTTTGTATGAAAGTCCTTCATTTCTCAAGGTATATCGATGAAACTTGGTATACAAGCTACCGGTTAAAAATGAAGAAATACGTGTTTCACAGTTCTCGCAAATTTTACCCCCGAAGGGGTGAAATAGGGGTTGAAAGTTTATATGAAAGTCCTTCATTTCTCAAGTTATATCCATGAAACTTGGTATATAAGCTGCGGGTTAAAAATGAAAACATACGTGTTTCACAGTTTTTCAAAATTCCGCCCCCAAAGGGGTGAAATAGGGGTTGAAAGTTTGTATAAAAGTCCATCATTTCTCAAGTTATTTCGATGAATCTTGGTATATCCACGCGGACGAAGTCGCGGGCATCAGCTAGTTATATTATAAATGCGAAAGTTTTGATGGATGTATGTATGGATGGATGGATGGATGTTTGTTACTCAATCACGGCTGAACGGATCTGCATGAAATTTGGCACAGATATAGATTATAGTCTGCTAAGTATATAGAATAGCATAAAGGCTACTTTTATCCCTGAATATTAAGGAGTTCCCGCGGAAACGTGGCTAGGTAGGTGATGGGTTAGCGCCAAAATCCAAATCTCTGATCTCTGTTTCACACTGGAAATGGTTCACATATTTTATGAAACTTTCATTATTATTAAAAATACGATGGTGTTATTTAATACGCATGCCATTTTCGATATATACTTAAAACTAGCTGACGCTCGCGACTTCGTCCGCGTGGATCGAGGTTTTTCGGTTCCGTTCTTCGGTTCCCGCGGGAACTCCTTAATTTTCCGGGATAAAAAGTAGCCTATGTGTTATTCCAGACTATAATCTATATCTATGCCAAATTTCATCCAGATCCGTTCATCCGTTGGAGCGTGATTGAGTAACAAACATACATCCATACATCCAAACTTTCGCATTTATAATATTTATTTGATAATATGTTTTTATGAAATGCAAAACGGCATGCAAATTAAAAACACGGAAATTTTTATTAAATTTTTGCAACTTTTGTTATTATTTAAAATATGACGGTGTTATTTAATACGCATGCCATTTTCGGTATATACTTAAAATAATATGTTTTTATGAAATACAAAACGGCATGCAAATTAAAAACACGGAATGTTTATTAAATTTTTTGCAACTTTCATTATTATTTAAAATATGATGGTATTATTTAATACGCATGCCATTTTCGGTATATACTTAAAATAATACGTTTTTATGAAATACAAAACGGCATGCAAATAAAAAACACGGAAATGTTTATTAAATTTTTGCAACTTTTGTTATTATTTATAATATAATGATCATGAGCAACATGCATGCCATTTGTATTTCAGAATTATTTGGTCATTAAATAAATGTTTATCTTTATTAGAAGTAGTTTGAAATCACGGAAAAGCTGTATTGAATTTTCACAACATTTTCCTAATATTTTCCACCCTTGGTCATACGAGGGGTGCATGCCAATTTTCGTAGAGTATATTTGAGATAAAAAAAGTAATTTTTTACAACGGCATGCAATTTGTAAACACGGAAATGTTCTATTTTTTTTTACATTTCTACGTAACCGTTTGAGCCCCGTCGGCCGTTGCGAATTGCATGCCATCAATTATTATAGCTTAAATTTGTTCCAACTACGTTATATTACAAAGGCATGCAGTATAATGTCACGGCAAAAACTAAAATTCTGTCACAAAGAGAAGCCATTTTGTTTATGACGTGCAAGCGCGCAAGGGCTAGTAACCCCTCTATCTTTCATATTTTAGGGTTAGTTATCAACTCTTAAAAAGGCATGCAGTAGAAAATGGGAGACTATCACCTACGACCATCTCCCGGTCTATAAGAGTCTCTGAGCTAAGCCGCGGACGGACGGATGGACTTTGAAAAACAATAGGGTTCCTTATTGACGACGGAACCCTAAAAAGATTACTAAATAAATGAAACACAAAAATGTTCGAAACAAAATCAGTCTGGAATATATTGGGTATGAAGATTTATTACATTCTATAGGTACTAATACACTTTGTGTGTAATTAAAAGATACTAAATATTTCCAGAAAAGTGGTGGTTATTAACGCTTTTCTTTTCAAGCTGTTTTCTTGTGTAAAACAGTTAAATTCTAAATGCCAAAACAATTAAAGTCGTAAGTTAAACAATTACAGGTTTATACTACCTAATATACAGTTTCATTAACTACTCAATATTCAATTTATTTATTACATGTAGGACATTTACAGGTGTCTCTTAATATGTTACGTCATGTTTTCTACTAAACCTACACCTTAATAATGTTGATTCTTTTTATTCCTTGGTAAAATTTTATATATTGTCCACTAGCTGATGCCCGCGACTTCGTCCGAAGTTTTTTTTAAATTCCCACAGGAACTCCTTAATTTTCCGGGATAAAAATGCCTATGTCACTCTCCAGGCCCTCAGCTGTATCCATGCAAAAAATCACGTCGATCCATTGCTCTGTTGTGGCGTGATTGAAGGAAAAACCAACAAACAAACACACTGCATTTATAATATTAGTATGATAGAATCTTGAAATCACCTTCAATGCTCTCCAAAATTATTTTATATATAATATATTTATTTATTTATATAAGCCTGTATTTAGTGTTATTTTAGTACGATTTTTTTACGATGAGTTATGTAATCCAACGGTTGGGCAAAGGCCTCCCCCTTCTCCTTCCACTCATAGATTCCGTACCTACCGCAAAAGCTCTGTTTCCTTTCTTGTGTATTGTGTTTTTAAAGTTCTTACATTTAATGTTTCTATGTGTAAATTACTATTCTTTATATAATATATTATGTTCTATTTATTATATTAATTATTATTAATGCTGCTTTTTTGTTTGAAATTAAGTAACTTTTTTATTAAGAGAACTTACATAACCATTGCCAAACCCAGTTAAGTTTAATCTGACAGTCCTCCATCCACTGACGAAACTGTCGTCCTCGGCAATAATCCAAGCATTTCCAATCACTGTGTCCTGTCCACTGGGCTCAATCCGGTTCACAAGTATCGTCACTTGATCCGTAGTATTGGTTGGTATCATTAACAGATTAACTTCTAACACACCCCCTATATCCATTTGAAATGTAAAAGATGACGCACAACTAAAGTTATTACTTGGATACACAAACTTCGTTGACCCTGGATCAGGGCTGTCTATTGAAATGTCCGCATAGTTCCCAACATTCCACTCATCCTTGATACCAACGCATACACCGATTTCATTACTGAACGAACTGTTAAAATCCTTTTCAAAATCGAAAGTTACACAATCCTCACAAATAACACTAGAACTAAACGCCAAAATCAATAGAAAACAATAGTCCGACATTTTCAATCGTGTCTATAATATTATCTTTGCCGAGTGTAATAGTTCATGTGACACTTCTAATTGCTATGATAAATGCCGAATTTCTATGATTGTCAACATGTTTATAACGCTGGATTCATACTGCGCGATTGGGACTTAAGCGATAATATAAAAAATTGCAGTTTATATCTATACTCTTTTGTGAGATTTAGATAGAACTGAGCTCAGCATTAAATTTGCTGATATTGGGCTCAATCTAAATTTTTCCAAGTGCGAGGCTTACTTCCCAAATTCAATTTCCATTGAGAAGAAAAATAACATTTTACCTGCATTTTACACAGTTTGAGTTTTTTGATACCGGGTATATCTACAGTTTCGAGTCAAAATTTAACCCTTCTTGGAGCTCCAATATTTGATGACGCATTTCCCCCCCTAATAAATTCTAAATTAGAAAATTTCAATAAATTTTCGCATCGCCTTTTAGACATAATGCCACACATGGCCATTTATATTTTACGGTTATGTTTATTTGCTCCTAAATTTATGTATCTATTAAGGTGCAGCCCCTTTTGGAAATACCCTTCTTTGATCTCAAATTTAGATGTGTCTCTTAAAGACACTCTTTGTAAAATTCAAAATTTACAATTTGATGACCGCACCTGGACCCAAGCGAGCCTACCTGTGAAATACGGGGGCTTAGGCATACGTTCCATATCAAGTGTAGCACTTCCGGCTTTCTTATCTTCCGCTTCTGGCTCTATAACTCTCATCAGTCAGATCCTTAATCTGACTAGTCCGACTGATGTTGTGGTGGAGAGTCTGGCGGAGGCGAGGGTGGCCTGGAGTGCATCTTGTCCTGGGGAGAGTTTTCCTTCGGCTGTGAAATGTCAGGGTCTTTGGGACAAACCGCGTGTTGTCTTGACGCGGATCTCGTAGCACAGTGTACCTCGGATACGGATAGAGCCCGGATTTTAGGCGTATCCGAAAAAGAGTCAGGTCACTGGCTACACGCTCTGCCATCTCATAGCCTGGGAACGATTCTCGACCGGACAGCGCTTCGTGTGGCAGTTTGCTTACGCTTGGGAATAAAGGTATGTGAGCCTCATAACTGTCCTTGTGGCAGCCACGTGGATCGGTTTGGTCACCATGGACTCAGTTGCATTCGGAGCGCAGGCCGCTTGTATCGCCACGGTGCTCTAAATGATATAGTCCGTCGCGCTCTGGCCACTGCCTCCATCCCTGCACAACTGGAACCCTCCGGTTTGTTCAGGGATGACGGCAAGAGGCCGGACGGGATGACTATAGTACCGTGGTCGATGGGTCGTGCACTGGTGTGGGATACAACCTGCGTTGATACGTTGGCAGCATCCCACCTACCGGGCTCGTGCCTAAAGGCGGGTGCAGCTGCCGAATCTGCTCAGTTGCTTAAGCGCCGCAAATACTCAGACATTACCAAGGACTACATTTTTGCGGCGCTTGCTTTTGAGACTCTGGGCCCATGGTCATCGGAAACAAAGACTTTTATAAATGTCGTGTCCCAAAAACTGATCCACGCCTCTGGTGACCAAAGAGCTGGCGCTTATTTAGCCCAACGGCTTAGCCTTGCCATTCAACGAGGTAATAGCGCCAGTGTTTTGGGCACCATGCCCATTAACGATCACTTGGACGGCGTGTATTTTTTGTAAATATAATTAGTTTTTTAATTTAGATTTTAATATATTAGTTATAATATGATATTATGTAGTTCTATGGTTAAATCCTATTTTAATGGTGATTTATTGTTGTATAGCTTAGCATTTAAATTAAGCCAGTTATCATTATTATCTCGACGAAATTATTCAACGACGCTCAAAATAAATTGAAATTTCTTATTCTTCTCCAATCAATACAAAATACTTGTAACGCAGACCAATTTAAGAAATATTGTACCACATTATATGACACTGTATATGTATATCAAACATAGGGGTTATTTTTCCGATAGATAATATTATATAGATTTAAAGTTTCACTTTTATGCGTTAGAGATCAGAGTTGATTAAGCTTTTTTTTATTCCCACGGGATTTTTCGAAAAAAAAAGTAACCTGTGTCCTTCCCCGAGATGAGAAAGATGGGCCGTTATACATACAGACAAACTTTCGAATTTATATTATCAGTTAGATGATACCCGCGACTTCAATCGCGTGAATAAAGGTTTTTTGATTCCCGGTTTTTTGAATTGCATTGATAATTATATATATAATTGATAATGTATTTATCGTCGCTCACTATATTTTATTGACTAATATTATTTTGCCTGTGACCCATTTTATTTTGCTTGAATATCTTTTTGATAGGCTGAAGATTTCCTGAATATTTGTTCTCATATAAAATTGTTTCTGGACACTTGCCTTAAAAAATGTGGGCATTGTGATTGCGGCCTTAGAATTATGCTGATATAAATATAATAACATCACAATTATCAAGGATTAGATTAGTGATTGGTTACGACAATTTATGGGCGGAGTCGAAAACAGGTATAAGTAACCCTTACCTATTTAATTTCAACCGTTACTAATTGAATCTGAAAGAGTATTTATCGAGGATGATGATGAAGATGATAGAATTGAAATAAATAGAATTGAAATTTCAACAATATTTCCGTTTTATTTATTTTCAGCCAAACATTCTTTTACGTGTTTAATTATCCTAAGATTATCTAGAAAAGATTGCAACTAACAGCTGTTAAACTGTATATATGGCATTCTATAGTCATCTTCATCTAATATATAAAAATAAGTCGGGTTTTCCTTCCTGACGCTATAACTCCAGAACGCACGAACCGATTTCCACGGTTTTGCATTCGTTGGAAAGGTCTCGTGCTCCGTGAGGTTTATAGCAAAGAAAATTCAGGAAAAATTTCAATAGAAAAGCGGGAAAATCTTAAACCACGCGGACGAAGTCGCGGGCGTCAGCTAGTTCCTTATATATTATTTATTGTTTTGTGCAAATATAAAAATATGTAGTCATTATCCTCACACTAATATTATAAATGCGATAGTGTGTTTGTTTGTTGGTTTATCGGTTTGTTGGTTTGTCCTTCAATCACGCCGCAACGGAGCAACGGATCGACGTGATTTTTGGCATGGGTATAGTTGAGGACCTGGAGAGTGACATAGGATACTTTTTATGCCGGAAAATTAAGGAGTTCCCGTGGGAATTAAAAAAACTTATTCCACGCGGGCGAAGTCGCGGGCATCAGCTAGTAATAATATATTTGTGGACAGGAAAAATATTTTCAGGTAATTTATTTTTTGAAATTTTTAATTTTTAACGAAATAGGTTTATTTCGTTCTGTTTAGGACACGTCTTTGTTACCTAATTTCTATATTCAAGAACTGGGTTGTGACTTGGGAGAAGTAGAATACGGTCAGAATAATATTTTTTTACATAAAGGCTGTCAGTAGGTATGAGAATATTGATCAATGAAACACTTTTAAAGAGTCATACAAAACTTTCTGAACAGAAAAACGGGAAGATTGGAGAAGCCAAGGAAGTGGCTTGAATATGATCTCCTTTTAACAAACAAAGTTGATTTACCAATGTTATCCACGCCAGAAATTGATCCACTTGTGATGTTGATGATATTGACTCAAAAAATAATATAACTAAGACAGTGTAAACTTTATGTACTTTTTTTTAATCTCTCATTTATTGAAAACAATACAATAGAAATTAAAGCTAGCTAGCCTAACCTAATTACTATATAAATCATGCCCGCGTGGAATGCTGCTGCATTTCCGCGCTAGACAGCCAGGCTGATCCTTTGCGCAAAAAATGAGCCAGCCCTTCTGTCACCAGATGAGGCAATCAACCGCGGATCTTATTTAGAAAATAATACACTTAATTTCCTGAATCCAGCTGGAACTTGAACCAGATAATTATTGAGTTGTACTAAAGAGGTCACCAATACTGTTAGATAATTCGAATTTTATCGCTAAATCTTTGAAGATCAGGGCCCTATCTTAATATTAGAAGCCATAGATAGCACATCAAAGTCGATTACTTCCCAGATTGCAATCAATCTGATGAGATATTTTAGCAATTGATATGTTATCACTGTGATAAAATTATGATCACAATCTTAAGTGGCCAATATCGTCGCATTCGTCCAAACACAATGATTGATCATCAAGTGGTTTTGTCTTTTAAAACTAGCACCAGTTGAACTAGTATTGCTTGAATTTTTGCTAGCTTTTAAGGAGTGTGCTTTCAGTGTCTGGATCTAATAATGACTTTTTTAAAAAGGCACGCTCTTGATTATTATGAACAGAAGCCGTGTATCTTAGATTGTTCATTTATATCGACAAATGCAATTGCACTCGTGTAACACTAAAACGAAAGCACCAAACTTAAAATGATTGGCAAAATTATGTGACTTTATGTATTAACACATAACCGATTTTAAATTTGTGTTTCATGAAATCAAAATAGTATGAGTTATTTAAACTGACATAGAAAAAGGCCGTATACCATCTGCTAAAGGGTGAGATTGTTCTCAAGAAAAAAATATATTTTACATTTAAATAAACACTAAAAAAAGTAAAATATAAACGGTAGGAGTAGTATATCAGAGGAATTTTCAGGTCGCTTATGAAGCATGTAATATGGTTGGAAATACAAGGTGTGTGGATAGACAAAAAAGCGGCTCGACAAAAAATATTTTTGCATAATGACCTTCAAACTTCACTTTGAGGATGGCAGACTATAAAGTCATTTAGTATATTATTTGAATTTATAAGTAAAAGATATGTAATTTAGTAGGATACAAAAGGTACTTTTACACCCTGTTATACAGAACGTTTTTTCCTTTGATATCTATAGCAATAAAGCCCTTTGTCGGTTTATTATGATGTAATCTCAGTTGTAAAATACAAATTGCTGCGATTTATTGTGATCGTATAATATCACAACCGGCTGTAAACTAATCTTTATTTTTGGGTGTAAAATATTACGTCACAAATTTCATACAAAAATACTTCCTGATCTATTGACACAGAGCCAAAATGGCTAGGCTTATCGAGTGCTTATTTTGAATTCTAACATCGCCTCTGTAGCCTTCTTGTTTTTCTTCTTCATGACGTTGCAATCCTTGTGCACGAATAGATTTTTGATGATATATAAAGCGTCACACAAGCGTTCGTAAGGAGGGGAGTCACAAATCGTGAATCAGTGATGTGTGTCCAAGAATAGAGCGGCAATCCGTGGCTGCCGCGCGCCGAATGCCTCGCGGCTATATTTTGGCGTCTGCCGCACAAATAATATTCGCCTACTCGTTATGCCCTTACTAAGGCGTAATAGAATTGTATACTAAAACGCAGTGTTACTGCTGCGTACTTGCCGCTCTACGTATGAATGTTAATGAGAATCAAGGAACAAACAGAACATCTGCTCGATCCGAAACGATAGGCCGATCAATAAGGGTTTTCACAGCTTAAGGCTATGCAGACTACTGGATGTGTGAATAATTAGGTCGAGAATCCACCAGGCTCACATAAAATATTACCATTTACTACGCCATCTACAGTTTCTTCTAAGAATTAAGTAACAAATCACAATGCGTAAGAGTGGTATTTATTGATAATAACATTAAATACCTAATTATCAATTCATCGTCAGTGTAGTTCCAATGATAATTTGTAGATGGCACTTTAGATATTAAAAAAATACTTTTTAGTTTGCTGTCAACAAATATATTATTTTTGGCTTACAGTTCCATTATAGTCCCGCAAACGTCTTATTTGACCCGGTGACAGCGTCGCTAGTACTACTATTATAAATGCGAAACTACTACTACTACTACTACTACTACTACTACTACTACTAGTACTAGTACTAATACTATTACTAGTACTATTATTAGTACTAGTAATATAGTATAATATTAGTACTACTAGTAGTAGATACTAGTAGTACTAATATTATAAATGCGAAAGTGTGTTTGTTTGTTGGTTTGTCCTTCAATCACGCCGCAACGGAGCAACGGATCGACGTGATTTTTGGCATGGGTATAGTTGAGAACCTGAAGAGTGACATAGACTTTTTATCCCGGAAAATTGAGGAGGTCCCGCGGGAATAAGAAAACTTAGTCCACGCGGACGAAGTCGCGGGAATCAGCTAGTCTGTGATAAATCAAATAAAAACAAAAATAAACAGACATAAAAATTAGTTCCAATTTTGTCTACGGGGTCAGATAATTTTGTGTTGTTTTGGGAGTTTGTGTGGTTAGTTTAATGGTAAAAGTATGTGATTGTGAGTTCAATTTCCAAATCTCAAGCCAGTCGTCCTCCGTTTTTAGGGTTCCGTACCCAAAGGGTAAAAACGGGACCCTATTACTAAGACTCCGCTGTCTGTCTGTCTGTCTGTCTCCAGGCTGTATCTCATAAACCGTGATAGCTAGAAAGCTGAAATTTTCACAAATGATGTATTTCCGGTGCCGCTATAACAACAAATACTAAAAATTAAAAAAATATATATATTAAGGGGGGTCCCCATACAATACACGTGTTTTTTTCGTATTTTTTTGCTCAATATTAAAAACGGTAACAGGTAGACGGTTCAAATTTTCACAGAATATTAACTTGTATATTAGCTTTCAAAATAAATAATTAAATATCAATAAAGTAAATATTAAAGGGGGGCTCCCATACAACAAACGTAATTTTTATTTTTAATACGTCATAAATCGTAAAACTTACTACAGGTTTGTACGGAACCCTCGGTGCGCGAGTCCGACTCGCACTTGGCCGGTTTTTTGAATTTAACACAACAAATGGATACTATTTTAGGAGTATTATCATCACTTCCTTGAAAGGAATCGTTGACGTTTCAAACAATAATTCCAACTGATTAGAGGTATTTTATCTGATATCAGAAAAATTAAATTCTTCGTTTATCGCTAACATCTTCGCTTAATCATTGAACTTAATCAATATATTATTTTGTATAAAATTATTTCGAATATTTTTAACTTTGAGCAACATGTGTGATAAATGCATAGATTTGGGATTAGTAAGTGATTTTATAAAATCCAAATATAATCCAAGTTGTAAAAACAAGCAATAAAAATTGCGGCATACTGACGATGAAAATGTATGACGTAATTTCGGCAAAATAAAAGATACCAGTTAATCTCAATGGCTTTCCTTAATTTTTTGTAGAATTTACTTTTAAATAAGATTATCGTAAAAAAAATATGACACATTACATATTATAACATTATATACAATTTAAGGAAACGTAACATTAATAATACAAACTATTTATAATACTTGTTGACTTATAAAATATCGACAGTTTTAGATAATTTTATTTTTGTCTATTATTGATGGCTTACATTTAAGTTTTTAAATAAGATCTATTTACATATTTACAAACTTATAATACTTATATAACATTATTGCAGCATTATAATATGTATATTTGCAGCTTCAATGCAAGCTGCAGCATAGGAATAATACTCAGGGGCCATGCTACCATTGCGTAAAGCCGTATTGTTTTAATATCGTTGACGTTGGTGTTTTAAAATTATAATCCTTATTTTAAGGAAGTCAAGGAGCGTGACAAAACTGTCATTTTGAAGTATTTCTGCTTAAATCAATGGTAGAAACCCCCAGGTATCTAAAACTCGGGCTCTTTATTCTAGGTTTACGTTACTATAGTGAGATACATAATATTACATCAGCTGTGAGTACAAGTTTTAAACAGGGTATTGCCTGCGTGCTATTCTCATCGGATTTGGAATCACCCTGCTAACTCTAGGTAGTACGAAAGGTTTTGGCAGATTATCGAAATCAACGAATATTTCGTGCGGCACTTCTTTTCTGCGACTTTGGCCAAATCTGTAGAATGCGTAAGCAATTAATATTAGTGCTATCAATGATAGGGCAACTACCATGGTTATAGTGTATGCGTTCCAGAAAGTGTAATAAGGTTCTTCAACAATAGGTGGGTTTTCTGTAGTATCATTTGGATTAGATGTTGCAGTGGTTGTGGTATTTGGGTTATTAGTAGTAGGTGATTCATCCGTGGTAGTTGGAGCTTCAGTGATTATTGGTGCTTCGGTTGTAGTTGACTCAAAAGTAGTAGTTGTGGTAGGTGCTTCAGTAGTAATTGTAGTAGGCGCTTCAGTAGTAGCTGTAGTAGGCGCTTCGGTAGTAGTTGTAGTAGGCATTTCAGTAGAAGTTAAAGTAGACGCTTCAGTAGTAGTTATAGTAGGGGGTTCGGTAGTAGTTGGTTCGGTAGTGGTGATAGTCGGTAATTTGGTTGTGCTAGTATTTTGCTCTTCAGGGGTCGTTGGCTCATCAGTAGTGGTCGGTCCAGCCGTTGTGATTGGAGCATTAGTGATAATTGGTGCTTCGGTAGTTGTTGTAGTAGGCACTTCGGCAGCAGTTGTGGTTGGCACTTCGGTAGTAGTTACAGTAGGCACTTCAGCAGTAGTTGGGGTTGGCAATTCAGTAGAAGTTGTAGTAGGCGCTTCAGTAGTAGTTGTGGTAGGCGCTTCGATAGTAATTGTAGTAGGCGCTTCGGTAGTAGTTGTAGTAGGCACTTCAGTTGTGGTCGTAGTAGGAGTTTCGGTGGTAGTTATAGTAGGCGCTTCAGTAGTAGTTGTGGTAGACGCTTCAGTAGTAATTGTAGTAAGCGCTTCGGTAGTAGTTGTACTAGGCACTTCAGTAGATGTTATAGCAGGCGCTTCAGTAGTAGTTATGGTAGATGCTTCGGTAGTAGTGGTAGTAGGTGATTCCATTGTGCTAGTATTTTGCTCTTCAGTGGGCGTTGGCTCATTAGTAGTGGTCGGTCCAGCCGTTGTCATTGGAGCACCAGTGTTAATTGGTGATTCAGTAGTTGTTGTAGTAGGCACTTTGGTAGTAGTTGTGGTTGGCACTTCGGTAGTAGTTGTAGGCACTTCAGTTGTGGTCGTAGTAGGAGTTTCGGTGGTAGTTATAGTAGGTGCTTCAGTAGTAGTTGTGGTAGGCGCCGCGGTAGTAATTGTAGTAGGCGCTTCAGTTGTGGTCGTAATAGGAGTTTCGGTGGTAGTTATAGTAGGCGTTTCAGTAGTAGTTGTGGTAGGCGCTTCAGTAGGAATTGTAGTAGGCGCTTCGGTAGTAGTTGTAGTAGGCACTTCAGTAGAGGTTATAGCAGGCACTTCAGTAGTAGTTATGGTAGGTGCTTCGGTAGTAGTGGTAGTAGGTGATTCGATTGTGCTAGTATTTTGCTCTTCGGTGGTCGTTGGCTCGTCAGTAGTTGTCGGCCCAGCCGTTGTCATTGGAGCACCAGTGTTAATTGGTGATTCGGTAGTTGTTGTAGTAGGTACTTCGGCAGTAGTTGTGGTTGGCATTTCGGTAGTAGTTGTAGTAAGCACTACGGCAGTTGTTGTGGTTGACACGTCGGTAGTAGTCGTAGTAGGCGCTTCGGTAGTAGTTGAAGTATGCGCTTCGGTAGTAGTTGTAGTAGGCACTTCAGTAGTTGTTGAACCAGGCGCTTCTGAAGTAGTTATAGTAGGCGCTTTGGTAGTAGTTGTAGTAGGCACTTCAGTAGAGGTTATAGCAGGCACTTCAGTAGTAGTTATGGTAGGTGCTTCGGTAGTAGTGGTAGTCGGTGATTCAGTTGTGCTAGTATTTTGCTCTTCGGTGGTCGTTGGCTCATCAGTAGTGGTCGGTCCAGCCGTTGTCATTGGAGCACCAGTGTTAATTGGTTCTTCAGTAGTTGTTGTAGTTAGCACTTCGGCAGTAGTTGTGGTTGGCACTTCGATAGTAGTTGTAGTAGGCGCTTCAGTGGTAGTTGTAGTAGGTGCTTCTGTAGTTATTGTAGTAGGTGCTTCAGTAGTAGTCGTTTCATCCTCTTTATATATCACACATGAGTCATTGAATGATGGTGCAAAATAACGAAATGAGTCAATGAATACGACTGAATCCTCTGCCGCCATTCCCATAAAAGTTACCTGAAATAAATAAATAAAGATTTAATTTTATAATTTTATTACAGTGCTTCTTTAAATAAAGATTTTTTACCAATACCCATTATCAATAAAAAAACACATGGTGAATTTTAGACTGATACGTAAACTAGTTAGACTAGTATTAAAATTAAAGTCTAAAATTCTCTAGTTTGTAGACAGTTGATGTCAACTAAATGGACTGATAACTAACATCGACTGCATGGATTTAAACTTTTAAAAGAATACTTTATTAAGATCTTACTATTAACAACGGTTTTAGTTTACAGTACGAAGCAAGTACTTTATAGATTGTTGCCTCTTGTAAGATTGTAATATGTCTTAAATCATTAAAAAACTTTTTTGAAAGAAAGGGTTCTTGTCCGCAATTTTGAATTTATTTGTCGCATTCTTCCCATTAAACCCTTTTGGTTGATTGACATAGGGTGCATAAAAAAAACTAGTCCGTCATCTTTGGGAGTCCGCCATATTGGAATTAGAATGACGTCAATTAGCTAAGCTATGTAAATTATGTAAAATTTCAGTTCAATTCGTTGGGATAACTGTTTTAAAATTAAGTTTCAAGATTTAACCTTAACAAATCCACAAACATTACAAGCTAAATAAATGCTTGAAATAGTAAGTAGATTATTAATCGAGGTGTGGTATTTTTGCCGAGTTGAACATACTTCTTTTCGTATAGAATATGAGGAAAATAAATAAAGACTAAAAATAAAGCTTAAAAATATGTATGTTGACTGAAAAAAAAGATACACGCCGAACTGAGAACTTCCTTGTTTTGGAAGTCTTTTACAAATTTTCCGGGATAAAAAGTAGCCTATGTCACTGTCCAGGTTCTCAACTATAACCATGCTAAAAATCAGGCCGATCCCTTGCTCTGTTGCGGCGTGATTAAAGGACAAACCAATAAACCAACAAACAAACACTTTCGCATTTATAATATTATAGTATGATAGTATAGTATAGTATGAAATATTACAGAATATAAGTTAAGTTTTAATACAAACTAGGTACAAAGAAATACGACCATTTATTTTATTTTCTGCATATCTTTCACCCAGCTTTCATGATAGACCCATTACAAAAATAAAAGCTTTTTTCCGCCTGGAATCCTGCGTTTAAATTTCGAAGAATTCAAATTTTAGTTATTCGAATTTTACAAAAATGTTAAGATATAATAAGAATAGACATTAATTTTATTAACATTAACGCCTATTTTCCGAAATGAAAAACGAATGTAAATGTTTTTACAATATGTTTCAATCAGCAGAATACTGAAACGTATTCAAGATCCTTTGTGATTTTACGTACAAAGTAGCACATATTTCAGTTATCCTCGAAAATTCTTCGCTTTCTCCCAAGTGTAGCTACTGCTCATTTTTGTCTTTTTTACACATCAGGTGAATCAAGCAATAATGCATTGCATTTTAGATCCTTTTTAACCGACTTCAAAAAAGGAGGAGGTTCTCAATTCGACTGTATGTTTTTTTTGTATGTTTGTTACGCGATTACTCTAATTATGAATCAATTTTGATAACTCTTTGTTTGTTTGATAGATCATACTTCAGAGGTGGTCCCATATAAATTTGGTGAAGATCTGATGAATATCTTCGGATATGGAGAACGGAACTTCTCAATGGGAGTAAATTGCTCGCGATCAGTGTAATAGCTTATTAAACAGTAGGTTTTTAACCAGACATAGCATATTATTTTAATACGTGGCCACTAAAAATTGTGAAACCGGCTCCAAAGTTTAATAAATAATAATATAGAAGTACATTAAGTTTTCTAAATATAATATACGAGTAGGTATTCGGTAATAAATTAAAATATTTTTTTTAGTGCTTGCGGTTATTGAATTCAGTTTTGATTTAATTCGATTTTTTATTATTATTGAACATACTCTGGATAGCTATATTTTTTTCATCCCACCATCTCGGAAAGAGTATTTTTATTCTTCGATATCTGATGGTAAAAGCCGTTATTATCCTCTAGAGGATAAAGTAAATTGAATTTAGAACATCGTGTGCACGTTAGTAAATATCACTCGTCTATGAAGTTTGTGAATTCAAAACATCATTAAAACCTATTTACTTGTACCTCTATGGTGCCGAATTTCCATACAATCGTTTTTAATTTGTTAAAAACTCACACTCGTAACCTTCTTGGTGTACTTTTTTAATTTGCTTTGCGCGCACCATTTTCTTTCACGTCATATTGTTTAAAATTAAAACCGATTAAAAACAAGAAAATTGAAAATAAGTGAAAACCCTAAAATGAGTAATTCTAGTGACGAAGAAATTAACAGAATTGAATTTAATCTTGCGATTTTTTTTGCATTTAGTCATTTTCTCGCTGAGGTGGGATGAAAAGTTACCTTGTGATTTTTTTTGCGTTTAGTCATTTCCTCGCTGAGGTGGGATGAAAAGTTACGTGTTGCACTCGAGTGAAAAGATTTTTCACCTCGTGCTCTTTTGATTTCCTCGCTGACGCTCAGGATTCTAATTTTTGAATCACTCGCTCCGCTCGTGATTCAATTTTAGAATCCTTCGCTTGCTCGGTCATCAAAATTGAGCACGCGGTTAAAAAACAACTTTTCACTCTTGTATAACAAATAACTATTATTTATTTTGATACTATTCTAATATTTGAGAACAATGACAAAAGCGTCTTGAATTTACCTACATATTTTGAAATGGATTTATGTATCCTGAACTACTATTAATTTAAGACCTACAATGGCAACAAACAGTATTTATACTTACATAGCCTTCAAAATTAGGCATACTAGATCCAAATTGCGATAACGTTATGTTTTGCCAACCCGGTACAAAATCGGATGACGTGGGTGTTACAATCATATCTGCAACGGTATTGTCATTCCCTCCAGGATTGTGAAGGAAAACTAAGACCATCACATAATCTTGTAATGGATTCGCTGATACCATATGTAAGTTCACTTCTATGGTTCCCGCTGTCGTCATATTGAACCTAAACGATGACATGCAACTTGGCGTTGACTGCGGTGTTACAAAACTGGTACTCAACGGATGAGGACTCTCAATATCCAGTAAAGAATTATATTGCTTGATACTCCACATACTCATAGGTGCAGATTCAACGCATACACCGACGGTGTTAGTAAAGTCACTCTCGAAGCCATCTTCGAAATCCACAGTCACGCAATCTTCACAGAGCACGCTGTTGCAAACGAAGAGCAACAAAATACAATAACGGTACATCGCCAAAACAAACTCTGGTCACGCTCCCGAAATGTTGTGATTAACACTAAATCTCTAATAATTTTAGCTTCATTATTATATCACAACTATTCAAGCATTATCGTGGATAAGATACCATTCGGTGAATCTGTTTAGCCAATCGATAAAACGAAATGTATCCGAGTTTCCAATTAAATGATCAAAAGATTATTATGTAGATTTTATTAAAATTATTTTTAGTGCAAAAAGGAGATTTAGAGAATTTAGCGTAAATGCAATTATTATGTAATGTACCAATCGTTGAGTATCTTAGGAAAAGGTATCAGTTTAGTATTAAAAGATTTAGATTAAATTGCTAAAGAATGTTGAGTATTAATTTAGCCGAATTAGTCATCGCAATCGGTAAAGGGGTTTCCTCCGGTGATTATGTATCAGGTATTGAATAGCTTGATTTGAGAGCAAGTGTGTTATGGTGGGACCGAGTGGCCTAGTTGTGACAAGGCATATCAGTCGATTGCGATTGTTAAGCAACGATGACCCAAATCGATAACTGGATGGGTGACCGAATTTTGAAGTCCGAATTTGGCATTTTCCTTTACCCCGGTGCCTCGGAGTTATTATCACCAACATCTGATAATAATCGTTAGTAACCTAAAGTCGAGTCGTATGCGGAAGGCATCTGCAATCCATCTGAGTGCTCTCCGAGGCACGGTGGAAACCACAGGCCATACTACTCGGTGGCGGAAACGCAGAAGCCAAATTCGGACTTCCAAATTCGGTCACCCGTCCAGTTACCGACTTGGGTCATCGTTGCTTAACAACCGCAATCGACTGTTATGCGTTGTCGCAACTAGGCCACTCGTCCCTCAAAGTTTAAAGGATATTAAAAATCGTCAATTCGGCGAAACAGAAAGGGATGCTTTTATCACTAGGTTTATAGCAGCAATAATAATTTTGGATTTTATTGTTATAGAGGCATACAAAAAATAACTTAGGTATTTACACTGAAAGTGAGATAACCACCAAAGACTAATGCAAATGGATTAAAATGGAAGAATGTGCAGATACTTGGAAAACTTGGAATATGAATTTAATAATCCATATCCGTATATAATACCTACTTTTTTTATTTTTTACATCCTGGATACTAATATTATAAATGCGAAAGTGCGTTCTGTTTGTCTGTCTCCTACGCTTTCGCAGCTAGTTCGCAGCCCATCTTTTCGACCGAGTTTGCTGAAATTTGGTTTAGAGGTTATCCCGGGGAAGGATATAGGCAACTTTTTATTCCGAAAAATTAAGGAGTTCCCGCGGAAAACAAAAACCTCGATCCACGCGGACGAAGTTGCGGGCATCATCATACTTCATACTTCATGTCATACTAATATTATAAATGCGAAAGTGTGTTTGTTTGTTGGTTTATTGGTTTGTTGGTTTGTCCTTCAATTGCGCCGCAACGGAGCACCGGATCGACGTGATTTTTGGCATGAATATAGTTGAGGACCTGGAGAGTGACATGCTACTTTTTATCCCGGAAAATTAAGGAGTTCCCGCGTGAATCAAAAAAACTTATACCACGTGGACGAAGTCGCGCATTAGCTAGTCTAGTATAAAGTAAGGGCAATTATTTTACGATAATTAATATTGATATTTTTTTGAATATATTAGGTAATATTGTTGGTAATGTAATTTAAATATCAATAATATAATAATATTATTAATATTAATATAATAATAATAATATTATTTAAATAATAATATATATATCGGCTCAAACATGTTCGCCAGAGTTAAATAAGAGGTCTAATAGGGTTTCAGATCTAATTATAAACTGATTTAATAATAATTCTATGATTATTCAGATTTATTTTCATAACGAATCAACTAAAATAACAATTAGCTGTGTAAATTGATTCTTAATTGACTTTTCTGTTAAACGCGGCTACCATAGTTAAAATATGAAAACATAAAAGGTTTAGACTTAACTAAGTAATACACCAATAATTTGTAAATATTAAAAGACGATTTTAACATGAAGTAACTAATTTCATCTAGGTAAAATAAGTAATTAAGAGTTGCTAAAAACGAATATTGTTGATAAAATTCATCGTGTCCGCCGGAGGGCGCTGGGTTAGCATATTCTCGAACACGCCGGCACCGTCGACCGCCGCTATATTTTATGAATTCATTCTGGTACCTGCGGCCCGACGGTGCGGACGTGTTCTGGGTGAGTTAACCAATATTGTTCATCTTTTACCTTCATCTTGCAAAATAGTAACGATTATTGTGTCTATGTGTTTTTACGTGCATGCCACATAACTGTGTTTATTACATAAACGTTAGAGAGGTTTTTCTTTAGTTGTGAAGTAAATCTAGAAGTTAATAGCTAATTAAATAATCATGGTGAGTTAACCAACATCGTTTATCGTTGTTTCGTAAAAATAGTTAAGACTATTGCGTTTGTTTTGAATGTGCGGGCCACGTACCTGTGTTTACTACATTTAAACGTTAGAGAGGTTTTTCTTTGGTTGTGAAGTAAATCTAGGGTGATTAGTTAATTAAATAATTAGCCATTACGCTTTGTTTCCTTTTATTAGAAATTCAGATGCCTGTCCTTATTAACTAACATGAGTGATAGAGAAGATCATGACGTCAGCCATGCTGACGTCATGCTTTTTAAAAACAGGATAGGAACCTCGGCTCCGTCATCAGAAGTGGGATCAGATCCCACTACTGCGATTCCTGGTACATCAGAAACCGTAAGTACCCAGCCTGCATTAACAGCAACCATCAATCTCCCCAATGTGACTACGGGTACTCCAGAAAATGCAAGTACCCCGCCAACGCAGGTGTTGCCTGCCAGTATGGACATGCCTGCTCATTTCCTTATGCAGATGATGCAGACAATGAAGGAAATGTCTGATCGATTATCAGCGCCTCCGCGACCAGATAAGGTAAAAATCAACGACATATTCCTACCCTCTTACGATCCTGATGCCAATATAGGTGTTCGAGAATGGTGTCAACATGTCACACAGGCTGTTGATTTATACAACCTCAATGATTACGAAGTACGAATGAAGGTGGGTAGCCTACTCAAAGGACGTGCAAAATTATGGGTAGATAATTGGCTCGTTACTACTTCGACGTGGGAGGAGCTCCGAGATAACCTAATCACTACATTCGAACCGGAATCCAGGTATTCACGCGATATAGTTAAATTCCGCGAGCATGCTTATGACTCACGTAGGGACATATCTGAATTTCTATCTAAAGCATGGGTTCTCTGGAAACGCATAACCAAAGATAAATTAGGCGATGAATTGGCGGTCGAGGCTGTGATCGGTTGTATTAATGATGAACGCCTTAGAATAGAATTATTGAACGCTAGGGCAACGTCGGTGCCAGAATTGATATCAGTAGCCTCCGCGATACGCGTTAAACGCCCACATGATAATAGTGGCAGCTCACAACCAAACAAACGATTACGGCCTAACGAATCGCAAAACACCCTCTTTTGTCGAATTTGTAAAAGAAATAACCACGCTACCCGTGACTGTAGACTAATACATGTTGATAGTTCACAACCGTCTAGCAACGATAACAAAGAAAAACCTAATAAAAGTTACATACCCTCAAATAAACCAGTATGTACATTTTGTGCTAAGGTGGGCCACACTTTTGAAACTTGCTTTAAACGTGAAAAAGCCGTCGTGTCCAATGTTAACTGTGTTGGTAAATCAAAATTAAACCACATGGAGGTACTTATCGGTGATTTTTCATTCCAAGCGGTTTTTGATAGTGGTGCTGAATGCTCAGTCATTAGTGAGAGTGTAGCGGCGAAATTACCGGGCAAAAGATTTTATTGCGTTAATTATTTGCGTGGAATAGGAAAAGTCCCAGTGATATCTTTGTTTACGTTGGTTACAGTTTGTGTGATTGACAACGTAAACGTTGAAATTCGATTCTTTGTTGTCCCAGATGGTAACATGACTTCAAAAATTTTAATTGGAATGGATTTGCTTAATAATACTAACCTCAACGTTTTGGTTACTGCAACGGGTGCCCAGTTAGTTCGCCAGTATACTGTCATGCATGTACGCTCAAATAACTCTATTTTCGATAATCTAGATTGTGATCTTACTAACGGCGACGAAATTGACCGACTACGCGTTTTGTTGAACAAATACTCTCATTTATTCATACACGGTTTCCCTAAAACGCGTGTTAATACCGGACAGTTAGAAATACGTTTAAAGGATCCCAATAAATATGTGGAACGTAGACCCTATCGTTTAAGTCCCGTAGAACGCGAAAAGGTGCAGGGCATTATTAAAGAACTCCTCGAACATAATATTATTAGAGAAAGTGTCTCTCCATATTCGAGCCCCATTATTCTTGTCAAAAAGAAAAATGGAGACGACAGACTATGCGTTGACTACCGCGAGTTGAATTCTAACACTCTTAGAGACCATTACCCTCTCCCTTTAATATCAGACCAAATAGACCAACTGAAAAACGGACATTATTATACCACACTCGATATGGCGGCAGGGTTTCATCAGATCCCCATCTCTGAACAGTCCGTGGAAAAAACGGCATTTGTCACGCCTGATGGCTTGTACGAATATTTAACAATGCCATTCGGCTTGAGCAACGCGTGCTCTGTGTACCAACGTTGTATCAATCGGGCCCTCCAACACCTCTTGGGTACCGCAGGCGTTGCTCAAGTCTATGTTGATGATGTTTTGAGCAAAAGTGTTGATTTTGAGGAGGGAATTTCTCACATAGAGAGAATTCTCATGGCGCTCGAAAAGGCAGGCTTTTATATTAATGTGGAGAAGTCTGCGTTTTTTAAGCGTTCGGTCGAATACCTTGGAAACATAATAGCGGACGGACAGGTTAAGCCTAGTCCTCGTAAAGTCGAAGCTCTTGTAAAAGCTCCCGTGCCTACTAATGTTAAACAAGTTCGACAATTTAATGGGTTAGCTAGTTACTTTCGTCGCTTCATTCCCAATTTTTCGCGCATAATGCTACCTTTATATGAATTAACCAAACAAGGCGCTGCTTGGGAATGGAACGAACGGCACGAGGAGGCTCGTAACACCATAATTCAATACCTAACATCCGATCCTGTGCTATCAATATTCCAAGAAGATTACCCCGTCGAACTGCACACTGACGCCAGTAACCTTGGCTACGGAGCCGTCCTCATCCAGGTGATCGACGGGCGCCGTCGTCCGGTAGCCTACATGAGTAAGCGTACGACAGACGCCGAGAGCCGTTATCATTCTTACGAGCTCGAGACGCTTGCAGTGGTAAGAGCAATTAAACATTTCCGCCAGTACTTGTACGGTCGCACGTTTAAGGTTGTCACGGATTGCAACGCACTCAAGGCTTCTAAGCACAAGAAGGAGCTGCTACCTCGAGTTTACCGCTGGTGGGCATTCCTACAAAACTACGATTTTGAAATTGAGTACAGAAAAGGACAAACACTGCAACATGCTGATTTCTTCAGTCGGAATCCGGGTACGTTGAATGTTAATATAATGACCAAAGATTTAGATTGGCTAAAAGTGGAACAGCACCGTGATCCGGCACTACGCTCTAAAATTGATAACATCTCACAAAACCAGGAGGTTCCCGGTTATATTCTGAAGGACAATATCCTCATGAAAGTTTGGGATGACGCCACCCTTGGACACCAAAAGGCTATAGTAGTACCCAAATCTTTTCAGTGGAGCCTCATTAGCAGCTATCACAGTGCATTAAAACACACCGGGTGGGAGAAGACCTTGCAAAAGATTAAGGAAACTTACTGGTTTGACAACATGAGTACCGTGGTAAGAAACTTCACAGATAACTGCGTCGTATGCAGGACATCCAAAGGTACGTCGGGTGCTATACAAGTGCAACTTCACCCTATACCTAAACCCACAACTGCGTTCGAAACCATTCACATGGATATAACGGGTAAGTTGGGCACTACCAGTATCCATGACTATGTCATCGTGACCATAGATGCCTTCAGCAAGTACGTACTCCTATATCATGCCACAAATAAAAGTCCACAAAGTACCTTAGCGGCGCTTAAACGTACAATACACCTATTTGGAACACCAGCCCAGGTGATAGTAGACGGAGGTCGAGAATACTTAGGTGACTTCCAAAGATACTGCAACCAATTCAGCATAAACATACATGCCATTTCCCCAGGAGTCAGCCGAGCGAATGGGCAAGTTGAAAGGGTAATGGGTGTCCTAAAGAATGCCTTAATAATGATTAAAAATTATGAAATCGAATTATGGCATACCGCTCTAGACAGTCTGCAGCTAGCCATCAATTGCACACCGCACCGCACTACAGGTACCGCACCACTTACTCTACTTACTCGTCGCAAGCACTGCGTCCCACCCGAGCTAATGGGACTAGTAAACCTGGAAGATCAAAGTGTCGATATCGAGCAGCTCTATCGACACGTCACTCAAAAGATGTCAGCAGCGGCAGAAAAAGAGAAGATACGCTTCGACAAAAATAAAGCTCAAATTCATAGATTTCAAAGAGGAGATTACGTGTTGATAAAAAACAACCCTCGCAACCAAACGTGTTTAGACCTGAAATTTAGTGAACCGTACGAAATTTGTCGTGTACTCGATAACGATCGCTATTTAGTCAAAAAGGTGGTAGGACAAGGCCGCCCCCGGAAAGTGGCCCACAATCAACTTCGGCGAGCACCGCAGCCTGGCCAGCAGGCGACCGTATCGGCGGGCACAGACGACAGCAACGCGGGCGCTCCCGAGCGCTCCCCGCAGCGCGCCACCACGCTGCCGGTGACCAGCCACGAGCCACACGACACCGAGGCGCCGGTGCCGACAACACCTGAGCCTCACCCCTCTACGTCATGCGAGAGGGCCCAGGACGAGGACGCTGCCTAGCTCTACCACAACGGTGATATCATGATATTTACTTACTTAATTTAAAAATCCAGTACATGAGTAATTACTTTTTCATATAAAATTAATGGTTTATTTTTCTACTACAAATATGAATATCAAAGTGATAAAACTTAAAACTACAACGTACTTAGTCACAACGACTATTATAAGATTATTCTTACAAATCCTTACGCCTGTTCCATGTGCATGTGTTTATATTTCAGAACCTCTGGGGACCACGGTCATAACACTAAGGCCCAGACCCCAGCATCGACCTTCCCACTTTTCCTTTAGGGCCCCTGTGTACCACGGTGCCGAGACAGGAACACCTAGAGCACAGCATCAACCCAATTGTTTCAGAGCCACTGGGGACCACGGTCATAACTCTGAGGCCCAGACCCCAGCTTCGACCTTTCCCTATTCCTTTAGAGCCTCTGGGTACCACGGCACCGAGACAGGAATGCCTAGAGCCCAGCATCGACCTTTCTTCCTTAATAAAATGTCGTTGACGTAGCGAGGCGTTCAGTGACATAAAAACAAAATACAAACCGACTATGCCTACTGCTGACGTAATCAGACGATCAGTGGTACAAATGAAAATCCTAATATTATTATAATCTTAATTTATAAGCAGTATCAAATTTCTGAATCGATAGTCCATATTTAAATTTGACTTCATATTTAAGTTCATGATTATTTTCCCAACCATCGGACCAAGACCTAGATTCATAAGTAACGTATCACAGATACGAGCTTCAAAATTTTAATCTTTCTTGTTTCAGGTATGATTGAGTGCAGAGCGCGCACTTATCATCAAAACGGCCGTATCGGCTCAAACATGTTCGCCAGAGTTAAATAAGAGGTCTAATAGGGTTTCAGATCTAATTATAAACTGATTTAATAATAATTCTATGATTATTCAGATTTATTTTCATAACGAATCAACTAAAATAACAATTAGCTGTGTAAATTGATTCTTAATTTACTTTTCTGTTAAACGCGGCTACCATAGTTAAAATATGAAAACATAAAAGGTTTAGACTTAACTAAGTAATACACCAATAATTTGTAAATATTAAAAGACGATTTTAACATGAAGTAACTAATTTCATCTAGGTAAAATAAGTAATTAAGAGTTGCTAAAAACGAATATTGTTGATAAAATTCATCGTGTCCGCCGGAGGGCGCTGGGTTAGCATATTCTCGAACACGCCGGCACCGTCGACCGCCGCTATATTTTATGAATTCATTCTGGTACCTGCGGCCCGACGGTGCGGACGTGTTCTGGGTGAGTTAACCAATATTGTTCATCTTTTACCTTCATCTTGCAAAATAGTAACGATTATTGTGTCTATGTGTTTTTACGTGCATGCCACATAACTGTGTTTATTACATAAACGTTAGAGAGGTTTTTCTTTAGTTGTGAAGTAAATCTAGAAGTTAATAGCTAATTAAATAATCATGGTGAGTTAACCAACATCGTTTATCGTTGTTTCGTAAAAATAGTTAAGACTATTGCGTTTGTTTTGAATGTGCGGGCCACGTACCTGTGTTTACTACATTTAAACGTTAGAGAGGTTTTTCTTTGGTTGTGAAGTAAATCTAGGGTGATTAGTTAATTAAATAATTAGCCATTACGCTTTGTTTCCTTTTATTAGAAATTCAGATGCCTGTCCTTATTAACTAACATGAGTGATAGAGAAGATCATGACGTCAGCCATGCTGACGTCATGCTTTTTAAAAACAGGATAGGAACCTCGGCTCCGTCATATATTATAATAATAATATATTTAAGTATTATAATAATAATATTATTTAAATAATATTATTACTATGGAAAATAAATTTGAAGATAATAAACTAAAAATATTGTTGCCCAAATTATAAAGTACCTAGTGCCTATTCGACTACTATCACTATCATAATTAAGATAGTTATCTGGATAGAGCTATCGTAGAAATGTAGGTACACACTAGTATCTTTTCAAACAGGAAATAATAAAAATATTTACTATACATACTTTCTTTAATTACTTAATACTAGATGATGCACGCGACTTCGTCCGCGTGGATTAAGGTTTGTGATTCCTGCGGGAAGAATTAAATTTTCCGGGATAAAAAGCTGATGCTATGGGCTTCATCGGGATAGAACCTCCTGTACCAAAAAAGCGTAGCAAACCGACAGACACACTTTCGCATTTATAATATTATAATATGGCTATTTTGATGATGCCCGCGACTTCATAATATGCGTATTTATATATGATAGATTTATTTATTTAGATTAGAGAAGATATATAGATTTATTATAATAGATACTGCTATTCTTAGGAAGTGGGAAATCTTTGGTCTTCCGACGAACTATTTCAACTGTGCTTCCGGTCCGCCTCTTGAATGCAAGCTATCTCTGTAGGTAGGCACCTTTCTCTAGTCGTGTTGGATTGTAGTTTTGACCTTCTATAGGACTATGAGAGTGAGGGAATAGAGATTAGGCCTGGATTTGCGAGCACACGTCTTGTGTTCTATATTTCTTGGTTGTTAATGCGCCCTCCACCACAACCGCCCGTTTTGTTGTGGCCGTTCTCGGAAGTATCTTTTATATTTTTTTTATCTAACAGGGTTATCCATGTTAACTTATCATATTAATATTTAATACCTTTTAGTTTTGTACAAGGTGATTGATTTTTTAATTAATTTTCTATTTTCGGACGTCTAGGATACATCGATGGTTTCCCTAAACTTTGGACCCGAGGATCTCTAACCATTAGGTGAGATCGCAGTCAAGGGCCCTCTAGTAGTAGCATAAAAAAAATCGCACCCAGCAGGGCTAGCATGGGCCCAGGGCTGGGCAAAATACATGCTTTGCTTTAATTAAAATACAAATTACAAAATACTTTATCGCAAGTAATTAAAATACGAAATACAAGATATCTTTAAGTAAGGTATTTGAAATATAAAATACAAAATACAGTATAATTTAGCTATTTTTAATTGAAATACGAAATACAAATTACAAAATACAAAATAAGACGTAATCGTAAAACGTATTTCATGTTTTTTGTAACTTGTCTCTAAGGCATGAATGGCAAGATTTTGACGTACCTACAGACATAGCGTACAACTGCAGTATTATACATAACAGGTGCAGTGTTGCCAACTCTTAACTGCTTTACCATCATTATACCCTCGGCTCGCACTCACACTCACGAAGGTAAAATGTATTTTATTAAAATGTATTTTGAAGCCTCGAGTATTTGAAATACTAATTACAAAATACCTCGATGTCAGGTATTTGAAATACCAATTACAAATTACAAATACGTATTTGGTATTTGTATTTCAATTACGTATTTTAATTACAAATAATTCAAATACAGGACAACAAAGCGGTTACCCCGCATACACCTTGTTTCATACGGACGAAGTTGCGGTATCCTAATTCCTAATCCTAACTAATAATATTATAATTGCGAATGTGAGTTTGTTTGTTTGTTACGCTTTCACGGCCCATTTTTTCAAACGATTTTGATGGATACAAATCTACATAGGCTTTAATAAAATAACGTAGGTCTGATCGCCTCGGGATCTTGGTCTAATATGTAATAATGTAATATATGTATTCCATATTGGGTAGGTACAGTTGGATTTCTGTTTGGTAGTTGTTTGTTTTATACAGGATAGTATTTAAACGAGCGAAAATAAATATGTCTCTAATAGAGGTTTAAACGATCCCCGACTATGAAGTTTGGATCGCGGTTGCTTTGAAGCTATCAGGTAAAAAAGGTGGCACCTCAAAATACGAGTACATACAAAAAATTTCAGCTTTAATAAAATAACGTAGGTCTGATCGTCGCGGGATCTTGCTCTATATGGAAATATAGTATGTATTTTATCTGAATATTGCCTGCAGTGTTTGTTCGGAATGAATTCACATTCGGATGGCGTTAGCTATCTATCATGTCTATTGGAGTATGATTAATTGGAAAGCTATACATGTACATAAACAGTGTCATGGGTTTCCAAACTATCGATTCCAATCCTACTTTTGAAGGCAAATTGTATACTTATTACGGCCTATTCAATCCGAAAAAAAATGTAAATGATTGGACAATTTTTTTACAGAGCTGAAACATCCAGATAATATTATAATTTGATTTAAAGATAAATGGAAAAGATTTACAATTGAATGACTTTGGAGTCACGACGCGATATTATACAGAAAAACTTTATAATGATATTTTTTAATTTCCGGTCTAAAAAGCTGCTGTACAATTGAATGAAAACTCTGTTCTTTCTTTCTGTTCCAGCAACTGTGTCCACGAGGATTGGATTTAAAGGAAATTTTTGGATTTGTTAGTGCACCAAAAAAGGTTAATATTGATTCTGACGACCTCTTTGGTTCATTGGTGAGTGCTGTGGTGGTGTGGTCGTTGGTCTGACGACATCACCAAGCTTGCGGGGTAATCACGGAGGACGCTTGCCCAACATCGGGAACAGTGGCGTGCACAAGATGATGAAAAAAGGCTCATAAAGAAGAAGAATGTGGTGGTGTGGTGGGACAAGTAGTTCGATTCCCGGGTTCGATTCTCGGCAGGGGCAGTACGAAATTAGAATTAGGCTCTAGTTTGGTGCGGTGGGAGGCTTATGGTCACTTAGGTATCCAGGTTGTATCCAAAATGGGAACTTGCGTTGCTGTACAATGCAGTGTAGAAACTGGAGGTACAGTTATTTTTTAGTTTTTCTATCTCGTCAATTCTCGTTAAACCATGATATTATTATAAAAATATGAAATTGTTAAATTAAACTGAATATGAATTAACTGAATTATATATGATGATGATGGCCTCTCCATTTCTGCGTGGCTGTTCTACGCATGCTTCGAAATACGAACATTTTCAAATCGTAGTTTTCGAAGCGATGACCAGCCAGTGTTAAAGGAGTATGTACGCCACATCACCCCCCTGCGGAGAAAAAAAAGAGAGAGAAAAAAATTCTACAGCTGTGGGGAAGAGGAGTATTAGATACAAGTGAGTCTGTACAGTACTCCAGTCATTGAAATGCTTGAGAAGAATCATTCTCAAAAGCGTTGAGTTGCTTGCGCTCGAGTTGTTAGCCTCGAAAGCGACAAAGCTTGAAAGTCCGAAAATAAAAACTCTAAGGCGTGCGTAAACCTGAGCGAACGGACATGTGCGTGTGTTGAATGCTGGAACATAGGGCCTAGGCTATCGCTAGTCCTATACGCTCACAGCAAGTTGCGTCGCTACATATAAGGCCCCGGGCCATAGCTATGCGGACGCAACAGCGGTAATTAAAACAGCTACCGCCAGACTGCTTCCCTGTGTAGAAACATAATACCTCAATGGTAGAAACAAACCCTCCGCAGTGAGGTTAATAGCGCTCGCTAACTTTAAACATAGCGATTAGTTTTTCTCGACAAGAGGCATGTATGTTCATAATATATAACTGAAAATGATTAAATTATTACGCTGAAAATAAAATATTATTTACAAATTTGAAATCGTCCGTCAGTTAAGTATGTCACAACAATGAAACAAAATCTAAATTATTCTAATGTCCATAAAAACTCGTTGATTGTCGCACCAAATGTCAAATTGTTATTTACAAACAGCTAAATCACTTGCTCGATGAAATATCTGCTGGATACCATGCTGCATGCCCTTTCCTTCTTCTTAGGGAATTTTTATTGAGGGCGTCCAGGAAACTTTACTTGGTTTCTATCAAAGCCGGGCGCAAATCCATTCGCACCACGCGGCGACGGCTGCTTTATATTATGCACTATTGTATGTATTCTGCAACGATTATTGAAGAATTATCTTGTTCACGTTCGAGGGTCACCAATTTCTATACTTTCGTTTTACTGAATATGATATTTTATTTTAAGTTAGGTTCAAAATTCTATATCTATCGACTTCTTCAGAATAAACTAATAGATTGGTCCATACCTACCTATTGACGATAAACGCCGCGGCTCTATGGTTGAGTGTGATAGACCCCTTATAAGCTTTGAAGCTTAAAATCAATTGTGCGCGTCAAATTCATATCGGAAACCAATTAATTACCTGGGTAATAAGGGTTGATCAACCGAATAATCTATATACATAAAAGAAAGTCGTGTTAGTTACACTATTTATAACTCAAGAACAGCTGAACCGATTTGGCTGCAAATTTGTGGGGAAGCAGCTTAGAACCAGGAGACGGACATAGGATACTTTTTATCCCGGAAAATTAAGGAGTTCCCGCGGGTATAAAAAAAAACTTAAACCACGCGGACGAAGTCGCGGGCATCAGCTAGTAATTATTTAAAGATGGTGGTGATTTAGTTTCTATTTGATTCCCTTAACTGTTAGATTTAGCAGACCACACATCTAGGACTTTCATAATTAGGATCCCCTAGCTCAGTCACCCACCTTCAAGGCCCATGTTTCAGTTTTATAAAGATAATAAAGATGTAAATTGCTAATAATGAAACACTTAAGCTTTTGTTGTTTTATTCTTTTAGGTATTTTTTTCTAAAACTAAACTTAAAGGTAAACTTTTTTTCAACTATTCTTAAAACAGAAAAATATGCCTATACGGCTTACTGGTAGTAATTTAAGTGTTTTATCCGCAGTTGGATAAAAAGATTAGATAAAGCGCGTATAATATTTTAATACTCTGACCTACTCTATGAAATGACCTTAATTAATTATTGTATTCCATTTATTTGATTTCAACCTTGGCTATCTATTTTAAACTAGTCGTTGATCCGTTTTGCCGTTCTGGCGTGATTGAGTAACAAATATCCATTCAAACTTTCGCATTTATAATATTAGTATTTTAAATTAAAGCGGTGAAAAGTAAAAGCGGCGAAGAAAATTCGTTAAGCTTAAATTATTGAAATTGAAATATTCACCCAAAAAAAAAAAAAATCCGTAGCGAATTTCCCGCGTCGAACCGCCCGAAAAAGCGTCAACAGAGCAATTTGTAAAAAGAGCTTCGAAAAGCTTTGACAATTGCACAAGTAAATGTAAATTTATCTTCAGCCATTAACACCCCATTCAGTTAGGAAAAATACTCCTAAATCCGCCGAGTTTCGCAATGGGGCAAACTGAATTATTTCCCGTTGATGTTTCTTTCACCCGATGCAGCGTTCCGTCCTCATAATGGAAAATCTGAGCCTTTACAAGATCAGTTTGTTGTCCGCCTGTCCGTGTGCGCTTGCAGGGTTTAACCATACTCATAGTGGTATACTTAGTTTTTTGAAGTGAAACTATTTTTCATAATAGGATTTAGCCTGCGAGAGAATGAGATAGAACACAAGTTATATTTTTGTCTCATTCTCTCGCATGCTAAAGGGTACGAGAAGCCTACGAGGCTGAATAGAAGAATAGAATACAATATATTATTCATAGAATACAAGTTATCATTCTCTCGTAGGCTACTTTTCTGAAGTTTCACTTCTTCTGTGTGTGAATTGCACATACACACACTTTTTTTTAATAAACCACGACCTGGGTTTCAAATTTTTAATTTTATTTTCTACAACTGCTGAGTTTCTTGCCGGTTCTTCTCAGTAGAATCAGTTTTCCGAACCGGTGGTAGATTCAACACAAGTTGTCCTACATGAAATAAATCATTTCATTTCAATCATTTCATTTCAAATCATTTCATTTCATTTGCCAATAATCAAACGAATAACACTCGACCACCCTGGCCTCGTGCATGTCCTCATTCATGCAGGTAGTTGGTCTCCTCAACCTAACATCTATTAGAGCGTTTAATGACTGTTCGAGAGTCGAAAAATAAACGTTCTCTCTAACTGTCTTGTGGGAGGCTTCGGCCGTGGTTAGTTACGACCCTACCGGCAAAGACGTACCGCCAAGCGGTTTAGCGTTCCAGTACGATGCCGTGTAGAAACCCCCTACCAGGGGCATAACCCATGCCCCTACCAGGGGTATAACCCATGCCCCTAACAGGTTAGCCCGCTGCCATCTTAGACTGCATCATCACTCACCATGAGGTGAGATCGCAGTCAAGGGCTAACTTGTAATGGATTTAAAAAAACTGTTTTGACGAATACTCTGTAACTGCTGACGTCACATCACGTAAATCAGTTGGGAGACAGGTTATTGCCTGTCGCAGTTGACACGGCCGTTTGGAGAGCCGTATGAATTTATAGGTTAAAAACACATTTTGGCGATTCCCTAGCTTTCACAAACATTGTATGCTACGGGAATTATAAAAATGTCTTTAATTTGATGCTAAATGACACCCGCTACTTCATCCGTGTGGTTTAAGTTTTAATTCGCGGTTTCCTTAACTTTTCGCCTAATGTCCTTCTCCAGAAAGAAACCTCATTTGCAAACTGCGCGTTCATTAATGTTATACGTGATGTTATATTCCGGGCTCTTATGTATTGTATACCTTAAATTAATGTTCGGTTTTAGGTTGCACTTCAACTTTGAACCGTAAACTTGGATCTTAAGGTTGGTATTATATCTTTATATTTATTATATCTTTAGGTTGGTATTACATCTTTGCTTTGTTTAGCAAAATTACGTTTGTAATAGGTACAAAGTCCAATTTTACATAATTTTGTTCCACTAGGTGAATAATTTACTATGATAGTAACGCAGACATAAGCGTGGCTCAGCTTTTATTGGTTTTTGTGGCACTTCATACATATAACACAATTCTATGTAAATTTTATAAGATTAATAATAATAATTTAAATAAATAAATAACTGCTGTTCACACCAAGGACGTAACATATTATACCTATTTTCCCTCCTCTTTTAATATAGGTACCTTCAAATCAGGAGTGAATAGGCATCTTCTAGGCAAGCGCGCTTTACCTTAGGCTGCATCACCAATTGCAAGCAGGTCTGAATGCAGCCAAGCGCTTGCCTATAACATACTAAAATAAACCGGCCAAGTGCGAGTCGGATTCGCGCACCGAGGGTTCCGTACAAACCTGTAGTAAGTTTTACGATTTATGACGTATTAAAAAAATATTTGAGGAAATAATAACCTACTTACTTACTTATAAATATCTAAGTTCGTTTAATTATACCTATGTTAGTTTTAATTATGTAACTACGTTTGAATTAAAAAGTTTAAGTGAGTTTTTAAGAATAAAGGACACAAAATATTATCCCTTTTTAATGAACCGCAAAACTAACTTTGTATGTAGAGGTTTATTGTTAATATCAAAAAAACTATGCTAGTTAGAGCGTTGGTTTTATTTTTCCTGTAAAATATACATAAGCTTCTATTGACCATAATTATTTCAGACTAGCTGATGCCCGCGACTTCGTCCGCGTGGACTAAGTTTTTTCGATTCCCGCGGGAACTCCTTAATTTTCCGGGATAAAAAGTAGCCTATGTATGTATGTATGCATGTATATTCTTTATAGCTGATGCCCGCGACTTCGTCCGCGTGGAATAAGTTTTTCAGTTAATTTTCCAGGATAAAAAGTAGCCTATATTACTATCCCACGGTATAATCCCCCTATAATGGTGAAACACGTACTTCTTCATATTTTAACGAAAGCCCAAATGCTGTTTCATGGCTATAACTTGAGAAATTAAGGATTTTCATACAAACTCTCAACCCCCATTTCACCCCTTCCGGGGTGGAATTTTGAGGAACTATGAAACACATGTTTTCATTTTCAACCCGCAGCTCATATATCAAGTTTCATGGCTATAACTTGAGAAATTAAGGACTTTCATACAAACTCTCAATCCCTATTTCACCCCTTCGGGGGTGGAATTTTGGAAAACTGTGAAACACATATGTTTTTATTTTGAACCCGCAGCTCATATATCAAGTTTCATGGCTATAACTTGAGAAATTAAGGATTTTCATACAAACTCTCAACCCCTATTTCACCCCTCCGGGGGTGGAATTTTGAAAAACTGTGAACCACATATGTTTTCATTTTCAACCCGCAGCTCATATATCAAGTTACATGGCTATAACTTGAGAAATTAAGGACTTTCATACAAACTTTCAACCCCTATTTCACCCCTTCGGGGGTAGAATTTCGGGATAAAAAGCATCCTAATGAGTGCCCTCCAAAAAAAATTTTCAAAATATCTTCAATGTACAGAATTGGACCTGTTACAGTTTTATTATAGGTATAGAGTTTCAATTGGTAAACTTCGGAGATAAGGGGGGAGGGGGGGAAATATTTTTTTCGTCATTTTGCCCGATAAATCAAAAACTATTATGCATAAAAATAAATAAGTAGTAATAAGTAGAAGTATATCCCTTTCATATGATATCCCACTCAGTATAGTTATCATACTTTGAAATTTCAAACCCCCGATTTTCCCCCTTTTTTAATTAAACTAAAAATAATTTTCGATTTTTTTTTATTTCAATGATGTTAGGCCACTATTATACACAACTATTCCAAATTTCATGTTGATAGCTTTAATAGTAACTGAAATAATCGACTGTGACAGACGGACGGACGAATAAAGTCCATAAGGGTTCCATTTTTACCATTTTGGTACGGAACTCTAAAAAACGATATTCAGCAGTTTTGACACCGGCTTCGGCCGTGGCTACCACCCTGCCGGCAAAGACGTGCCGCCAAGCGATTTAGCGTTCCGATTCGATGCCGTGTATAGAACCCGATTAGGGGTATGGGTATAACTGCCATACCTCTACCAGGTGAGCCCGCTACCATCTTAGACTGCATCATCACTTTCCATTAGGTGTGATCGCAGTCAAGGGCTAACTTGTAGTTGATAGATAAAAAAAGTTCCACCCGAGCAAGGCCAGGGTGGAATTTTTGAAATTTTTAAAAACCATCCAATGGGTCAGCTAGTTAAAGTTTAGGTATTATAAATAAATAAAATTAAGTATTTTTTTTATATTAACCATTAAGTCCCTTCAAGCTTGAAATTAAACCGGCCGTGTAATTTACATTTTAATATGGCGAGGGCCCTTGCTGAGCAAATTTATAGCGCCGAAGGAGCAACATTATCCGTTCATTGGATCGCACCTCCATCGAGACAAGCTAACCTTAGATTTTATGCTGATCAAATTAGCTTTGGCGCCTTTTCGCTTAATGTTTACGGACTTAACGGACTTTGCTGGGTAAAGTGCTTTAAGTAAATGGAGATTGCGTAGGTTTTTAAAAGTGCTTTTAATAAAATGTGAGTGTTTGCTTATAAAGATTTTGGCATTGAGTGGAAGTGAGTGATATTGAATGATGAATTAATCTTTAATTCTATACTTAAAAATATTATAAATGCGATAGTATGGATGGATGGATGGACGTTTGTTACTCAATCACGCCAGAACAGCTACACGGATCTGGATGAAAGTCGGCACAGAGATAGATTATAGTCTGGAATAGCACATAGGCTACTTTTTATCCCGGAAAATTAAGTAGTTCCCGCGGGATCCAAAAAACCTCAATCCACGCGGACAAAGTCGCGGGCATCAGCTAGTACCTATTAATTAAATTTGATCGCTCCAACTCGTTTTTTGTCGGAGTATGGAGTCAGGCATACTCTGATAACGAACGATGATTATGTTAATATTGAATTATGATTATAAATGTTAAAGTGTGTCTGTTTTCATGTCTATCCTCCTATACGCTTTCACGGCGCATCTTTTCAACTGATTTTGACGTTATTTGGTACAGATATACTCGTAGGTTGGTTCTCAGGAAAGATATAGGCTACTTTTTATCCCGGGAAATGATAAGAGTTCTTGCGGGAATAAAAAAACCTTACTTCACGCGGACGGTCATCGGTATCAAATCAGCGCTGAGACTGCGCCTGGATGTAAGAAAATAGAGTAGAGAAAAGGTTCGTAGCCTAATTGGTTTCGTAGCACTAGAACTTCTCGTAGCATACACGTGACGTAGTATCCAATATTATATGCTACGTAGAAAGCTACAGGTTTTGTAGCACAGTTAAAAGTCGTAGCAAGGAAGCGGTTCCCAGTAGTAATAACGACAATAATTACCAGACAAATGTTACGCAAATCGTGCCGCTTACACTCATTTACGAGATTATTTATTAATTAAGTCAGCCAAATGAAAAAAAATCTATGGAGTGATGTTTGTTTCATTCTAAAATTAATTTGCATTGTGCTGTAGAGACACAATACCCAGTACAGTTCTAACAGTTTTACATTACCATTGTATTTATTCAGATTGTAAAGAATACTAAAATATGATACCTATGACTTTGTTTCGTGGATTTCAGTTTTTCAAAATTAATTTAATTTTCCGGAATAAAAAGTATCTCTGTCCCAAATTTCATCCAGATCCGTTCAACCGGTTTGGCGTGATTGAGTAACAAACATCCATCCAAACTTTCGCATTTGTAATATTAGTATAACTATAGATAGGATGGATTCGTCTGCTTCCTGAAAAAAGTAGTGAGCGAAATTTTTCCAATTTCCTTTATTTATTGCAACAGAACAGATTATTGTTGGCGCCGTGCTAACATAGCTCTTTCATTGATTAATTGCATTGGTCGGGTGTTTATTTGTTATTTGACGGAGTTGAATGAAAAAGTGTTGGAATACTTTTTTTTTTCAACGAAAAAGTGCACTGAAGTGTTAGCTTGGAATTGAATTGAAACAAATGTTTGTGAATGTTATAATGCTGGCTAGTAAATGGTTGCAATTTCGTTCGCGTTTTAGCATTTAAGGTTTTATATTTTGTGATACTATCCATGTTGTTATTTCAATTGGAATTTTCTGGTTTACATTTTGCCGTAGCAGTATATAAATTACTTTTATCCCGTTTTATTATTTCCGCTGAGTCAAATTATTGGATGAAAAAAGAAGAAATCTACCTTTTTGGTAAAGTTGCTATCCCTAGCAATGACATTCAAATAGTGGTTTATATTTCGCATCGTTATAGTATATGTAGGTAATAGAAGGGCCCTTTCATAGAAAAAATTTGGTCGTCCGACTTGTGGTGCATGCTCCTCACCTGTCTTAAGTTTTTTAAGTTAACCTGGTTTTGGGTTTCACCTCTAGAATAGTCCAGCCCAGTACGATAAAAAAGCAACCAAGATTAGTTACAGCATAGATGGAACGGACAATAGGCATTAACACCTTACTTACGCCTACGTAAGTACCTATACCTAATATTACCTATAGGTACGGTCTAATAATATAGTTACTAACAATGATATTTTAAATAACATCATTGGTTACTAAATTAAGTTCGACATTCTTTGCTTGACTGGGCCTTAAGTAAATTGAGGTCGTTGCTATTTCGTATTGGGAAGTTTTGTTTCAATACAAAATGTTTTCACTATAACTGCTTTCGTTGTGCGTCACAAAACCATCAAAGCATTATTCGACTTTCAAAAGTATAGGATCAATTTTGAAAGTTAAATAAACTGTTGATGGATAACCCTTTTATAATCATTTATTCATATATCAAATTCAAAATAATAATCTCAGATTTATAGTTAGCTTTTTAAAAGCTTATAAATATATTCAAGTCTGTATATAGATAACATATAATAATATATTTAAGAATCTACATTACGTTCTGGATACTCAAATTCGCATGGCAATGACACACACATATTTTATAGTATACTAGAGGATGCTCGCGACTTCGTTCGCGTGGCATAAGTTTTTTAATTCGCACAGGCACTCCTTAATTTTCCGGGATAAATCCTTTATCACTCTCCAGGGGGTCTACTCTCTTTCTCTCAAACGAAACTTCGCAAACGAACGTGATTAGTTGGTTATTAGACCCACTCAAAATCGTTTAATCCAATCGGTCCCGAAAATTTTCTATGGATCCGTACTTCGTCTGCGTGTACGAAAACGAAATAGAGAGGAGCATAGAGATAATATTATATAGGAGAGGAGTTGACGAAATTTCGTTCGTTTGTTTGCGAAGTTTCGTTTTAGAGAAAGAGAGTAGACCCCCAGGTCCTCAACTATAACCATGGAAAAAATCACGTGGATCCGTTGCTCTGTTGCGGCGTGATTGAAGGACAAACTCTCTACTTAACGTCCTTGGGGATAAAATTTTCAAAAACTGTGAAACACGTATTTCTTTATTTTAAACCAGAAGCACAAATACCAAATTTCATGTTTATAACTTGAAAAATGAAGGACTTTCATACAAACTTTCAACCCCTATTTAACGCCTTTGGGGGTGGAATTTTCAAAAACTGTGAAGCACCTATTTCTTTATTTTAAACCAGAAGCTCAAATACCAAGTTTCATAGATATAACTTGAGAAATGACCGACTTTCATACAAACTTTAAACCCCTATTTCACCCCCTTAAGGGTGGAATTTTGAAAAATCCTTCCTTAGTGAGCGCCTACGTCACAAAAGGAACCTACTGTCAAAATTTCAAGTTTCTAGCAACAGCGGTTTAGGCTGTGCGTTGATATATAAGTCAGTCAGTCAGGACTTTGAATTTTATATATATAGTATATATACTCGTACTTACCTATTAAGTAAAAGCTTCAAATTTACGCACATTTCCAAAATAAGACGTATAATTTAATTTATTAGTCATTTTTGAGGACTTGAGGAGGCTTTTCTCTTCATAACAATAGGAGGCTCTTAAATAATTTGGATAAGGGATTAGATAAGATAAGAAACAAAAGGGCGCGTTATTTGTTAAGGCATTAAAGGACAGTAGGTTTAATAAGAGTTATGTAAAAATAAATCAGTTTAACATAATATTATAACTATATTCTGTTGTCCTTGTCCTTGTTGTTGTATTGTCCTTGTTCTAAGTGTGTGCAATAAAGAGTTTATCTATCTTATCTATCTATCTATATGTTTATGATTATAATATGGCATACCTACATTACAGGAACATATAATATTTTGTGTATCCATACTAATATTATAAATGCGAAAGTATGTCTGTTACGGCCCATCTGTTCAACCGATTTTGATGAATTTTTCTACAGGGATATTTGGTATCCCGAGGAACAACATCGGCTACTTTTTATCCCGGAACATCGAAGAGTTCACGCGGGAATAAAAAAAATTTAATCCACGCGGACGAAATCGCGGGCTTCGTCTAGTGTTATATGAATAAAAAAATAAAATTGTATTCTTACAAAAGTGTGTTTTTAGATCTTTGAAACTATGTTTATTGTTTCTATATTTTGCCTGTGATTTAATTTTCACAGGCAATGCATAAAGCTGTTTTTCAACTTGATGTACGAGTATGTGACGTAATTTATATCATCCAAGTATCATGCATGTTTTGCGACATCGCTTCGCAATTTTCTTGCACAATGTTTTGTGTAATAACATTAATAAACGATGTACGTTTAGCAAACTGATGCTGTATTACATTCTCCATTACGTACATTTTATTTGTAGGGTTTTCTACGGCTTTGTAAGCTCTTGAATACTTTGTCTTTACTATTTTTTTCGACGAATAAATTCAATATTATAGAGAAAAACCTTTGTTTAATACAATCAATTTCTATTTTCTTTACTAATTTGCAATTTTGTGGCTCTCATGGCGTCTGATGAAGTGGAACTCTACCAGTAGGCGTACCTACTGGTAGAGACCTACTGGTACCTACTGGTAGATTTTCCGAACCGGCCGTAGCCGGTTCGGAAAATAAATTCTACTGAGAAGTACTAGCAAGACAGTCAGCAGCTACTTATACTCTTTAAAAACGCAAAATGTTATACTTATACAATTTATAACACTTTATTTCACTAAATCGTTGGCAGCTGTACCAGCTATACGTTAGGTATACCTGATAATAATATTATATCAAGAGTATAATTACAAAATCAAATAAAGTCGTTTGCTTTTAGTTGACTTTGGTGCCTAATAGTTAAGTACCTATCACACTAATATTTTATAGGCGAATGTGTGTGTGTGTGTGTGTGTGGGTGTGTGTGTCTCTGTGTGTGTATGTTTGTTACTCTTTCACGCAAAAATCACTCAACGGATATAGCTGAAATTTAGAATGGAGGTAGATTATACCCTGGATTAACACTTTTTATAACGGAAAATTAAAAAGTGTTAATCCAGGGTGTTGTTATACTTATACAATTTATATAACACTTTATTTCACTAAATCTTTGGCAGCTGTACCAGCTATACGTACCTATACCTGATAATAATATTATATCAAGAGTATAATTACAAAATCAAATAAAGTCGTTTGCTTTTAGTTGACTTTGGTGCCTAATAGTTTATATAAGTACCTATCACACTAATATTATAAAGGCGAATGTGTGTGTGTGTGGGTGTGTGTGTGTCTCTGTGTGTGTATGTTTGTTACTCTTTCACGCAAAAATCACTCAACGGATATAGCTGAAATTTAGAATGGAGGTAGAGTATACCCTGGATTAACACTTTTTATAACGGAAAATTAAAAAGCGAAAGACCTCAATCCACGCGGACGAAATATATAGCTAGTCAGAAATAAACCTTGCCACCTCGAGTCATTATAACTTTGTTAATTATAAATATTTAATTTGTGTTCAAACATCTGAAATACCTACGATTAAATAATTTCAAGCGATTATATTTTGAACTCATTCCAACATATTATAATAACTTACCTTGTTATAAAACATCTCTCATTTCATGACAGACACGTATCGCGTTTCTGCTGTTAACTTTGAAGTTATGAAAATAACAAACGTATACTGCAATTTAGCGTTTTAACACGTTGATACAAGGTTCATTTTTGCTAGCTGTAATTTTATAATGGTAAAGGAGCCAAATTGAAAAAAGTTTAAACCAAGCGTAGACACTTTGTTGCATAGAGGCTGACAGATGATGGATTCAATAAAAGTTAGTAGCGATATTTTTACTTGATGGATTAAAAGCAAACATAAAAGGTGCTCGAAATCAATGAAAACTTCTTTAGCCGCGTTGAGCACTTTTTGGTAGGGGGTAAACTTGTGGATTCGCGTGACCGACATGCTTGCGGACGCCGACATGCTTCCGATCACCGACATGCTCGCGTTGTTACGCAGACAAAAGGTCCTAAATATAAATATACTACATTCGTAATTAAATGCCTTAGTCTTAAGGTTTTGTATTTTAATTTAAAAAAAAAAATTAAAAAAAAAAATTTTAAATATAATCGTTTTCACTTCTATCGGCAGACCCTATAATTAGGGTTCCGTACCAAAATGGTAAAAATGGAACCCTTATGGTGCGACTTTCTCCGTCCGTCCGTCCGTCCGTCTGTCACAGTCGATTATTTCAGTAACTATTAAAGCTATCGACATGAAATTTGGAATAGTTGTGTGTAATAGTGGCCTAACATCATTTAAATAAAAAAAAATCGAAAATTATTTTTAGTTTAATTAAAAAAGGGGGAAAATCGGGGGTTTGAAATTTCAAAGTATGATAACTATACTGAGTGGGATATCATATGAAAGGAGGGCTATACTTCTACATTCTAAAACAGATTTTTATTTATTTTTATGCATAATAGTTTTTGATTTATCGGGCAAAATGTCGAAAAAAATACCGTCCCCCCCCCCCCCTCGGTTTTATTTTCGATTTATACAGATAAAGTTATAGCGCTGGGAGACAATTGGTAAAAACCTAATCATGAGCAATCCGACTGTAGAAAATAACTGAGTATGTATTCCAAATTGTTTAATATACACAACTTTTAAAAATATTTACATACTTTTGTTGCGTCTTATACAAGGTTTCTTATAAAAAAGCAATTAATACAAAAATAGTTTTTCTATTTTATTTTTCCAGGTGCAAATATATTTACACTTGTAGCACTGTCGCTCCTATGATATACAAGAATAGGAAAAATGTACTACGAAATATCACATAATATTTATTATGTTTTATTTCAACCTCTGCGAACTAAATAGAAACGGTTTATACTTCATTTTGTCATTGAATTAATCTGCTTTTAAGGAGCTCTAAGGATATACCTCTGAGGGTTAAAGTATTAAAACGTTGAAGCTACTGTCCAAGCTTTGGAGTTCGGAAGTTACCGTCAACTTGCAGGCGACATGCGACTTTTGACAAGTGCATTTGCTGTGTAGCGCGTTACAAAAATAATGAATATCTGCTTTACAATTTTTGTAATATTTAAAAAAAAATACAAAAATAATACCTATAGGTACCATTGCGGTAGGTATTTATTTCATTCGTATTATTATAACAGGGAAACCGAGAGCTAAATAGAATGAAACAAGAAAGGGCTTAAATATAATCTTTAATCTTTAAAATCTCAATCCATGAAATAGTAAGAAAAGGCAATGAATTGCCTGAAATAAAAAAAAGATTATTCTAATGTGAATGCACATAATAGGTATCTAAACACAATAAGATACTGTAGATCTGGACCAGACCAGTTTCCTTTGAAAAAAACCAAAAAAAAACTGTTGAATTAAATATTAATCCGAATAAAAAATATAATACTTATTTTATTTAAAAAAACATTCTTACGATGTTAAAGTACATTATTTTAAATGTGAATATTATTAAACTAATATTTTTTAAGAAGCTAAATTCATGTAAAATTTGCGCCTTCATTTGTGAATCAGGCTATGTTTCTTTATAAAAACTATTACTTTAAAGTAGATTACAGTTAGCTGTTAAATATAATGAAGTTATGTCAAGAAATTCCTAACTTCCTTCACACTAAAGGACACTAAAAAGCTTTACATAAGACTTTCAAGTTAAAATCTCTTTCAGTTTAGGGTAATGTTATTTATCTCGTACAATAAGAAGAAAAGTCTTGCCTCACTCACTCATCTGACTGACTCACTTACTCATCAACACCCAGCCCAAACCCTTGGACCTAGAAAGCTGGAAAAGCTGGAAGATTTTGCAGACACTATGGTCTTTTTATAACGTAGACAAGAATAGGACTGGATTTTTGAAATTTTGACGGGAGTGAAGCCACGAGAGATCGCTAGTCTTTATTACCTACTAATAACTAAATGGATAAACTAACTGACATTTTTATCGCTCAAAACACTAGCAACTTGAGATTTTGGATATCTAACATAGCAATTCAGTTTACTATTAAGACCAGATATCAATACAATTCTGGATCTAAGGAAGGAGGAGAAATAAAGGAGAGAGTAGAGATGATATTTTTTTCAAAATTCACATAATTATGCCTCTGTGTAAGCAGCAAACCTTCAACTTTAGAGTTCGACTTACGTATACTTAGTTTTTTAATGGCTTAGACGCACAGAAAGATAGTCGGACTGGCCGTATACACAAAATAAGCAAAACTAACAGAAATCCTGAAAATCATAAACTAAATAGAATCTCTGAAGGCTTTAAGGCACGTGAAATTCGTTTTATTTTTAATTAACGGCGTCGTAAACTAAGCTTTCATTAACTTTGAGTATAATGTATGCGTTCGGTACTGTCATTAGCATAATATTATTATTTGGGTAATAATAATTTAATTTAACGTCCCCGAATAATTTGATATCGACTTAGGACTTGTTAAATTCATCTCATGCTACGGGGCATGACAAAATTCATAGTTTTGTCGGTCTGTTACTTTTTCATAGCTCAATTGTCAAATCAGTTTCAAATCAACAACTTTTTTCAAACGTAAAACGCGCGCTTAGTACCTATGGGATTTTGTATGAAATACTGAATTGTGACGTCATCAAGTTCGACGCACTTTTTAACTTTAATCGATATTTTAAAATTGTTATTCAACGTAAAACTAACAGGGATGTGGATTTAGCGACTTTTGAGAGATGCTCTATTCAATAATCACTAAAAATAATTTATTTGACTCTAGTAGTCAAACACCCAAGACAGACAGATAGCCTGGAGGAAAAGATGTGACATTTTATAGCCCGTGAAAACAAAGCTTGCGTAATTTGAAGTAGAACTGGGTAAAACAAAACCTACAACCGACTGACACACCCGAATGTAGCATAATATCATTGTAGCATTTAAAACCATTACAAAGTATGAATTTTGTTACTTCTTTTCTCGAATTACTTAAAGAAGACATTGAACGCTTTTTTTAAATTTATTATTGAAGCCCAAACAGTTTACAATGTACATAAAGTAATTAAAATAGCATAGGTACAATAATTTGCTGACACCAGTAAATAAGCCACAGGAATAAAAATGTACTGATATTGCATCTTTTAATGAACACTAGCTGTTGTTCACTAAAATATGCGTAATGCGATACCTTAAGTTGAACATAGAGTTAAATATGATTTGTAAGCGGAGATAAAAAGTAACTGCAAGAGGGCCAGGTAAGAGCAATTAATTTAAAATGCTGGTTTTTAGAGAGCTCTTATGAGGGGCTGTAACGTAAAATAGGAAGGAGAAAGTTTAAATAACAATATACCTAGTTAACTGTGTTTATATTTCATGAATCTTATTATTGACTTTTTTATTGGTTTATTTAAAAATATTTTAATAAAAATAATGCAAGTATTGAGTTAAAATGTTGTACATAAATTAAAATTTTTTGTAATACATTAGTTGCTATTGTTTTTGTTCTGCGGTGGTCCTCGCGATACAGCACTGTTGTTTTCTTAATATTTGTTAGTCTTCTTCAGTTGTAATATTATAGCAGGCGTTCTACCTTAGCATGATCTTAACGATATATTACGCATGAATCTTTGTCAGATGAAGGTCCGATATAACGAAACGAGTCTATGTAAGTCATAGGATATGCCGATTGTCTCAGCGCTATGAATGTTACCTGTAACAAAAAAATATAGATATAAAAACAGCAATAGATACAGATGGACGGATCAAATAAAGGCCACAATGAAAATCCCACCACACGAGTGTGCGAGAAAGGCAATCTTCAGTGGAGTATAGAGGCGGTTTGTCAAGCGAGAAACATCCAAGATGACGATGACCAGGAGGCATACTACCATCGCTTAGAGCCGTATTGTTTTAATATGGTAGAGGTTTTTGTTTTAGAATTATAATTTTTATTTTATGTATTTTTAAGGTGCGTGATAAAACTGGCATTTTGAAATAATACTGCTTTAAGCGACGATGGTAGGAATACCCAGTCTGCCAATACTGTAACGCCAAATAAGAAGATTTTTATTGATGGTGGTCTGATCATGGCCCCATGATTGACGTCCAAGTGTTACCGGATTTTGAGAAGTATATTTATACTCAGCTTGAATAGCTTCATTTTGCAGTTTTGAGGGAACTCATCAGCAGGAAGGAATCATCAATCTTAGCATCATCAGATGCTAAGATTTGCAGCTATAAAGCCGGAATCTTGGCACAATGCAAGCATCCAAATATAGGTGGTGAAGATTAAAATGTTGATGTTATTTCACCTGTTTATCGGTCTTCTATCTATTACTTTTTGCATTGTGCTCAGAAATTTGACTGGAACGTCTTTTGAAAATCCGAAGACCAAAGGAATAGGCATTTTTTAGACAAGCGCACTTCAACCTAGAACTCATAATTGCTTTAATAAAGATCAAGTGCTAACAAATTCTGAATAAAACATTACTTACATAGCCTTCAAATCTGCCAGATCCACCACCGATGGTAATGCGCACTGTTTGCCAACCGGGAACAAAGTTAGATGTCTGATGATTGAGGGAAACGCCACTGATGAAAGCATCGTTTCCTCCAGCAACGGACTGAAATACTGACACATCCAGCTGATTATGTATCGTTGCTGCCATCATATATACATTCACTTCTAACGTGCCTCCTGTAGTAATCGTGAATTTGAATGAAGAAACGCAACTCAGACCAAGCTGAGGTACAATGAATCTAGTACTATTTGGGTGAGGGCTATCAATTCCCACAGATAAGTATTGTTTAGTATCCCACGCGGATAGCCCAGCGCACTCTGTATTGTTATTGGAGAAGTTATCCTCGAATTTATATTCAAAATCTTCAGTCACACAATCCTCAATAGGTGGAGTGGTAGTTGTGGTTGGAGGTCTAGTAATTGTTGCATCATCTTTATATATCACGCACGAATCCATGTCAGAAGACGGTCCAATATAACGAAACGAGTCTATCCAAATAATTGGATCTGGCGACATGGACATTGCGTGAAAGGTTACCTGTAATCAAAAACTTAATAAAAAAAAATAAAAAATAAAAAACTTATTTGAACTTAATCATAGTCATTTTATTATCTACTGGGTTCTCGTATGGACGGGGCATAGATGAAAGAATTGTAGTATTAGTTTCTATAAGAATGATGATAGATGCATACCACACACGGGTCCAGGCACAAATAATTTTCAACTACACAGCTTCGTCACGGCATGTGGCACGGTTTGTCTCTCAATGGAACTCTAGGTAGTACTACTAAAGTTTGACGTATGAAGTTTTTATTTTGATTCGAACAAAAATTTCACTATTTACCATAGAAAGGTTAAGTATTATACCTATTACTTACATATCCGTCGAATTTTTCAGGTCCATCGATTGTCATGTTCATTTTCTGCCACCCTGGAACAAACTCCGTGACCACGCTATTGAGGAAAACTCTACCGATTGGCACATCATTTCCTTCTTCATTTGACTGAAACACTGTTACAGATAGTTGGTCAATTTCCGATACTACCATCATATAAAGATTTACTTCTATGAAGCCTCCTGCAGTCATCGAGAACTTGAACGAAGATACGCAGCTCAAGCCTAGCTGTGCCACTATAAAATTTGCACTTCCTGGATGAGGACTATCAATATCCACAGATGAGTATTTTTTTATATCCCACGCAGACAGACCAAGGCACACTCCATAATTGTTCGTGAAGTTATTCTCAAAGTTAGACTCGAAATCCACAGTCACACAATCCTCATTAGGTGCTTTGATTGTAGTTGTTGTAGTTGCCTCAGTGGTAGTTATTATCGGTGTTGTAGTCGTAGTTGTAGGTTTTATTGTAGTGGTTTGATCTTCTTCATATACCACGCATAAGTCCTTGTCAAATGATGGAGCAATGTATCGAAATGAATCTATCCAAATAACTGGACTTGTCGCTACTGCCCATGTTTGAAACGTAACCTTAAACAAATATTATTAAATAAGACGGATAACTCTTGATATTAAAAATATTATGCTATAGAATTAATGCAAACCGTGAATTTTCCTTAAATATTTTCCTTATATACTTACATATCCTTCGAAGCTACCATTTCCATTGATCGTCATATTTATGGTTTCCCAAACCGGAACAGTGTTTGAAAAGTGGAAAGCCGTACCAACTAGAATATCGTCGCCACCGACAACGTATTGGAATACTCTAACATTTAGTTGATCGAAGGGTGATATTGGTATCATAAATAAATTAACTTCCAATGTGCCACCTGCAGTTATCGTAAACCTGAACGATGACACACAACTCGTGCCTGTTTCCGGTGTGATGAAACGCGTACTTTTTGGATGAGGACCTACAAATTAAATCAAATTCATTTGAGTATCACCATTTCAAAATATCACTTTAAAAAATAGTTATTTGTTATACCAGAGTGAAAAGTTGTTTTTTAACCGCGTGCTCAATTTTGATGACCGAGCAAGCGAAGGAATCAAAAGAGCACGAGGTGAAAAATCTTTTCACTCGAGTGCAACACGTAACTTTTCATCCCACCTCAGCAAGGAAATGACTAAATGCAAAAAAAAACACAAGATAATTTTATTTCAGTTTAGGTATTAACTACTACATTATGAAAGGTAATTCAATTCTGTTGGCGTCAAATTAACTTCTTCGTCACTAGAATCACTCATTTTAGGTTTTTCACTTATTTTCAATTTTCTTGTTTTTAATCGAAGGTTTTAATTTTAAACAATATGATGTGAAATAAAATGGTGCGCGCAAAGCAAATTAGCACCAAGAAGTGTGAGTTTTAAACAAATTAAAAACGGTTGTATGGAAATTCGGCACCATAGAGGTAGAAGTAAATAGGTTTTAATGATGTTTTGAATTCACAAACTTCATAGACAAGTGATATTTACTAACGTGCACACGATGTTCTAAATTCAATTTACTTTATCCTCAAGAGGATAATAACGGCTTTTGCATTCAGATATCGAAGAGTAAAATTACTCTTTCCGAGATGGTGGGATGAAAAAACTATTTAAGCCATTAGAACTTAGAACGGCCTGTTCCACTAGTCCCTACCAGCCGTTAGAAGAATAGCCAACTCAACAACCAAGCTTACTTGTCATTTAAATTGTTATAACTTTTTTATAGGATTTTCCAATTATATTAAAATAGACGATGTCCGCGACTTCGTGCGCGTGGTTTTTTTTAAAACTCCCGTGGGAACTCCTTAATTTTACTGGATAAAAAGTAGCCTATATAATCTACTTCTATACCAAATTTCATCAAAATCGGTTGAAAAGTTGGACCGTTAAAGTGCAGTATACAGACAGATAGATTAACAGACACATTTTCGCATTTGTAATATTAGTATGGATTTGTATATGTATTTACAAAAGCTTTGAACTTGTTTTGATGTTGAGAGACGTCAATATGTCTTCTGAGGATGTAGTAGAGAAACGTACACACTTACCTTACTAGGCAAGTGTATTGTTGTTTCTAGTATTTTACATTTCTAGTGTTTTTTTGATCGTTTACCTTCGATATGTACAGTTGAGTATTGCTGGACATTCCAAACGGAGAATCCATCGCATACCCTATAATTGTTAGTAAAATTCTCTTCAAAGTTATTTTCGAAATTGACAGTCACACAATCCTCGTTAGGTGCTTCTGTAGTTGTAGTAATAGGTTCAACTGTAGTCAATTCTTCTTCATATATGATGCATAAATCTTCGTCGAATGATGGAGCAATGTAACGGAATGAGTCTATCCGAATTATTGGATTTGTTGATACCGTCCATGCTTGAAATGTTACCTGAAATGAGTGTTAAATAGGCAGTTAGATCAACAATGATAATTATTATTTAAACTTTTCTTTAGAAATGAAGAAGAAAAATACATTTTACTATGTGCTAAGGTATAAAACGCCCTTCCCTCGTGTAACTCTAGATATTTGCCTACCTCGTATACTTGCATCTATTACGCAAGCACGCTCCAACATAGACCTGATCAATGATCATTGCATTTATAAAGCACGATTGTCGTGAATCGTTAGCCTGTTTGCAAATAAGAGATATAAAACTTACATAACCTTCAAAGCTGCCATTTCCATTAATGATCATGCGTATGGTCTCCCATTCTGGAACAGAGTTTGAGACATGGAAGGCTGTGTTAACAAGAATATCGTCTCCCCCAACAACATATTCATATACTCTAACAGTCAGCTGATCAAATGTTGATACTGGCATCGTATACACATTTACTTCTAACGTGCCACCTGCAGTCATTTTGAAAATAAACGATGATACACAACTCATGCTTGCTTGAGGTGTGATGAAACTAGTACTTCTTGGATGAGGACTTCCCATATTAATGGTAGAGTATGTCTCGATATTCCAAGTGGAGAACCCGACGCATTCTCCAAAATTGTTAGTAAAATCATGTTCAAAGTTGTATTCAAAATTTGCAGTCACACAATCCTCTTTGGGTGCTTCGGTAGTACTTGTTGTAGAAGTTGCTTCAGTGGTTGATGTAGTCGTTGCTACGGTTGTTGTTGTTGTTGTTGCTGCTTGTGTAGTAGTAGTGGTAGGTTGAGGTGTAGTAATTTGATCTTCTTCATATATCACGCATGAATCCTTATCGGATGTCGGTCCAATATAACGAAACGAATCTATCCTTATAATCGTATTCATAGATAGCATCATCGATTGAAATACAATCTGAAAGGAAACTATTTATATTAATTAACTTATTTATAAAAAAGTAATAAGACTTCTATATCATATTTTGCATAAAATGGCACTACACAATTTTATACTACTAGCTGATGCCTGTGACTTTGTCCGCGTGGATTGAGGTTTTCGGTTCCCGCGGGAACTCTTTAATTTTCCGGAATAAAAAGTAGCCTATGTGCTATACCAGACTATTTCTGTGCCAAATTTCATCCAGATCTTTTGGCCGATCTGGCGTGATTGAGTAACAAACGTCCATCCATCTATCCAAACTTTCGCATTTTTAAAATTAGTAAAGACTACTAATACTACATTTTGAAAAAGAAGCAGATTACATTTTACAGGTTCCATAACACGAAACTATTAAAGTTTCAATATTGTTGTTTCAAAATGTTAAGCAGCCTTTTCGATTAAAGAAAATCCCAAGCTTCTTTAAAATAGCTAGGGCAGATATAAAAAGCTTCATATAATGCTTTTGATTGGACAACAGAGATGCCCTTGATGATGGAAATCTAAAGTGCTTATTTTCAGGATTTCAACTCCTGAAAGAGCCAATGCACGTGGTAATAGGTGTGATTGTAAGAGCGAGTAAGTTTCATACCTCGAAGAGTAAGGGAAAAGAAAGTGCATAATATTAGTAATATAGACATTTGGTGTACCTACTTTATGATCTCTTTTATGACTTTATGATATTACAAGATAGTCTCCGTGAATATTGGCAGCAGTGGCCGAAATTCACTAAAGAGGACATCATATTATCATACTAATACTATAAATGCGAAAGTGTGTTTGTTTGTTGGTTTGTCCTTCAATCACGCTGCAACGGAGCAACGGATCGATGTGATTTTTGGCATGGGTATAGTTGAGGATCTGGAGAGTAACATAGGCTACTTTTTATCCCGGAAAATTAAGGAGTTCCCGCGTGAATCAAAAGAACTTAAACCACGCTTACGATGTCGCGGGCAACTAATATTATAAATGCGAAAGTATGTTGGTATGTTGAAATCCTTCAATCACGCCGCAACAAGACAACCATTGACTTGATTTTTTGCATAGGCATAGTTGAGGACCTGGAGAGTCCTAACTTTTTATCCTATAAAGTTAAGGAATTCCTGTGAACAGACAAGCTAGTGTGATAAAATTTACTTACGTAGCCCTTAAAGTTACTTTGAAGGCCATCAATAGTCATGCTTATGGTTTCCCAGTCCGGAACGGATCTCGGAATATGGACAGCTGTACCAATGAGAACATCTTCACCTCCATCTATAGACTGAAATACTCTAACAGTCAGTAGATCAAATGGCGCCCCTAGCATCGTATATACGTTAACTTCCAACGTGCTACCTGAAGTAATCGTGAAGTTGAAGGATGACACACAACTTATGAACGCTTGAGGTGTGATAAAACTTGTACTGTTCGCATGAGGACTATTGATATCCCCAGATGAGTATTGCTTGACATTCCACGGGGATAGCCCCATGCACGCTCCGTTATTGCTACTGAAATCATCTTCAAACCCATTTTCGAAATCCACAGTCACACAATCCTCACATATAGCACTGTTGCAAAGGAAAATCAACAAAATACAGTAACGGTACATAATAAAAATTAATTTTTCGCTCGAAGCGTCTCTTATATACTGACGATTATTTTTTAATTTCAATTTATCGTTATCCTTGTTTATAAAGATTATATAGTGGATAAGATAGCATGATTAAAAACCGAATTGCATCCGAATTCAACTTAATATTCGCGTAATAAAGTTTTACGCTTTTCTAGTATTATGAGCTGTACTATTAATTCCTATTCAAATTCAAATGTTTTTTATTCAAATAAACTTTTACAAGTGCTTTTGAATGGTATAAGTGAATCTACCACTGGTTCGGAATGACATTCCTACCGAGAAGAACAAGAAACAGCATGAAAGTCGGCGATTGCTCTTTTGAAAAAAAATATTTCAATTTTATTAATGTATAGATATACTTATGTAACCGCTGTCCTATGCATTGCTGGAGCAAATCAAATCTCTTTTGTCCTTTACGTAATCTTGAACAGTAGGTATAATAAGCTTTTTTCAGAAGCATACTTTTAATGGATTTTTAGGGTTCCGTAGCCAAATTTGGCAAAAACGGAACCCTTATAGATTCGTCATGTCTGTCTGTCTGTCTGTCCGTCCGTATGTCACAGCCACTTTTTTCCGAAACTATAAGAACTATACTGTTGAAACTTAGTAAGTAGATGTATTTTGTGAACCGCATTAAGATTTTCACACAAAAATAGAAAAAAAACAATAAATTTTGGGGGTCCCCATACTTAGAACTGAAACTCAAAAATTTTTTTTTCATCAAACCCATACGTGTGGGGTATCTATGGATAGGTCTTCAAAAATGATATTGAGGTTTTTAATATCATTTTTTTCTTAACTGAATAGTTTGCGCGAGAGACACTTCCAAAGTGGTAAAATGTTGGTCCCCCCCCCGTAACTTCTAAAATAAGAGAATGATAAAACTAAAAAAAATATGTGATGTACATTACCATGCAAACTTCCACCGAAAATTGGTTTGAACGAGATCTAGTAAGTAGTTTTTTTTTAATAATTTAAAACTTACTACAGGTTTGTACGGAACCCTCGGTGCGCGAGTCCGACTCGCACTTGGCCGGTTTTTTTTAAACAAGTGTAAATGCAAGTATTCTGTGGTATTATGATAAAATGTTACAATATCTTAATCTTAATTCTTGAATTATAATTGTGTTTCATACGTCCATATAATCTGAGTTATTATACCTAATCGCCAAAATCGGTGACTCACTTTAGTGACTCATTTTCTACTTACCTACTAGTTATCTTATTAATTAGAATTCTGAGGACTCTAATCAAAAGGCTTATGGCTTGTCGAGTGAAGTCCATACTAATATTATAAATGCGAAAGTGTGTCTGTCTGTCTATCTGCTACGCTTTCCCGGCCCATCTTATCAACCGATTTTGCTGAAATTTGGTATATAGATAGATTGAGGTAGGTTATATCCCGGGGACATAAGCTACTTTTTATCCCGGAAAATTAAGGAGTTCCTGCTGGAATCATGAAACCTTTATCCACGCGGATGAAGTCGCGGGCATCATCTAGTATTTCATAATTCTGCAAAGTCTCTTTGGTGTTTGTATGGAAACCTACAAACGCGGGCCAATAACGTCAGACCGCGCCAATTGCACGCCAACCACGCCAAGTAGCTATAAAGATCTAACCCCACTTGAGATGCACGAAGCGGCGCGGCACGTACACTGAGAAAAAAGACACCGTATTACCGTCCCTTTTGACTCAGTAGGAAATTTACCTTTCAACTTGGAAGGATATTATTACCGTCCAAAATTTCCTTCCAAACAATGTCTGCCTTCTATTTTGGTGGGCAATACGTACCTTCCAAATTTCGGTCGGAAATTCCGACTGAGTCAAAAGGCAAATATTATTTGTATGAGTTTGTATGGGGCCGCGTCGCGTAGTGCACTTCGAGGTGGGCCCAGCTTCATACAACCTCGCACGAAGAAAACTTGCCGCTACGCAGTAGTGGGGCTAGACCTATATACGTGCTCAGAGCACATTAGCCGATTGTTTTGGGCCAATGTGTTCAAGGCTCTTAAATATAGTTAGCGTTTATCGGTGTACGTCACTGCAGACCGCGGGTTTCGCTTTATCGCTCACACTCCAGATTTTATGGGCGATAATCAATCTAACTACTTAGCGTTGAGTTAATTAGGTAAATTTCCTTTAAACTACAGCATTATTGGGAGAAAATGGGATTTACTAACGAACGCTTACACCCAACCGGTGACCTTATTATTTTAAAGTTTCTTGATATTATAATATAACTAGATAGTGCTGCATTTTTTGGTAATTATAAAAATATATAGTTCTTTCTAGGGACAATGAAACGCGAGGACCTGACCTGTATAAAGGCCAAAACACACAGGGAGCGGGCGCGGGTCGGGCGCGGGCCGGGTCGGGTGCGCGGCGGGTTGAATTCCTTGTATTTAAATGGACGACGTCACACAGCGTCACCCGCCACGCGCCCGACCCACGCCCGCATTCTGTGTGTTTTGGCCTTAAATCGTGTATTTTAGTAGAGTTGAGAAAACCTATGTTCTTATGGGTTGTCCAACATGGCTTGTTAAATTAATTCTTAGTAGTTGTTATAGTTGTTACTGTATGTAGTTGCTTTAGTATATCAATGATAAGCGGTTTCGAATACTCATAACCCACGTCTCCATAAACTTACCCTAACATGTAGGTACCTATATAGAAAATAGAAATTTAGTGACTGTGAAATTGATTCACGCCACTTTAGAGTCTGTGAATTTGTTTTAAGGTTCATTTTTATATAATATTTTGTGCACGACTTTCACCTTCTAACGGGCTAACCTACAAAACAAGGATCTAATGAAAGGAAAGTCCTGTATAGTCAAAGAGACCCCGTTTCAAAGTTCAGAACCACATAATTTTTCATTTTTAGATTTAAGATTTTATTATTCTACTACAAGACAACTGCTAGTTCTGCCACAGTTCGCGGCTAGAGGGGTAAGGCGAATATGACCGATATCACGCGTCTTGGTTAATTCGTCAGAGCCTGTAACCCGAAAAAAATCCGGTTTTTTTTCGGGTTAATTAGTTTAATTTAGGTCGATACCATCTTCTGCATCATAACTTACCACCTGGTGATATAGCAGTCAAGAGCTAGCCTGTAGTGGGGTTAAAAAGTATTACCTCACGCAAAGGGATTACACCAAGCTTTAACCCAAATTTAAAGGTCGCCCCTCGGCCTATTCCCTGTAAATTATAGAGGAATAAAATATCGGTGACAAGAAAGAAAAGTTACAGCCACTAAAGGGGCCAAGGGACAGTCGTCGGACACACAAGATTTTATTACTTGAAATACAAAGGACGGGACCCTCCTACGGTATTCTTTGGGGACGAGACAAACAAAAAATTTCAGTCGACAGAGAAATGTGTCATCACCAGGGGGACATTTTTCTTTTCTTACTTTGTGTAGGAAAATTGTATAGTACCTAAAGTCAGTGAGAGCCCAGTGGTTAGTAACCTCGCAGTATCTATACTAATATAATAAATGCGAAAGTGTGTCTGTCCGTTTGTCTGTCTGTCGGTCTGCTACGCTATCACAGCTCATCTGTTCAACCGATTTTGATGAAATTTGGTACTTACAGGGATAGCTTGTATCCAGGGGAAGGACATAGGCTACTTTTTATCCCGGGAATTGAAAAGTAGTCATCATCTAGTATTATATAAAAATATCGGTATATTTATAAAATTATAAATATATAAGTATGTAAAGCTCGTGTAAGTTAATGATACCATATTAATTTTTAATATTATTATCTTTTTTTAATATTCATATGTAAGTTTAGTATGATATTGTAATATGTATCTATGTATATTTTTTATTGTCACCACAAAAACACAATAAGAAACAGATAACAAACCTGAAAATTTAAAACGTAGGTACAATAAGGCGGTCTTATCAAGTTATCACCAAGTAGCGATCTCTTCCAGACAGCCTTATCGATACGGAGAAAATGAACAAGTGGACAGTGGAAAGTGGTACATAAAAATAAACTTTAATACTAATCTAGAAACTATCTAAATTTTTGGAATGCCAAAAATTTCCTTTAAGTGTTTTCAAAGGCGTGTAAAGGTTGTCAATATGCACTATAAAAACTAAGCCTACCAGCATTGACCCTGCCGGGATCGAACCCGGGACCTCCCGCTTATAAGACAACAGCGCTCACCAAATACCAATACGTCATTGAGGGCGGCAAAACGGACGTCTGGAGTCTGGACGAAACCAGCAGTGCGTGGACGTCTATCAGTTTAGACAACGTCGACGACGATAATTACCACAGTGTATTGTATACTAGCTGATGCCCGCGACTTCGTCCGCGTGGATCGAGGTTTTTCGTTTCCCGCGGGAACTCCTTAATTTTCCGGGATAAAAAGTAGCCTATGTGTTATTCCAGACTATAATCTATCTCTGTGCCAAATTTCATCCAGATCCGTTCAGCCGTTGGGGCGTGATTGAGTAACAAACATCCATCCATACATCCATACATCCATCCAAACTTTCGCATTTATAATATTTACTAGATTATTCCCGCGACTTCGTCCGCGTGGACTAAGTTTTTTCGATTCCCGCGGGAACTCCTTAATTTTCCAGGATAAAAAGTAGCCTATGTCCTTTCCCGGGATATAACCTACCTCTATACCAAATTTCAGCAAAATCGGTTGAAAAGATGGGCTGGTAAAGCGTAGCAGACAGACAGACAGACAGACACACTTTCGCATTTATAATATTAGTATGGAAGTATGGATTTGATTGTGTATTGTATAATTACATTAGGAATAGCATTCCAAACCAGTGGTAGATTCACTCGACTATTCAAAAGCACTTGTCAAAGTGTACTTGAATAAAAAATATTTAAGTTTGAGTTTTGTAAGTAAAACCGAACTCCCTTTTTTTATCAACTGCAAGTTAGCTCTTGACTGCGATCTCACCTGATGGTAAGTGATGATGCAGTCTTAGATGGTAGCGGGCTAGCCTGTTAAGGGTATGGTAGTTATATTAAACCCATACCCCTAATTTCTTTCCTAAAATTTAAATTGTATAATTTTTGTATTTTAGTATAAGTTTAGATTTTTATTTTTAGTGTACTTTTTACTTTTACTTTTAATTTTACGCGCATTTAATAAGCTTTTTATTTATTTTTTTGTGAATGATGTGGCACCTTTGATAAATTGCTCATTTAACAAGTGTACTAATGTGTCTAGTTTTCAAGGTTTTTTTTAATGTAGCAATTATTGGTTGTCCAAATAAATAAAAATAATACCTATAATCAGTTTCTAAACTTCATCGTACTGGAACGCTAAATCGCTTGGCGGCACGTCTTTGCCGGTATGGTGATAACTAGCCACGACCGAAGTCTCCCACCGGGCCAGACCAGAGAAAAATCAGAAATTATAAATTTCCAAAATAACTCTGCCGGGGATCGAACCCGGGACCTCCCACGTTAAGACAACAGCGCTCAACACTGCCAGGGAGGTCGTCCAAAGGTGATGTTTATCTGTCTCCCACAGTGATATTGCAAGTTAAAAAGGTGATTGATCCCTCGTCTATTATCACCAGCTATTCCATAGGTATACACGAAGCCACTACGTAAACTATCTCCCATTACCGGAATGAGAGTTTAAGTCTGTGGCGAATGAGCGCCGGAGAGGGAAACACCTCCAGTCCTCCGTATAAACGCGGTGGCATTATTCATGAGGCTATTTATTTGTATTGCTTACTTACCTTTTCTCTTTTGGGATTCCGTAGAACGGCTGAATAAGAAACCCTTTATGATCAAAGCTTTCATTAGTTTGGTGGAATTGACTGAATTTAAGGATCAATAGCAATAACGCTATTAGGAAGCCTACATCCAATTGACAAATTGAACGGATATCAGTCTACCTATGATATACTTCTACAGCTGATCATACAAGACAACCCCTCCCATAGGGACAACTATTTGCCGCCTACTTACAAACCTGCTTATAACTAAATGTATATAAAAAAAGAAAAATTATGAGACTGTTTTCTTAAAATAAACTAGCTGATGCCCGCGACTTCGTCCTCGTGGATTGAGGTTTTTGGGTTCCCGCGGGGACTCTTTAATTTTCCGGGATAAAAAGTAGCCTATGGGCTATTCCAGACTATAATCTATATCTGTGCCAAATTTCATCCAGATCCGTTGAGCCGTTGGGGCGTGATTGAGTAACAAACATCCATACATCCATACATCCATCCAAACTTTCGCATTTATAATATTTATTTGATATTTACCAATGACATAAAAAACAGAACATAAGATAAAATAAGAAAACGAATAGCAAAAGCTTTGCCTTTGTCAGAGATCACTTGAATAATTTTTTTTTAAACTATTTGCCAAGGTCTTGAACCGTAATATCCACCGGCTCCATGCGACTCGCTTATTGTCCTCCTAGTGGAGGGCCTGCGCAACGAAGCGCTTTCCGGTGCTATGTCACTATTAAGCAGTTTGAGGACTCAATGTCTATATATGCGTTATTCAAACTAAGTTTGTGCCCCAACTATTGCCACTTTTCTAGACAGAGTTTAGCTTTATATATAGAAAAAAATACTTTGATACTTTCACGGCACTCATTTAAGATATGATAAACTTGAGAAACTCGGAGAAATGCATAAAGTGTCTCAAATTCTCAGCTGTCAGGGCCTAATTAAGGAAGTTTTCTTACGGAACCAAACTAGTTGGAAGTTCATCACACTTAACTGTCATTGTTTCGGATGACTGCGTCGGTGTAAAAAGTAAACCTCTCTATCCTGGCGTTGTTATGTAAACGCGGAAGACCATTTAGTTTGACTCCAATTACTTATCTGGTGGAAAATATACAGAGAATAAGGAAGGATACTTTATTTTTGGTATAATTTAGAGACGGCAAGGAAATGATAATGTGTAAAACCCGTGAGGTACTCTAATTTTTTTCTTCTTTTTTATAAACTTTTCTTAATCTATTGTTGGATATAGGCCTCCTCATGTAGTATTTTTTCGTTACTACACCTCATTTGCACGCCTCTCTGCCCGATTTTTAAAAAAATATATATAGCAAGCAAACGAGCAGGCGGGTCACCTGATGTTAAGTGATTACCTTTACCCATGAACATTTGCAGCACCAGAGGAACCGCCAATGCGTTGCTGGCTTGTGAGAAATTTGTTTATCTGCCCTTTGAAGAGCCCCTTATTATTGTAATGTTGTTGGGCAAATCTCCAATTCAATTCAAAGATCTAGCAAAGGTACACTATACACTTTTTGAATGTCAAAAGAGCATAGGACAAGATGGTAATAATTAACTACGGTATCTTAAAACTAAAGCTACGACTTACGAGGGTTCCAAACGCACCCTGGTTTGATAAGAGCCCACCACAAACTTGGCTCCTCTAAGTTATCTCCGCAAGCTAGGCGATGTCGTCGGATCCGCGTAGACATCTATCCATACTAATCCATACTAATATTATAAATAAAAAGTGTGTCCGTCTGTCTGTCTGTCTGCTACGCTTTCACGGTCCATTTGTTCAACAGATTTTGATGAAATTTGGTATGCGGATAGTTTGTATACCGGGAAAGGACATAGGCTACTTTTTAATTGGAAAATTTAAGAGTTCCCGCGGAAATCAAAAATCCACGCCGACGAAGTCGCGGACATCATTTAGTTCTTTATAAAAATGTATAAAAAATTTTTCTTTATTAATATTATGTAATAATAAGTAAACCTATAAGTACCATAATATTATCTCTATCAGAATACTAATGGTATAATACAACAAAACATGATAATAATATAATATGTAATTCAATTATTTGAGAAGGTTACCACCCAATATAGGTTTTCTCGAAGGTATCAGATATCCAACGGTACGAGTAGGTATTCAATTTTGCTGGAATCTGGTCTTAGCTCTCCATCGAACGGATCTTAAGAGGCAAGCGCTTTCAACTCAAGATCTGTGCCTATAGTACAAGTTTTCATGTACCTAAAACGTTTATAGTATCGAGCATCGAAAAACTATGACGTCGAAGAATGGGAATTTGCGAAAACCGCGCGTGAAATTTCAACCACAGTAAGACAAATCTGAGTGGAAATTCTGCGTAGATTCTGTAGCTTCTGTAGACTGTAACGTCGCATTGCTACAGGCGTGGCAGTTGCACTATCATCTAACTAATATAACATACCACTAAGCTTTATAATCGGACTAAAATTGTTGTTTTAAAAGTTAGTATTAGTTCTAAAGCGATCTACAGTCAGTAGTTCGCTTTTGAACTAATGGTAGACTGTAACGTCGCATTGCTACAGGCGTGGCAGTTGCACTATCATCTAACTAATATAACATACCACTAAGCTTTATAATCGGACTAAAATTGTTGTTTTAAAAGTTAGTATTAGTTCTAAAGCGATCTACAGTCAGTAGTTCGCTTTTGAACTAATGGTAGACTGTAACGTCGCATTGCTACAGGCGTGGCAGTTGCACTATCATCTAACTAATATAACATCCCACTAAGCTTTATAATCGGACTAAAATTGTTATGTTTTAAAGTTAGTATTAGTTCTAAAGCGATCTACAGTCAGTAGATCGCTTTTGAACTTATGTTTTTTTTAACGAAAGTACAAGTTAGCCCTTGACTGCAATCACACTTGATGGTAAGTGATGATGCAGTCTATGATGGTAGCGGGCTAATCTGTTACGGGTATGGCAGTGTTATTAAATCCATACCCCCAAAATCGGTTTCTACACGGCATCGTACCGGAACGCTTGGCGGTACGTGTTTGTCGGCAGGGTGGTAACTAGCCACGGCCAAAGCCTCCCACTAGGCCAGCCCAGAGAAAATTCAGAAACTATAAATTCCCGAATTGACCCTGCCGGGGATCGAACCCGAGACCTCCCACTTCTAAGTCCACAGCGCTCACCAGTGCGCCAGGGAGGTCGTGAACTTTTAATGTATTGAATTGAGTTGAATTTTTAATGTATTGAATTGAATTTAGGTACTGGATTTTAATGTATGATTTAAAAACAGAGGACTAGGTATAAATTTGTGATGACTGATGAACTGACAATATTTCGTAACAAATACGAAATCTATCAACGATGTCGCAAACCTATACTAAGTGTTTAGGAGATCCTGATCGTGTTCGTATATTTTTTGTTGCAACGTGCTGCTTAGTGAATGGACCATGCATGAAAAGATTACAGATAGACAGACCCATTTTCGCATTTATTAAGTTACTAGCTAATGCTCGCGACTTCCACCACCACCACCACCACCACCGCCACCGCCACCGCCACCGCCACCGCCACCGCCACCGCCACCGCCACCGCCACCGCCGCCGCCGCCGCCGCCGCCGCCGCCGCCGCCGCCGCCGCCGCCGCCGCCGCCGCCGCCGCCGCCGCCGCCGCCGCCGCGGGATTATATAGATTATAATGTTATTTAAGCTTACAAAATAAAATTTGAGCGGCACGCTGTCTCTAGCGGCATAAAGTCGATAATTTCTATTGTCCGCATCCAAACACTACTGATTGCGAACTCCTCAATTAACCCTGGGTTATTACACCAGTGGAATGCTAGATCGAAGAAGCCACTGATTCACCTTAAATTGAATTATTCGTCATAAGTCTTGGAACGCACTACGGAAAACGCTCGCGGCTGTTTTAACGCTCATGCGTTTTAAGACCACGCTATCGTACTCGCTTCTCCACAAATTCTTCAGTGCCTAAAAACCGATATCAACGAAAAGTGCGTGAATACTATGGCATTCAATCATTCATTAAAATAAATCATCATCTATCATCAATCAATCAATTAAATCATCTATTAATGGCATATGTGCCATTGATGTAAAATTACATATCCGAACACAGCTCTGCCTTCCTATTCTCTAACCCAGTGTCTTATAATGAAAGCCACTGACATAATATATTTTGAATCAAATGAAGGTTTGCTTTGAAAGATTGTTATTTTTATTTCATAGCTTATTGGCAATGGATTTAAAATATAATATGTCAAGGGCTTCCAGATTTTGATAGCCATTGAGTTAGTGAATAGGGCTGAGGCATGGTCGCTGCATTTGGCCTCATATGAAAGCTCAGAGTCACTCGGCAGGTGAAGGAGAGAACTGTTATCGGAGTTTCTCTACGTGATGCAATCAGAAATGTGGAGATTCATAGACGAACTAGAGTCACTGATATACTCGTAGCTTAAAGTGTTGCGATACTGGTGGCACATTATTTGAAGAGTCGATAGACGCCTCTTCCTCCCTGCAGCTCTGGATTCAGGCGTATCCCAAGCCGTTACAAGATACCTTTAACGGGCAGTGGACATCTCTCGGTTTAAAACTTTAAACCGACAACATTTGCACAAAAGTTGCTAGCAGGTAACATTGTATCCAAAGGTTGTCTGGAAGAGATCGCCTTAGGTGACAAGACCACCTTTGTAGACTGTTTTGTCCTATTCGTAGTATTAATGTCTTCTTTATTTCCGTGTACTTCTGTGCAATTAAGAGGATATGGCATGAACGGGAAACTTTGAGAATAGGTATTGAACAATTATATTGCCGTCGCGCTGCTCCCCGAATAGAATTCCATAACACCCGATAGGGACAACTGCAGCTTGGACCGATGATACCTATGAAAAACAGTCGAATTCTTACTCTCGTATTCTTCTGATTCCTCCTCCAAAACTGAACCGATTTTTTTTTTCAAGAATAATTTAAGAAGGACTCAGGCTATGCCGGTATGTTTTTCTTTTTTTGATTATATCCGTCAAATTTATTTGCAGGATGTCTAATGATGGCGCGAAAACTGGGCCATTTTTTGCAATTTTTGAAGGTTCCTTATTCTTAAAATTATTACTTTATTGAAAAAAGCAAAACATAGAGGCATGGTACGGACACATGGATTTTACGGAGCAAGAATATTTTCTCTATTGTAATTATCCACGGAGGAAACAGACAAATGTTTTTGTATGAAGAAATCGCCGGGAGAATTCCTCTTAAGATTTAAATAAAATCCATACTTCCATACTATAATCCATACTAATATTATAAATGCGAAAGTGTGTCTGGCTGTCAGTCTGCTACGCTTTCCCGGCCCATCTTTTCAACCGATTTTGCTGAAATTTGGTATAGAGGTAAGGTATATCCTGGGGAAGGACATAGGCTACTTTTTATCCCGGAACATACTAATATTATAAATGCGAAAGTGTGTCTGTCTGTCGGTCTTCTACGCTTTCCCAGCCCATCTTTTCAACCGATTTAGCTGAAATTTGGTATAGAGGCCTCCTTGGTATAGAGGTGTCCTGGGGAAGGACACAGGCTACATTTTATCCCGGAAAATTAAAGAGTTCCCGCGGGAATCAAAAATCTTAATCCACGCGGACGAAGTTGCGGGCGGCATCATCTGGTAAATAATAAAAACATACTTTCTTTAAAAAACCGCCGGCGGTAGAGAAGCGTAGTGCGTCCTATCACTCATAAGGTCTGTTCAAGTTCTCAATTCTAAAATGAGTAATTTGAATATGAATAGGGCGTGATTTAACCGCGCGTCTAGTTGGCTCAAGATGTTTGACGTTTAGAAACCTTTGATATTTGAAACTATTCTTAGGCACACTTGATATTCAAGTCGAGAGTGTAAACCAGAGAATATAATATACGAGTGGATATAATACCCTAATATACACGTCAGTATTAATGTTTGAATTTGACTGCTTTACTTGTTCGAAATGTTTCTGTGATAAGAGTATTCATCATTGCTGATTAAATATTCATCTCTTCGGAAAAACCCTCGTATATACTTATGAAAGAAATTTACGTAGGTACAGGTTTACAGTTTGTTTAATCAAACTAATATTATAAATGCGAAAGTGTGTCTGTCTGTTTGGTCTAGTCACTAGTGGTTATCATGTTCGACTGCGGCCGACGAGGTCCCGGGATCAAGTCCCGGGTCGGGCCATAATTAAATATTGGGTTTTTCTGACTGGAAATTCTGAGTACTAGCCCGGAGTTAGGAAGTTGGCGGTGTTTCAGCCCCGTGCGTCGAAGAGCACGTTAAACCGTCTATCCCGGATATTATCACTAACATGATAATAGTCGTTAAAGCCCGCCAACCCTTATTGGAGCAGCGTGGTGGGTCTAAGCTCTAATTCCTATTTCCCTCTCTCCTATGAGAGTGGAGGCCTGTGCCCAGCAGTGGGACGTTAATGGACTGTAGCGGTGGGGTCTGTCTGTCTGCTACACTTTCACAGCCCATCTGTTCAACCAATGTGGTATTTGGTATAGGTATTAGGTTATATCCCAGGGCATACATAGGCTACTTTTTATCCCGGAAAATTAAGGAGTTCCTCCGGGAATCAAAAAACTTAACCCACGCGGACTAAGTCGCGGGGATCATCTAGTCATTAATAAGTCTGAACCTCGTTTATTAAACACAATATGGTAAGATTTTTCTGAGGGTTACATCTAAGGCACCCAGATTCTTCTGCATTGAGTTCTTATTAATATTATTACTGACTCGTCACGTCTTTACACAGGTTTTTTTTTAACCACTACAAGTTAGCCCTTGACTGCGATCCTGCGAACCTGATGGTAAGTGATGATGCAGTCTAAGATGGTAGCGGTAGAACCTGTTAGGGGCATGATGGCAGTTATATTAAACCCATACACCTATCCGGTTTCTACACGGCATCGTACCGGAACGCTAAATCGCTTGGCGGCACGTCTTTGCCGGTAGGGTGGGTACAGGTCTCTAGATCGCGTATCAAATTTACAAACTAACATTGAACGAGTATCAAATCTAACATCTAAGAAGGGTAACATATAACTGCCTCGTTTCGTCTAAGATTGCTAGGTTAGCATGGAAGATGCTCGTTTGGTCTAGGCTTGCTAGGTTATCATGTTCCGGGTTCGATGCCCATGTCGGGCCAGTAATAGTTAGGTATTGATTTTTTCTACCAATGATTTCTCAGCACTAGCTAAGAGGCATTATTACTTATTCTGTGCTAGAGTTAAGGTAATGACATGGCGAAATGTTAAGGTTAATAAAGCACCTTGAAACTTGAAAATTTCTATTATCTTATAAAATTTTATTACAAAGTTTCATGGCCTCAGACCTAAAATTTGAAGGTAAAACGAAATTTAGGCGGCACTGTAATTAATTTCCTACGAAGCCAAGATTTATACTCTTGGGCCCACCCTTGGGATAATGAAACTATAAATTAGCATGCCTTATATTCGCGGAGATAGTTTTAGCTAATCTTAGCTCCATAAATATTGGGGAATATTATAATCAAGTTGCAAACCCTTCTTCCTTGGATTTGTAGTTTGATTATTAATACAACTGTGGTGGAGAATCTGATATCCGAAGTTCGAGCTGATGGTAGTCTTCACATTTATAATATCCTAAGAAACACAAGTTGCCCTGCGTGAAATAAAATAATTCATTTTATTTCAGACAACATGACCTTGAAAATTGCACTTTATTTGAATTGAATCTTCAATTCAATTACTTTGAATTATTACTCTGTTATCTGAACTGATAGTCTATACTTACAAATATTACAAATGAGAAAGCTTGGATGGATATATGGATTTATTTATTTATATTTTTTTATTTATCCACTACAAGTTAGCCCTTCACTGCGATTTCACCTGATGGTAAGTGATGATGCAGTCTAAGATGGTAGCGGGCTAACCTGTTAGGGGCATTGACCCTGCCGGGGATCGAACCCGGGCCCTCCGCACGTTAAGACAACAGCGCTGCACACTGCGCCACGGAGGTCGTCAAAATGATGATGGATGATGGATGTTTGTTACTCAATCACGCCAGAACGGCTGAACGTATCTGGATGAAATTTGGCACCGAGATATATTACAGTCTGGAATAACACATCGGCTACTTTTTATCCCGAAAAAATAACGATTACCCGCGGGAATCAAAAACCGCGAACGAAGTCGCGGGGAACAGCTAGTAAACAAATATGCCACACAAGTTTCGGATGTTTTGTGTGTACTTCACTTACTTGCACTACACTTGATAGAGTGTGTAAGCACTTTTTTAAAATTCCCCGAGGTTATAAGGATACTTAGTATGTAATGAATATAATGATGAAATAAGTAAGCCAAAAAATTTATTTGAACATAATATAAACCTTGTTTGTTGTAATATTATAATATAATTTTACTGTTGAAAAAACTCGGCGACGTGTTTGTCTGCATGATAAAATATAAACTTACCAATAAACGAACGTGAATCGACTTTGTGCATCCTTATCTAAAGAATTTCTTTATTTTTACAAGCAAAATAGATATAGAAAGGCGTGGCCTTTCCGTGCTTGTTCTTTGTGTAGTCGAACTTGGTGTTGTAGTTGTTTTATATATATTTGTGCTTGGTTTTTCAGTTGTACTTGTCACAGGCCTTGAAGGTATTGCAGTTATTGTTGGTATCGAAATTGTACTTGGTCTGTCGGTTGTTCTCGTTACAGGCACTGTAGGAATCATAATTGTACTTGTTTTCTCAGTTGTGCCTGTTGTATGTATTGTAGGAATCTTTATTGTACTTGGTCTTGCTGTTGTAGTCGATGTTTCAACTGTATCTGGTGTCGCAGTTATTTCTGTATGTATTTCAGTAGTCGGTTTTACATCAGGATATATTACACACGAGTCTATATCGTAAGTTGGTGCGACGTATCTGAATGAGTCCACCAATACAGTTGATGATTTAGACGCCGTACCCAGAAGTGTTATCTGAAAAGACAAAGTCAAAATAAAAATATGAATAGTGAAGACCAACGCTTGATGGGGACTAACTTGTGACGTCAAACTTGATAGTTCTTGGATATAAATAATTAGAAGTTATATCGACTTTGAGGATTTTAAAGTTATGAGTTCTTGTACAGTAATTTTCCTCATAGTAATCTTTTCATTTCATATATAATCAAGTTAGTTCTGTAAAAGCTGGGGCCTACTAACAGCCTGATATTTAGAAGGCTTTGTTCTATGACGATGTGCGTCATTGTCGTCGTCATCGTATACCGATACCGATATAACTGCCTCGTTGGTCTAGTGGTTAGCATGTTCAACTGCGGCTGACGAGGTCCCGGGTTCGAGTCCCGGGTCGGGCCATAACAAGTATTGGGTTTTTCTGACAAGAAATTCTCTGTACTAGCCCGGAGTTAGGAAGTTGGAGGTGTCTCACCCCCGTGCCTCGGAGAGCACGTTAAGCCGTCGGTCCTGCGCCTGATCTCTCTCAGGTCGTGTCGGATCTTCCGTCCCATCGGGCTATGAGAGCAAAGGAACAGAGAGTGCACCTGTGTATGCGCACACACTTGTGCACTATAATATCTCCCGCGCAGATGGCTAATCTCTGTGGAGATTGGCCGCCGTGGTCGAAATTCGATCGGGAGGACATTATTATTATACCGATAGACGCCCACAGCTGGACTCAGGTCTCTTATAGAGAATACCGCGGCGTTATGACTATAAAAATCCATGTACATACTAATATTATAAAAATTGTTTTTAAAAATCCGACTTCCAAATCTACTGTAAAGTTTTTTTTGTTTCTACACTATGTTGAAGTCGGCTGATCGTGATCTGTCGGCTTAGCGTGTATTTTTTAAGCCCACCGACTCATTAAAGGTGGAAGTTTTCTCAGTCTCCATAGCTTGATGCAGTAATCTGCATCGTCAGGGGCTAGGATGAGAAATTCAATGACGCAGTTAATGCTCGGTGCCTACAATATCAATTCACCATCGACAGTTCCTCATTCCCCAGTAGGCTTAGGAGTATATTTATAAAATCAAGCTATTGTTACTACTTAATACTCAATAGTATTCAACTCACAATTTATGAGAAAAAGAAGAAAAATAATTCACGGCTTGGCAAACTAAAAATTTACAAGCTCAATAGGATTAGAGTAAAAACAATTAAAAACTTACGTATCCTTCATGTGTGCCGATACTCCAAATTTTCACTCTCACAGTTTGCCAGCCTGCTACAAAGTCGGAGAGAGTAGGAGAAAGCAGGGCGTTAGCAACTATTACGTCAGTCTCACCGGGATGAGATTTAAAGACCAAAAGTGTTATATGGTCCGAACTGAGAGCTGGTTCCATATACACATTAAATTCTAATATCCCTAAAGCTGTTACTGAGAACTTAAAAGAAGATATACAGCTCGGATATGTCCGTGGTTTTATAAAAACGGTACTGTCTCGATGAGGGCTGTTTATAGATAACGAGGAGTATTCCCCGGCATCCCAAGAGCTTAGTCCTTGACAGATTCCATAGGTGTTCGTGAAGTTAACTTTCTGGTTTTCTTCAAAATTATAAGTCACACATTCTTCAGATATACATAGAACATTGTAATAATTACTAAGGAGGAGAACCAAAAAACAGTAACGAAGCATGATTGAAAAGTAGTCACGCCCTGGATTACTTTAATATTTATCCTCTTTCATATTAATTATAATCGATGATTCGAGATATCGAGGAAACGACAAAGTTGATCGGATCTGAATAGATATAATTTAATGATTAATTGATAATGTATCTATTCGTAAAATAAAAATGTAACTGGACGATTTCTGTGTATATAATATAATACACATAAATAATAATTTTTTGTGTATTTAATATAGGTATATTTTGGAAATTTTAATTCGAGGAAGCTTTATCAACTATCGATGCAGGGCTCGAAGCATCTTTTTAAATTTTTGTCCGTCTGTTGGGGCACCACGCAGCTTGGCGCACTTATAGTTGATACTGTGCTGATACTCTGAGTTAACTTAAAGGATATTTTTTATCCCCATGAAATATGGGTTCCTTCGCTATAGAGGATGAATGTATTGGTTTACTTCATAACTCTGCCAAACCTCAACCGATTTTGACAATTTTCCCTTTTCTTTACAAAGTTTATGCTGCCAGGTTACTTGAATGTAAATTTCAGAGGGCAGAACTCCTCAACTGTAATCATAATCATAATATTTATTCAGTCAATCGCGTGCAATATCAAAAACAGGTAGATTTTTATCATTTGCACATTATGTAAATCCCTTGTAAATCCACAGAACAAATGAAGACTATTCCTTTATCAGCTGAGTTTCTTGCCGGCTCTTCTCAGCTGAATCTTCTTTCCGAACCGGTGGTAGAGTCAAAACATGACGTAACATAAGAGACACCTGTATGTCCTACATGTTTTAAATAAATGAATTGAATTGAATTGAATTGAAATCCCCCTGTGCGAAGCCGGGTCATGTCATCTAGTCTATACTAATATTATAAATGCGAAAGTTTGAATGGATGTATGGATGGATGGATGTTTGTTACTCAATCACGCTAGAACGGCTGAACGGATCTGCTTGAAATTTGGCACAGAGATAGATCTAGATCGATAAAGATAGTCTGGATTAACACATAGGCTACTTTTTATCCCGGAAAATTAAGGAGTTCGCGCGGGAACCAAAAACCTCAATTCACGCGGACAAAGTCGCGGGCATCAGCTAGTGAATAATAAATTATCGGATAATGTGGGTTTATTTATTATCTAAATAAATCTGTTAAAGAGAATAGTACCTACTAAAGCGCGACCAATTTTCGCTTGGTATCTTTTGATTTGATTTGTGTTACCTATCTCTGACTTCATATCCATATACCTAATTGAAAAGTAAAATCCAAGAAGTGAGAAAGATTTTTGAGATACCAATTTAATATACTGACTGCTTCGTTGACTGGTCTAGCGGTTTGCATAGTCGACTGCGGATCACATGGTCCTAGGTTCGATTCCCGGTCGGGCATAAAAATTGTTACGTTTTGAGTTTTTCAGTTCAGAAAATCTCAGTGCCAGCCCGGAGTTGGAAGATGGCGGTGTGTCGCCCCCATCCGTCGGTCCCGGTTATTATCACTAATATGATAATAGCCGTTAAAGCCCGCCAACCAGCATTGGAGCAGCGTGGTGGGTTTAAGCTCTAATTCCCTCTCTTTGAGAGTGGAGGCCTGTGCCCAGCAGTGCGACGTTAATGGGCTGTAGGTTTTTTACAAGAACTGTTGCTAGTTTATAGTAATAATAATAATAAATGATGCTCTTTATTATCATATCGTTCGGGTTTTTATTTATTTTTATTTCATACTTATATGATTAAAAAAAGGTGACCCTGCCTTTAGAAACCCAAACATTAAAATTGGGTTAAGAGTCAAAAGAAGACATCTACTTAATTTTAATTACGCGGCCTATTAGGGACGTAATTAAAAGTTATATCGTTTGGACAATTAGACAAAGCGAAGAGCAGCGCAATTTAAAAACAATTCCATGTTATTTAGGTGAAAATTAATTTTAATAAGAATCGTCGGCCATTCGCCTTTTTTACTCGAAATATTGGTTAAGTTTTAAAAAAAAAGCTTTTAAAATAAATGAAAAAACACACGCTTTTCTGGTGACAAAAACCAACAAAAACAAACTATAAACTGCAGCTAAAACTGCATTAATGAATTACTTAGTGCCCATTGATATTTCTTTACTTTTGGAAACTTTAAAACAATAACAAAATTTAATACTAAAAAACCCAAAGTTGCTGCGAATTTTGTCATCGAGATTTTTTAGTTGAAGCAGTAATTTTCTGTAGTTGTTTTAAAATATAGTTAGCCATTAATGATAATAACGATTAAAAACATCTAAAAAAACCTAGTCTGCAGAATAAATAACTTTTTAATAACTACGTCGCTATCCTTACTAATATGTGTTATAAATGCGAAAGTGTGTCTGTCTGTCTGCCCATCTTTTCAACCAATTTTGATTAAACTGGGTACAAAGATAGGGTATATAACATGGGGAAGGACATAAATAAATTAAGTCTTTATTTGGGATTTAAACACAAAAACTAAGAAAAAACAAAAATTTCCAAAACATAAAGTTAAAACTAGAACTAAACTAACTTAGCTTTTTAAACTGTGCCACAAAATATAATTCCAAAAAGACCTTATCATCCCGCAAAACTTAGTCTCAAAAACCCTAACGTAAATCCACGTTACAGGAACGTAACAGGAAGTTAATAATATTATTTTGGCCCAATCGAATGTCAATTTTTGGCGAAGTAATATTACATGTTATTGGATTTCCAATTACACGGCGGGAGATTGGGTTTCATGTTGAAGTGAAAACTTCTTTAGCCGCGTTGAGCAATTTTTGGTAGGGGGTAAACTTGTGGATTCGCGTCACCGACACCTGGCTCCAACATGCTCATGAACACCGACATGCTCGCGTTACGAAGACAAAGGTCTTAAATATAAATATACTACAATCGTAATTAAACTTTGATGCTTTTATTTTTAAGGTATTTTAATTTTTTTTTTCGCCTGTCCTTTTGACTGACTTTATTTTTAAATATTTCACTTTGGTTTAATTTGGTTGGACCAATGGACTTGGACACCGCTTAACAAAGGTCCTGCATGGATCTATACCAGACTCAGTCTTATGCTGCATGCTTTCATTGGCTCCTAGCTTTTACTACTATTCTATCTTTCTACTCGTTTTCTGGTGCGAGGCCGTCCTTCAAGCATCTTCGGAAACCCCGCGATTCGCTGCCAATGTGACTCTTTGGTACATTTTCGAAAACTTTTCTTAGTGCTTAATAACGAAATGGCTCGTTGGTCTAGTGGTTAGCATGTTTGACTGCGGCTGACGAGGTCCCGGGTTCCCGATTCCCGGGCCATAACAAGTATTGGGTTTTTCTGATTAGAAATTCTCAGTACTAGCATGGAGTTAGGAATTTGACGGTGTGTCACCCCCGTGCCTCGGAGAGCACGTTAAGCCGTCGGTCCCGGTTATTATCACTAACATGATAATAGTCGTAAAATGCCCGTCAACCCGCATTGGAGCAGCGTGGTGGGTCTAAGCTCTAATTCCCTCTCTCCTATGAGAGTGGAGGCTGTGCCCAGCAGTGGGACGTTAATGGGATGTAGTGGTGGTGGGGTTTAACAGTAATACTCGTAGATAGGCTGTGAATTTCAGACTTAGCACAAAATAAATGATATTTCATGTATTTCACAGGCTAGGTACACCGTAGAGCCTATTAAGCCAGCTTAACGCAAATTACCTCCTGGGGCCTAGTATTGGTCAGGCAATACAATTTATTAATTGATTTCCATTCGATACACCTGCGCCTCTGTCGGTATACTACTCTATGGTATTAATAGACTATAAAACTAATGTTGCAATGTGTTACGGGTATACTAGGCATGCATCTATACTAATATTATAAGTCAATGCGAAAGTTTAGATGGATGGATGGATGGATGTTTGTAACTCAATCACGTCCCAACGGCTGTACGGATCTGGATAAAATTTGGCAGAGAGATAGATTATAGTCTGGAATAACACATAGGCTACTTTTTACCCCGGAAAATTAAAGAGTTCCCGCGGGAACCAAAAACACCTCAATTCACGCGGACGAAGTCGCGGGCATTAGCTAGTATTTTATATTTAGACAAATAAATACAGTGTCTAATGTTGTTGTCCACAATCTCTAAACTAAAATGACAGCTTTAAGTAATAAAAGTAAAGTCTAAAGTAGTTTAGAAATTAATTACACAGTACATGTACTTGTGCCTACAACAGAAACTTCAGAAACAGGCTAATTCTGTGTAATACATTCTCTTAACAAAACTAAAATTACAGCATTAAATATTATATTACTAATAAAATACTCTGTACAAGTTTATGGAGACCTCGCGGTATCCATAAACTTGTACAGAGCGCCATCTATTGACATCATTGTGAAGTTCTGTTAAAAATACTGAAGCTGATTAAAAATTATATAATTTCGTTTCCTTATAATATTTATCAAATTTTAGTATTTGTTGTTCAAGTACAGGATATAATTCAAATAATTGATCAAGTTTCAGGGTCAGCCTTTCAGAAAATTGAGAGTTCTGAGGTCAACTTTGGACGTTAGAAAATCTCCACTTTGAAAGCCCCCCATTTCGTCAATTTTAGGGGAAAAATTTAAAAAAAAATGTTTGGACTCTATTCATAATTATCTTTAAAATGATATACCGCAACCCTATGTAACGCTATAAAAAATATTTTACTTCGCATTCGCTTCTATGAGAGCCTCCCTGAAATAAAGATTGTTATAACTTTTTAAGCCATATTCGGCGGGAGGCCATCGGATTACATATTATATTCAAACTTGTAAAGTAATTACGTTCAGTAATTCAGAAGTTATAAGGCTATGACAGACGGACGGACGGACGGACGGACGGACGGACGGACGGACGGACGGACGGACAAGTACAAATTCACTCAAGTAGACTCAGAGACCTTCGCTTCGCTCGGTCAATTATTAAATAGAATAATCCACTATTAGCTTCACCGGACTTTAATGCCACACAACATTATTAAAATAAAAAAGATATTAATCAAATAGAAAACAAAGTGAGCTATGACGGTATATTATTATTAAGTGATCTCATCCGGAAATTCCTTTTTTTGGCTACACAAAATAGCTTCCGACCTAAATTAAATTTGAAGAAAAAAGTTTGAAAAACTCATAGAAGCCCAGCTATTCAATGGTCATTTAGTTAAAATAATGAACTCGAGATGGTGGTAGATACAAAGGGAAATGAAAATGGTCTATCAACTTACTAGAACTAAATAACCTACCTGGTCAGTAAGCTAGTGGCTAGATTATAAGCCGGTATAACGCGAATTACCTTAAGGTGCAGTTTCAGTCGGGCAATATCCTTAATAATTGATTCGATGCACCTGCGTTCTCTGCTGTTATAGTGCTCTGTATTGATTGTTAGACCTGGTTAGTCAAATCTTTTTTTATTTTTTATTACACTACAGTTTAGCCCTTGACTGCGATCTCACCTGATGGTAAGTGATGATGCAGTCTAAGATGTTACCTGGTCAGTAAGCTAGTGGCTAGATTATAAGCCGGTATAACGCGAATTTAATCCTTTAGGTGCAGTTTCAGTCGGGCAATATCCTTAATTGATTCGATGCACCTGCGTTCTCTGCTGTTATAGTGCTCTGTATTGATTGTTAGACCTGGTTAGTCAAATCTTTTTTTATTTTTTATCCACTACAGTTTAGCCCTTGACTGCGATCTCACCTGATGGTAAGTGATGATGCAGTCTAAGATGGTAGCGGGCTAACCTGTTAGGGGCGTGGCAGTTACATTAAACCCATGCCCCTATTCGGTTTATACACGGCATTGTACCGGAACGCTAAATCGCTTGGCGGCACGTCTGTGCCAGTAGGGTGGTAACTAGCCACGGTCGAAGCCTCCCACCAGAAAACAAATTCGAAATTCAAATTTTATTTTAGAGCCTATGTTCGTAATTTATTGTTAACTAGATTTCTCTTTTTGCGTCGTATTCCTCATTACTGAGGGTCGTGACCCCTTTTCATTAATCACATAATGGTAGGAGTTTACTTGGGATAATAATGCGGTGGGTTCCCACGTCCTTCCGCCTACCTTTTTGTAACGATTATTATCAGATTTTAGTGATAATAACCGGGATCGACAAGTGAGGGACTAGTGGCCTACTTTTGACGACGCATATCAGTCGATTGCGAATGTTAAGCAGCGTTGACCCGAGTCGGTAAATGGATGGGTGACTGAATTTGGAGGTTCAAATTTGGCCCTTTCATTCCCTCCGTGCCTCGGAGAGCTCGTTTAATTATTTAGCGTATTGAATTTCTAGTTCCTTCATTAATACATAATTAGGTAAAGGTCAAGCTCCATATCCTCAAAAGTAAAACACGTCGATCCGTTGCTGTTGAGGCGTGATTGATGAACAAAGCAAAAACAAATACTTGCATTTAATATGTCTACAAAATAGCTGATGACCGCGACTTCGTCCGCGTGGATTGAGTTTTTTGGTTCCCGCGGGAACTTTTTAATTTTAATACTTAATAACTTTTTTTTCGGGATAATAAGAAGCCTATGTACTATTCACAAAACACTCACTATAATCTAGCTATCTCCGTGCCAAATTTCATCCAAATCCGTTCAGCCGTTCTGGCGTGATTGAGTAACAAACATCCATCCATCCATCCAAACTTTCGCATTTATAATATTAGTATAGATTAGTAAGTATAGATGACAGTTCAGTTGGTGTTATGCATTGCTTTTCAATTATGTAAAGCAGACGATACCTAACAATACAAAAGTTTCAGACAGTTTCATTATGAAACCCCAGGTGTCCCGTCCAACTCCATTCCAGCCTGTATCAAATAAATCGCGATAATTATATCCAAGTGGACCTATTAATTTGATCGAAGTCCATTTACTCTGAATGTTCTGATTATGGTTACGTAATGGAGTGTCGATCGATAGCCTGCAGGTTGCAAATGGTCACGTATTTAAGGTTCATTATTTGTGTATCTACTACAAATTATGAACCTTATTCCTTAATGGCACTTTTGCGGTTTTAAACAAACTACAGTGGGACGACCATCGCTGCTACTACGATCGCTTGAAGTCCAACTCCATTCCAGCCTCTATCAAATAAATCGCGATAATTATATCCAAGTGGACCTATTAATTTGATCGAAGTTTACTCTGAATGTTCTGATTATGTTTACGTAATGGAGTGTCGATCGATAGCCAGCTGGTTGCAAATGGTCACGTATTTAAGGTTCATTATTTGTGTATCTACTACAAATTATGAACCTTATTCCTTAATGGCACTTTTTTTTCAGCCTCTATCAAATAAATCGCGATAATTATATCCAAGTGGACCTATTAATTTGATTGAAGTCCATTTAATTTACTCCGAATGTTCTGATTATGTTTACGTAATGGAGTGTCGATCGATAGCCAGCTGGTTGCAAATTGTTCAGTCAAATGGTCACGTATTTAAGGTTCATTATTAGTGTACCTAGGTACTACAAATTATGAACCGTATTCCATAATTCAATTCAATTCAATTTATTTATAATAAGTACAAATAACAAAAACCCACGAAACACATCATACTAAAATTATTAAAAATGCGAAAGTGTGTCTGTCTGTTTGACTGTCTGTTACGCTTTCACGGCCCATTTGTTCAACCGATTTCGATGAAATTTGGTATGGGGATAGTTTGTATCTCGGGGAAGGACATAGGCTACTTTTTATCCCGGAAAATTAAAGTGTTCCCGGGGGAATCAAAAAAGCTTAACACGCGGACGAAGTCGCGGGCATCATCTAGTAATCTATATATATAAAAATGACCTTGGTCACGGCATCACGTGTGAACGGCTGGACCAATTTCGCTAATTATTTTTTTGTTTTGTTGTAAATCATACAGTCGAATTGAAAACCTCCTTTTTCAAAGTCGGTTAAAAATTATTATTTTCATTTATTTAATACTAGCTGATGTGATTGATGTTGATTTTTTGATTCCTGCGGGAACATCTTAATTTACTGCGATAAAAAGTAGCCTAAGTCCTCCAGGTCCTCAACTATACCCGTGCCAAAAATTACGTCGATCCGTTGCTCCGTTGCGGCGTGATTGAAGGACAAACCAACAAACTAACAAGCCAACAAACAAACACACTTTCGCATTTATAATATTAGTATGATTATATTTTATCGGTCGGTACCATTGACTTATATTAAGTCAATGGTACCGACCAATGGTATGGTACTTATTTATGTCGAATAAATTAATCTTTTCAATACACTTGCTCGCAAAATGCACTTACAGAGGCAGTAAACAGGGCTTGTAAGTTAAATTTACTGCCCTCGTGCTTTTTTTTTGCAGAATTTACTGCCCTCGTGCTATTTTTTTGCAGTTTTTTTTTAATTTTTGTAAGGCCACTTTACTTCTAAATAAAAAGTTTTCTTGAAAGAAGGTTCATAATGATATTGACTTTGTATGTAGAAAACTTAAAAAATAATAACATTTAGATGTGGATTGATGAAATTAATTCATGAAATTAAAAATTGTATTTAATTTAGTTAATTAAAATTGTTTTAAGTTTTATAAATCAAAAAAATAAAGGCTGAATAGTCCAGGCTGATAGTTAAGAGCTAGAACCTAGAGCAATGAAGCCAATTAAAAAAAACGCAATTACAACAACGCGCTATAGATAGGTACTACTAAAATCTTGAATCTGTGCGCGCTATTTTTAAAAGTTTCATTGAGTTTTTCTTATAAATTATTAAATAATAAGATGAGTGGTATAAGTGATGTGTAATAATAAAATTAAATCAACAATAAGGTATTTTAGCTGTGAGAAAAAAGTCGCGCTTGTAATAGCCGCCGAAAATCTCGACTAAGTATGGGCGTGAGAAGCCATTTTCTAGTGAGTACCTAGTTCTTACCTACTCGACTTTTAATTTCAAGTTTTCTCACAAATGTATTGAAAAATATCGTGTGATACACGGGCGTTAAGGTTTTAACAAACTCGTGACGATGGTCAGCCCTCGACTGGCGTCATCGGGCTGACATTTTAGTCAACTCGTATGTAAAAACCTATTTACCGCCCTTATATCACAAACTACTATTAAAGTCATCTGAAAAGTTAGCCATTGATTAATGTAATGTAACATGAATTAAACCACACAATAATTAGTGTATAAGGTACAATGATTCTATTCGAAGCCTCCCCTATATGAATAATTGATAGAAGGTATCACGGCCATAGGTATATTCGGTAACATTTTAATGACCCGTTGCTGGGCGTAATTACAAAGACCCTCGTGTGGCTTCCATGCCAGCAAATAAGTGCTTGACGAGATATATTAACAGCCCTTTGCGAGACACACAGATCTAAAGTGCACCGAACGTGTACAATGCCAAATTTTTCGGCTCGGACTTCTGAAGACATAGATAAGACGACGAGGTTTGACGACCTCATTGGCGCAGTGTTGAGCGCTGTTGTCTTAACGTGCGGAGGACCCGGGTTCGATCCCCGGCACTGGCAGGGTCAATTTGGGGATTTCTGAATAATTCCCTGGTCTGGCCTGCAGGCTTCGGAAGTCGCTAGTTACCTACCACCCTACTGGCAAAGACATGCCGTTAAGCGATTTGGCGTACCGGTACGATGCCGTGTAGAAACCGAACAGGGGTATGGATTAAATATAACTGCCCCTTTTTTTATTCCACTACAAGTTAGCCCTTCACTGCGATCTCACCTGATGGTAAGTGATTATGTAGTCTAAGATGGTAGCGGGCTAACCTGTTAGGCGTATGGCAGTTATCTTAAACCCATACCCCTAATCGGTTTCTACACGGCATCGTACCGGAACGCAATCGCTTGGCGGTACGTCTTTGTCGGTAGGATGGCAACTAGCCACGGCCGAAGCCTCCCACCAAATAAACCACTAGGGCTATCACCCTGATTTTATTTTTGTATAGGGGTAACCTACCTATCCGAAATACAAGATACATATTAATTCACTCATGCAATCATGCTTTCTAATAAAAAAATTTAAAAAAAAACTATTACTAATTAAATTTAAAAAAAAATACACGCCGTCCAAGTGATCGTTAATGGGCATGGTGCCCAAAACACTGGCGCAATTACCTCGTTGAGCAAATAAAATATTTAGTCAGTTTATAAATATTTAGAACCCTTGATCTTGTTAATTAAAGGCCCAATAAATGTTACTTCAACCGATACAGACATTGATATACATACTTGATTACATAAACATGTTCAAAGCAGTCGATCAAAAGGGTTTCAATCAAACTAATTGGTAGGTAAACCCTATTTGGATATTACATCAGAGATTTATTATTATAATTGTGTATTGGGCTGGCACACCTGGGTTATTCCGCTGGGAAATATTTTCGCCAGATAATATTATGAATATTTTGCTTATGTTTAACCTATATTTTGTGAATGTAGGTATATGGGTGAAATATTATTTTAATAGTGTTTTTTATTTATACGGTATTGCTATTGCTACTATAAATGTTTAAGGTAAGTAGGTATGTGTTTTGGTGAGGTTACTTGGTTACTTTGTTTATCAACAAAGTGAACTAAAGTGGGTAGGTTGCGATATTGAAAAGATGAGCCGTGAAAGTGTACAGACAGACAGACATACTTTCGCATTTATAATATAAAGGTCCTAAAACCTATCTTATTTCTGTTTTAACATATTATTATGCTTAGGTACTTATCTAATTTTACTTACTTACGTTCTAACAATAATATTGTCTTTTTAGAGAACTCTAGACCGTCGGCAGTGGATCGAAGCCTGTGTAAAGACAGCGCTCGAACACTAAACTATCATGTATGGAGGCAACACACGTCTTTAAACTGACGCCGAAGTATGGTAATAAAACATCGTTGTCTCGAATATTGCTGCATAATGCCCGTCGCCTTAATTTATGCCGTTGCTAAGTCATAAGGTAGGACAAGGAAAGGGAGGGATTTAAAATTTTCTAGATGTGCCTATTTTCAATCAAGTCAAGCTTTTTTCTTTTTTAAAAAAAAAACATGTGTGTGAAATTCACATACGGCAGAAGTGAAACTTAAGAAAAGCAGCCTACGAGAGAATGAGATAAATATAACTTGTATTCTGTCTCATTATCTCGCAGGCTAAATCCTATTTATTATAAATATGTTTGTCTCTTTTTGGTGTTGCTTTTTCGTTTCATCGAATTTTGCTTACTTTATTTAAATGATGTTCTTACTTACTTACTTCCTTCAGCGCTAGAACCATTTGTGGGTCTTGGGTTCTTGGCCTCCTCCACATTTTCTCTTCACCTGGTTCTGTCTTTGGCCTCCTATGAAGGGAGCTTTAGAAGTTTCTGCAGATCTTCTTCTACACAATGCATCCATCTTTTTCGAGGTCTTCCTTTAGGTCGTTTCATTTGTGGTGTTATATATTATGATAGCTTATATCTCTGAAACCTGATGCTTTACAAGATTTTGTCTGAAATAATACTTGCTTGTATTGATGCCAGCTACTAGCTGATGCCCGCGACTTGGTCCGCGTGGATTGAGGTTTTTCGGTTCCCGCGGGAACTTTTTAATTTTCCGGGTTAAAAAGTAGCTTATGTGCTATTCCAGACTATAATCTATCTCTGTGCCAAATTTCATCCAGATCCGTTCAGCCGTTGGAGCGTGATTGAGTAACAATCATCCATACATCCACACATCCATACATCCATACATCCATCCAAACTTTCGCATTTATAATATTTATTTGATTAATTAAAACAGGGTTTATGAGTGGCCATTATTTTGAAAAAAAAATGGCGGGACGTAAGGTAGGCCAGGCTCCATACTAAAAAGTTCAAACCGCTTTCGCCAAAATGGGTGAAACAGATGGGTCGTGAAAGCGTAGCAGACAGGTGGACAGGACAAACAGACGCAGACTAAACTATGCCGGTTCATTTAAACAATTAGAACTATTAGAGCGGTAAGAGTAGACTTTATAGTTGTGGATCCACGGAGGATCAGCGCTGTGCCTTTGCTCCCAACATTACAAATGCTCCCAGACATTACAAATGCTGAGTGGAGTCCATTTTGAGACCACGCATCTCATATTTTCTTTTGTCTTTTTACCTGTAACTATAATTAAATTATTTGTTTCTATAATTACAGATATTGTTGATGGAAAATACAGCCAATTGGCATCTTCAAATTTGGACTCTAAGCTCCGTGAAGATTTGGAGAGGTTGAAGAAGATTCGTGCACACAGAGGTATGCGCCAGTACTGGAGCCTCCATGTTCGTGGTCAGCACACTAAGACCACTGGCAGACGTGGTAGAACTGTTGGTGTGTCTAAGAAGAAGTAATCTGTGTTAATACTGGGTGTGTGTTCCAAATAAACGTTTTTTCTTTCTATTAACTTTAAAAACAGCTTTTTTTTTATCCGCTACAAGTTTGCCCTTGACTGCGATCTCACCTGATGGTAAGTGATGATGCAGTCTCAGATGGTAGCGGGCTAACCTGTTAGGGGCATGGCGGTTATAGTAAACCCATACCCCTATTCGGTTTCTACACGGCATCGTACCGGAACGCTAAATCGCTTGGCGGCACGTCTTTACCGGTAGGGTGGTGACTAGCCACGGCCGAAGCCTCCCACCAGGCCAGTCCAGGGAAAATTCAGAAATTATAAATTTCCAAACCCTGCCGGGGATCGAACCCGGGACCTCCGCACGTTAAGACAACAGCGCTACACACTGCGCTACGGAGGTCGTCTTAATGAAAGTCACATCTAGCAAATCTACGCCAATGTTCGTCGACTGCCAAGAAGCGGGCAAACTTGGCGATTTATTATCATACTCCTTTCTTAAGTTTTATCTTAAACGTTAGGCGGTAAGCTGACACGTTGCGCGGCGGATGTTCCAAACTATTATCACTTTATTTCGCCATTTAAATTTTTGGGAAGAAATAAGATTTATGGGTGTTCTTTTTTGTGTTGAGATGTGGACGTATTCGGTCGTTACTGTACTGTACTGTGGTAAATGTAGTGTTTTGCTTTGAGGATATTCGAAAGATTGATGATTTTCTGCCAACATCGTGGATGCAGCCAGTTTGCATTTAGTTATACATTAGGCGTAGTTACAGTACATTAGGAGTTACCTACTTTAGGTAAACACTACCTATTGTATTCCTACAGTCAAACCACCAAACTGTGAAAACAGTTTTGTAGGATAAAAGTTATTTTGTAAGCCTAATTATTAACTTATTTAAGAAATAAATATTAAAAAAAAAAAGCCCGCGACTTCGTCTGCGTCGATTGAGTTATTTCGGTTCCCGCGGGAACTCTTTAATTTTCCGGGATAAAAAGTAGTCTATGTGTTATTCCAGTCTATAATTTATCTCTGTGCCAAATTTCATCCAGATTCGTTCAGCCGTTCTGGCGTGATTGAGCAACAAACATCCATCCATCCATCCATCCAAACTTTATAATATTAGTATGGATTAGGCATACAGATTGTGAAAGCTACCTTTTCACGGCCCATCCACTTAACCGATTTTGACGAAATATTACCCAGAGAAGTACCTATTACCTAAATACCTACCTATTATATCAGAAAATCTACGCGAGCAAAGCTGGAGTAGGTCATCTAATTCCAAGTAGGGACGGGCCAATCTTGTTCTTTTGCCTAAATTAGGTAGGCACTGGGGCTGATTCTGTAGTGCACAATCTCTAAACTAAACTAAAATTAGAGCATTACAAATATTGCTAACCCTTTCATAATACTCCCTGCGGAAAGGGACAGAACTAGATTTAAAGCTGCCATTTTAGTTTAGTTTAGAGATTGTATACTACAGAATCAGCCCCACTAAATTTCGGATTTCAATATCTCATTTGAAACGAGTAATTTTGGCAAAGGTCATCCCTTTTAGTCTTGAATTGGATTCCCGATGAAGGGAATAAACTTGTTTGTGGTAGGTATGTACCTATACGGTATAAACTACAGTACATTATCTACCTATACATATTATTAAAGTATAAAAAGATGAAAGACTTATTATCAATGTTGCCTTAGCTTGAGACTACATTATGTGTCAATATCTAACAAAAATCACTAATATTGCATCATCATACCAGCTCTGAGGTCCGATTGTCTAAGTAAATCATAATCATTTGACAGCTTAAAACATATTACTCGAACTGTTTAAGGAGATCATACATGCTTTTTGACGTGCAGGCAGCTAAGAACTCCATAAACAGGTCGAATTATACGTTTGACAAACGATTACGATTACGATTGAATGATTGAAACCAAGCGCTAGCCTATAAATAAAAGAAAAGGAGGCCCAAGTTTGAATAATTAATTTACAGACAATCCACTCCAAAATCTAAAAATGATCGCACCGCCATGACGTAAAGATGGTGTATTTTGTGCACAATAAATTATCATCATTGGTCATTCAGTCGTCGGCCATTCAGAATTTTACAGCTGGATCTTTTAGCCAACTACCTACTGTATATATGATTTCATTTTTCGATTAGTTAACCTCTAAGTGGCACAAGTTGTCCTACATGAAATAAATCATTTTCATTTTCATTTTCATTTTCATTTTCATTTTCATTTTCATTTTCATTTTCATTTTCATTTTCATTTTCATTTTCATTTTCATTTTCATTTTCATTTTCATTTTCATTTTCATTTTCATTTTCATTTTCATTTTCATTTTCATTTTCATTTTCATTTTCATTTTCATTTTCATTTTCATTTTCATTTTCATTTTCATTTTCATTTTCATTTTCATTTTCATTTTCATTTTCATTTTCATTTTCATTTTCATTTTCATTTTCATTTTCATTTTCATTTTCATTTTCATTTTCATTTTCATTTTCATTTTCATTTTCATTTCTATGTGTCTGATTTTTGGTATTTTGATAATAAAACAGTCCCAAAGGCGCTGTGCAAAACGTTTTTTTTTAGTTCCACATATATCTGACTCGGTGACAGCGTCGCTAGTAGATATGAAAAATAAAATTTAAAAAAACTTAATAGACATTAAAATTAGTTCCAATTTTGGCCACCGGGTCCATCGATTTACCAATTATTAAGGATACAACATTACCTACAAATTAATACTCAAAAAGCGTCCACAATCGCTTATACAAACACAGCTATAGATAATATAGACTGAGACACCAAACGGTTCACAAAAACCAACTATATAGCTTTATATTTAGGGCTTAATTTTGTAATAACAATTCGACGCATACGACATTTTGTCACCTAGTGTACTCGTGCGCGACTGAGGCGAAAATTGTTCACAATATCTATTTGTGCACAATTTGACCGTGCCGTTTTTTGCGTTTCGATGGTGCGTCTAAGGTATTGGTAAGTCAATGACCGGGTCAGATAATTTTGACAGACTGTAGACACTTTTTGTCATCGAAACGGGATACCATCACAGAAAACCGTGGTTTTCACTTTTGATTGGCAATTCCTGAGTGGCAAGTGAAAGCATCTGAACACAAACAGTGTCAACGTTTGACCAGTTGTTAGCTGATTTCATATTATTGATTGTATGAGAATCCATAACCATACTAATCAAATAAATATTATAAATGCGAAAGTTTGGATGGATGTATGGATGTAGGGATGTATGGATGTTTGTTACTCTATCACGCCCCAACGGCTGAACGGATCTGGATGAAATTTGACACAGAGATAGATTATAGTCTGGAATAACACATAGGCTACTTTTTATCCCGGAAAATTAAGGAGTTCCCGCGGGAACCGAAAAACCTCGATCCACGCGAACGAAGTCGCGGGCATCAGCTAGTATTATAAATGCGAAAGTGTTTCTGTCTGTCTGTCTGTCTGCTACGCTTTCAGGGCCCATTTGTTCAACAGATGAAATTTGGTACAGGGATCCCGGGGAAGAACCTAAGCTACTTTTCATCCCAGATAATTAAAGGGGTTTCGCGCGAAAAAACCATAATCCACGTGAACGAAGTCGCGGGCATCATCTAGTAAAGTATATTATACTAGCTGATGCCCGCGACTTCGTCCGCGTGGATTGTGGTTTGTCGGTTCCCGCGGGAACTCTTTAATTTTCCGGGATAAAAAGTAGCCTATGTGCTATTCCAGACTATAATCTATCTCTGTGTCAAATTTCATCCAGATCCGTTCATCCGTTGGAGCGTGATTGAGTAACAAACATACATCCATACATCCATCCATCCAAACTTTCGCATTTATAATATTTATTTGATTAAATGGTGTCTTGTATACGTCACACAACACAAAAGCGCGTCTACGTTTGCGCAGCACCTTAGCGTTTGGAGTGCTGATTTCAGTATCCACCTGATAGACAGCTATAATCAAGTTCCACAACTATGCTCCTTGACATATTACATTCAGTTCCACGCTTACTATAATAATTAAACGATCCCTAATTGATTTCGTGTGGGACACGAGTAGCTTGACATGCTCCGTGCTTTGAATACCAATATGGCCGCTCAACCCTACAACGGAATTAAGGAAAACCGGACAAACGTGTGTCAGACTCGACCACTCGCTCCGTACGTAGCTATCATGCCTTTGTCTGAAACGTGTTCTTCGTCAACCGATTGACGTCCACAGCTGGGCATAGGTCTCTTGTAGGGACTTGCACATGCCACGGACTTACGCCGCCTGAATCCAGCGGCTTCCTGCGACTCGCTTGATGTACCTAATCGGTCCACCTTGTAAGGGTCTTAGTACGCTACGCTTGCCAGGGCGGGGCTACCGTTGTAGAACTTTGGGATCCCAATAAGTCGACTTTGTTCGACCTATGCCACTTACCCATTGCCACTTCAACTTCGCAACTCATCGAGCTACGTTGGTGACTCTGGTTCTCCTACGGATCTCCTGATTTCTGATTTTATCACGTAGTCATACTCTTATAAGGATCAAAAACGTTATACACATCGCATCATACTTACTAATATTATAAATGAGAAAGTGTGTTTGTTTGTTGATTTGTTGGTTTGTCCTTCAATCACGCTGCAACGGAGCAATGGATCGACGTGATTTTTTACATGGGTATAGTTGAGGACCTGGAGAGTGACATAGGCTTTTTATCCCGGAAAATTGAGGAGTTCCTGCGGCAACCAAAAAAAACTAAACCATGCGGACGAATTCGCGGGCATCAGCTAGTAGACAATAATCGATTGACGCAAACATAGATCTATTTTTGCTTATTCAAAGGGGTTGTTTCAAATTTACATGGAGCCTGGGACAGGTATTTGTACGGTATTTCAAAATGTTCGGGGTCATAAAATAGTAACATTTTTTTCTTTATTTCTTACTAAAAAGTTCAATTTACGAGGTACAATGCGAAATTATTTTGCAAAATAAAAGCGCAACATGCGTCCATTTTGACATTGACGTATATTACACGTGTCATGATGACATTTGACATAAAATTACCTGGGAAAATAAATGTGAATTAACCTTAAAATATCCAACAGCAGCAGATTGATGGATGGATGCGCTGCGAGTGTTGCTATTCTACAAATGTACCTAAATGAACATTTTATTTTTGTACCTCTTAATCACTGTAAAACTGTCAAAAAGCATATTTTATTTTGTTTTCTATGATTGTATACTATTTTTTGGAATACTGTACAAGTACCTGGCCCAAGATGAAACAACCCCTTTATCAATTTGTTTAGATTTATTATAGTCTATTGAGGTACGGCCTGTCCTCTAACGAACGATCGCGTGAATTAATTACTCCATACTAAATCTAATTACGTACATGACATAGTTTAATTGTACATTACATTGCCATTAATGAGACCTGTGTCTGAAATACGACCGCAACTAAGCTTGTGTGAATTTATGCTTTTTTTAATCCCAAAGATGTACTCTGGGAATACTTTTGGGAAGGTATGAGTTCCCGTGGGAATAAAAAAAAACATAAACCACGCGGACGTAGTCGCGGGCATCAGCTAGTCTGTATAAAACTTCCAAGTTCGGTTCAATTGCTGAGCCGTCAAAAGGTTCGTTCGTTGTCCTAGAAACCGCGACGAAAGCGGCGCGCGACGTATCGTTTTCGTCTACGACTCTATTAAAAATTGCAAACTTTACGCGGCAACGTAGGGTCAGCAACTGGTTGATACGGTCACGTCGCGTCGTCGCGTCGTCGTTAGTCGTTCACGCAATACAATAATTTAGCTTAATACCAGACGGACAAATCTTTGCATTTATTTCACATCGGTTTGAAAATCCTGCAACCTAAAGAACCGAAAGCAGAAAAATATACCTACCTGCCAGTGTGCATTGCTCCTAAACATTTAAGTCGAGCTTTCTACAGCGTGTAGTAATTTTTATCTCATCCGTAAAATAATATAAAAACGTTTTTCTTACCGTAATTTATCGTAAGTACACACAAATCAGTCGATTGATCCATCGCACAAATCCTTCCCTAACAAACGATCCGTTATATAAAAAACTAGTATGGCGCGTGGTTGCGCGGCCCGCTACAGCGGACCGCGTAGTGGACCGCGTGGTCCACTGTCTACTTACTCGCTGTCCTACTATCCTGCCCCCCGATTATGTAAGAATGGCCGATCAAATCGTCAAAGTTCGGCGTCAAAGTAAAATAAACCATAACAGAATTAAATTAGAGCTCAATTTCGAAACACGAAATTGAGCTCTAATTCAATGCTGTTATGGTTTATTTTACTTTGACGCCGAACTTTTACGATTTGATCGACAATTCTTAGATAATCGGGCATCTGGTTTACTGTCTACGTGTTCTGATCTGAACAACACACTGCTATGCTAGTGAGCATAGTGGAAGCGCCAGCACGCCAAGCGTCCGACGTAAAAGAAAATTCTCATAAAGGAAAAACATAAAACAAAGACCACCAACCTTCCGCCCCTCCCTTTTTGTTTAAGCAGCCCCTAAGTAGGTACCTATCTTTAATACCCTGACCGTGCTCCTCACCCATCGTCCGAACCTTCGATCATCATCTCTCTCCATATTTTTTTCTCCGAACCATTCGTCAAAATGAGATTTCTTCCATAAAAACAAATCTTGAAAAGAAACCGTAATCTTGCATAGTTTTTCTATGAAAAAATAAATTCCGCCATCTTGAATTTTTTTCCTGTTCATCAAGTAGACCTTCATGTCCTGATCATCTTTTGCCAAAAAACCACTCTTCCATCTCTGATACTCTCCGAGATAGACACCGACGAAATTTGTATGGAGGCCATCATGAATCCGCCATTTTGATTTTTTTTTTCACTCACTGTCAATTGGATGAAGTTTCGAGTGACATTTGGTCGAGCACCCCCCACCTATCTTCAATACCCTTTTCTATGGAAAAATAAATTCCGCCATCTTGAATTTTTTTCCTGTTCATCAAGTAGACCCTCATGTCCTGATCATCTTTTGCCAAGAAACCACTCTTCCATCTTTTATACTCTCCGAGATAGACACCGTCGAAATTTGTATGGCGGCCATCTTAAATCCGCCATTTTGAATTTTTTTTTCAACTACCGCCAATTGGATGAGGTTTCGAATGACATTTGGTCGAGCACCCCCCACCTATCTTCGATACCCTGGCTGGTGCTCTTCATCCGTCTTCGAAATCCTCAATCATCAGCTCTCTCCGTATTTTTCCTCCGGATGAATTTTTGTCTTCTATACGAAACGATGAGTGAAAAAAAAAATGTTCATACAAAATTTTACAGGAGAGGTGATCAATCAGTCAATCAGCACGAGCAGCTATATATATATTAAGGAAACAAAAATGCTAGGTACCTCGGGTAAGTGCTCTTACAGACGGACGAAACTTCGCCGACAACGCCGTCGGTGGAGTAACTTCTCTCATATCTCTCTCTCTCTCTCTATCTCTCTCTCTCTGTCGCTCTTATCAGTACAGTTGCAGGCTCACTACTGCTAAAACAATACAGCTTTAAGCGATGGTAGTATTTAGTACAATTACTTAGATTCTGTGGTAGTATGCCACCAGCAGGCTTAGTATGCGCACAACGATGCAAATAATATTATGCAGTAATATTATATTGTTAGTTATGTGCCATGGTGCTAGATTTGTTTTTTTTTTATCTGTTACTTTAACGTACACCCTTATCCCTCTCTCGCTGGTTTTAATTACTATGTGACTTGGTTGCCTGGCAGAGATCGCTTAAAAGCGATAAGGCCGCCAATTGTACCGATTTGTATTTGTTTTATTGTTTCTGTTATTTAATTATCTTTGGTGTACAATAAAGAATATTTCATTTATTCATTCAACGAGATATCTCGCGACGAGAGAGAGAGAGAGAGATGTAGTCGTAACCGCGTAATATTTCGTTTGCCCTAACATGCACAAAATCCGGTATATTACAAGAAAAAAATAGTCGGCATGCAAGGGTTCATAGAGAAAAATACCACAGATACTTTTATCTCTACTTTAGACATAACGCGACAAGTAACCACTAACCATGTTAGCTTCGGTAGACAAATAGAGATAACGGGTAGACATTATTTTACTCGTGTGCGCTTGCTACTGGACGCTTAGCTTTGCCATCGGCTCTGTCATACGTCTGTTAGAGCACTTACGGCAAATTTAGACTGAGGTCTTAATAAGACGAAGATGCGGTAATCCCGAACGAAGGTTGTAAATTGTCCCGTACGGTAGGGGAGCCAGATAAATCAAGTTCGTAATCTCAATTCACATAGTAAGGGAACTGGTGGCCTTGATGTATGAATGGTTACATAGGTACACCTGCTTTACAATACTGAAAAACATCAAGTATGTACACCTTGTCTGTGTGAGATCTTTATAGCGTACTTTGGTACTTTGACTTGGCTCAGACTTTACTTAGAGTTAAAACGAGATGGACTTATGTGAGTAACATATTAAGTCTGTCACGTTTTAACCATGTCTCAAGTCTAAGCAAAGTCAAAGTTCGCTGTATAGATCTCACACTAAGTCTAAGATTCTAAGATGCTCGTGGGCTTACCGGATAGGGTATCTATACTAATCTATATATATAAAATTCAAAGTCCTGACTGACTGACTGACTGACTTATATATCAACGCACAGCCTAAACCGCTGGGGTTAGAAACTTGAAATTTTGACAGTAGGTTCCTTTTGTGACGTAAACGCTCACTAAGGAAGGATTTTTCAAAATTCCACCCCTAAGGGGGTGAAATAGGGGGTGAAAGTTTGTATGAAAGTCCGTCATTTCTCAAGTTATATCCATGAAATTTGGTATATGAGCTACCAGTTAAAAATAAAGAAATACATATTTCACAGTTTTTGAAAATTCTACCTCCGAGGGGGTGAAATAGGGGATGAAAGTTTGTATGCAAGTCCTCCATTTCTCAAGATATTTCTCAAGTTTAAGGAGCAACGGATCAACGTGATTTTTTGCACGGGTATAGTTGAGGTACCTTGAGAGTGACATAGGCTACTTTTTATCCCGGAAAATTAAGGAGTGCCTGTGGGGAAAAAAACTTAAACAACGCGGACGAAGTCGCGGGCATAAGCTAGTACATATTATAAATGCAAAAATTTGGATGTTTTTTACTCAATCACGCCTGAACGAATCTGAATGTTTGGCACAGAGATACCTAGTTTATCTACTTTTTTATCCCGGAAAATTAAAGAGTAAGTATTTAAAATTCAAAATTCAAAATTCAAATGGTTTTTTTAAATTCAAATATAATGTCAATCCCCAGGATACAACCTACATAATATTTCTGTACCAAATTTCATCTTAATCGGTTTAAAAAATGGGCTGTTTAACCGTAGCAGACAAACAGACAGATAGACAGACCTACAGACACATTTTCGCAATTAAGTAATAATATTAGTATTAGTATGTCCTTCCCTGGAATACATTATATAACCTATGCTTGCACAAAATTTCATAGAAATCGGTTAAATATTGAAAGCGTAGCAGCAAGACAGACGGACAGACAGACAGGCACACTTTCGCATTTATAATATTATAAGTATGGAAGTATGGATGTCCGCCAGCTCTTTAGTTATGAAATGTATGGAATCGAATCTTTTGCCCACTGACCCGTTCCGAGGGGCCCGCTTGTATTTTGTTTAACATTCTATATCTACCCCACCCGCTATCAGGAAAGCGGGTTTTTTAGCTAATGCATAAAATAAATCATTTCTTGTTCCATCATATCGCATTTTTGACTTGGGGTTGCGGACCGTTCCAAGATAGATTGCAGTAATTCCAATACAATTACTGCGATCTATCTTGGAACGGTGAAATGATAATTTAGTGTAATGTGTTATTATTATTATACTCTTTTTTAATACACCGCAACGCATAGCAAATAATACCTACAGATAATAATATAAAGAAAAGAAAAAGAAGAAGGAAGTAGAATACGAAACTCTATTTCCTAACAACCCTACCTACTAGGTACCCTAAGGAATCGGAGAAGTTAAGGAGATTGAAATGCAGGTTGTGTAAATCCATACTAATACTAATATTATAATTAATGCGAAAGTGTGTTTGTTTGTCCTGAAATCACGCCGCAATAGAGCAACGGATCTACGTGATTTAATGCATGGACATAGTTAAGGACCTGGAGATTGCCATAGGTTAGACGAAGTCGCGGGCATAAGCTAAAATATTTTTTTCCAAATTTCGCGGTTGAGAGCCGAGTGAAGTAACTTTTGAAGTGAAAACTTCTTTAGCCGCGTTGAACACTTTTTGGTATGGGTAAACTTGTGGATTCGCGTCACAGACACGCGACATGCTCCGCGCCGACATGCTCGCGTTGTTACGAAGACAAAAGGTCTTAAATATAAATATCTTCTTCTTCTTGCCCTTTTCCCACGTTATGTGGGGTCGGCACAACATGTTTTCTTCTTCCACTCACTTCTGTTATCCGTCTTAAATATAAATATACTACTCGTAATTAAACTATAATGCCTTAGTTTTAAGGTTTATACTTTAATTATTTTAAATATTAAAAAAAAATATACCTATATATTCGTTTTTACTTCTGTCGGCAGTCCCTATGACTGCCAATTTTATTTTATTTTAGTCTCCAACCATTTTATCAAAAACTCGACAAAATACATGCCCCCCTTTCACGTGTGCAAATTTCCATGATAATGACAAACACTCGCGGCTGAGACGGGAAAGCTGATTGGCTATTATGCAAATATAACCACCGAGAGCTATACTTCTGCCAATGAGATGCCAAGCCAAGCGCTTCATAGGGCAAGGGTTGATCTATTGGCGTTCATTAGCCTTCTTAAGCAATTCTTCAATATACATGTACCGCCAATGATTTTAGGCATCTATGGGAATGATCGAAGTAAAACAAACCCAATGTAATTTACGAATATTTATTATTTAATTTGAAAGTTGCTTATTTAATTGGAAATACAAAAGTCTATAGATTTATGATAAACACTAATGGCGAATACGGACGTTACAATAAGTAGGTAAGTATGGTATAATAATTAGTTGGTATTGAGTGAATTAGCCGGACAAAATAATTGCGTATACGCGGCCTCCCTGGTCGGGGTTCAGAATTCACTGACTGGAACACTCGGGAGTATCCCGACCGAAAACGAGTCGGAACGGACGTTCCCGAGGGTTCAGCATGTCTCGCAGGACTTCGCCACACATCTAAGGTACGAGTACTACAAGATATCGCATGTATTTTATAGTATGTCATTTTTAATTCGCTGGTTACTCTCGTAAATATAATTAAACAATTCGTGTGGTGTCGCTGGACTACCCCATAAGAACTTAGGATATTTTCGCTCGAGTTTTGGATATAAAAAAATAAGAAAAAAACATATGAAAGATAATGTAAATGCATTATCTTTCATATGTTCAATTTTCATGAGTGGGACTCGAACCTGCAACAATTTTATGTATGACACGGCTCACAACAGTCTGTGTCGCCGCGGCTCATTTTCGTTTAACACTAAAGTAATAATTTCAAATAGGTTCTGTCTCTCTCCATCTATACTATAGAAAAAGAGACAGAGACTGCGCTTTTCAGTTCAGTATAGTCCCACAAACTTATGTGACCCGGTGACAGCGTCGCTAGTATCTATAAAAAAAAAAAAAAATTGGCAGTCATTCTCATAGGGACTGCCGATAGTAGTGAAAACGATTATTTAAAACAATAAAAATATATATATATATATAAAATATTAAAACTAAGGCATTAAAGTTAAATTACGGATGTAGTATATTTATATTTAAGACCTTTTGTCTTCGTAACAACGCGAGCATGGGGCAGCGAGGTGTCGGTGACGGTGTCGGTAACGTGAAGTTTACCCTGCCGGGGCTCGAACCCGGGACCTCCGCACGTTAAGGCAACAGCGCTCAACACTGCGTCACGGAGGTCGTCAAAACCTAGGTATATAGGTTCATAGTAACGCCGTCACCGGGTCCTAGGTTTGACGGACTGTATGCAAATAGTGAGGTGTGGGATGGGTCGTACCTACTTTCTGAAAAAGCGGCCTGGTTTTTCTCAATAGCAAAATTGCGAAGCAGTAAGACTGAAAACCAAAAATTTTTAGGTTCACAAATCACAATATAATATTATATTATATTTTTACTGCTGTCATACAGGTTCCCTAGCGCAGCAGTAACAAAATGCTTTGTTTTATATGATGTATATCTAAGACTAATTAAGTGTTAAATTAATGAAAAACCTTAAGTTTTTATATAAAACTTTATTGTGTTGTATTACTTTTTGATAACTGTGCATCATGTATATTGTATGTTTTTGATCAAATAAATGAAATGAAATGATATTCGTACACAATACAATATTATTATTATTCGTTTGTTTTTATTAATATTCTCATTATTACATTTTTAACTGTACAGTTTTATTAAAGTTAAAAATGTAATAAAATGGATGTGATATTAATTTAATTTGCGCGAAATTGAAAATTATAGTTAGGTGCAAACAGTAATTCACCTAGATTACCCGTTCAAAATACCACCAATTTTAATAGAACAAAAACTCAAAAAAGGCGGACAAATTCTCTACATTAGTGATGGATGGGTTTAAGGTAAGTTTCGAACCTTTTAACCCGGCTGGAACTTGTATCTTTATAAATCACAATATTGAATCATAATTAATAAATTACTGTATTCAAATTAACTTGGTACAGTCTACTGAACGGGCGAGCGGCGGCCGTAATAACACCGGCACGGCCGCGGACCGGTTTCCTATGTAGAGACGGACCTCCCGATGTGAACACGTTGAAACTCGTACATATACTACAAGCGGGAAAAAACTTCGCAAGCGCGATGCAGCTCTGTCGAGTTCTTATAACTAGCAGTACCTCTGAAAAGTACTAGCTTTGAGCTTAAATTTTAATACAAAAATGCTAAGAATATTGTCTATCATTTAGGACCGATTTCTCCAGCTCCGAATAACGTTTAACCTTGGAATTAAAATGTTCTGATGGACGTTGTACAGGAATTCGTTCAAAATTTTTTATTTACTCGTAAGTTAAACGTTATTTGGAGTTGAAGAAATGGGCACTTGGTGGAAGAAAGATAATAAACAATAAAAAAAGTAATCAGTATCATTTAATGTTATTTTTTCTGGTTTTATAATCATCATATTATCATTAATAATTATATTTATTGATATTGACAGTGAGCAAATAGAAAACGAGAAATAAAAGATGAAACAGTTTAATTTATTGAGGAACAATAATTGTTAATTTTTGATGTGAAAATAAGCATTTTCATGTTATTGTTCACATAGTTCATGTTTAGTTTATGTTTCATAGTGTTTCTTTTGTTAAGTCAACGCACTCTATCGGAGGGTTATGAACGTGTAGGGACATCTGAGGTTGAGACCCATAGCGCACTCTAGCGGTGGAACTAAAACTATTACCTCTTCAGTAGGTTTAGTTTCAGGTTTCAGACTATGTCACGTGAGAAACATAAGGTAACTTTAAACTACATTATGCACTGTCCATTAACGTAACTGTTATTTAATAATTAAGTATTTATTATTTGGTTACCTATTTAAATATAAGTAAGTTTTTAATAATTTTCTAAAGTTGTTGTCAAATATATATCTACTCTTATTGCAAACATCTAAAAACATAATAGGTTCATATAGATAGAGAGCGTGCAAGGACGTTTTATTATTATCATTACAGAAAAAAATATTATGAAGTAATAATTATTATTATAATGTTTTTACTGAAATGTCTTTTTCGAGATTAAAAAGAGGACAAATTCTCTACAGTAGTGTAGCATGGTTGTAAGGAGATTTGAAGCCTTAAACCAAATTAACCTCTGAAGTCTGAATAATCAGTATCAATCACATAGTTACATCGGTACATCATTAATTGTGGCCGATTAAGACCGGCTCGGCCACCAACCGGTTTCCTATGTAGAGACGGTCCTCACGACTAATGTAGATTGGAACTTGTATATATACGCAGCGGCGAAAAAACTCTGATAGCGCGATGTAGCATTTTTCGCTATAACTCCTAAAATATTAAAATTTTTAACTTTTTTATGCTGGAAATTCATTGAAGTTGTTAAACAGATGATTCTAGATTAATATTACGCAAGTTAAGCTAAACATAGCTATGTAATTTGCTAATAAAAATCAAGAAGGGGATTTTAAAACATAATTATGGATTTATTAAGACATATTGCAATTAATAATTACTTATGTACTAATTTAGTGGCTATTAGAAACTTTCTTTATCATTTTAATTGGCAGTTCCCACTTCCACGTAAACATTAAAAATTTTGAACCTAAGTTACTTGTATTACTTTATTGTTTGTTCTATGTACTATAATTCTTCTTTAATAAATAATTTATTAGCACTAAATAGCTAAGTAGGTAATCTACTGTCAGACAAGAATGGTCATGGGTTCTGCGTCTGTAATAGTATAGGGAATTATACTTTTGTCCATTGTTAAGTAGGGTTGTTATGCCGGTTCGCCGGCCTCCTTCAGTTTTCGGCCTTTACGCGTACTCGGTGCCGCAAAATTGCGAGAATATCGCTTAGAAATACTATTTCCAAATGAAATCTTTATTCAGACATTTGAAAATAATTGCTTTGTATCTGACAACAATTTTGGTCAGGTAACATCTTCGAGTGATTTTAGTGAATTTATTCAATTCGACGGGGGGCATCGGAGGTAACGCAACCTGCGGAAATTAGAAAAAAAATAGTGCCGCGCGTTTCACTCCAAAGCAAGCTTTTTGTTGTTTTTGTGAATGAATGATGTTAATAGGCATGTAATACCCTTCTAAAATAACTTATTAACATACTTTTAATATGATTATGTGAATATTTTGTACAAAACAACAATAATGTTGGGGGCCGCGATCTAACATTAAATTTTCTTCAAAACTTCGTTTTTCGGCCTAGGGGCCGATATGTGGCGTATCAAGTCTTCCACGCTTTTGTCTCTTTTATTCAATTGGTGAAATGATATATGTCACGACTCTTTCTTTTATTATTGTACCTGATGTGAAAACCCTCGCCATTAGTTTTCGGCCGTCAATTTGTTAGTATAAATTAAAAGTGAAGACCATTTTGGGGGTGGCCGAAAACCACAACATAGAAGAAACAGTACCTACCTCAGTTTTCGGCATAGTATGGAAAGCATGGGAAAATTGAATACCGGTAATAGTTTTCGGCCATAAAATTGCAAAGTTTAAAGCCAACAATAATTTTGAGTTAACGTTTTTATTTTAAAGATAACTAAGTATCATTACATATTGTACCTATGTTATTATTTTTAATAATAAGGCCAGAAGCTAAAAATAAATAAGGCCAGAGCACGAGTAACAGAAGAATCGATCAGACTAGTTCAGGGAACTTACAGAGTTTTTGACCGAGTCAAACATTATTTATTTATTTATTTATATGCACAATTATCCAAGATTGTTATTTCAAAAATAACATAAAAATAGGAACGTATTTGATAGGTTTTAAAGGTGTTGTAATTCGTGAGTAACAAAGGTTCCAAGTTTTTTATTAAGTAATATAACTTTCTTGAATTAACTATGTTGATTATGACTTTTAATAACATTTGGATACATAATAAAACAATGATGAACTTACAAAAAGCGTTTTAATGTAATTTTAAACTTATAAATTCATTTTAAATCCATCACAATCCAGTGGCCGAAAACAGAACACCCGATGGCCGAAAACTGAAATTTGAGGCCGAAAACTGAAATTTTAGCGTTTTTCCGGATTAAATAAAAAATAAAAATAACTAATAGCTTCAAGCGCAACACAGTTTCTAAAAAAGAAACTCCAGTATATGGGCTTTCATCTGACATAATGAGCATAGCAATATTAAGGTTGTAACATTTTTTTCTGATGTCCTAAAGTTGATGGGAGCACTAAAAGGCCGAAATCCGGCACATCGACCCTACGCCTATTTTAAAAACGAAATAAGACTTTTCACGTCCTCACTATCTCAGTGGTGAGCGTTGTGTTTTAAGTGCGAGGTCCCGGGTTTGATCCCCGGAAGGAAATTTAGAAAGACAAGTAGGTACTCGTACCAACAATAGGCGTCTGTAGCGCTAAGATGCAATCTCTTCCAGGCAACCTAGAGAAGGTAGTCATAATAACAAGCTTTGTGGTGTCTTTGGACACCCCGTAAGAAGTTACTTTCGCTATTATAATAAAAAATTATATGAGTATTTGAAAAACTAATTAAAAAATACAAATTTGCGAATTCCATGAGTAGGAATCGAACTGGCAACATTTTGGTTACGACGCGGCTCTTTTTCGTCTCAGCTGTAAGGAAGGAATACGACCCTATGATGAGAATACTACGTTATATTAAGTACCTACCAAATGATTAAAGAAACCTTTTTTTTAAAAAAAAACACTCACAACATTAGGTACGACTACGAACTCCCGCCTACGAACAAAATACCTACAGGAATAAAACAGAAACACGGGCCTATCTAAATACGTCATCCGAGTGACGTCACAATTATGTCCGTATTGATGTCATTGCTGGCTGGATTTTTTCTATGACCTGACGGATTCATGTACATTTACTATACTCTTGTATATAAATTATTTATTTGAATACATACATTATAATTAGTCATTTAAATGCTTGGGTATGTTCATAAAACAATAAAAAAAATGTTGAGCAAAGATAAATATAAATGTGTCAAATCGATTAAAACTTCTTCATAAATGATTGGACAGAGAATAGTAGGTACCTACAGTTCGCGCGCGAGTTGAATGCAGAGTAAATGTGTCACCATACATTTGCTCTGCATTCAACTCGTGCGCGAACTATAGATACAATGAAGTGCTCGGATATGACCCTTTCGTATTTTTAAATCAAGAATGCGCTTGCCTAGAATTGAATTGTATTATATTATTAATACTTTATTGATTTTTTTCATTGGCTTTAATAATTCTATTTCAATATTTATTTTAGACTAGAGGATGCTCGCGACTTCGTTCGCGTGGCATACGTTTTTTTTAATTCCCAGAGGCACTCCTTAATTTTCCGGGATAAATCCTATAGGTATATATCACTCTCCAGGTCCTCAACTATACCCATGCAAAAAATCACGTTGATCCGTTGCTCTGTTGCGGCGTGATTGAAAGACAAACTCTATATTTAACGTCTTTGGGGATAAAATTTTCAAAAACTGTGAAACACGTATTTCTTTATTTTAAACCAGAAGCCCAAATACCAACTTTCATGGTTATATACCTTGAAAAATGAAAGACTTTCATACAAACTTTCAACCCCTATTTAACGCCTTTGGGGGTAGATTTCCAAAAACTGTGAAACACGTATTTCTTTATTTTAAACCAGAAGCTCAAATACCAAGTTTCATGGATATAACTTGAGAAATGACGTACTTTCATACAAACTTTCACCCCCTATTTCACCCCCTTAGGGGTGGAATTTTGGAAAATCCTTCCTTAGTGAGCGCCTACGTCACAAAAGGAACCTACTGTCAAAATTTCAAGTTTCTAACCCCAGCGGCTTAGGCTGTGCGTTGATATATAAGTCAGTCAGTCAGTCAGTCAGTCAGTCAGGACTTTGAATTTTGTGCGTTGATATATAAGTCAGTCAGTCAGTCAGTCAGTCAGTCAGGACTTTGAATTTTATATATATATATAGAAGATTAGTAATATAAAAGTAAAAAACAATTATATATACTTTTTATTATACTTTACTAGTGGGCCCGGCAGACTTTGTCCTGCCCTGAACCTCGAACCCGATTGCAGCGCCCCCTACCGGGTCCAATAGGGATGATGCCTATATTAAAAATAAATTATTTCTAACTGATTATTAAATAGAGGGTCTTCCAAAAGACCTGGAAATAGGGATTTCTTTTTTATATACTTTTAAAGATAACTAGCTGATGCACGCGACTTCGTCCGTTTGGAATAAGTTTTTTCAATTCCCACGGGAACTCCTTATTTTTCTGGGATAAAAGTAGCCTATGCCACTCTCCAGGTCCTTGACTATACTCATGCCAAAAATCACGTCGATCCGTTGCTCCGTTGCGGCGTGATTGAAGGACAAACCAACAAACCAACAAACATACTTTTACTGCTGTCATACAGGTTCCCTAGCGCAGCAGTAACAAAATGCTTTGTTTTATATGATGTATCTAAGACTAATTAAGTGTTAAATTAATGAAAAACCTTAAGTTTTTATATAAAACTTTATTACTATACTTACTGTATTACTTTTTGATAACTGTGCATCATGTATATTGTATGTTTTTGATCAAATAAATGAAATGAAAGAAATGAAAACAAACACACTTTCGCATTTAGAATATTATTAAGATTCATTACAATCAAACCGAATCATTGAATCATTTCCGTACGTTATACACGATTCCAAATACCTGCGCATTACCTTATTCCCTAGAGGTCACAAACAAAGGACGAGGTTTAGGAGTGATTTACGGAGAGAGCCTTTCCTTTTCTCATAAAAATCCGCGAACAGTCACCCCTTGACCCTTGTCACTTCGACTGTACCAAAGTGAACGACTGTACTTTGATTTGTGTGACTTTAATGGAGCCGTAAATACTTTTCTCTATGCGTCGTATTCCTCATTGCTGAGGGTGGTGGTCATGTCCATTAATCGCATAGAGTTTTACCATTGAACATGGTTTTCAGATGCAAATCGCCTGAGACGTATTTTTGGCCATAGCTCCGAGGATTTTGGGAGGATCGAGATGGGAATGGTACCGAGTTGAGGGATTTATGAGACACGTGTGAACGTTTGCTTTTTGAAACTCGGCTAATAACTTTTTGTTGGAATTTTGAAAAATGTAAAAATAGTCGGGTTTTTGGGGGTGTTTGTTTACTGAATTGTACAGTCGACGGCATAATTGCATACATAGCTCTAAGGCTAAAACCGCCTGCAAGCAATGCTGTGAATCACTCACGTGGTCACTCACACTGATAAACATAAACTGTCAATAATATTATCAACCTTAATTCAACAACATAAGGTTGTTTACGATTTCAGTTCAATACTACCTGCATATTACCATAAACTGTCAACAATATCAACCTTAAGACATTAGCATTAGGTTCAAAACATTTATATTCAATAAACTTGTCTATTGTGATTGTTTATTTCATCGCTTTATCAGTAACCACTCCCAGTGTCGTGGTAATATAGTTGGAAATTGATATACGAGGCATCATATGACCTAGCTTCGAATCTCTAATTGCAGTTTTTATTTTGTTTTGAATAAATGACTGTTTGTTATTCTTTATTATAATAGATCTTTATGTACAGACATAACATCCATTTATAAACGTTACTTACTATTTGTAACTATGTTAGTGGTGTTAATTAATAAAACAAACAAAATAAATTGGATGAAACACTTTTTATTAGATAATCGACTTTATTTTCATTGTTATCATGTTACATTTTCTCAAAAGTAATAAATAACTTCAGCTACTTTTTCTATAATTTTTTAAGGTTATAGCTTAAGTAATCGTTTTCATAAAGAAAAGAAAATTGAAGCTAAACCTTAAAAATCTAGTAACCAATGGGCGGCGCTGCTTTTTTGTCTGTTAATTTTGATAAGATATACTAATAATAATTATTAATAATAATAAAATACGTTGTTTCATATTTAAAGACTTAAAAATTAAATTTTATATAGCTTTAAAAGTATTACTATTCAATAGAACCTCCACTTTTTTCAATAACAGCAAGCAAGCGCCGCCGGGTTAATCCGTTTGTAATATTGGGACAGATATCCGTTCCCCTAAATATATTCTCCCATACTTCCAACAGTGAGCCTCCGTTTCCTCTGCAGTCCTTTCATTTCGCATATTATCCCACCTTTGCACCATCAAACCTCATAATATTCAATAGGATTTAAGTTTGGTGATCTTACTGGCCAGGGAATAACTGTTGTCTGGGTTTTGATTAAACCAATTACGCACTATATGTGCTCGATGCACAGGACAACAATTATCATGCACAAAATGATAGTTGTGGCACATCAACAGCTGGACAACACTTCCATGTCTTATAATGTGCAGCTTTGGCGCTGGTGTTTAAGTATCGAACATGTTCGCGAACTCGACAGTTGGTATGAAGCTATTGTTCTCATATTGTTTATCCATAATATTATGTCTTCGTTGTGAAGCATTACTCTCTTCGTCGGGATGCGACACTCAACTTGGTTGTCCACTAAAAACCAAACAGCGAGATTAAAATAACCACTTTTGAAACTACTAAGTATCTTGATTAAATTTAATAGTTATTTACTTATAAAACGTTATGGAACAAATCCTAAGTTTATGAACACACATTTTTTAACAATAAAAACAATAGTTACTCACGGTGAAACCAGTTTCATTGCAAATTTGAGCTATATTGTATTCGATATTATTTAGCTCATTAATAATATGCATCCTCTTCTGCATATTAATATTAGCCTGCATTATTGTTGAAGATAAGAAACAGCAAAACTTTGTAAATTATAATAATTTTGTAGTATTTGCTAGTAACGACTAACGATTGTCAAATCTTCCGTCCGTCAGTACTCAGTGACCATATCTGTTCAGTGATATTTTATACTACCCGCATATGCTATTACTGGTATAAAAATATCACTCATCAAATAAAAACAGTAAAAACAGCTTACACGGGGTCGAGATTTGAACCTACAACAGTTGCGTTGCGCAGTCTGAGTAGTTCCACGCCTCGCCATTGAGCTCACTTACTTGGGGTGTGAAATTATCGATATTACGCAGCTATTACAATACCTACAAGCTGAATGACTTATATTATACTACTGTAAGTGTGTGGGTGTCCGACCGCATGCAAAGAAACTTGTTTGCTTATTCTATATGCAATTTTGACGCTGACTGTACATATGTATTTTTAAAAAAAACCGACTTAAGAAAAAATTAAAAAAGGGTCCTAGGGTATCAGTTTAGCTACAAAATGGAAAATGTTTTTGAAAATCGGTTAATAATTGTGACCTGTAAGTGGTCCCTTTAGATTTGGAATTGTAGAAAAACGGGTATTTCCGTATATAAAAAGTGATCTAGCTTCTATGATTATTGACCGATCGTCATGGTAATGGTGTTAAAAGATGCGGATGCATTCAAGTTGGAATTTTGAAAATCGGTTAAAAACTTTTGAAACATTTTGAAGAAGAGATTTTTATTTTTATAAGAATCAACAAAAGCTGTAGTGGAGTTGATCGATCGTCATGGTAATGGTGTATTTCGACTTGTAAGTAATGTAGTTGTGTAATTTTAGGGAAGTAAGTCTCAATAAAAATTTCTTATTATTCAACTTGTAATCAAAATCAAATATTTTTTTTTCGTAAATTTTTGTATTCATTTTCAATACTCCGATTCTTGCGGGTACTACGAAATCTGTGATTTTTTTTAAATCCATTTCAAGTTAGCCCTTGACTGCGATCTCACTTGGTGATAAGTGATGATGCAGTCTAAGATGGTAGCGGGCTAACCTAGCCTATATTTAACTCATAGCCCTAACCAGTTTCTATACGGCATCGTACCGGAACGCTAAATTGCATGGCGGTAAGTGTTTGCCGGTAGGGTGTTAATTAGCCACGGCCGAAGCCTCCCACCAGACCATACCAGAGATAATTCAAACATTACAAATTCTCAAATTGTCCCTGTAGGGGTAGAACCCGGGACCTCCCATTATAAGACCGCAACGCACATCACTGCTCCAGGGAGGTCATCAATCTTATTTCTTCTTTCATTCTTGGGATAATAATGCGATGGGCTTATACGAGTGAATCTATAGAATCTTTTAGGAGCGCTCTCCACCTCAGGTTAAATTGTAGCCAAGCTCTTATTTAAAAAAAAACTAGCCCTTTCGATATTGTATCTAGAGTAACTTTAAAGGGGTTCGAAATTTTTTTGTATGGAAGCTGGCATAGCGACCCGCCGCCATTTTGATTTTTTTTCGAAATCGCGGCGCACAATGGAAGTGGTATGTATGGATAAAAGACACATCTAGACGAACATATAATGTCAAGTAACATAGTATCTCAAAGTGTCACGTTACCGAGATATTTGGAGGTAAAGATACACAAATGAGGACAATCATTAAAAATAGACATATTACTTACGTGTCTACCGGCAAGACAATGGAAGACAAGCCGTGCGGGAGCGGTAGCGGCTCTCCTCGGTAGGAATAGTATTCCGAACCAGCGATAGATTCACTCGACGATTCAAAAGCACTTGTTATTTTAAGCGCTTGTTATTTTTATATATATATATAAAAAACATTGAAGTTTCCAGTTTGTAAATCGCGCCGCAAGTGTCCGAAAACGTAATATAAATTAACTTTACCTGTTACAAGACTATTCCTCTCTTTAATAGTGCAATTCGTCTCGTTACCTGAGCTAAGTTGGGATAGTTAAGTTACCCTAAGAGTGCTTCTAGTTAAGTGAAGTAATAGTAGTTAAGTAAGCTTTTATTGCGCTACAAACAATGTTAGTGGCGAGGCATTCGCTGTAAGGACTTGAATCGTGGTTTATTTCAGCACGAAGCTATGCTGATTTATGGAGTTTTAGCACAGAATGTTTTAGCTCAAAATGTTTCTGAGATCCCTTTAAAAAGTCAAAAGTGTATGTTAACTTTAGAGGATAAAAAATCTTGAGTATGTAAGTTGGGTAACTTTTAAGTACCATAGTCTTTCTGTCCTACCAGTTTTTCGTAGGAGACATAAATAGAGCAACGCTGCGGAGTGACAAAGACGTGACGGGAGTAACTGGCAGAATTTGCATTACAAAATTCTGCCACTCTAATGTTTTTTTTAAATTTATTTATTTATCAATTAAGTACAAGTTACCCTTGACTGCGATCTCACCTGGTGGTAAGTGATGATGCAGTCAGAAGCAGTGTAGAAGATGGTAGCGGGCTAGGGGTATAGCAGTTATATTAAACCCATACCGAATCGGTTTCTATACGGCATCGTACCGGAACGCTAAATCGCTTAGCGGCACTTCTTCCCCAGTAAGGTGGTAACTAGCCACGGCCGAAGCCTCCCACCAGGCCAGACCAGAGAAAATTCAGAAATTATAAATTTCCAAATTGACTCTGCCGGGGATCGAACCCGGGAGACCTCCTACACTGCGCCAGGGAAGTCGTCAAATGCATATGTCATATGCAGCTTCCTACCCCTCTCAATTAAAGGAGAGAGTACTGTACCCTGACCTTACCTCTAGGTGCTACAACGCTCATGATACCCGGGTCTGTCATATTTTGTATGGACGTCTTAAGACTGCGTTTCTACCAGAGATCGTGCTACATAGCACATCTCATTAAAAAAAACAGATGTTTACGTAAATATCAATTTTATTACTATAAAAGTAAACGAAGAGGGGATAATGCAAAACTTACGCGTGGAAACTCTTATGGAAAGTTCAATGATATATTGCCATCCCAAATCTCGGTGAACTTATTTCATCCCGATAACAAAGTTATGTTAGCAGAAGTGGTTAAATTTACTGACGGGCCGGGATTCATCGAGTCGATAACTAAACGGATTATTATATTGCATCGAGTTTCAGAGTTGATTTTATAAATAACCGAATGGTGCCCGCGACTCGTGCAGTCCTATCAGAGTGTATAAAATGTTAAATTATTTTATTTATTAATTTAAAACAATACAAATTATATAAAGTCTTATTCTTATATAATTAGTATTACACTTCGTATTCGTCCTCCGAGATTAGCATGATATACTTGTAGTACCGTGTACGTACGGCCACTTTCACACGTTAGTTGAGGTAACTGAAAATAAAAACAAACGCTCCCTCCTAGCGGCCGATAGCTGGCCACTATATATAGGCCCCACTCCTGCACAACTAGTCATTCGTGTTTTCGTGCTCAGCCACTTCGCACGTCCGCAAATTCGGTGAGTTTTTATTTTTATTTTTAAATTATTAAATTAAAAATTAATATTTTTATTATTTATTTTTGTGATAAAAACGTAAAAGTGATTTCGGAAATTTGAAATTAAACCGATCACGTAAACGTTATCACCGAATAAGTTTGTCATCGAGTTTTTTGGAGTCTTCTACACTGTTTTGTCATCGAGCTTTTGTTTTTGAAGTCTTCTACACTGCTTGTCATCGAGTTCTTTGGAGTCACTGCAATCGCCAACACTGCCACCGTCGAGTTGCAACATTGCTCGTCAGCCAACTTTCTAATAATGTGTGTTTGCGCATAGGTTTTTTTTTTTTTTTTTTTTTTTTTTTTTTTTTTTTTTTTTTTTTTTTTTTTTTCAGATATATACCTAAACTCAAACCGAAATTCAATTAATGTTTCTTACTCAAATAGACTTTTACAAGTCCTTTTTGAGTTGTCGAGTGGAATCATTCACTGGTTCGGAATAACATTCCTACAGAAAAGAATCAGCAAGAAAGTCTGTTAAAATCTACCTGTCTAGACGTGGATATTATGAAATCTTAGCAAATCGGATTGCCTATGGCTACCTATTGAAGTGTGTTTTCGCATGCAATCTCTTGCCTACAAAAATAATAGACTTACAATAAGTCGTAGGCGAGGCCCCCCAGGCATTGCTCAAATTGGAAGTACGTTTTCGCGTGCAATCTCATGCCTACAAAATAATAGACTTACAATAAGTCGTGGGCGAAAGCCCTCAGGCATTGCTCAATTTGAAGTACGTTTTCGCGTGCAAACTCATGCCTAATAGACTTACAATAAGTCGGAGTACGTTTTCGCGTGCAATCTCATGCCTACAAAATGATAGACTTACAATGAGTCGTAGGCGGGGGCCCTCAGGCATTGCTCAAATTGAAGTACGTTTCAATTTGGAGTACGTTTTCGCGTGCAATCTCATGCCTTCAAAGTAATAGACTTGCAATGAGTCGTGGGCGAAAGCCCTCAGGCATTTCTCAAATTTGAAGTACGTTTCAATTTAGAGTACGTTTTCGCGTGCAATCTCATGCCTACAAAGTAATAGACTTGCAATGAGTCGTGGGCGAAAGCCCTCAGGCATTGCTCAATTTTGAAGTATATTTTTGCGTGCAATCTCATGCCTACAAAGTAATGGACTGGCAATGGGTCATGAGCGGGGGCTCTCAGGCGTTGTTCAATTTTGAAGTGTTTTTTTCGTACACGATTTCATGCCTATGAAATTATGCCTGTATTGCGTTGATTGTTTGAACTAACTATTGCAAAATCTATTTTTTGAGAAGTGCGTCCTTTTACGCACTTTATTGGCACACCTTTTTTCATACGACGAAAGTGCGCGCGCACGTGCTTGAATCTCAAAGAATCTTCGATCAGGTGCGAAAACTTATCCAAGCATTCATGTTGCTATAATATGCTTCACTATTGGGACTGCGTTCTAATGAACAATAATGAATGACTAATGTCATGAAGACCAACGATCTTACCTGCCCTGGGAGAAGTCATGATGACGCAGGCGCAAGTCCCGCCTTCACTCCCGAATCCCGACAGCAAGACGCCTTCGAGTTTTTTGTTATGATGTTTTGAGCATAGCTACTACAGCAGAGCTTTATAAAACGATACGGATCGTCGGATACAGCATCTATTAATGGACGCACGACGCTTTAATTACGACATACAGCGATTCTTTAACAAGACGTTTAATTGTCCTCAGGATTAGTTATTGCATATTAAAACTAATTCTTATTATTTAGCAAGAATCTTTCAGAAACTTACAAAGATGCTAAGGCGATAATTAAATAGAGCGCAGAGTCGAAACAGCCTCAAGCCCAAACCGCAAAGGAAGTTTTAAATCAACAGACCTGTTATGCGAGCATTTCGGCTAAGGACTTCTCATCGCAGCCATCGTTGTCCGAGATTAGGAACACTGGTAATTTAAAAAAAAAAAAAAAAAAATTGGCAAAATTTTTAAAAAAGCAGTGGTCATCCATAACCGATGACCCTACAGTGGTTAGTTGTGTTTTCCTATAGTATTCCTATTTTAAGTGTTTCTTGTTTTGCCTCGAAATTCATTCAAAAGGCAGTCGATGGTCCCTTAGCTATAGGAGCTATATCACAAAGTGAACCTGCAGTACATTAATTTTTGACTGCAGTACTCTTTTTCCGAGTCATACGGCAAGAACATACTATTTACTTTAATATAAAACAATGAAATACATTTCAATATTTTTTCTTTATTTGAAGAATAATTTAGAACAATAATTGTATTAGTGAGAACTGCTATATGACCACAACCAATCAAAAATATGCTTAGTTTTCGGTCCTAATACATGCAGACCAGAAAGGCAACTAAATTAATTGCGCTTTTGTTTGAAAATAGTTTTCCAAATATACGTTCCACAGTTATTTGGTTTATTTAAACCAAACTGCAATATTTTTTGTATTTTTTCGCTCGTGGAACCTATCTAAAAATTTCCTCGAGGCTAAGAAATTAATGTTACTCCTGTTAATCATAATAATTCTTTAATAATCTTTACAGTTTGGCAACTTAACAGTTTTATTTTATAATTAATTTTAAAACAAGTAAATAACTTCCGTATAAGGAGTTCCGGCACTACCTATAATTATTGTTCGATGATGATTGATTCTCTTTTTAAAAAGAAATCACAAAACGAACGTCTCTATAACATAATATTTCAATGAAAAGAAACAATAAGTTGCCACCGAACTCCTGCAACTTTTTTTTTTTTGAATACGTAATTTATTCTTATATACATAATACCAAATTAAAGAGCTGAGTAGAAAATCATTTTTTGCAATGAGCTCATTGCGTCGTCTTCGTTCTGTTTTGCCAATTCCAACCAAAGTTATGTTAGCACATTCCCTCCTACTTTCTATTCTCGATTATGCAGACGCAAGCTATCTTAATTTGACTGAGGATCAACTTAACAAACTTGAGCGACTCCAAAATCTTGCTATTCGGTTCATATTCGGCCTTCGTAAATATGACCACGTATCTAAATTTCGTCAAATGCTCAAGTGGCTTCCTATTCGCCGTCGCCGGGATCTTCATGTTCTTTCACTTCTGTACCGTGTGCTATTTGACCCAAAAACTCCTTCTTACCTTAAGGAGAAGTTTAATTTTGTGGGAGATCAGTCCGAAATGCGTACATCCCGGAAATTAATTCTATGCATACCGTCGCATAAGACAAAGTTTTATACGCAGTCTTTCACAGTGCAAGCTGTTTTATTATGGAATGCTCTCCCATTAAGCATACGTCAATCAAAGTCACTAGAAATATTTAAAAAATCTGTCAAGAATTTTTATTTATCACCATAATACAGACGACTAGTTATAATTTTTTTATTAATAGTTTATGTAATATATATTAGTTTATTAAATACATAATATATATTAGTTTATTTTCCTATATTTATTATAAGCGTTATATTATTTGTGTAACTGTTTATGTAGTAGTATGTAGGTATTTGTTTGTATGTTTATATTAATACACCACCCGCAAGTTAATCTCCTTAACTTCTCCTAATCCAAAGGTTGCCTGGCAGAGATCGCTACTAAGCGATAAGGCCGCCTTTTTGTATTCTACTTCTTTCTTAGTCTTTTCTGTTGTGCTTTTTATATTTTTGTGTTGTGGTGTACAAATAAAGAGTAATAATAATAATAATAATAATAATAATATTTTTTTTTGAACCTTGCTACATTAGTTGGCCTTATTACTTCATCGTGGCCGGCTAAAACAACCAAGTTTTAGAAGGTGTAAATGTTTTAAATTTAAAAAATGGTAATTAAGAAACAACGCATCTATGTATATCCTGTTGTCCTTCAGATTTTGAGCGGCTTAATTCTGTAAACAAAATTGGTCATAGGATTCTCAACTGCGGGGTTGGGGGCCGCTTGTGGTGAGGAAACTGCTAGCACCCTACGAAATGAGGCATTTCACATTAACCAGTTGGAAATTCTGCCAGCTTACTTCGGTTTCAAGTATTTGTTGAATACTTACACATTTTTTCAAAATCTTTTCAAGATCGCCAATACCATTGCAGTTGGTTTCATAACCTGCATGGCTGGTAGGTACTTCCCCTCTTGAGATGAGCCCACGAGATATATATTGAATAGATGCGATTACAAAGATGTTTGTATTACATATAAACGCTCTAGTCACGATACTAAAGCTATTAGAGAATCAAGACGAATCCGTTCAAAGGTATTTAGTGGGAACTGTCTAAATAACTCGAAAATTCTCCTTTTTGCGTCCCAATGTTATACCAATTATAAAAATTAATATATTTCGTGTAAGAATGACTCAGATGCGTACGCCATTAATGCGTTCATGGGTTTCAATCTCTTGGGTTTCCACTCTTCGGTATTATCAAGAAAACACAAGTAAAGTTCATAATTTTTGTTCCTTTATAGCCTACCATCATATCGCATATTTAATGGTTTACTTGCTGTAATTTGTCTTCGGACCCACTGGTCCACTGGTCTTTGAACCATCTGACGTGGTTATATATATACATAAGTATATATATATTTTTATTTATTTAATTTTTTTTTTTTTTTTTTCTTTCTCTCTCGTTCCTGCAGCCGCAAATTACACCTCACATACCCTGGTTGGAACTACTGCTGGCTGCTCGCCAGTAGTCCTTATTGATATGAGATTTCCCACTCTCATCTATAGAAATGATGAATACCTTTCAGTCAGTTTTATTTCTGTCCTTCTATAAATTCATTTAAACAACACGATGGTTGATCAATTAAGTTATTTCAATTCGGCAATCAATACTATACATCTCTTCCATGGATGTCTTCAGCAAGCATTAATTCAATTGAATTTGAGTTGTTGAAATTTATCACAACTTTACCAATAGTTGTAGATCTCATAATATTAGAGATAAGTGATCTCTAAGTATAATATGCAGTTTCATTGAAAAAATTGAACATAGGTACTATAAATAGATTTTCTAAATTTTTTTTTCAAATTCATACTGACTTTCTATGCTAAAATGTAACATCACTTGAGATCCTTGAAATGCATTAATTTTTTTTTTGTGTTTTGTTTTTCTCAATCAATGATCTGATGAAGTTTCAACTATAAAAGAACTTTTGAAGCATTAAATAATTTTATGAGCTTCAAGAACATTACATAGAATGCAAAAGTTTTTCAAAATTGTAATAATAATAATAATATATAACATAGAACTTCCCTTCGAAATTTCTCGTCAATCAAAATTATTAATTTTTAATTAAAACTTTCTGAACAGGTTTTTTCCGTATATAATACAATTTTTACATTATCGTAAGTGTAACTCAATAGTTATCTTGACAAAATTAAACACCTTCGACACAATATCGGACTTATCTGTTCCTCAATACAGCGCGGCCTCAAGAGCCCGCCATATCCACAAGAATATTTTAGTTACAGTCACTTGGCATATCCACAGACTGGTCCTTGTTTTTGCCCAAAGTACACGACACTAAGTAGTTGCTCGAATACTTTTGAAATTATAATTTTCCTTATCGAAAATTCAGATTGTTGAGTTGACTCATTTCTTACAAATACTATGATCCTGTAATAATAAAATCGAGCATTAAAAAAACAAAGTTATACAGTACCTCGTAAATATCTATCAAAATAAATAAGATTGTTCATTAAATAAGAACATAATCATTATTATGTATTAAATATGATATACCTGATGGTTAAAGTGCGTTTTTCGCATAATAACTACGAGTAAGACCTGTTTTCATGACAAGTCTCTCAATATCTACAAGTATATCATGCTAATCTCGGAGGACGAATACGAAGTGTAATTAATGATTAAACGAACTTACCTGTAAGTGAAGTTCGATCATAATTATACGAGTATTCGTCCGAAGAGATTAGCATCCCACCCTCCCACGGGTTACCCCAGTGTCATGAAAAGGTCACATTTCAAATTCAAGGTTAAATTTGTAATATATATGTGTTTATGAAAGTGTAAAACAAAAACAAAAAAAAAAAAAAAAAAAAACAAAAGGTCAAGCTCCGAACTAAATGACTAGTTGTGCAGGAGTGGGGCCTATATATAGTGGCCAGCTATCGGCCGCTAGGAGGGAGCGTTTGTTTTTATTTTCAGTTACCTCAACTAACGTGTGAAAGTGGCCGTACGTACACGGTACTACAAGTATATCATGCTAATCTCTTCGGACGAATACTCGTATAATTATGATCGAACTTCACTTACAGGTAAGTTCGTTTAATCATTAATTAAATATGCTAAAATCTAAATATTAAACTAACAGTTACTATAAAACAAATTTAAAACAATTCCTTATATACCTACTAACAAAAAATATATGTAAATTAAACCCTAATCAAAAAGACCACCCCAGCCAGTGTGCTTAGCATGCGCACAACGAGATGATCTCGCGACAAGAGAGAGATGTTGTCGTTGCCGGCATATTTTTCATTTACTCTAACATGCACAAAATGCGGTATATTACAAAAAAAATAGTCGACATGTAAAGGTTCGTAGAGAAAAATACCACAGATAATAAATATTACTTTTATCTCTACTTTTGACGTAACGAGACAAGTAACCATGTTAGCTTCGGTAGACAGAGAGAGATAACGGGTAGACATAATTTTACTCGTAGTGTGCATGCTAGCCATACTGGTTGCCCCTGGGCCAAAGGTACACATCAAGCTTGTAGCATTGCCACGCTGAACGGCGATGGATAACCTTTGAACCAGGTAGGAACCAGAACATGGGTCGCAGCCACTTTCCCTCAAACGACGACCGATAAAATGTTTATAGTTGTGTATTCCAAATAAATCTAAAGAATACAAATTTATTAATTTTGTACCAAACTCAAAAACTAAACATAAACATTGAAAGAACCATGCACAAGGACAACAGCTTATCTCTTGAAGAGATTTCTTCAAGCAGCCGTAGAATGTAAGAATAGTGAAACAGAGATAATGCTGTACTTATAAACTAGAGAATCGAAAACATTTTATTAACAGTTAGGTCAAAAATCAAGATAAATATCATATAAATATACATAATATGTATAATATGTATATAATATGTCACGGTAAAATTGTAAATACCGTTAGATTAATCTATCCCCGCGAGATTGTGAACTGTCGAAAGATTGTGAACCGTTCAATGTTCTGAGTGTCATTTTTGAAATATTTATTGTTTAGAACGCTTTCTTGTTCTTCTTCTTCTACTTGATCTTTTAGGTTAGGTTAGGGTTAGACATTCTAACATAGGTTCTATCGGGTTAATATACCTAATATAATATTATAATCTACCGAAAAGTAATGCGTTAAATTATAAGCAGTATGTTACGGTTCACAATGTTTCGACAGTTTCTCGCGAAGAAAGATTATAATCTAACGGTATTTACAATTTTACGCTGACATATTATATTATACTTACACATAATAAAAGTACAACACAAATTAAAATAAGTACAAGTACGTACTCTGTCTCTATCTATACTTATAATAAAACTGTAACAGGTCCAATTCTGTACATTGAAGATATTTTGAAAATTTTTTTTGGAGGGCACTCATTATTCGATACTGAAGCCAAATCTGTAATTTTTTTCATTTTTGTCTGTCTGTCTGTCTGTCTGTCTGTCTGTCTGTATCTTGGCCGCGCATCACGCCGAAACTACTGAATGAATTCAAACGAAACTTGGCACGATTTGAGGCCATACTACGAGGTAGGACATAGAATACTTTTTATCCCGAAATTCTACCCCCGAAGGGGTTAAATAGGGGTTGAAAGTTTGTATGAAAGTCCTTAATTTCTCAAGTTATAGCCATGAAACTTGGTATATGAGCTGCGGGTTAAAAATGAAGACATACGTGTTTCACAGTTTTTCAAAATTTCACCCTCAAAGGGGTGCAATAGGGGTTGAAAGTTTGTATGAAAGTCCTTCATTTCTCAAGTTATATCGATGAAACTTGGTGTATGAGCTGCGGGTTAAAAATGAAGAAATACGTGTTTCACAGTTTTCGTAAATTTTACCCCCGAAGGGGTGAAATAGGGGTTGAAAGTTTGTATGAAAGTCCGTCATTTCTTAAGTTATAGCCATGAAACTTGGTATATGAGCTGCGGGTTAAAATGAAGACATACGTGTTTCACAGTTTTTCAAAATTTCACCCTCAAAGGGGTGCAATAGGGGTTGAAAGTTTGTATGAAAGTCCTTCATTTCTCAAGTTATATCGATGAAACTTGGTGTATGAGCTGCGGGTTAAAAATGAAGAAATACGTGTTTCACAGTTTTCGTAAATTCTACCCCCAAAGGGGTGAAATAGGGGTTGAAAGTTTGTATAAAAGTCCGTCATTTCTCAAGTTATTTCGATGAAACTTGGTATATCCACGCGGACGAAGTCGCGGGCATCAGCTAGTCCTTCTATAAAAGTGTTAGAGAGACAGCGACTAACTAGATGCATTTCTATCATGTACGGTTTTTCCACCCTGAGCCCACGTTTTATCCTGCCATAAAGAACTTACGTTCTGAAAACGCATGAAACGCATGTTTATTTACTGATTTAATTAATGAATCCATACTAATTTCTAAGTGCGAAAGTGTGTCCGTCTGTCCGTCTGCTACGCTTTCACGGCTCATCTATTCAACCGATTTTGATGAAATTTTGTACAGGGTTAGATTGTATGCCGGGGAAGGACATAGGCAGAAGGACAAGGAAATTATCCCGGAAAATTACTACCGCGTACTGCCAAGCGTTAAGTAAGTGGGTACGCTTCGTGGTATAACGATGCTGAGTACCTACCGAATAGAAACCGATTAGGGGTATGTATCTAATTATACTGCCATATCTCTACCAGGTTAGGTCACTCCCGTCTTAAACCGCATTACCACAGCATCCAGGTGATATCCAGGTGACGCAGTGAAGAGCTAACTTGTAGTAGAATAAAACTTTAAAAAACCCCCTTTTTAAGGTACTGTAAGTTCAAGTGACTCGTCCGTCCTCGGTCGGTAACGCAACACTTTTATAGATTTACATTAATGATAGCACCCCCCATTCTAACATCTTATTACCGTTATTACCACGTTCGCCCGTTAAGTATCCGCCGTCGCCACACAAAGATAAAGTTACTCTTTATGTAGCCTCGGTTATAAAACTAGACTTAAAAGATAACGACGTCTTTCTGTCCTTTGATGTCCTCTTGTTACAACTTTACTTGTTAGAAAAACTCCGTCATACGATAGTTCAATCGCTGGAGCATTGCCATTTGATACTGTTCAGTCTTTTGCTTAACCTACACAATAATACGAAGCTTTACTACCATCATTACTATGATTGTATGCGTTAAGAAACCTACAACACTTCGGCAGGCATCACGCTGAAAGTAATGGACGAATTACTGGAATTAACATAATCATACTAATATTATAAATCCGAAAGTGTGTCTGTCTGTCTGCTACGCTTTCACGGCCCATCTTTTCAAGCAATTTTCATGAAATTTGGTACAGAGATAGGTTATATCCTGAGAAAGGACATAAGCTAAATATAGGTACTTTTTATTAGGGTTCGCGTCCCTGCATTCTGCAAGTGTGGCGAAACGCTTTTATGGAATTGTTTATGCGTGGGACATTTAATTTTTAACTGCCTATAAAATCCTTAAAACGCCCGTATCACACAAAGATTTTCAATACATGAGAATACATGAATAAAAGTAGATACTTAACTATATGTAGGTAGTAGGTACTCACTAGCAAATAATTTCTCATGCAATTTTCTTAGCTGTCTCGAGATTTTAGTGGAAAAAGACGTGATTTTATTCCCTTTTAATTACACAATTTTTCATATTGCTGCACAGGCCAGTCTCCAGTTTCTGGCTCTTAACTTCGAGCCTTTAAATTCAAAATTTTCTGCATAAAAAGTGAATATCATTAACAACCTCCTCGTTAGTAAACTTTTTGAAAAAAATACTGCTGTAATTTTTTTTAATAGCCATGCCTTGAAAGTGTTTTTTTGAGTAGTGAAAAATAAAATAGCAGTGCAATCGTCAAATAACTGCACCGTACAACCAAAAAATCGTGTAAAATAAAATTTTCAACCAAAAAATGTTGCTCACCAATGACTCCGTGAGCCAATAAAATGGCGTAATTGAATTCGGTTGGGATCATCCCACTTCAGAGTCGCGCGTTGATTGGCTGATATTCAAATTTGCCCGTAATAAGATCTTGAACGACGCGTGCCCTGATGACGTTTCGGTGGCTAATATTTTGCCCTGCCCGAGGGAACATGACTTAATGGACCGCGAAATTGAGGTACCTACTGCGTTTAGGGTGGCGGTCTTTTTGGTATTCGGTGTAATATTTTTGAAGTGAAACTTTTTTAGAATCGTTGTGATTTGAAAATTCGATGAAACGAAAAAGCGATGACAAAAAGAGACAAACATATTCATAAAAGGATAGAATACAAGTTATAATATTTATCTCATTCCCTCGTAGGCTACTTTTCTTAAGTTTCACTTCTGCCGTGTGTAAATTGCACACACTCACTTTTTATTCCTATTTTTTAGGGTTCCGTACCAAAATGGTAAAAATGGAACCCTTATGGTGCGACTTTCTCCGTCCGTCCGTTCGTCCGTCCGTCTGTCACAGTCGATTATTTCAGTAACTATTAAAGCTATCATGAAAACATGAAATTTGGAATAGTTGTGTATAATAGTGGCCTAACATCATTAAAATAAAAAAAAAATCGAAAATTATTTTTAGTTTAATTAAAAAAGGGGGAAAATCGGGGGTTTGAAATTTCAAAGTATGATAACTATACTGAGTGGGATATCATATGAAAGGGCTATACTTCTACATTCTAAAACAGATTTTTATTTATTTTTATGCATAATAGTTTTTGATTTATCGGGCAAAATGATGTCGAAAAAAATACCGTTCCCCCCCCTTATTTCCGAAGTTTACCAATTGAAAACATCTGAAATAATTATGGTCAATAGAAGCTTATGTATATTTTACAGGAAAAATAAAACCAACGCTCTAACTAGCATAGTCTTTTTTATATTAACAATAAACCTCTACAAACAAAGTTAGTTTTGCGGTTCATTAAATTCATTAATCGTAAAGCTTACTACAGGTTTGTACGGAACCCTCGGTGCGCGAGTCCGGCTCGCACTTGGCCGGTTTTATTTAGTAAAGTGTTGCTTTCTTTTGACACTAACAGATATGAGTATGATTCTTATTTCGAAGACAGGTGTTGGATAGTATTGCAGGCAAGAGATTATTTTAAATAGATAGACAATTAGCAAAAGACAAGATAGTTATATCTATTAAACGAATTGTTGTAAGAGGCTTTGAACCGTTGCATCGACAGGGCTTGAAATTAAAACAAGCGGCTTCAGATAGAGTAACTTTTACCCTGATGAATTTTAATGATGCCTTAAAGGGATGGTTATTGATTTTAGATAATCATCATTAGAAATAGAAATAGAAATATTTATTATCAAAATAACTTAATACATAAAAACAGTGCATTCCTGGCCCCTAAACAAGGATGACCCGTATCTTAGGGGCCAGTTCCTTCCCCAACGTTTATTAAAAGTAAATACTTCTCAAAATGTGCTGAGATTTGTACTAGGGTAACAATTTTCTCTTATTTTACATTTAAGTTTATCATTAGGTTAAGTTATTACATTAATTAGGTTATATCAATAAAAAAAAAGCAATTATATAAAAATTAAAATTAAAATTAACCTAGTGTGAAGTTACCCGGGACCCATTAACCCGGGACCTCCCACTCAGACTCATCAGTCATCACTGTGCCAGGGAGGTCCGCAAATTACCTATGTCACGGTGTATTTATGACTAGCTGATGCCCGCGACTTCATCCGCGTGGATTGAGGTTTTTGGTTCCCGCGGGAACTTTAATTTTCCGGGATGAAAAGTAGCCTATGTGTTATGCCAGGCTTTAATCTATCTCTGTGCACAATTTCATCCAGATCCGTTTGGCCGTTCGTGCGTGATTGAGTAACAAACATTCATCCATACATCCATCCAAACTTTCGCATTTATAATATTAGTAGGTATAGATGTCAAACTCTACTGGAGTGTATGCCTTAAAGCCTGTAATACTTTTGCTGCCCGGTAAACGCAATGACACGACCTTTTTCTGGTCAATTTAAACTGTGTAGGTTTAACGGCTGGATTTATATGGCCGTTTTATGGCGCTATAAAGTTCTCTAAGAACGCAGCAAGACCGTTAATCCTGGTGCGAGTAAAACGTCCAAAATGACATGGCCGAGATTGTGTCAAGTGTAAAGTGTGTCATCCTTTATCATATTACTAGCTGATTTTCTATTTGAGGTTTTTCGATTCCCGCGGAATCTTTTTAATTTTCTGAGATAAAAGTAGCATATTTGTGTTATTCCAGGCCATATAATCTATCGACCGACTATTCAGCCGTTATGTTTTTGATTTATAAAAGTAAAGTACGTTTAAAATCTTACCCTAATTAAATACAATTTTTAAATTCGTGAATTAATTTCATCAATTCACATCTAAATGTTACATTTTATTTTTATTAAATTTTAAGTTTTCTACATACAAAGTCAATATCATTATGAACCAGCATGCATGAAAACTTTTTATTTAGAAGTAAAGTGGACCTAAAAAAAACTGCAAAAAAATAGCACGAGGGCAGTATTCATTATTTACTTACAAGTTCCTTTTACTGTCTCTGTAAGTGCATTTTTCGAGCAACTGTGAAAAATAAATAATCAAACTTTTTAGTTTTCTTTTCAAAACTAGATGATGACTTCGTCCGCGTGGATGTAGGTTTTTGAAAAATCACACTGGAACTCTTTAATTTTCCGGGATAAAAATATGCCTATGTACCAAATTTTGTCAAAATCTGTTGAACAGATAGGCCGTGAAAGTACAGATAGTGTAGCAGACAAACACACACACACAGACACACTTCGTATTTATAACATTAGTATGGATGCATGTTTAAAGTGCATGTAAGATGCATTTTAAGGCACGGCTCAGTTTTCTCAGCTCAATCCTCGTTTCTAATTCGAATCGCTAGGAGATGTCCTTCCGGCTTCCGTTTTCCTCTCCTCTTTTAATATAGGTACCTTCAAATCAAGAGTGAATAGGCATCTTCTAAGCAAGCGCGCTCCACCTTAGGCTGCATCACCACTTGCTAGCAAGTCTGATTGCAGCCAAGCGCTAGCCTATATATTAAAAAAAAAAAAAAAACTTTTGTCAAACGTGTAATTCGAACCGTTTAGGAGTTCATAGATGCCTGCAAGTCAAAAAGCATGTATGAACTCCTTAAACAGTTCTAGTAATACGTCCTTTTAAGCTGTTTTGCTTTTTTGCTTACGATTTTTTTTTTGTTTTACGATTTGCTTCTTAGACAATTAGGACTCTGAACCGCTTGCTGGCTAATCCGAATCAATCTTAATAGCTTGATGACAACACACGAGAATTAGGTCGCTTCATTGAATCTAATTAATTGACGATCGTAAAACTGCATTTTTTAAAGTAATTAATAAAAAAAATATTAAGCAATTCATATTTAATTAATTTATTGCATATATTCGGGAAAATAAATTTATTCTGCGCAATTTTGTGTTATGAAGATTTATTTTCATCAAATAAATATTATAAATGCGAAAGTTTGGATGGATGTATGGATGGATGTTTGTTACTCAATCACTACTACTTGGCTAGGATACTTTTTATCCCGGAAAATTAAGGAGTTCCCGCGGGAACCGAAAAACCTCAATCCACGCGGACGAAGTCGCGGGCATCAGCTAGTTTTATTATAAAAAGGTACCAGTTGGAACAATTTAAACAAAAATCATTTTATAAAAAAAATATTTAACTATGACTAAGTAAAGAACGAATTTGTTTATCTTTTAATCATCGTAATCATCGTCATAATCATTGGAATTTTCATCATTAGCTCAATCATGATATTGTCCATTCGAGTCATCATCCTTATCATCATCAGCTATGTTGTCGTTGCTGACAGCTTCTTTAAAAAATAGATCAAAAAATTAGAAAACATAAAACTGCAAATATATTTTTTTTAAACTTGAAGTAAAGTACAGTACCTGATTCTTGAAGGGATTCACTAACGTCTCCTGGGTCACTATCAAACCCATGAAAATGATACTGGTTTTCTTCTAAAGTCCACCCATTGTTTTCAGGAGGTAAAATGGTAGGTTGCTTTTGATATGCATTGTTCCATACTATGCTAGCAATGTAATTAGCTGGGAAGAATTGTTGAAATAACTCAGATTTGCATGATGGTAAACTACTAGCTGCTGGCATCAAATTATTTTTAACTAGCTGATGCCCGCGACTTCGTCCGCGTGGATTAAGGGTTTTCGGTTCCCGCGGGAACTCTTTAATTTTCCGGGATAAAAAGTAGCCTATGTGCTATTCCAGACTATAATCTTTCTCTGTGCCAAATTTCATCCAGATCCGTTCAGCCGTTGGAGCGTCATTGAGTAACAAACATCCATACATCCACACATCCATACATACATCCATCCAAACTTTCGCATTTATAATATTTATTTGATTTTTTGGATTGAATTCTTCGTTAATATTAGAAACGCTGTAATTATTTTAAAACAGCTAAAGCCGGGGCAGCATCAACGTCGAGTATGCCAGGAACACTATAAATTTCGCAGATATTTTTTTGTATTTTATTGAAAATATCTTCTTGTATATTTATATTATGCTCATCGGTAAACGACTCTGGATCTCCAAATTGCATAAAAGCTTGCTGATATTCATGTTTATTCATTAACTAGCTGATGCCCGCGACTTCGTCCGCGTGGTTGAGGTTTTTTTGATTCCCGCGGGAACTTCTTAATTTTCCGGGATAAAAAGTAGCCTATGTGCTATTCCAGACTATAATCTATCTCTGTGCCAAATTTCATCCAGATCCGTTCATCCGTTGGAGCGTGATTGAGTAACAAACATACATCCATACATACATCCATCCATCCAAACTTTCGCATTTATAATATTTATATGGATATATTAAATGGTCTTTGTTTAGCTTTCTTAAAAAAGGCGGGATTAAAGTCACATCCAGTCAATGCATGAAATCCTGGCAAACTTCTACACATGATGGTCCCAACTGATCGTAAACTTTTGTTAAATTAATGTATCTTTGGTTATTTCCGGTGCCTGCGTCTGACAAAAGTTTTGGTCCATGGAAAGTGTCTGCCACTTATGATACTATTTTAGAATAATATTCTACAAAACATATTATTATGTAAAAATCTAAGTAACTCTTATTTTTAGTTACCTTTCTTACCTGGTACCTGCCCAGGTGTTACAAGGCGAGCTCCACAAGCACGCAGGTATTCAAAGAACATGAGACGCTACTGAGAGCCTAAGGTCACATCTATGTGAAAATAAGTTATGTCTGATCGCTCTGGGATCTTGGACTATTACGTTAAACTACGTGTCTCTCCCTCTTTTTTCTTTTTGTTTAAAAGATGAATTCTACAAAAGCGTTTTAGCTATGATCGAGAAAATCTATACAGTCGTTTGAAGATCATCTCTTTTCTAGTTGATGGAGGGATATAGCAGGCAATTTAGTGGTATTTTTATTCAATTAATATGATAGGAGTATAATATCAAAGGGTTGTCACCAGTGGCTTGCACGACATAGAGTCAGAAAAGCATTACTTACTCTAATTAAAAAAGCTCCGTGCTAATTTTTCATCTATGTGAAAATAAGTTATGTCTGATCGCTCTGGGATCTTACTCTATAAGGCTTTTTTGTAAAGTACGATTTTTCATAGCCCAATTCCCCCGTTTTAATGTGCAAAATTTAACGTACAAAATAAAATCATTAAAATAAAAATATTGATTATAAACTTTCATGATACCATTCAATAATGGATCGTATTCAAGTTAACAATACATTTACTTCGCCAAAGCCATCCATTCAAGGAGGTGCCTTATTCAGAAGATCTTGGAATAAAATGAGAAAGGATCCATCGCAATTCATTATAATACGATTCAGATAAATCTATTGTGTCTTATCCAATATACTCTTATTTGCCTTAAGTCAGTTAAGTAATAATGGTTTTGTCACATTTAAATTAAAGGAATTTAAATTTAACTATGAATAGCTTAGAACCAAAAACCTCAATCCACTCGGACGAAGTCGCGGTCACCAGCTAGTAATTAAATATTTTAAGGACAATACACATTGTCAATCTTTTCTGTATTATTTGTATGGATTTGTATGTGTTTTGTGTGTTATCATTTGGGGGGATTATGATTATACACGAAAATATGATCACATAAACTTTAATCGCATTACTTTCGAGGAATCACATAGTTTAGGAGTCGGTGCAGTAGAAATTTATGCTGAATGTTTATTTTAAACTTCACAATATCTAAATCGGATACAAACAAATAGGAAAAAGCGAATGATAAGAAACTCATGGCCCAATTATTATGTTTTTTTAATAATTCATTAAGACGACACTGGAGGGTGGTTTCCCCATACAATCGTATTAGTCTGTTTTCTCCGTAGATAATTACAATCAGACATCCCGTAAATAAATATGACGAATATAATCAAAAAAAGAAAAACATACCGTCATAGCCTGAGTCCTTCCTAAATTATTCTTCAAAAAAATATTAATATTATCGGTTCAGTTTTGGAGCAGGAAACCGAAAAATACTTTTTCAAAGGTATTATCGGTCCAAGCTGTCGGTCCTATCGGATGTTACGGGATTCAATTCGAGGAGCAGCGCGACGGCAATATACTCGTAATTATTCAATGCATATTCTCAAAGTTTCCCGTTGATGCCGTATCCTCATAACGGAAGTAATATGACCGGTCAACAGATAGTACCTAACAATAAAATTATAAGACAGCGTATCTTGTGCTTGTCAACGTATAGTTACAAAAAACATGCCAAAATTAAAAATTCTTTATTTGCAAGAGCATTTTTACAATGAGATTCTATCATTAATTTTCCTGTAGAAATGTTTCACCTTACATAATCAGGCATGCAAAATTACCTGTTTCTATTATTTCAATTTTAAAAATTAATCTACAGTAGAAAATCACTTTTCTGTAAGGTGGCTTACGCGTAAGTCTTTTAAAAAGTGCACAAAACTCACAATCACTCACGCCAACCGCATACGGTCTCCATGAATAAAAAGCCACCAGCTCTACGATAAATCATATCTAGTAAAATTTCAGTTATAAATACAGAATTTTAAATGATTAATATATTATATTATTCAGTGTAACTCAAAATATTGCGGAAGTTAAGCAGTTCACTTCTGAGATATGTATCGTTTTTGTATTTTGTCGCTTCTGCTTTGCAATGCTGTGCTCTGTGACGACTGCGTGACTGAGAATTTTGAGAATGGCTTGGGAAGCAACTTTGACAACAATCACGTCGATCTGTTGCTCCGTTGCGGCGTGGTTGAAGGACAAACCAACAAACCAATAAACTAACAAACCAACAAACAAACATACTTTCGCATTTATAATATTCGTATGATCATTTATTCTTAGTACGTTTAGATAAATTGAAACGTGAAAAGCCAGGCCGAGTAAAATTAGTAAACATAATCAACAATTTTGGTGAACATTTGTGTCGTTTCAGATAGTTTTATATGGATACGCTAATGCTACAGCAGGTGACAATATGATCATGATTGATTCATTCCGATATATTGCACCATCGTTCAACGAAAGTTTATGCGTGATATATGAAGAAGCAGAAACAACTACAACCAAAGCACCAACAACTACGAGCAAAGCAACAACAATAACCACAAAACCCACTTCTACCACCGTAACAACACCAAGCACATCCACCGTAACACCGCGTCTTTCTATATTTGTACAAAAAATATATAAAGTAATTAGTAGATTGTTACACAAGGGACGTAAGTAAGCTATTACAGAACAAGATCCAATTTGGCGCCAGTGCGAGCGCAGCTCGCATAGGGCGCTAATGGATCGCGTGCACCCGAGATATTTAGTCACACGAGCGAGCGCAGCGAGCGAGGGTGAATATAGTTCGAGGGTGTAATAGCTACTTGCAACCGAGGTAAGCATTCTGCTTTATATCATTCTTGCGAGGTAAATAAAACATTGGTAATGCAAAATGAAATTTTAATTAGAATAATTAGCAAATTTAGAGAAAAAATAGAAAAAAATGGTTTTTTTTTCGTAAATAGTTTTCCATTCTTTTTTTACGGCTCTGAGTTCCAAGGAGTTTTGCATAGTTTGAAATGTATGGAAATTAAATGCCGCCATGTTCAGTGTTTTTTTTTCAGTAAAAAGTTTTCTTACCATTTTATAAGAAAAGAGATTGTTTACCAAGGAGTTTTGCATAGCTTGAACTGTAATGTGAACATTACAATTCAAGCATAGTGCGACGTAATGTTGCCTTGAATTGCAAACACCAACTTACAAGGAGACTTTCCACCATAGTTATCCCTAGTTACTGAGCAAGTATGATATAATAGTAGTTTATGCAACTGTCATATAATGAAGGGTATTAAAACACGAGTGTGAGTTTATGAAACGAGCGCAGCGAGTTTCATAATAGTAACGAGTGTTTTAATACCCGTGTTATATGCAGTTGCATACACTACTTTATCTTCACTAATGCAATTTATCAAACAACAAGAGTAAAAGCTGGCAATAGTTTATCGCGTACGTGTATTGTCACAGTGAACTTGCCGCCATTAAAATCTAACCAATGAGAGCGCAGCTGCGCGCGCAGGGCCAATCAGGAGCGAGCGCGCGCTGTTCGTTTTTTATTTAATTGGCACAAGATCTTACCAAAGAGTTTTGTGTATGTAAGTTTAGTAGTTTCGACGAAGTTTTCACGTATAACCCAACTGTTTTCAAAAGCCAGCCTAATATCAAAATTTTATACAACTTGTATGAGGATTTTGACATAAGGCTCGCCAGGTTAATTGGTCGCGTTTTATTGATGTTATAATGAGATTTTACGATATCGATGTGGATATTATACCATCATGTGAAATTGCTTAAATTGAGTGTTTTGTTATCTGCGCTATAACAGTAGTAATTATAAGTCAAGTATTGGAAACATAAGTAGAATGTTATAACATTAGTGTAGATAAAAATATATAAAGTATAAGTATTTATGTAAAATATATGAACTCCTTAATTTTCCGGGATAAACAGCATATGCATAGTATATCTCCTTCTCCGGAATGTAACCTACCCCTATACTACAACAAAATCGGCTGAAAAGGTGAGCCGTTATAGCGTAGTAGTCAAACAGACAGATAGACAGACAGACAGGCACACTTTCGCATTTATAATATTGAGTATGTATATTCATTGGATAAGAACAAATAGGAAGGGGCAAATGATAGGAACCTTTCTTTTATGGTTTTTTATAAATTACTAGCTATTACCCGCGGCTTCGCTCGCGTGGCATAAGGGAACAATAACTGAGTTTTATGTGAAAAATTGTCAATTATCAACTTAACTGTGACATTTCACTCGGCGCTATGAACTCTGCACTCTGAACTCTGCACTCTGAACTCTGAACTCTGTATGCTGCACTCTGAACTCTGCACTCTGAACTCTAAACTCCGAACTCTGCACTCTTAACTCTGAATGCTGCACTCTGAACTCTGCACTCTGAACTCTGCACTCTGAACTCTGCACTCTGAACTCTAAACTCCGAACTCGCACTCTGAACTCTTCACTCTGAACTCTGACTACTGTCCTCTGCACTCTGTACTCTGCACTCTGAGCTCTGACCTCTGAACTCTGCACTCTGAACTATGCACTCTGAACTCTGAACTCTGCACTCTGAACTCTGCACTCTGTGCTCTGACCTCTGAACTCTGCACTCTGAACTCTGCACTCTGAACTATGCACTCTGAACTCTGCACTCTGAGCTCTGAGCTCTGACCTCTGAACTCTGCACTCTGAACTATGCACTCTGAACTCTGACCTCTGACCTCTGAATGCTGCACTCTGAACTCTGAACTCTGCACTCTGAACTCTGCACTCTGCACTCTGAACTCTGAACTCTGCCCTCTGAACTCTAAACTCCGAACTCGCACTCTGAACTCCGCGCTCTGAACTCTGCACTCTGAACTCTGACCTCTGACCTCTGCACTCTGCACTCTGAACTCTGCACTCCGCACTCTGACCTCTGAACTATGCACTCTGAACTCTGCACTCTGAACTCTGAACTCTGCACACTGAACTCTGAGCTCTGACCTCTGAACTCTGAACTCTGAACTCTGAAGTCTGAACTTTGCACTCTGAACTCTGCACTCTGAACTCTGTTTTTTTTCTATTTTTTAGTCATTCTTATACTTAATTATTTACCCCCAAAAAGAAAATTTTTGATTTTTTTTCGTCTGCGAACTAATGCCTTTGTTTTAAGGTTTAAGGTGCCGCGTGGTTTAAGATTTTATGATTTTATACTTTAATTAGTATGATTTTAGATTTACCTACTCAATACCTTTGAGTCTATTAATGTTTTCAATCGTTGTTATTTCGGAGAGTCCAATTTTATACTTTAATTTTCAAAAATGGTGCAACACGTACTTCTTCATATTTAACCGAAAGCTCAAATACCAAGTTTCATGGCTTTAACTTGAAAAATTAATGACTTTCATACAAACTTACAACCCTTTTTGGGGTGGAATTTTTAAAAACTGTGAACGTATTTCTTTAAATTTTACCAAAAGTCAAAATACCAAGTTTCGTTGATATAAATTGAAAAATATCTTGAGAAATGAAGGACTTTTATACAAACTTACTTCCCCTATTTCACCCCTTTGGGGGTTGAATTTTCAAAAATGGTTAAACACATACTTCTGCATATCAAACTAAAAACCCAAATGCTAAGTTTCATGGCTATAACTTGAGAAATGAAGGACTTTCATTCAAACTTTCAACCCCTTTTTCACCCCTTTGGGGGTCGAATTTTCAAAAATGGTGAAACACTTACTTCTTCAAATATAACCAAAAGCCTAAATGCTAAGTTTCATGGCTATAACTTGAGAAATGAAGGATTTTCATATAAACTTTCAACCCCTATTTTACCCCTTTGGGGGTGGAATTTTGAAAAACAGTGACACACGTACTTCTTTATTTTTAATCGAAAGCCCAAAATCAACGTTTCATGGATATAACTTGTAAAACAACTTGATAAATGACGAACTTTTATACAAACTTTCAACCCCCATTTAACCCTTTTGGGGTTGGAATTTTCAAAAATCCTTTCTTAGCGGATGCCTACGTTATTATAGCTATCTGAGTGCAAATTTTCAGCCTGATCCGACCAGTGGTTAGAGCTGTGCGTTGATAGATCAGTCAGTCAGTCAGTCAGTCAGTCAGTCAGTCAGTCAGTCAGTCAGTCACCTTTGCCTTTTATATATATAGATTTTCAAAAATGGTGCAACACGTACTTCTTCATATTTAACCGAAAGCTCAAATACCAAGTTTCATGGCTTTAACTTGAAAAATTAATGACTTTCATACAAACTTACAACCCTTTTTGGGGTGGAATTTTTAAAAACTGTGAACGTATTTCTTTAAATTTTACCAAAAGTCAAAATACCAAGTTTCGTTGATATAAATTGAAAAATATCTTGAGAAATGAAGGACTTTTATACAAACTTTCTTCCCCTATTTCACCCCTTTGGGGGTTGAATTTTCAAAAATGGTTAAACACATACTTCTGCATATCAAACTAAAAACCCAAATGCTAAGTTTCATGGCTATAACTTGAGAAATGAAGGACTTTCCTTCAAACTTTCAACCCCTTTTTCACCCCTTTGGGGGTCGAATTTTCAAAAATGGTGAAACACCTACTTCTTCAAATATAACCAAAAGCCTAAATGCTAAGTTTCATGGCTATAACTTGAGAAATGAAGGATTTTCATATAAACTTTCAACCCCTATTTTACCCCTTTGGGGGTGGAATTTTGAAAAACAGTGACACACGTACTTCTTTATTTTTAATCGAAAGCCCAAAATCAACGTTTCATGGATATAACTTGTAAAACAACTTGATAAATGACGAACTTTTATACAAACTTTCAACCCCCATTTAACCCTTTTGGGGTTGGAATTTTCAAAAATCCTTTCTTAGCGGATGCCTACGTTATTATAGCTATCTGAGTGCAAATTTTCAGCCTGATCCGACCAGTGGTTAGAGCTGTGCGTTGATAGATCAGTCAGTCAGTCAGTCAGTCAGTCAGTCAGTCAGTCAGTCAGTCACCTTTGCCTTTTATATATATAGATTATTTATTAGATGATTCCCGCGACTTCGTACGCGTGCATTAGATTTTTTTGATTCCCGCGGGAACTCTTTAATTTTTCGGGATAAAAAGTAGCCTATGTCCTTCCCCGGGATACAACCTACCCCTGTACCAAATTTCATCAAAATCGGTTGAACGGATGAGCCGTGAAAGCGTAGCAGACAGACAGACAGACACACTTTCGCATTTATAATATTAGTATGGATATGGATAGTATGGAAGTATGGATATGGATATGGATATGGATAGTATTGGACTATGGATTAGTATGGAGTATGGATTCTATTGGTCTGTGGGACGAGTGAGTGATATGTACTCGTCCGCACCAATAGGATGATCTTCCTCCAGGCTGGTGTTTTGCCCGGGGACCTTTCTGGTCCAACCGTTATAAGTTGGAACGGTCTATATATAGCGCTATTCTCAGAAAACTTCGATATCGTGATTTAGGCTTGTATGTAACTTATAAGTTTTCAGTCGAGTATCTTATCTTTCGGTGTAGATACAATTAGCGCCACCTAGTTTACACTGTGGTAACCGCTATATGAATCCCCTTCGAGACTGGAAGTCGTATAATTTGTGACGTAGCGTTGGTAGGCGTCGCAACGGTAGCTGGCGCTGTTCTGGCGGCTAAGCTGGCGCTGTACGAGCGGCTGTGCTGGCGGTGAAGCTGGCGGCTGTGTGTGAAGCGGCTGTGCTGACGCTCAGCATTCGGCTGCGCTGACGCTCAGCATTCGGCTGTGCTAGGCGCTTGAGCTGGGCGGCTGGGCTAGCGCTGTGCTTCGGCGACGGTAGGCGAATATGCGTGACAACGACGATGTAGCGGATTGCTGGGCGAGCGAAGATTGCGTGTTCATCACGTCGGAGTCACCACTGTGGGACGAGTGAGTGATATGTACTCGTCCGCACCAATAGGAAGATCTTCCTCCGGGCTGGTGTTATGCCCGGGGACCTTTCTGGTCCAATCGTTATAAGTTGGAATGGTTTATATATAGCGCTATTCTCAGAAAACTTCGATATCGTGGTTTAGGCTTGTATGTAACTTATATCTTATCTTTCGGTGTAGATACAATAAGCGCCACCTAGTTTACACTGTGGTAACCGCTACCACTGTACCACTGTGCCACTGTGGTAAAATTTGCACAGCTCCGCTCCTCTCTTCTCCGCACCACTCCAGCCCCCCCGATTGTGTAAGGAAATCGTAATTGTAACCGTTTGTCGAACGGATAATTCGACCTGTTTAAGGAGTTCATAGATGCCTGTATGCCAAAAAGCATGTATTGAACTCCTCGAACAGTTCGAGTAATACGTTTTAAGCTGTCAAATGATTACGATTTTCTTAGACACTGTCGAGGCACGACGACTCGCCGCGCCTCGACTCTACTCCCCATGCTCTGTCTACGCTGGCCGAAGAGGTTCCTTTCCACCAGAGATGTTCTAATACGTTCAAATTTAAATTCAAATCTTTTTATTCAAGTTGACTTTGACAAGTGCTTTTGAATAGTCGAGTGAATATATACCTACCACTGGTTTGAAATGCCATTCAATAAATGAATGGAAAACAGGCATTGAAGGACGAACGTGTAAATGTGGGCCGAGGCGAAGCCGAGGCACACATACGTAAGTCCATCAATGCCTAGTTGTGGCCAAGGCTTGTATAGTGCTTTTCTCAAATAATGCGCGGAAATTAAAACTAAGTGTTCATCATACTCATTGTCTTCACTTGAACTCATTTTGTCAAAAACATTTCAAAATCAATGACGAACAACGAACAACAATAATTTTTCCCGCGTCAAAGTGTTCATTTGTTTTCTTTTTCAATAAACAGCTTTCTATTTGCAAGCTAGTTCGAAATTTAAATAAAACCTTTGATAAGTTACCTCCTTGGTTGCCATGTTTCGGAGTAAAAGATCGTTCCACTTTTAAACTACACGACAGATATGAATTTAGTATGTAATTTATTTGGCCGCTAAACCACGACAGATATGGATTTTCATACAACTTTAGAAGGCCGCTGCTCGCATGTATTTGGCCAGTACAGCAATTTCGATTTATCTCGAAGAAGGTTGTCAAAATAATGCTCAAATTTCCAAGCATGTTTGAGAAAAATTTATTTACAATTTCATCAATGCGTAGATACAAGCTTAGATCAAGCGTAGATACAAGTTAAGCGTTCCGGTACGATGCCGTGTAGAAACCGAATAGGGGTATGGGTTTCATGTAACTGCCATGCCCCTAACAGGTTAGCCCGCTACCATCTTAGACTGCATCATCACTTACCATCAGGTGAGATCGCAGTCAAGGGCTAACTTGTAGTGGATAAAAAAAAAAAAAAAAAAAAACATAATTAACCGCTGTTCATATCTGTGCTGGAGTGATTCAAACCAAGGATAAACAAGAATAATATGTGTCAAAGTCGCCAATAGGAGCGATTTTTTTCGTAGCTTTGATCGGTAGCTGTTCGATCAAGCGCTCCTATTGATAGGTTTGAGCCACATCCGTAGCTTAACAATGTAGCAGATCTCTGGGGGATGACAGATTTGGGCCTTTGTATTGTCAGGATTAGTAGAAATAATTGATTGTTTATTGCAAATCCATGATAATCATTTTGCCCTATATATCGGTCGTCTGGTTTTAATATGCGATAAATATAAACAATTATCGTTCGTGACTTTTTGGTACTTAATTACATAGTTGAGGAGCGAATATAAATCGGATGTAAATAAATAAACCGGCCAAAACCAAAATAAATTCGCGACTCATCATTTTTTTTTTTGATTGATTCTAAGTAACAACAAAAAATTATAACTATCTGTTTTGTGAGAAATGATCACACAAACGAATAAACAAAAACGCACACACAACCTGTAACGCACATAATCTAAGACTGCATCGTCCCAAAAATACCACCAGTTGAGATCGTAGTGTAACTTCTGGTGGAATAAAAAAAAAGCCAAATGCGTACCTGCTAACTCCGTTCCGCCGTGGATATAAAACCACCAGCTCCATACCTACTTTATTATGTTTATATGTATGTATGTATGTATGCATGTCTGATGTATGTATGTATGTATGTATGTATGCATGTATGTATGTATGTATATTATATGTTTTAGTATTTAGATGTTGCACTATCCCGCGCTTTTGTTTGATAATCTCCTCTCCCCGCAGGTTGTCTAGAAGAGATTGCTTTAGCAATAAGACCGCCTTTGCACCCTTCTGTTTTATCTTTTAACCTTTTGTTTATTGTTTTTGTTTTAAGTGTGTGTAATAAAGAGTTTATCTATCTTATCTATCTATCTACTTACCTACTATACCTACTAATATTATAAATGCTAAAGTGTGTCTGCCTGTGAGTCCGTCTGTCTGTCCGTATCTGTCTGTTTGCTACACTTACCCGGCCTCTCTGTTCAACCGATTTTGATGAAATTGGTATAGGGATAGTTTGTATCCCAGGGAAGAACATAGGCTATTTTTTATCCCGGAAAATTAAAGAGTTCCCGCAGGAATCAAAAACCCTAATCCACGCGGACGAAGTCGTGGGCATCATCTAGTTAATAATATTTCAGCTAAACTTTAAATACCGAGTTTTAGGTATTATATATTTAGTGTAAATCAAAATATTGGTGAAGCATAACAGTTAATTTTTAAGATGTATCGTTTTTGGTTTTTGTCGCTTCTAGTTTGCAATGCTGTGCTCTGTGACGACTGTGTGACTTGGAATTTAGAGAATGGCTTGGAAAACAACTTTATTAACAATTATCATGCATGCGCGAATGAAAAAATGTGGAATATCGGGCAGTATTCATCTGTGAATGTAAGCAGTCCAGATCCAAGAAGTACTAGTTTTATCATATCGTCGCAGTCATCGTCGTCATGCATGGCAACGCGAAAATTAACATTAAGTGGAGGCGGAACTATAGAATTCAATGTATATGGTAGGGCAATAATTAATAACACTGCTCGAGCTGATTTAGGACTTTACGAGTACCTCGTTGGAGGAACAGATCGTACGATTGGTATTTGGCCCATCTGGAGAGATTTCATGGAACCTGGTTGGCATACAATCAGATTTCGCATCCCTGATAGATTTAACGCTAACAGATTTGAAGGATACGTAAGTGTATTGAACTATTTATTTATTTAGTTATCTTTATTGCACATGCAAAATATACAGTATACAGTTAAAAAGCAGTATTAAGACTACATAGAAACGTGTAAAGGCGGTCTTATTGTATTTTCAATTAGTTGACCCGCCTTGGCTTACCATGGGTGAGCTAACCCTATACAGATCCATTATCCACTACAGCCCATTAACGTCCCACTGCTGGGCTCCACTCTCATAGGAATAAGGGAATTAGAGCTTAGACCCACCACGCTGCTCCAATGCAGGTTGGCGGGATTTAACGACTATTATCATGTTAGGGATAATAACCGGGACCGACGGTTCGGGGGTGAAACACCGCCAACATCCTAACTCCGCGATAGTACTGAGAATAATTTATAGTAACCCAACACTTAATTATGACCCGACCCGGGACTCGAACCCGGGACCTCGTCGGCCGCAGTCGAACGTGCTAACCACTAGACCAACGAGTTCCATTATTACTTATTTTTTTTAAATGATGCCTGTCTTTGTCCGCATGGATTTATCGTTGAAAATATATTGAAACAATGATTGAAGCGGATTTTACTCTTTATGAGGTGGAGATGAAGTGATGAAAGGCTTTACTCTTATCTAAGGGGGTAAATGGTAAGAAGATCTAAGGGGGGATCTAAAGGAGTTTGAAATGTGTATGAAAATAGAACTTAACGTGAGCGAAGCTGCGGACAAAATCTTGGAAACCATACAATCAAATAAATATTATAAATGCGAAAGTTTGAATGGATGTATGGATGTGTGAATGTATGGATGTATGGATGTTTGTTACTCAATCACGCTCCAACGGCTGAACGTATCTGGATGAAATTTGGCACAGAAATAAATTATAGTCTGGAATAGCACATAGGCTACTTTTTATCCCGGAAAATTACAGAGTTCCCGCGAGAACCGAAAAATCTCAATACACGCGGACGCAGTCACGGGCATCAGCTAGTTAATAATATTGGTGAATATTTGTTTCGTTTCAGATAGTGATTAGTGGATACTCTTTTATATCACAAGGTGCAATCATCCTGATTGATTCATTCCGATACATTGCACCATCGTTCAACGAAAGTTTATGCGTGATATATAGAGAAGCACAAACTACTACAACCAAAGCACCAACAACGAGATTACCTACCACACAACCCACTTCTACCACTGTAACAACACCAAGCACATCTACCGTAACACCACGTCTTTCTATATTTGTACAAAAAATATATAGAGAGTTGAATGCTAAAATAATTAACTATTTTAAGTAAAATCTGCATGGTAAATCTTTACAGGATCACTTGGTTGTCCATCTGTCTGTCTGTCACTAAAATAATTAGAACTAAAAGAAATAGATATGTTGTAGCAAAAACACATTGTGCTAGAACTGCTTTTGCTCAAAACCAATATGGCTCACAATCAAATTACCTATATAATGTGATTAACAGAAAACTCAAAATATATCCTCAAAAATTTCATGCCTCCAAGGATCTTTTAAAAAAATATTTACTACCATTAAATTATGAAGAAGTTGAATCCCTATTGAAACGTATCCTGTAAAAATATATATATTATATATATAAGTAAAAATTGATATACCTACCTAACTTTATAATATAAGATTATAATATGGCTTGTTAATATTTATCTAACACACATGTCGAATAAACATACACTCGTGATCACACACTACACAAATTCATACACTACACTACACACACACACATACACATGCACATATACACACACACACACACACACACACACATACACCGCATACAGCTGTCACTCACATTGGTTTTATTTAATTAATTAGTTTTTTGTATGTCTTTTCTATGTACCCACATATTATGTTCTGTTATTATAGTACTCGTATTGTTTATTTTTATTATTATTGTTAAGGAAGAGCGGAGTCTTCTGCCACAGGGGTATTATTACTCTTAAAAGAAGGCTCCAACCTTTTACGTGTTAAAAATAATGTAGTTAAAGAAAAATAAACTATTTTATTTTATTTTATTTATTTTATAATTTATATTATGTGATGGTATACTGAACCCTTGAGCGCGAGTCTGACTCGCCCTTGATTGTTTTTTTAATTTCTTTCTCACTTAATGTAAATAATTATAAATAGTTCCCATCCAATGGCGGAATGTTGTTTATGTTTTTATTGTATTTCGGATTAATGAAATGTATTTGAGCTTTGAAAAATGTATTATATTATATAATATCATCTATTAGATTTATTTATATTATTTTATTATACAAAATTCTAGCTCTTTTCTAGCTACCTAAATGTAGAGCTGAGTCCCTACAAACAACTTGTAAGGCACTAATCTTTTTAAAACCTTTTATGTATTACTTAGGGATTACGCACATTTCGTATTTTTTGCGCGCAGACGACGCGCGTTTCATGAACATGCGTTTACGTTGCGTCTCAGTCCAAAAACACGTGTTATAATATGGGGAAAATCATCAGTATCATAATTCCTCAGTCTGTCTTGAACCGTCAACCGTTCAGGGTACCGATATAGTACTACTGTCTGTTATAGTAGTCAGAGTGATCGACTGTGTTTCGTGTTGTAACAAGATAAGTATATTTCTGTGGTATTCATTTTAATGTAGAGTAATGTAATGATGTAGTGTCCGTAGAAATGGTAAAACCGTAATGTTATAATATACTTTTAAGTAAAGAGAAATGTTGTAATATTGTAAACACCGGGGGTTTTCTTGCCCTGGTGTAGAATAATTTGTAAGTAATTTTATGAATAAACAGTTATCAGTATTGATCTGACTTCTGTTGTTTTATTATATTTTCCTGTTATTATAATCATTAAGATTGAGTCCCTCCTAAATATAATTCTAGTACAATCAAATCAGTTCATTAAAATATAATACTTTGACAGTGTTATTAAAATGATATAACCTTTCCCACTTTAATTACAATGTTCAATTTTTATTGGTTGTTTTCAGTAAGCTGACAGTATAACGTCACTGACCTTAAACATAATAATATGAAATAATATTACTGGAAAAACATATTTTCCTTTCAGTCTTAATTTTCATAGTATTTCCATCCTGACAAAGTATCAATTCTCATAGTTATTACTTGATATCTCAGATAAAATTTTTCACATGCGTTCAAGTATCGATACAAATACGTGAATTGGGTATTTGTCAAATAGTCAAATCAGCAACTTTTTTTCAAACGTCAAAACGCGTCCCAAGTATGGGATTTATATGAAATTCTGAAATGTGACGTCATTAAAGTTCGACGCACTTTTTTACTTTAATCGATTGTTTAAAATGGTTATTCAACATAAGACTGTCAGGGGACAGGGATATTACGACTTTTCGAAGATTCTCTATTTATCATACTATATAATATATACTATACTATATCAAATAAATATCCATACTAATATTATAAATGCGAAAGTGTGTCTGTCTGTCTGTCTGTCTGTCTGCTACGCTTTCCCGGCCCATCTTTTTAACCGATTTTACTGAAATTTGGTATAGAGGTAGGTTATATCCCGGGGAAGGACATAGGCTACTTTTTATCCCGGAAAACTAAAGAGTTCCCGCGGGAATAAAAAATCTTAATCCACGCGGACGGAGTCGCGGGAATCATCTAGTCCATATAAATATTATAAATGCGAAAGTTTGGATGGATGGATGTATGTATGTATGGATGTATGTTTGTTACTCAATCACGCTCCAACGGATGAACGGATCTGGATGAAATTTGGCACAGAGATAGATTATAGTCTGGAATAGCACATAGGCTACTTTTTATCCCGGAAAATTAAGAAGTTCCCGCGGGAATCAAAAAAACCTCAACCACGCGGACGAAGTCGCGGGCATCAGCTAGTTAAGTATAAATGCGAAAGTTTGGATGTATGGATGTATGTTTGTTACTCAATCACGCTCCAACGGATGAACGGATCTGGATGAAATTTGGCACAGAGATAGATTATAGTCTGGAATAGCACATAGGCTACTTTTTATCCCGGAAAATTAAAGAGTTCCCGCGGGAACCGAAAAACCTCAATCCACGCGGACGAAGTCGCGGGCATCAGCTAGTCAAATAAATATTATAAATGCGAAAGTTTGGATGGATGGATGTATGTTTGTTACTCAATCACGCTCCAACGGCTGAACGGATCTGGATGAAATTTGGCACAGAGATAGATTATAGTCTGGAATAGCACATAGGCTACTTTTTATCCCGGAAAATTAAAGAGTTCCCGCGGGAACCGAAAAACCTAAATCCACGCGGACGAAGTCGCGAGCATCAGCTAGTTAAGTATAAATGCGAAAGTTTGGATGTATGGATGTATGTTTGTTACTCAATCACGCTCCAACGGATGAACGGATCTGGATGAAATTTGGCACAGAGATAGATTATAGTCTGGAATAGCACATAGGCTACTTTTTATCCCGGAAAATTAAAGAGTTCCCGCGGGAACCGAAAAACCTCAATCCACGCGGACGAAGTCGCGGGCATCAGCTAGTTAATCAATAAAATATAATTTATTTGAATAGTAGTCAAATACCCAATTGCAAGCGATAGTCCTGTAGGCACTATCGCCATGTATGGTGCTTAAAGGACTATCAAGAAAGCTAGTGTTGAAGCTCAGTGACTATTTTGAAAAGAAAAGTCGTACTTGTAATTACTAGATGAGTATACGAGTCTTTGATTTTGTATATAGGAGAGGATATGAAATATTAAATTAAATTTGAAGCTTCCTGTCACATAAAAATGGCGTTATGGGCGGAGCCTAAGCGAGCACTAGGGCTGGAGTATCGATACTTAAATACAACACAAATATACATAATAAATAATTACTTACTCAAACATAATATTCTGAAAAACTAGTATTTGTATTTTATAATGAACTAGCTGATGCCCGCGACTCCCCCGTGTGACTTAAGATTTTTTGGTTCCCGCGGTACCTCTTGAATTTTCCGCATGTATACCCTACGTGTTATTCCAGACTATAATCTATCTCTGTCCCTACAGATCAGTTCAGGCGTGATTGAGTAACAAACATCCATCTATACATTTCAAACTTTCGCATTTATAATATTAGTATAGATTTATATTTTATATTATTAGTTCATGTCAACCTTACAAACAAAACTGTTTCATAATATTAGTTGGAATACCTAGATATTATGGAAAAAATGTTACTGAATGTGATAATATGAATAATAAAAGTAGGCTGATTTTAAAAATGGTTTATTTCTAAAATTTATAGATAAATAAAAGCAATTGATCATATTACAATAGATATAAAACTACTTGCGTTTTCAATTGATCTTTAAATTAAACAAGTAATAAAATTAAAAAAATTAAAAAACCCGCGACGCTCCTTTGTGCCCATAAATTTGAAACATACACAATAATTGCATGAAGGGACCAAAAACCTTAAATAGACACTGTAATTTTTGAACACGCGACACCATACCGGAGATCGGGTGTCTTAATCACTTGGTTATCACCGCTACAGCCTAAAATGCATTTGGCAATATTATAAGTAGAAGCTGTCTGTTTAATTTCATCTCTCCACCCCTTAGAGTGAGAAACAGTAAGAATAATATGAAGTTTTAATTTTATCGATATTCAATTTATTTGTAAACAATACAATCCCCGCACTATATATATTATATAAGCTCAAACAAAAAACGAATAAAATAATCAGTATTTTAAGAAGAAGAAGCTAAGCTAGAATTAATCGAAATAACTTAAAATACTCGCCATAAAAGGAAAAACTAGGCGACTTTGTTATTCACATAAGAAATGAAATTCCTGGCCGTTTTATTTTAGTTTTATTATTGCATCCCACAACTGAGCACTTCACCATAGTTGATTACATAAAACTACAGCAAACCACATGAAAATATTCACAAAACAGGTTTATATTTACAAATTAATCACATCCGAAACACCGGAAGCACAACAGACGCCATTTATATGCAACCAAAAATTGGCTTCAATAGCTAAATGTGATGACATCATATGACAATTGCGCGACACGTTCACGCAATAACATAATATACCTGTCTCGTTCTAATAACGTAGCTTTCATTAAGTAAGAAAAGTCAAAACATAGTTTTACATGTTTTGTTAACAAAATGTATCGTATAACTATAATTGAGTATAGTGCAACATAATAAATACTCTCATAAACGAGTATATATAATCAAAGATACGAGTAACGAAATATCGGACAGTCGCTTCACTATTGTAAAAAACGATATACGTCTATGGAGTATTGCATTTTTCTGTCGATGGTTGCCTGTCAATAATTATGACACTTCATAGACGTACTTATGTCAAAAGTAAAATAAATGGTTGGACAGATATAATGTGAGTAGAATTACTGAAAATGATCGATTGTTTGTTTGAAAATCCATAGAAATTCAATCAACAAAATTTTAAACGGTCTCTGGATTATATGATTATTAAGCACGAAAATAATCATATTTAATCCTGACTTTCTGTAAATTATCATAGTTTAAGTTTAAGAGCCGGTGCAATAGTAATTTACGCTAAATGATTATTTTATAACTCAAGACCTAACTTTTATGTTGTTTATTAATGAAACTAATATTACCGGACAGCAACAACGCATCTTATGGATTATAAAGTAAGTAAGACGAGAGAAGTATTGGATAATAGTTAAAAAAATACGAAAATTCAAAATTCTTTATTTGCAGGAACATTTTTTGCAATGAGATATTTTTCTGTAGAAATGTTTCACTTTACCTCATAGACTTATTATACATCAATGCTTTACCTATTATTTACCATGCAAAATTACTTCACTCTATTATTTTTTTAATTTAAAAATTAATCTATTGTGTAAAAGCACCTTTCCTTATGCCACCTTATATGTCTTGTAAAAAGTGCACATGCTCACAAACAACTAAACAGAGAAACTCACAATCACACGCCAAGTGTGTACCGTCTCCATGAATAAAAACCGGCCAAGTGCGAGTCGGACTCGCGCACCGAGGGTTCCGTACAAACCTGTAGTAAGTTTTACGATTTATGACGTATTAAAAATAAAAATTACGTTTGTTGTATGGGAGTCCCCCTTTAATATTTACTTTATTGATATTTAATTATTTATTTTGAAAGGTAATATACAAGTTAATATTCTGTGAAAATTTGAACCGTCTACCTGTTACCGTTTTTAATATTGAGCAAAAAAATACGAAAAAAACACGTTTATTGTATGGGGACCCCCCTTATTATACAACGTGTTTATAAGCAATTCCTATAACTTCGAGGTATTGAGCAGACCACTTATAAGAATCGAACTGCATAAGAAATATTTTTTAATATTTAAAAAAAAAAAAACACAGTTTTCATACAAAGTAATTCAAATATTTCCGACTATTTATGTTATACACACCTTTATGTAAAAAGCGACAACGTCGCACCATTTTTACTAAGGGATTGCGGTGCGCCTTTGCTATTTTTAACAATATCGAGTTAAGAGAATCTTACTGATGGACTTAATTTTTTACCTAATTACCCAGTTATGAACTTTAGGGACTACTGTTAGGAATAGAATTTGTCTACGAGCTTGGGTTCCGGTTCGAATACCAAACAAGGGATTAAACGAAAAGTAGTTAAGTAAGTTTAGTAGTATTACAAAACATAAAAGCGAAATATTAATTAGGTAGGAACTTGCTGACCTACGTTTGCGCAGTCAAAAAAATTTACGGAATTGTACCTACTATTGACTTGTGTGTATGTTTTTAATTTCGAGTATGGTAAATACGCCGGTATTTAAGCTTGAGTGAATTTAAATCCTATTTAATTTCGTGTCAGCATTTTTTACTTAGGTATTATACCTACCTTTTATGAATAGCGGTGTAGTCTTTTTATTATCAGGTAGTAGATTTTCAATATCGCCAAACTGTAAACTGTAAAAGATAAATCTGAGGAAAATTTATGTTTTATCGTTTGCGGCAAGACTTTATCGATGCCGACAAGATAGCTTCTACTGGCACATCACTAGTTACACCGTAGGATATTATTCAATGATTTAAGTTTAGCAACGTCGCAAAAACAAGGATGCGGCATATGGGAAACAATTTTGGATCTATTTATAAAAGAAAAATTATTTTCTCCGAAAATATCCATTTTAGAACACATGTTCCTTAGCCATTTTTGATTACTTTTCGTTAAGGAATCTAACCCTAGAGTTATAGGAATTGCTCATAAACACGTTGTATATATTTTTTTAATTTTTAGTATTTGTTGTTATAGCGGCAACGGAAATACATCATTTGTGAAAATTTCAGCTTTCTAGCTATCACGGTTTATGAGATACAGCCTGGAGACAGACAGACAGACAGACAGACAGCGGAGTCTTAGTAATAGGGTCCCGTTTTTACCCTTTGGGTACGGAACCCTAAAAACCACCATCTCTATGATAAATCATATCGATTAGTAGATTTCAGTTTAGTTATAAATACAGAATTTAAAATGATAAATATTTAGTGTAAATCAAAATAATATGGAAATTTATTAAGTAGTTCATATTTCAAAGATGTATCGTTTTTGTTTTTTGTCGCTACTAGCTGTGCTACTAGTTTGCAATGCTGTGCTCTGTGACGACTGTATAACTGAGGATTTTGAAAATGGCTTGGATAACAACTTTACTAACAGAACATCTCACATATTCTGCAGGGGCAACATGTGGAATATCAGGCAATATTCATCTTTGAATATGAAAAGTCCCCATCCAGATAGTACTAGTTTTACAACACCAGCGCCAGAGCTGTCGTGCATGTACACAATTAAACCATTAATATTGGTTGGAGGCGGAATTTTAGAAGTCAATAGATTTGCTATGTCAAGGAATGCTTCTGATATATTACTTGTTACAATTTATAGACAATACTCTAATGGTATTTTTAGTCTAGGGTCTTTTTACGCCTGGACTAGTCGCTTGGCAAGTGGTTGGCAAACAATAAGATATCGACTCCCTGGATCTGGGAGATTTGAAGGCTACGTAAGTATAGTTGACCCACCCGGCTTCACAGAGCTTACTTTATACACTACAGCCTTTGCTTGTGCAATACTAGGTGATGCCTGCGAGTCTGCCTGCCTTGACTTTCTGGGATTAAAAGTATTTATTTAGCCCATTTTACTCTCCAGATTGTCAACTAAAGTCATGTAAAATTCACGTCGATATGTTGTTTTTTGCCGCGTGATTTTATGACAAACTAATAATAAAAAACCCCTATTCGCATTTTTATATTTTAACTACTATTTGGATTAGGTTGGGTACCTTACCTTTTAATAAGCTAGAGCTCCAAAAGGATGCGAGTGTGAGAAGGACAGATTTATTCATTTTATTAAGTAAAGGCTATAATTTGTAAGCCCTTCGTGTCTGTTGCGGCGTGATTGAATGACATTTTTACAACCAAATGAAATTTCGGATTTATGATATTTGTATATTTTTTTTTGTTCCAGATCTCATTTGTTGGAAGCGTTTCTTCAACAACAGTAGTTTTTATTGATTCATTCCGATTCATTGCTCCATCGTTTAACGAAAGTTTATGTTCGATATATAAAGAAGCACAAACTACTACTACGAAAGCGCCAACAACTATTACAACTACGAGATTAACAACTACTACAGAGTTACCAATTACAAAAACAACTACCACGGAAGCACCAACTACAAAAACTACTACGGAAGAAGCAATTACTACTACAAAATTGCCAAGTATAACAACCGCTATAACTACTACCGAAGAACCAACAACATCCACGGCAACCACAAAACCTACTTCTACAACAGTAACATCACCAAGCACGTCTACCGTAACACCGCGTCTTTCGATATATTATGTACAAAAAATATATAGAGAGTTAAATGCTAAAATAATTAAATATTTTAAGTAGAACTCACTTCGATATCTTTCTCTATTAATGTAGACTCTTCATAAAATAAATTGATCTTAGACAAAAATATTTATATACTAAAAACAATATAATTTTTTTTTTATTTATTAGTTCTTAAAAGTTTGCTAAAACAATGAAAGAGTTTATAAACTATTGCTTGTAGAAACAATAATTTATATTTTGCCAAATCTGATTCATTTAAATCAATTTTTTTAACTTCTACTGTTTTATTTACTAAAACTGACGAAAGTAAGTATGTTTTTTCAACATCCGATTATTAAAAAATATCCTTTAAAATAATCCATACTAGTCCATACTAATATTATAAATACGAAAGCGTTCTGTCTGTCTGTGTGTCTGCTACACTTTAACAGCCCACTTCTCAGCCGATTTTGAGTAAATTTGGTATAATCCCGGGGAAGGACATAGGCTACTTTTTATCCCGGAAAATTAAGGAGTTCAATCAAAAAATCTTAAACCACGCGGACGAAGTCGCGGGCATCAGCTAGTTTATAATATTTGTATATACTAACGCATTATGCCTTACGACGAAATTATTTAAAAAACCACCAGCTCTTATTTTTTAAGTAAATATATAAAAACTGATTGTGGAATAGACACTGTAGTAGAAAAATTGAGCGAGTTTGCTAGTACATTTCAATGATGTACCGTTATTGTTTTATCTTCGTTTTTATTTGCAACAACATTTTCTGTAAGGACTGTGTTACTGAGGATTTCGAAAATGGATTTGGAGACAACTACACTAATTATTACGGGTGGTGTAACGGAATTAACATGTGGGAAATTGGAAAGTATTCATCGTTGAGATTGAATAGTCCACATCCAGATAGTACCAGTTTCATAACATTGCAAACAACCTGGACGTGCATGACATCGTTTAACTTGACGATAACTAAAGGGGGAACTTTAGAAGTTACTAGATATATGACGTCAAGATACTTTTTAGATAATGTAAATGTTGAAGTTATGCAGTACGACATTAGAGGGAGAGATTTTGTTGTAGCTAATGGTTCTTTTAGTCCCGGACAAGAAGATTTCGTTCGAGGTTGGCAAATTTTGAGAATTCCCATCCCTGGATCAGGAGAATTTCCTGGCTATGTAAGTACATTTTAAATATCGGGAGTCGACATAATAATTAAAACTATAACTGGACAATTGCTACTTTCATAATTATTTTATTTATATGTAAACTAGATGATGCCCGCAACTTCGTCCGTGTGGTTATTTTTTTTAAAATTCTAGCGGGAACTCCCTAATTTTCCGGGATAAAAAGTAGCCTATGTCCTTCCCCGGGATCTAACCTATCTTGAAACATCCACATTGGTTGAAAAGATTAGCACTCAAAGCGTAGCAGACAGACATATATACAGATTACAGACACACTTTCGCATATTGTTATCGATATATTATGATGCCCGCGACTTCGTCCACGTGGATTAAGTTTTTTAATTCCTGGGCAACTCCTAATTTTTCCGGGATAAAAAGTATGCCCTTCCTCGGGATGTAACCTACTCGTACCTCTGTACCGAATTTCATCAAAATCGGTTGAAAAGGTAGGCCGTTAAAACGCAGCAGACAGACAGACTGATGGACAAACACACATTCGCATTTATAATATTAGTATATATATATTATATACGAGTATATATATTTTGTAAAGTTATATAGTATGGTCTGATATCTGGGTAAATAAAATTGTAGTAAAGCTACAGTAAAATATCAATTCCAGCTTTTTTGGCCCATCAAAGTCATAAAAAAGAAAAACGTGTACATATTATATGTATTATTTTTTCAGTTCAGATTTTGGGGAAGAGCTTCACCAAGTTCAGTAGTTTTGATTGATTCTTTCCGATATATTGCACCTTCAGTGGATGAAGATTCATGTGTGATATACAATGACAGATCAACTACAACTGCTGATGTAACAACTTCTACAGAATTGCCAACTACAACTACGACTACTACGGAATTATCGACTTCTAAGACGACTAGTACAGAGTTACCTACTACAACTAGTACTACAGAATCATCAACTGCAGCAACAACTATAACAAAGACAACAGCTGCAATGCCATCGACTAGTACAACACCATCTGCCAAACCACCGCGCCTATCTATATCTATTTTGCTTCTTAAAATAAAGAAATTTTTTAGGTAAGACAAACCGTATATTGTATACTGGGCTTATTTAATGTTACACGCCCTCTTTTTAGAAGACAACAGCACTTACGACACAAATTACGACGAATTAAACTTTACATAATTTTTTTAATTGATTTCATTTTGATTTTTTAATTCAAGCTTTCCGGTAAAAGAAACGATTTTCTTTGTAAATAGCCCTTCCACTTCAAATTTTTTTAACTAAGCAGAATAATTATTATATTATTTTTAAATAAATTTTCAATTGAATTACAAATTTATTTTTAAATTATTACCACCAGCATAACCGGGTACGCATCTCTAATTTTTCGGAGTTATGTGTGTTTTAAGAAATTAAAATATATCACTTGCTTCAAACGGTGAAGAACCTGCATGCCCGCTTCATAATGTGCTTGAAGGTGTGTAAAGTCTGCCAATCTGCATTTGGGCAGCGTGGTGGACTAATGATAATCTCTTCTCATTCGGAGTTGTAATATGATGATGATGAATCTTCATTGTGACGTGTCACACCGCTAATGTTTTGTCATCGACATGTGGTGATAATCTCATCTCTGTGCGATTGCAAGATGGGATTGGAGACAAATGTGTGAACATGTAGCTTGCGTATCGACTCGCCTTTTAATTCATAAGCCGTGTTATGAAAATTGACCGTTTGACTATCTCCCTGGCGCAGTGTTGAGCGCTGTTATCTTAACGTGCGAAGGTCCCCGGTTCGATCCCTGGCAAGGTCAATTTGGGAATTTATAATTTCTGAATTTTCCTTGGTCTGGCCTGGTGGGAGACTTTGGCCGTGGCTATAGTTACCGCCCTACCGGCAAAGACGTACCGCCAAGCGATTTAGTGTTCCTCTGTACGATGCCGTGTAGAAACCGATAGGGGTATGGGTTAAATATAACTGCCACTACCAAAAAAAAAATAGTGTATAATCACTGTCGGCAGGCTGCCACGACAAGCCCGATGCGACAGTGATATTTTCTTATCGCGGACAGACTATAGACAATGCCCGTGACTTCGTCCTCATGGATAAAGGTTATTTGAACTCCTAAATTTTCCGGGATAAAAAGTAACCTATGTAAATTATAAGCCTTAAAACCAATCTAAGAACCTGTTATGAGGTGATAGGTATCAGTGGAGGCAGTGCCCTTGCAGCATGAATATGAGGAGTTGGAACCTGGAGTATAGTGACAAAGTTTATACCTGGTAGCCACAAAATCGTTCCATAAACAGCAGATAAGTCCTAACCACTGCGGCATCAGATTGAGCAGTTGCATAAATGATTTATTTTATGTCTGGACTCTATCACCGGTTAATTAACAACTTAACTGTCCAATGAGTCACTTAAGACTCACGGAGAACTTTTGAAATAAGTTCAAGAGTCATATGTGACTCATTTTTTTATACAACTTTGGCACATAATTTTGTTATGAGCGTGGAGTAATATTATAATTAAAACTACGTGAACGTATAGCAAAAAACCTAACCTATAAGAAAACAAAATAAAATTTCGCAATAAAAAAGAAAAGCAGATTCTACTTAAAAGAACCCCCAAGCCAGACAGCAACAATATATTGTGTAGTTTTAGACGACCTCCCTGGTGCGAGCGCAGTGGTTAGTGCTGTCCTATAGTATTATGAGAATAAAGGAGTCGGAGGACCCGGGTTCGAGTCCGGCAGGGTTAAATTGAAAAATTATAATTTCTGAACAAACTAACAAGCAGTAAATTGTGAACGGGACTAATTTTAAGATAAAAACTGTTGTTACCCACAATTTGGCAAAATAAAAATTATGAATTATATGCATTTTCTCTGGTCAGCCCCCTTATCATGTAAGAATGTCCGATCAAAACGTTAAAGTTCGTCGTCAAAGTTTATAAACCATAATATCAATAAATTAGAGCTTAATTTCGTGTATTTATTCTTATACGTTCGAGTATCGTTCATACCTAAACGTATAAGAATGGGCAGACGAAATTGAGCTCTAATTCAATGCGATTATGGTTTATTTTACTTTGACAAAAATCTTTAACGTTTGATGAACAATTCTTACGTAATCGGGGGGCTGGTCGGAGGTTTTGGCCGTGGCTAGTTACCCTAGCGGCAAAATGTGTCATAGTGTCCATAACACGTCGAGTGACGAATTTGGCCTGGTTGGCGATTGTTTTTCCTTAGATTAAAATGTCAAAGGGATTAGGCCCTGTATTAGTACAATAATTAGACCTGATTGATCTTTTGAAAATAGGTTAATCCAAAAATTCACTTTAAAGATTAATGTTAGAGCTTATCCATGATATTATTTTAAGAATTATATAGCTACAGAGTCGGCGGTACACCTATGAGTTTGACGGAGTCTGTATAAGAACTTAAAACATCGATATAAAAACAAAAACTATAATAATTAAGACAACAAATGCAACTTTTGGTTTTAAAATCAGCAAACCAATTCTTACTTCAATTTTATTGGTATTTAGTAAATAGGAGAGATTGTTAATTTTTTATTTTTTTATCCACTACAAGTAAGCCCTTGACTGCGATTTCACCTGATGGTAAGTGATCTAGGTATTCAGTTTCTACACGGCATCTTACCGGAACGCTAAATCGCTAAAATAGAAGTTTAAAATGAAATACATTTTAAAGTAATAGACAGCGTTTGTGTTTTATTTATAAATCGTAGATTAGGTATTTATTGATTTAGCGTATTTAGTAAGCTGAATAGGTACTAAGAAAACCAGACATACCGAAATGTATTTTATGCGTATTACTTACGATAATATTAATTATCAAAGACTTATATATGTAGAATTAGTGGGACTGATTGATTTTTAATCCCAAATCCAAAGTAATTAATTCCTTTTATCGATACGCGTATAAAAGCATTTGTCAACCTTCATATAAGATATTATTTTATATATTTTGTGATAGGGAATTTTCCTTGTAATTCTTTCTTTACTTTATTCTTGTACTTTACTGGACTTGTTTATGCGGAAGGACGTGGGAACCCACCGCATTATTATCCCAAGAAAACTCCCTTATTTGATTAATGGAAAGGGGTCACGACCCTCAGTAGAGAGAAAGAGAAATTGTACTTGTTTAAATAACTAGTTTAATTCCCATAGTTATTCATTAAAAAAAAGCATTAGTTTTGTAATAGTAAGAACCTTTCTTTGATTAAACAAAGACTATACGGACTTTAGTTTGTACAGTTAAAAATATGGATATTTTAAGCAATCGAATCACATCCATATCTACTAATATTATAATTAGTGCCAAAGTGTGTCTGTTTGTCTGCTACGTTTTCACGGCCAGTTACCGAGGCGTACTTATGCTACTTTTTATCCCGGAAAAAGTTCCCGCGGGAATAAAACACCAAAAGCACGCGGCAAAAGTCGCGGGCATCGTCTAGTTTTAATATTTTTACATTTAAGCGACTAAAAATTGTGTTCAGAGTAATAAATTGAGATATCAATATCCATACTTAATATTAAAAATGCGAAAGTGTGTCTGTCTGTCTGTCTGCTACGCTTTCTCGGCACATCTTTTCAACCGATTTTGCTGAAATTTGGTATAGATGTACGAGTAGGTTTTATCCCGGAAAATTAAGGAGTTCCAGCTGGAATCAAAAAACCTTAATCCACGCGGACGAAGTCGCGGGCATCATCTAGTAATTTTATATATATTTTTAATTTTGAATGTTAGTTCTACAGGTTACATAATTTTAAATTGTAATCATCTTTTTTTAAATAAATTAGTTACGAAATTGTTATTAAAATTTAGTGCCACCAGCTCATCAACTAGATAGATACATAGATAGATAATAATTAATTAATTTAATTAAACAACTACCTGTTGAGATAGGTATAAATACTGGCGGGGAAGATACAGTGATTTAATTTAAATCGTAACGTTGAGGGTTGGACTATTCGAGTATCTAAATATATTAATTGATAATGTACGTTTATTATTTTTTGTTGCTCCTTGTTTGCAACAGTGTGCTAGCTGAGGATTGTGTGACTGTGGATTTCGAAAATGATTTCGAGAGCGATTTCAAAAATTCTGGCGTGTGTGCGACACGTTTCATGTGGAGTAATGAACAATATTCGTCTATAAATATGGGCAGTCCTCATCCTAGAAGTACTAGTTTTGTGACACCACAGTCAACAATGAGTTGCATGTCGTCGTTCAATTTCACCATGTTTGGCGGAGGGACTTTAGAAGTAAATAGATTTATGAGAACAAGAGAATCGGCTGATTATGTGATCATTGAAATATTCCAGTACAACGACGGTGGCTCCGTATCTATGGTTGCTACAAGAGCCTTCGGTCCCAGTTACTCTGATTCCGCACAAGGTTGGCAAACCTTAAGAATTCCCATCCCAGGGTCTGGCAGGCTCAACGTCTACGTAAGTATATTAATTTTTTTATTCCACTACAAGTTAGCCATTGACTGCGATCTCACTTGATGGTAAGTGATGATGCAGTCTAAGATGGTGGCGGGCTAGCCTGTTAGGAATATGGCAGTTATATTAAACCCATACCCCTAATCGGTTTGTACACGTCATTGTACCGGAATGCTAAATCACTTGGCGGTTCGTCTTTGCCGGTAGGGTGGTAACTAGCTACGACCGAAGCCTCCCACCAGACCAGACCAGAGAAAATTCAGAAATTATAAAATCCCAAATTGACCATGCCGGAAATCGAACCCGGGACCTCCCACGTTAAGACTACAGCGCTCAGCACTGCACCAGGGAGTTCGTCAATATATATTACTAAGTATTTTAGATTTAATCAAAATGATAAGTTTTTTTCACATCTATAAAAGTCTTTAACGATACCCATGCAACAATCACCTTGTCAGTCCGTTGCATCTTTGCGGCGTGTTTTAAAAGACTAACCAATAAACAAATGCGTTCGTATTTTGTAATATAAAATAGTTTAGATTCCTCATGAAAAATCCAGTCGCTCCTCCTATTTTAAACATTTACTTTAAATGATTTTTCATTAAGTTAAACCGTCCAAAAACAATCATATAAAAAATCATTATTTTATAAGCCCAGAAAAAACTTAACAGATAAAAGTTACAGTTTAAACATATAAGCAGATTCCTATTTTCATGAGTTTGACAACTATAGATTAGGTACTGTAAAAAATTAAATTTTTGTTTTATTTCAGATATTGTTTTGGGGAAGGGCTTTATCGACATCGATTGTGTTGATCGACTCGTTGCGGTACATAGGACCCTCATTCGACAATGATTTATGTGTGATTTATAAAGACGAAAAAACTACTGTCACTGAAGCTTCAACTACCACAGTTGCGCCAACTGTTACTCAAAATACAACTACAACTATAACCACATCTACTGCACCAGAAGCTACTGGTTCACCAACAAATTTTACAACAGAACTATCAACTACAGCAACAAATTCTACATCAGAAGCACCACCGACAAATACCACGATCACCACACCAAGCCCTCCTACTGAATCACCAACAAATTCTACAACACAACTATCAACCACAACAACAAATACTACCGAAATATCTAACACAACGTCAGCAGCTACAACACCGCCACCCAGTACAACACCACGCTTGCCTATACAAACACCACGCCTATCTATATCTCTTTTGCTTCTTAAAATAAAGAAATTCTTTAGATAGTGCGCATCTCGTGCACCTTTCGATGAACTGTAAAGAAAATGTATTTGTAATATAAAAGTGAATGAATGAATTAATGAAAAATTCTTTATTGTACACCACATCACAATTGGCGTTATTTTATTTAAGCCCAAATCCATACTAATACTCGTTTTATAAATGCAAAAGTGTTTCTGTCTGTCTGTCTGTGTGCTGCGCTTTTACGGCCCATTCGTACAACCGATTTTGGTGAAATTTGGTATAGGGATGGTTTGTATCCCGGGGAAGGGCACAGGCTACTTTTTATCTCAGAAAATTAAAAAGTTCTCGCGGGTATAAAAAAACCTTAATCCACGCGGACGAAGTCGCGGGTATCATATAGTTACATAATATTCTTGAACAAAACAAAATGTATTATATTTTAGTTTTTTTTATTAGTACTTCATTTAAATTAGTACTGAATTAAAAATCAATAATCTTTAAATCTTCATTCGCTGTTGCCTGAAATGATGCCTTATATCCTTGGCTTATGCTTTCTATAAAGAAGCCGGCTTTGCCTCCCCACTCCAACTCCATAAAGTTGAATCAGCAAATCATTAATCAATATATTATGTATTACGAATCAAAAGCAGTTTACCCAAGAGTCTATCCTAGCAATTATTTTAATATCGATTATGTACATAGCTGAAGAAGATTCTTAAATTTTAATGTATGACTAATTTGGAGCATTGAATCCGACAAATCAATAAGCTACATGTAAACATCCTAATCGTGGGAATTAAGTATCTGATTGATCGTTAAGTTACAAATCCAAAATAATTCATTTTATCAATGTTGGTACATGAGAGAATCTAAGCCATGATAAAGTGCCATAGTGTGGAAGCCAGTGGTAATTTACGCCTTCGACTTTATCATCAGTAGAGTTTGTTAGTTAAGTTTACATAATAAAGTACTAAAGGCCATACCGATCATAGTTCGACGATGTATTTAAAATTATACTTTTTACAAGTCATTTTGTGTTTTGTACTATCACCCAATAATAATAATCAAATATTTTTCCGTCGTCAGCAGATAATGTCATATTACGTACATAAATATTAAAGATGATTATAATATTGTTTAGTATTAATCAAAACGTATCGCAAAATTGACATTTTTTATGATGTACCGTTATAGTTTTTTTCTGTTCCTTGTTTTCAATAGCGTCTTCTGTGAAGATTGTGTGACTGTGGATTTCGAGAATGGTTTGGAAGGCAACTTTACTAACACTTACGGGAGGTGCTTTGGACTCCCAATGTGGAATATTGGGCACTATTCGTCTTTTAATATGACGGGTCTTCATCCAGATAGCACCCAGTTTGTCACATTACAGCCAACCTGGACATGCATGACATCGTTTATTTTCACAATAACTAGAGGGGGACTTTTAGAAGTGAATGCATATGTGGGTTTCAGAGATAATTCTGATTTAGTGTGGGTTGACATTATACAATATGTCGATGGAGGAAACGATATATTTGTGGCTCAAGGAGGATTCTATCCTGGTCAAGCGAACGTCAATCCGTCGTGGAGAACCCTGAGAATCCCCATTCCCGGATCTGGCAGATTTGAAGGATACGTAAGTGTATTCATATGTTAATTGTATCACTAGCTGTCGCCAGCGGTATCACTCGCTGGAATTTTCGACAAATCCAGTCTTATTCCTGTACAGTGTATACTGTGTATTATGTATGTGCAGTAAAGATATCTGAATAAATAAAAATAAATGAATTCCTGTCCACTCTACATTATAGGAAAACTGTGCAATATTTCGTCTTGCTACATAGTTCTGGGCGTGACATTGATGGGTCAGTGAGTAGGACTATTCGCTCACCGTGTACTATATCTGTTACAGTAATGTAAACAGTAAAGCTTTTATTTATTTATATACAAGATGATGCCCGCGACTTCGTCCGCGTTGATTAAATTTTTTTATTCCCACGGAAACTCCTTCATTTTACGGGATAATTAACCTACGAGTATGTTCCTCGGGTTGCAATTTATCTCTATACCAAATTTCATCAAACTCTGTTGAAAAGAAGGGCCGTTAAAGTGTAGCAGCCACACACAGACAGACATACTTTCGCATTTATAATATTTAGTAGTATGGATTTTTTATCTAAACTAATATTATTCAAGCGAAAATGTACGTTTGTCTGTCTGCTACGCTTTCACGGCCCATGTGTTCAATCGATTTTGATAAAATTTAGCACAAGGATAGCTTGAATCGCGATAAAGCATATAGGCTCCGTCTTATTCCGAAAATTAAACAGTTCCCGTGGGAATCAAAAACCTTGTTCTACATAGACGAAGTCGCGGGCATGATCTAGTCATAGGCAAAGATTATGCATATACTACTTTTTGTATTTCGGAAACACCAAGGATCTGAAAGGGATTAAGGAAATTGGTTTTAACAATACACGGATAATGAGATGTAAAGATTGTATTTTATTTTCAGATAATGTTTTGGGGAGTAGCTTCATCAAGATCGATTTTCTTGATGGATTCTTTCCGCTATATTGCACCATCATTAGACACGGACTTATGTCAAATATATACAGAAGAAAAAACATTTACAACCACTAATGTTCCAACTACAATAGTGAGTACTGAATTGCCAACCACAACAACCACAGAATTACCAATTACGACAAAGTTACCATTTACAGAAACAGAAATACCTACTACAACATCCGAGATATCGACTATTACAACGATTACTACAGAATCACCAACAATAATAACTACTACTACGGAATTACCAACTACTACAACGGAAATACCAGTTACGATAACTACTACAGTATTACCGACGATAACGACGGAAATCCCAACTACAACAACGTATACTACAGATTCCTCAACTTTACCAGCGATTACTACGGAATTACCAGCTACAACAACGGAGATATCAACTGGAACAACAAAGACTACCATAACGCCTTCCTTAACTACAGAGACTACAGGACCAACCAGTACAACACCAGGCACATCTACGGAATCCCCGCGATACTCTCTATATTATATTTTGATTATTAAAATTAAGAGATATTTTGAGCAGGATTGTTTTGGTGAAAAATAGCAATAATGTCTAAAAATAATAATATCTTTATTTGCAAAATAACAAAGGTTCACATCAATAATTTGGTCTCTATCTTCCAAAAAAAAGTGTTATGGGAGTTAGGGCCTTCCCTATTACCGTGTTTTTTGCAATTAAATGTTCTATAAGTTGAAATTGTTATTTTATGACCATACAATTCCTCAATATAAACTTGCTGCCGCGACTTGGTCCGCGTGGATTAACGTTTTGTTAGGATCCTGTTGGAATCAAAGGACACCCGCCATCCTCCACTTATTAATCTTAACTTTTCTCTTTTTTTATCCACAACTAGCTGATGCCTGTGGCCCGTGCCATGGGAACTCCTTAATTTTTCAGGATAGAATAGAATAGAATAGAATAGAAATGATTTATTTCATGTAGGACAACTTGTGCCACTTATGATAAGTCGTAAGAATCTACCACCGGTTCGGAAAGCTGATTCTACTGAGAAGAGCCGGCAAGAAACTCAGCAGTTGCTCTTTTTAAAAACAGAAAAATGTCACAATTTGTATATAATATAAAATGCATACGCTACGTAACAAGTAGGTATCACACTGACTTGTGGGTTGCTGGATGCGAAGCCGGTTGCTTCCATGCAACTTTGTCATCGAGAAAATCATCTATGCTATAATACCCTCGACTTAACAGATGCTGTTTAACACAGTCTTTAAATTTATGTAATGGCAACTCCAGAAACTCTTTTGGTACCATGTTATAAAAGCGAATACTCGACCCCACAAAGGATTTCTGCACCTTGCGCACACGATATGACGCTGTTACAAGTTTATGGCGGTTTCTAGTACATCGATTGTGAGTATCACTTATTTGCTTATAAAGATTAATGTTTTTCCTGACGAAACGAAAATGGAGAACTCCACAGTTTTCTTGGGGGTGACCCCCAAGAAAACTGTGGAGTTCTCCATTTTTAGTGTTTCCCCATTTAACATTATTGATTTATCGATATTCTTTACATTAGGTAAAACAAACTCTAAGCACTTGGTTTTCTTTGCATTCAATAACAAATTATTGACAGTAAACCAGTGTGATACGTGTGATATTGCATTGTTTACATCGTCAAAATTGTCCTTACTCCTATCAACTTTAAAAATAAGCGATGTGTCGTCAGCAAACAATACAATATCACAAACATTGTTCACATGGTATGGCAAATCATTTATATACACTAAAAATAGAAAAGGACCCAAGATTGAGCCCTGTGGGACACCCATTAATGCAGACGAGCCCTCCGACCTCACATTGTTTATGCAAACCCTCTGAGTTCTGTCACCAAGATAAGAGGCAATGAGATCAAGTGCAACGCTTCCAATGCCATAGTGGCTTAGTTTAAGCAACAAAGTTTTGTGATCAACACAATCAAATGCCTTAGAAAGGTCACAGAAGACACCAATAGCATTCTGTGATCGCTCCCAGGCATCGTATATATGTTTTAGAAGTTTTGCGCCCGCATCAGTTGTGTTTCGACCTTTAGTGAAACCGTACTGCTCGGGGTGAAGTAAGTTATTGCCGTTAAAATGATTCATTAATTGGCTCAAAATTACTTTTTCAAAGACCTTACTGAGAGTTGGTAAGATTGAAATGGGTCTGTAATTGTTAAGGTCGTTTTTATTGCCCGACTTAAATAGAGGAATGAGTTTACCATGTTTCATTAAGTTTGGAAATGTACCTAGGTCAACACATTCATTAAAAATTATAGCTAGGTAAGGGGCGATATCGCTAATGATGTTTGATATTACTTTAACGGACATACCCCATAGGTCCCCCGTGTTTTTCAATTTTAACAACTTGAAATTTTTAATAATATCTAATGCATTAATGTGTTTAAATTCAAATGAAGCATTGCACTCTTTAACATTGTCCCTTAAAAAACTCTGAGCTGCGGTAGGTGAGGAATTAAGCGAGTCTGTCAACAAGACTGGAACATTCTGGAAAAACTCTTCGAAGGTTTTTGCAACCTCCTTATCAGAGGTTATTTTAGTATTACCAACAACAATCTCGTAGTTGAAATCACGAGATTTAGTTTTACCAGATTCCTCATTTACTACATTCCAAGTAGTTTTTATTTTGTTATCAGACTTCAAAATTTTTTCCTTTATGTGGAGTGCCTTAGCATGAATACAAATATTTTTGAAAATCTTAGAGTAAGTCTTCACGCGTTCAACAAAACTTGGAGACCGGTTGTATTGTTTCTCATCGTACAACTCATACAACTTGTCTCTACTTTTATAAATACCTACAGTAGCCCAATCACAGAACTTTAATTTCGCACTTATTTCTATTTGCTTAAAATTGAATACTTTATTAAATTCATTGTCTATGGTCTTGAAGAGACTACTATAGAGGCTGTCTGGGTGACCCTTTTTAAATGCAAGAGCAGGAAGTTGGGCGGAAATTTGATCCTTAAACCGGGTCAATTTATTTTCTGTTATTGGTCTGCATTTAATTTTTTGTTTGCATTTATCAGTGCTACTTAAAACAGTTATTTGTTGCCCGCAGTGATCCGACCTTAACTTGTTTATAATAGCTTTATCTAAAATTATATCACCACTGTAAAAAATATTATCTAAGCAAGTGGGTGAAGTATCTGTTATGCGAGTAGGTTCGCTAAATGCATGTTTCAAATTAAAACATTTAAATAAATTTAGCAACCTAACAACAATTGCATTTTGTAATAATATATTTACATTAAAATCACCGCATACTATAATCTTTTTTGTGGACACACACAATCGTTTCAGCACATCTTCCATTATGTCCTCAAATTGGCTGAAATCACCTGAGGGGGGCCGGTAAACACAGACAATAATAAAACGCTCCAGCTCTACACAAGACAGTTCAGCAATGCGTTCAACAGAAAGACATACTATGTCTTTTCGTTCTTTACTATTAATTTTTTTATGTACTAAGATTAGCGAACCACCATGAATTGCAGACTTTCTAGAGAACGCACTTGACAATGTAAAGTTATTTATCTTAGTGACTGGCAATTGTTCACTGGTAAGCCAGTGCTCAGTGAGACACAAAATATGTGTGTTGCATTTTTCTATGAACAATTCTATTTCTAAATCTTTGCCGGAGAGACTCTGTATGTTTTGATGTACAATGTTTATTTTACAGAGCTTCTCCATTGTCTTACTGCCTAGTTTAAACAAGCAACAGGGTTGCTGGTTGTACTACCGCTGTTACTTGAATTAGTAACTGACTGGGTAGTACCACCAGTATTGCTCGAGTCAATATTTACATAAATATTAGTACTAGAAGTACAGTTTGTATATGAGTCAAAAGACTTTGTTACAACACTTGTAACTGTATCATTTAAGTTATGTGCTAGTAGAGAAGCTATACGTAGCTTACATTTTTTAGGCAAATGCATAGTGTCGCCTGTTAATCTGAACTTACTTGTAAAATTATTTGTGTCAAAAAACAAAATAGCTTCGCTATGACAGTTTGTCAGATTATACAATTTTAAGTTTAATTCATGTATATAATTATTTTGTTGTTTATTTAATGCACCAGAATAAGGAAAGGCACACACAATAAACTTACATTTGGTTTCCCTATGCAAGCGCAGTAGCTTAGTAATACATTTTACAATGTCCGGTTTTTTAACTTTTAAACCATCCCCAAACATTATAATAACATTTGTACTGGAATCCAAATTTTTTGCCTGTATGTTCTTAATTAGATAGTTAAAACTAGTGCCTGGTGAACATCTATTAATCACTGAATGCTCCAGATAATAGCTAATCATGGAACCAAAACCACTGCCTAAGCTGTCAGAAATAATTATAGTTTGTTTACTAGACTTAGGTGATTGGTTCTGGTTTACATGGGAAGAAGGAACTTCTACACTGATGCTAGACTGCTCTGAACAAGTATCCAATGGGTCAGGGTTCAGTGCATGACAATCCTGACTAGTTATAGGTACACTTGTAGAGCATTTGCATTTATTAGTTAATGACTCAAAACGAGCCATGTTATAGCTACCTAATTCTAGCAATTCATCAGCAGCCAGTATTTGCTCATTGACCTGTTGTTGTGACAGTTCATACTGCTTTGAAACATTTTCAAGGGAATTTGACAGTTTAAAAATTTCATCTTGTAGGCGTTGAGTGTCATCATCATATTTGTTTCTGATTTCTGTTAAAGATAAGCAATAAGAATCTAACTTGTTTAACAAGTGTGAGCGCTCCTTTCTCAAAGCAATATTTTTAGCTAGTGATTTTTGAGATTTTATATTTTTTTTTGTTTTCCTAATTAATTTGCCAACTTTAATATATTTTTTTATTTTTTTGTGACTATTTAAATAAATTAAATCTTGTTTAGGTAATAACATAGCTTTAGCAGCACAAGGGCTGTCACATGTCAAATCAATGGTTACCACTGGCGCTGCTGAGGATGAAGTGAGCAGTTCATCGTACAAATTATTTGTTTCTCTAATATTATAGTTTTGTAATTGAGACTGAAGGTCTTCAATTGTTTCTTGAGCCCTGCTCAATTCATTCTCCAACATGGAAATCTTGCCAAGAGCCTCTTCATAGGTTTGGATGCATTGGTTGAATGAGCCGACTGCCTCCCGTAGTTGGTCGCGTTCCTCCAGTACCAGAGAGTGAGCGATGCTTAGGTCAGCTAGTTCAGCCTTCAGCTGGGAGTTCTTTGTAAAAATGGCCCTTAGTTCAATTTCACTTTCATCTTGTTCCTTCAATAATTGTTCATTTAGCTGTTTCAGTGATTTCAGTTCATGGAGGGCATTTTTCAGTTTTAATTGCTCTTCCATAGCAGCTGCACGCCTAGTTTGGACAGTAGGTGCCATTTGTGCAAGTAGAATTTCTGAAACACACCAAATGATATGTGTGAGAGAAGGAGAATATAAAAGATTAGTAGGTATATTAGAAAGGAGATGGGATAGACTAGAAATTACTAAAGAGAGAAAGATTTGGTATGTCAACAATCAAACTATAATGGCATAGATAAATATAAAATAAATCCTTTTATGAAGTGTAGTTTCTAATATAAACTTGTAGGTAATTATGCTAGTAAAAAATAAATTTATTCCCACAGACTGTGATCCACTCAGGTAATAGGTTATGTTATGACTTATAAGTGATTTATTTTCTATTTATCATCTCACAAAGTTGAGTTAAGTGTTTGCTGTGTGTAGGTATTAATGTTAATATTGTCTGAGGCGGTTTTTTTTTAAGATACACAATCTACAACTTTACTTCCACCTATAGTCAAGCAAAGCGAGAATGGTTATTCGCCTTAGTGTGAGGAGTGACGTGACTCGATTTTCATGGTCGAGAATTGAACAGCGTTGTGTTTGGTGCCTATACTGATGAGTAAAGACAATGAAAATGAGTTAAAAAAAACAATACTCCCCGGGTTTTGGCCGTTAATTATCAGGTACTCGGCAGCCAGCCGCAATCCTCTGCTTGCTTGTATTCTGGATATTATGTTGAAGTTGTGGTTGTGTTTTACAAATCAATTAAATTTAAATACACTGAACTGTATTATTAACACTTAATAAAGACTAATTTCTTTATTTAATTTACATAAAATTAAAATTAAATAACGGAACAGCTGATTATAGGTCTTGTCAGCTTGACAGTTACGTTCCGGGTCTCCAAAGGATAAAAGTTAGCCTATGTTACTCTCCAGGTTTTCAACGCACATTCAAAAAATCACGTCGATCTGCTCTGTTGCGACGTGATTGAAGGACAAACCAATAAACCAACAAACAAACACACTATCGCATTTTTTTTTTTTTTTTTTATGATAGCAGATTATTTTCGGCTAGATTCCTGCTACCATACCGGTAAATACCGGTCCGATGCCACGTAGCAACCAATTTGTGATATAAGTTTAAAAGGAACTTTAATGAGAACTAAAAAACTCAAAATGCCTGAGGGAGAGTTCGATTGCTGCTTATAAGATTAAGTAAGTACATAGTGGTTATCATATTCGACTGTGGCTGACGAACTCCCGGGTTCCAGTCGCGGGTTGGCCATGTTTTGTGTCTGAAATTCTTGGTACTAGCCCCGGCTAGGTTATGAAAATGGCGGTGTTTCACATCCGTGCCTCGGAGAGCACGCAAAGCCGTCGGTCCTGTGCCTGATCTCTCTCCAGTCGTGTCGTATATTCCGTCCCATCGGTCTATGAGATTAAAGGAACTGAGAGTGCACCTGTGTTTGCAGTTTGCACACATACTATAATAATATTTCCCGCACAGAGGGCTAATTTCTCTGAAGAATATTCGGTAGGACATTATACTCTTATTATTATTATACACTTTATTTGTACCACTACATCAAGTAATAATAACAAAAACAATAGTTGGAAAAAATAAACACAGACAAAAGTAGGATACAAAAGGCGGCCTTATCAAATAGGTAGCGACATTAGTAGATTAACGATTATAATCAAAATTTAATATGATAATCATATTAACAGAGGTTAATATCTGGGACTGAAGGCAGAGCGTTGACTGATGACTGCCTCGTTGGTCTAGTGGTTGGCATGTTCGACTGCGGCCGGCGAGGTCCCGGGTACGAGTCCCGTGGCGGGCCATAATTAAGTATTGGGTTTTTCTGACTAGAAATTCTCAGTACTAGCACGGAGTTAGGAAGTTGACGGTGTTCCACCCCCGTGCCTCGGAGAGCACGTTAAGCCGTCGGTCCCGGTTATTATCACTAACATGATAATTGTAGTCGTTAAAGCCCGCCAACCCGCATTGGAGCAGCGTGGTGGGTCTAAGCTCTAATTCCCTCTCTCTTATAAAATTTTCTCGATGACAAAGTTGCATGGAAGCAACCGGCTTCGCACCCAGCAACCCACAAGTAAGTGTAATACCTACTTGTTACGTAGCGCATTTTATATTATAAATACAAATTATTACTTTTTTGTTTTTGAAAAGAGCAACTGCTGAGTTTCTTGCCGGTTCTTCTCAGTAGAATCATCTTTCCGAACCGGTGGTAGATTCTTACGACTTATCTTAAGTGGCACAAGTTGTCCTACATGAAATAAATCATTTCATTTCATTGAAGCAAGTTAACAGCTGCAATTATTGTACCTTGGACACTGGTCATCGTCACTTCGCCAGAAATCTGCTGATAGCCATATCTTTTTTTTTAACGTTTAAACTATCGTGAGTGATATCCATACTTCCATACTAATATTATAAATGCGAAAGTGTGTCTGTCTGTCTGTCTGCTACGCTTTAACGGCCCATCTTTTCAACCGATTTTGATTAAATTTGGTATAGGGGTAGGTTACATCCCGGGGAATTACATAGGCTTTTTATCCCGGAAAATTTAGGAGTTCCCGTGGGAATCGAAAAACTTAATCCACGCGGACGAAGTCGCGGGCATCAACTAGTTCATTATAACTATACATAATACCCGGATAAACTCACGTGTTCTGTCGGAAAATTCCCGACTAGTTTCGAGCAGTGACCGCGTCGCGCGAACAGGCTCATGAAGAAGGGCCCCGAACGGGTTCGAAACTAGTCGGGCATTTTTCCGACAGAACGATTGAGTTTATCCGGGTATTATGTATAGTTATAATAGCCATATCGTTAGCTATCAGTCTACAATCTACCCTTCACCATCTATATCTACATAAACTAATATTATAAATGAACAATTGTGTTCGTTTGTTAAGGTTTGTTGGTTTATTGGTTCGTTCTTCAATCACGCCGCAACGGAGCAATGGATCGACGTGCTTTTTGGCATGGGTATAGTTGAAAACCCTGGAGAGTGCCATAGGCTACTTTTGTTCCGGAAAATTAGAGAGTTCCCGCGGGAATCAAAAAACTTAAACCACGCGGACGAAGTCGCGGGCATCAGCTAGTATTATTATAAAAGCAGGTTTTTAAATTATTTCTCCTAGTTTATACAGCATAAAATTATAACGATATGGCCGCTTTTGCTTGAAAACCTATTTGTTATTTGCACAAACTTTAAAAATTGAATAAGTTTCCACATTTTACTCTGAAAAGATCGCGTTGATAAGTTTAAATCTACCACTTTAAAATGTTATTCAAGCAAATGAATCTAAAAGGAGGCCGCGGAGCCATTTTTAACTGCAAACTTAGTTTTCCAGTCGAGATATTCAAATGCCTTATTTGTTTTGGAACTTTGCTGCTTTAAGTAGCTGAAGTTATATAGATGTGCAACTCAAAACTTGTGTTGAAACCTATTTACATTGATTTTTACTTGCATTCATGCAATAATATTTCTTATAACATGCAATTAACACGTTGCACAGTAAAACCGACTGCGGTTTTTGTGGCACTGCATGTAACATAATTTTATGTCAATTTTATAAGATTAATAAATAATAATAATAATAATGTACACATAGGTACTCGACGTTTATATATTTTTTTTAATATCATTAAGTACAAACAACAGTTACCTAATACCCTATTAAAGTTACGATCTAGCCTATGAGTAAATAAAGCTAATGAGTAACATTATTTTAACCTAAACCTATACTATAAAATTATATCTGAGAATTGGTCCATTGACTTATCTTAGTTTACGCTAAATTTTATTATGAGACACTGTGTTGTGTTCTTTGCAACGACGTTTATATGTATATTTTTTTTGGCATCTGCAGGGTCCAGGGGTTAAGGTCTAGCTCCAATACAGAGACGCGGCGCGACGCGGTACGCAGCTGCACATATTCTTTGTATGAGGTTGTATGGAGCTGGGTCCACATAAACGACGCGGTACGGAGGTGCACTGCGCAACGCGGCCCCGTACAAACTCAATACAGTATTTGCCGCTACGTGCCGCGCCGCTCCGTGCATCGCAAGTGGGGCTAGACCTTTAAATTTAAGCGCTGCCTCACGGGGCTGTGCTTTAACCATACACTAGCTGATGCCCGCGACTTCGTCCGCGTGGTTTAAGTCTTTTGTTTTCCGCGGGAACTGCTTAATTTTCCGAGATTAAAAGTAGCCTATGTCACTCTCCAGGTCCTCAACTATACCCATACCAAAAATCACGTCAATCCGTTGCTCCGTTGGGGCGTGATTGAAGGACAAACCAACAAACAAACACACTTTCGCATATTAGTAAGTATGATTATCGGTTGCATCGTTAGAGGTGACCACACGCCGTGCACACTTCCACACACGAGTTCCTTTACGAATCTCCCCATAATATTTTCTGTTCACCTATGAAAACTCCAAGCATAACCCCTTTCATCCCCCGCTGAGTGACGCTGAGTTTTCTTACTATGCCCATAGTTAGCGGCCACGTCTGGGATACTTAAAGTCATGATTAGAAACATGCACTGCTTGAAGACTTCAGTTTTCAGGCATTTAAGAAGGACGAGAAGACAGCTCGGAGCTTCCCGAACGCTGCCCAGCCCAATAATTGGCGTTGGAGTCCCGAGTAGTTTTGAGAAGAAAATGGTTTGACAAAATGGGTATTGTGATTCAAAACGTTGTCATTTTAATGGAAGCTGCATCTCCAGAGAGATTGGCCATCTGCGCGGGAAATATTATAGTGCACAAGTGTGTGCGCAAACACAGGTGCACTCTCTGTTCCTTTACTCTCATAGCCCGATGGGACGGAAAATCCGACACGACCGGAGAGAGATCAGGCGCAGGACCGACCGCTTAACGTGTTCTCCGGGGCACGGGGTGAAACACCGCTAACTTCCTAACTCCGGGGTAGTACTGAGAATTTCTTGTCAGAAAAACCCAGTAATTGTTGTGACCCGACCCGGGACTCGAACCCGGGACCTCGTCGGCCGTAGTCGATAATGCTAACCACTAGACCAACGAAGCAGTTGACAATAGACAGGTAAGTAGACTAGATCTAATTTCATATTCGTATTTGTGCCACTATACGCACAACTTAGTCAAAGAAAGGGCGCCAAGCACAGCGCATGCGCCCACCAACCCACCAAATAGAGGGAAGACCACCAGTCACGCGGATCCAGTCGACCCGCGAACGTCACACGGATCAGACGTGTCCCTTGGATAAGGGAATAAATTACGCGAGTGCAAATTAAAAAAAAATTACGTAATGACGGTTGGAATGGGAGTTCGTGAGCGGTAATGCAATGAGCGACGTGCGTGATGCCACCTATTTTCTTGGTCGTGTTATTGGCAGTGCTGGACTTGTGTGTGCCGCTGTACCACGATCAGTTTGCACTGCGTGTGCCCGATGGCCGTGCAGATGAGCTTGCTCACAGGCATGGCTTTATCAACCATGGACAAGTAAGTTGGAGGAGCCTACCATAAATTTAACTCTAGTTGCTTTTGACGTCTTACGATGGTCTTAAGATACTACTTAAAGATGGTCTTACGCCGATATTTAATTTTTCCTCCCGTAGGTAGGTACCCGTCGATTAGGGTAAGCTTGTTTTTTGTCCAAAATTGTAAGGACTTCTTAACAAGTACTTACCAAAATGCTAAGTAAGCAATTAACATAATATATTTTAATATTGAAACCCTGCTTAGACTAAGGGTGCGTTCCGAAATACACTGAGAGTACTGGAAGTCCCCAGTAAAGAGCACTGCCAGTGCTCGCAGTGCTTATAACGGAACACACACTTAGACTGCTGTATAGAAAAAAATGGGTGCTCTAGCCTTCTTTCCCAACTGATGTCTAGAACGAGGGAAATCTATGATTGAGGTTTCTTGCATACGCAGTAATTTTAGATGGAGAATATAAAGCCGTGTCCCAAACATTATAATTAGCTCAAATACCTAAAACAAACACACGCTCGTACTATTGGATAGAAGCAGGCGTTACTTTGCGGAAGTCCATGATATTGAAAAAAATAGAAATTTAATTCGCTATAATCCGCCACAGAAGGTAAATCTATGTGGTACAGTGCGTATCTTGAACTTGCAGCCCGCGATATTCTCCACACCACATAAATCTTCCAAAATACCCTCAACGTACGTTTCACTCCGACACCGGAGCATCTTCAGGAGATGTTGACTCTACAATGCACGATTGTGAACAATCGTCAATGTGTTGATTGTCTTCACAATCGTGCATTGTAGAGTCAACATCTCGTCATCAAAATTGAGCACGCGGTTCAAAAACAACTTTTCACTCTTGTATAACAAATCATAGCAACTTATCATTAGTAATCATAGAAACTTTTCTTAAGTGCCTGTGAATGTCAGTTGTCAATTAGGAATTTAGGTTCATAATTCCCTTAGTGAGAAGAACTAGCTAGAAATGGAAGTATTGTCACAATAATCTTCAATCGATGTCACGATGAATATTGCTACTTACTATTTTTAGTAGAATCTACTCCAGCAACACAAACATTAGGTTATCAATAGCCATTACTAATTTCCAAATAACTACATCAATGACAGTATTTATATGGCTACATAGCGTATAAATCACTGTTTTGTTAGAATTTGTACAATAATGACGTTGTTAGATTTGCATAGCTAATGTTAGTCCCAAATTAGGCACCGTGTATGTATCTATTATTATATCAACATCTATATTTTGTTTCGAAATAGGTAACTTCATATCATACAAACGTATATCGTAGCTTTAGTTTTAAGATACTGTCATTGATTATCACCATCAGGTTTTACAAGTTTCCCAAGTCAATAATGTACAGTGTACCTAAATTGATTAAATCAATATTGAAAGATTGATTGATTGATACTCCACACATTAAAACTTAAACAAATTCTATTATTTACTAGTTACTACTTCAAGTTGAGTCTCACGTTGGGTTCCTCATCTATACTTATAATAAAACTGTAACAGGTCCAATTCTGTACATTGAAGATATTTTGAAAATTTTTTTTGGAGGGCACTCATTATTCGATAATGAAGCCAAATCTGTAATTTTTTTCATTTTTGTCTGTCTGTCTGTCTGTCTGTCTGTCTGTCTGTCTGTCTGTCTGTCTGTATCTTGGCCGCGCATCACGCCGAAACTACGGAATGAATTCAAACGAAACTTGGCACGATTTGAGCCTATACTACGAGGTAGGACATAGGATACTTTTTATCCCGAAATTCTACCCCCGAAGGGGTGAAATGGGGGTTGAAAGTTTGTATGAAAGTCCTTCATTTCTCAAGTTATAGCCATGAAACTTGGTATATGAGCTGCGGGTTAAAAATGAAGACATACGTGTTTCACAGTTTTTCAAAATTTCACCCTCAAAGGGGTGAAATAGGGGTTGAAAGTTTGTATGAAAGTCCTTCATTTCTCAAGTTATATTGATGAAACTTGGTATACAACCTACCGGTCAAAAATGAAGAAATACGTGTTTCACAGCTTTCGTAAATTTTACCCCCGAAGGGGTGAAATAGGGGTTGAAAGTTTGTTTGAAAGTCCTTCATTTCTCAAGTTATATCCATGAAACTTGGTATATGAGCAGCGGGTTAGAAATGAAAACATACGTGTTTCACAATTTTTCAAAATTCTACCCCCAAAGGGGTGAAATAGAGGTTGAAAGTTTGTATAAAAGTCCGTCATTTCTCAAGTTATTTCGATGAAACTTGGTATATCCACGCGGACGAAGTCGTGGGCATCAGCTAGTTATTAATACAATTACAATAAGATATTAAAATTTCTATTTCATATTTCTCAGTTACATTTAAACTTTAAAGTTCACAACTAGTAAAATAATAATAATAATTTAATTGCTTATTAATTGACTACAATAAAGTTTAGTCCCATATTGGGCGCCACATCTTAATATTTGTCAATATTTATAATATCATACTGTGATATAATACATATCTTTATATTCTATAGTTTTTCAACTAAAAGAATAATATCTTCTCTTGGGTGTCATTTTATTTACTTTCATTCATCGTACGTAACTACTCTTCATTACAAATAATAAAATAAAAAAAAATTTTCACTGAAAACAACAGAAAAATTTTGTTCCACTTTGGGTACCATAAATACTTTACAATGCTGCCAACAAATTAAGCAGGTAAAAAAAGTTGAGGGAGCGGGACAGCTATACTTTATTTCTAGAAGGATAATAGGATAGCTATTTTTGTAACCGAGTATATTTAAATTCTGTTTTGTTTTGACTAAGTAATGACTGTTAAACTAAAAATAAGGCTTAATTAAAAATTATTGATTATTTTTGTGATACTTCAAAAAATTCCTACTGAAAGTAGCCATAAAATGACTTGAAAGATGAAATTTTGACTTTGCCAACTTTGGAGTCTGATTTTAGCCACATTATTGGCAAAAATCCCCCTTAAAGTACAATTTTTTTCCTAATAAGGGAAGCTTAGGAACCTTAAAAGTTTTTAAAATTAAGCGGAAGTGACGTGAGATTAAAGTATTTTTAATCTAAAATTGAAAATTCGACTCTACCCCTGCACTTTAGACCAAAAATTTTCTGACTTGTGTTAGTGCTAAGATGGTAATTATTATATGCATAGTAATACACTTTAAAATAAGCATGTTCACAAAATAAATGCATGGAAAACCATATAAAAAGAGAAAAAAAATTAACACTCACTCCCTAAGAAATCTCACGATAAAACAAAAAAAATTATGCCTCGAAAATTCCATACATCGCTGAACATGGATACATGGGGTATTTTCTGCGTAAGTACTAGGAATTTTTTTTTTTGGATGTCACTATTTGGAGCATACTTTATGAAGGGTTTTCAAATGGTTATCATGCATAATATTCTACAGCTAACAATCTACAAAACAACTAATAAAACTAAGTATTGTACAGGTTAAATTCCAATTTGTAGGCTCTGTCATCGGTTCACGAATCGAATTGGATAAAAAATGACCTGAAATAGATAATAGTATAGTTAATAAGAAATGACGTCATTTCAGTTGAAAACTACGACGCTCACGAGTACTCTTGGGAAATTTGACTGCGCATAGTAATAGCCTTAACATTTTGCAGTCATACCATATTACTATCGGACTCACCTGGTATTGAATAATCTGATTACCTATAATCGGGTTATTGAAATTTTAATATGGGACGGAGCTTCTTTTTTTGTTTATAAAAACCAATCTCTCTTTTCAGAACTCCGAATTTCTGTTATCTCTTTCTTATTAACTAGCAGATGCCCACGACTTCGTCCGCGTGAAATAAGTTTAAATTTCCACGTCAACTCCCTAATTTTTCGGGTTAATATATAGCCTATGACACTCACAAATAATGTGGCTTTCTATTGGTACCAAAATTTTTAAAATCGGTTCAGTAGATCCGGAGATTACCCCCTACAACCTCACAAACTTTACCTCTTTATAATATTAGTATAGTTAGAGAATTCGTCGCTGCACGGTACTTGCAACCATTACTGACTTTGTTGTAACATGATAATAATAATATAAATTACATGGTTCAATAATTATAATATAGTCCAAAAGATCCTTACTTTGACGTATGATAATATAAAACCATCGATATACCTATATGTAGGTACTAGATGGGCCCATTCATAGAAAAAAATTGGCCGTCCGACCTGTATAGCGCGCTCCACACCTGTATAAGCCTATCCTTGTCTCCGCCATAGCGCTGTCCCGCTTTTCAGACTAGACGGCGTTAGTAAAATAGGTCCACATTCTTTGTTTGACAGGGTCCATCTATGTAAATTGAGGTCGTTGTATAAAACCGAAAATATCTTTTTACTATGATCACAGAATAGGTAATAGTGCTAAAATTGCACAACAACAAACACAGAGAAGTCCTCTTTTCCGTATATTTACTTAAGTCTTTTAGACATATCTTGTTATACTGTTATACTTTTTAGAAGTCCTAGAATTGGCTGCCAAAAACAAAAAGAGACCCATATAAATAAGTCAATGGCCATCCCATGCAATAAATAAGCAATCTCTTTATTTAGAACTAACATTTCGCTACCAAACTTCGCTTCGGTCGTAGTGTAAGAAATTTATAGGTTACGTATCGGAAATCGTGGGAAACTAGGTACTGTCTATTTGTTACTCGCCCCGAGAGGGTTGAATATTTGAGGATGACAGACGAGGATCGTTTATATAAACACGAGTTAACTAAGCGAGTTAACGATAACTTGCCCTGCTCCCCTATTGTGTACGACAATGGTAATCGTAAACGTTTGTCAAACGTATAATTCGAACTATTTAGAGAGTTCAGAGATGCCTGCATGTCAAAAAGCATGTACGAACTCCTTGAACAGTTCAAGTAATACATTTGCCTCACAGACAATCGTAATCGTAAACGTTTGTCAAACGTATAATTTGAACTATTAAAGAGTATGTAAAGAGTTAGATGCCTGCATGTCAAAAAGCATGTACGAACTCCTTGAACAGTTCAAGTAATACGTTTGCCCCACAGGATAGTATAATAACTTACAGTCATCACTACAGCCCATTAACGTCCCACAGCTGGGCACAATCCTCCACTTTCATAGGAGAGAGGGAATTAGAGCTTAGACCCACCACGCTGCTCCAATGCGGGTTGGCGGGCTATAACGACTATCATGTTCGTGATAACAACCGGGACCGACGGCTTAACGTGCTTAAGGCACGGGGGTGAAACACCGCCAACTTCCTAACTCCGGGCTAGTACTGAGAATTTGTAGTCAGAAAAACTCAATACTTAATTATGGCCCGACCCGGGACTCGAACCCAGGACCTCGTCGGCTGCAGTCGAACATGCCAACCACTAGATCAACGAGGCAGTCAGAGCAGAGCAGAGCAATAACTTACACTAGTATATTTAATTTATTTACCTACGTATTGTAATATCTTGTTTTTAAAAAAGAGCAACTGCTGAGTTTCTTACCGGCTTTTAGCTGAATCTGCTTTATGAAACGGTGGTAGAGTCAAAACATGACGTCACATAAGAGACACCTGTACGTCCTACATGTTTTAAATAAATTGAGTTTATTGAGTTTAAGATCTCATATGATTACAATTTTTTTAGACAATTGGGACTCTGGTTATGCTTCTAAAGCGTTTTTGTTCTATATAAGCGACACACGCGACAGTGCGACTCGATTATGATACCACCCTATTGGCAATAGATCAAAGAAGCAGTTTCATATCATAAAATCACCTTATCTACAGTCCAAGTTACGAACTGGTCATAATAGGCACTCATATAAATGACTCTGGCAAACTTGTTCCAGCTTATAAAATCTTAAAGACGTAGTGCGATTGGTCAGATCCTTTGAGAAACTACTAATTTATTTATGTTGTATCGTTTTATTTTCTTAGTACTTTGAACGATAAATAGGATAATAAATTTATTATATGGCCTGGTTGGCTCGCTCCTGTTTCAATAAAATATGTAAAGTGTTTAATCAAATACTTACCGTCCCCCTGTCCCAACGACTTCCCGATCAATACGACCTCTCTGGCACAGTGTCGAGTGCTGTTGTCTTAACGTGGGAGGTGCCGGGTTCGATCCCCGGCAGGGTCAATTTGGAAATTTATAGTTTCTGAATTTTCTCTGATATGGCCTGATGGGAGGCTTCGGTCGTGGTTAGTTACCACCCTACCGGCAAAGACGTGCCGCCAAGCGATTTAGCGATCCGGTACGATGCCGTGTAGAAACCGATTAGGGGAATGGAATCTCTGAAAAAATCCCTTTTATTTCGGACCGCAAAAGTTTGTTTGTGTGTAAAGGTTTTATGGCTGATTGCTTGAAAACTATCCTGGCTGGCAAAAAAATTGCCCAAAGGTTCCTATTATAACGTGGACAAAGATCATGGCCATTTTTTTTACCGAATGGGATAAGAATACGGACGCGAAACCATTAGTTGTTTCACAAAAGACCGTAGGTAGATTGTCTTTATTTATTTTTTTATTTATTGACATGCCAACAAATATTAAAACTATACATTTATATCCATAATAATATTAAAATAAGTAATAAAATTATGTCCAGTTCTATTACAAAACTCAGTTATAGGCACTCTAGCTGATGCCCGCGACTTCGTCTAGTTCTTTAATAAAAATTACGCAGAAGTTTCCCTTGTGGTTTTCAAACTAACCAAGCAACTCGTATTTTCAGTCAAACGTTCTTTTTTCTGACGTGGAACTTTCCAACCGCTCTGTCATAACAGATCTCTATTGCAGCCCAGTCGCAAAGTTCCCAGTTTTTCGCGAATTAACAGCCAACTCGGATGCACTGTGAAGTTGTTTTAAAACTTTTTCTTTGAACGCAAACTTGCATATTCATGACACAGAATACGGTATCACGGGTATATTATCCACCACCACCACCACTACAGCCCATTAACGTCCCACTGGTGGGCACAGGCCTCCACTCTCATTGGAGAGAGGTAATTAGAGCTTAGACCCACCACGCTGCTCCAATGCGTGTTGGCGGGCTTTAACGACTATCATCATGTTAGTGATAATCACCGGGACCGACGGCTTAACGTGCTCTCCAAGGCACGGGGGTGAAACACCGCCAACTTCCTAACTCCGGGTACCTACTGAGAATTTCTAGTCGGAAAAACCCAATACTTAACTATGGCCCGACCCGGGACTCGAACCCGGGACCTCGTCGGTCGCAGTCAAACATACTAACCACTAGACTAACGAGGCAGTTGGGTATATTATAATTTTTGGTAAATATGGAAAAAAATCTCCCTGGTGATGACCTCCCTGGCGCAGTGGTGAGCGCTGTGGTCTTATAGTGGGATGTCTCAGGTTCGATTCCTGGCAGGGTCAATTTGGGAATTTATAGTTTTGGGAGGTCTTGGGTTCGATTGGTCCCGGGACGGCATGGTCAGTTTATAATTTCTGATTTTTTTCTTGTCTGGCCTGGAGAGAGTCTTCGGCTAGTTACCACCCTAACGCCAAAGACGTACCGCCAAGCAATTTAGCGTTCAGGTACGATACCGTTTAGAAACCGAATAGAGGTATGGGCTTAATATAGCTGCCGTACTTTTAACAAAAAAAAAAATTATTAACAAAATATGTTGTTACACAGTTTTAAATTTAAATTTTATATGAGTAATGTGAAAAGGTATTATCATCTGGGCTCATCGACCAAGGTTGTATGGTCAATGTCTAGGCTAGAAAGTTCCACTCCATAGAAAATCTATACTTATATTATAAATGCGAAAGTGCGTCTGTCCGTCTGGTCTGTTACGCTTTAACGCTTTTAGCTTTATCATTTCAACCGATTTTGATGAAATTAATTGGTATAGAGATAGGTTGCAATCCGGGAAAAGACATTGGTTACTTTTGATCCCGGAAAATTAAGGATTTCCCGCGGGAATAACCAACAACCTCACCCTCGCGGACGAAGTCGCGGGCATCGCCTAGTAAAAAAAATGTAGGTCGGTAGTCAAAAATATACAATTAAAAAAATGTTGCTCTAAAGTCTAAATTATCAAATGTAGGACACCGCAGTCACCCATTGCGAATCTCAAAATTACGAATCAATAGGCCTTTACAGCCTCCGCCCAGTATCTCTTCGACCTAAAAAATCGAGGGTGCCTTGATAGTACCATTGACCCCTTTTCACTCCTTGGCCTTTCACACTTCTAAGTTCTAGCCCTTAATGAGTATACTAGTTTGTGAAACTTTATTACTTATTCTGTGGTGAAACTTTCGAGCTTTATTTGAGTATTTGTGTTTCTTAATAAGTCTAGTAAATGTGTTTTAATAAATGTGTTTTCCAGATTATTCGTATTCTAGATGATGCCCGCTACTCTGCGTGGATTAAGGTTTTTGATTCCAGCTGAACTGATTCCCGGATAAAAAGCATATGACCTTCCCCGGGATGCAAGCTATTTCTGTACCAAATTTCATCAAAATCGGTTGAAAAGGTGGGTCGTAAAATCGTAGCAGACAGACAGATAGAGAGGCACTCTTTCGCATTTATTATACGACTGCCTGAAAAAAGGAGTATATTGTTTTCAGGGTTCATGTATGTATGTATGTATGTGAGTTTGTATATTCCACCATAACTTCTATACGCCTGAACCACAGAGGCCTGAACGGATTTTGATGAAAGAGGTATCGTTAGAATCCTTAGCTTATTCCGGGTGTCATAGGCTAGTAAAATTTAAAAAAAAGTGATAGGGTGACCATGGTCTCGCATCAAAGACTAAAGTTGTTTTTTTTCCAAAATGAGATTAACTATATTGTCATCATCAAGAAAATGATGAGTAGATTCCAAAAATATATAAGACTATATTTCAATATCCAGTGATTCACAAAAAAATATCATTTAACTATGGCAGTCGTATTTTTTAATTCTTTGAGTTATATTCACTTGTAGTATCAATTTGTTTTTAATAATGGAGATAAGGTTTCTGTGCCAGTCTCTATTTATTTCTCTTATCTCTTTGACATAATATCTGTCATTGCCGGAGTATTTTAATAATTCTGAGGCCCAATTGTCTAAGAAAATCATCATCATTTGAGAGCTTAAGGAGACAGTTTAAGGAGATACATGCAGCAAACATTTATTACGATTAAGACTTTTTTGGTAATTAAAAAAAGACATACTTATATCTTAAGTAAGTAAATTGATTTTATTTTTAACCACCTTTCGCTTGGGCACAGATTAAAATATAATAATTACTTAGTGATCAATTTGGGGGTTAACTTGGTAAAATAAAAATAAAAAGGATACTAAGGGCCGCTTGCACAAGGACAATTAAACTGATTTAGTTAAATTTTGTAATGCTGTCCCTTTTTGGCAAATGCATATTGTAGTTGCCAAAAAGGGACAGCATTAAAATATTTAACTAAATCAATTTAAGAGCCGTTATGCAAGTGGACCTTAATTGCATTAACCCCTAATATCTACTTACTTCTGATATCTACTTCAAAGAAAGTTATCCGTTGATAACATACGTTCTACGTCTATCTTGGGTTGGTAAACCATCTTTACCTTTTTAAATTCATGGTTATCGTCTGAAAAGGGTTCAGCAGATTCCTACTTCTAATCATAGTACGAGATTTATTCGAAAAAAGGATTTATAGAACCCGATAGGTAGTGTAAGATGGTGCCTATTCAACTTTGGGGGATAAATTCGGTTTGTAGTCTCTAAAGCTTATTCGTCGGAAAGCTGTTGGTAGGTATGTATATTGTATGTTACTTGTGAGTAAAGTAACCTACTTAAGTATACCTAGAAGCTTTATTTGTTACATGTATAAAGGTAAAAAAAATCACCACTACAGCCCATTAACGTCCACAGGCCTCCACTCTCATAGGGAAATAGAGGGAATTAGAGCTTAGACCCACCACGCTGCTCCAATGCGGGTTAGCGGGCTTTAACGACTATTATCATGTTAGCGATAATAACCGCGACCGACGCGACGGCTTAACGTGCTCTCCGAGGGCTCCTGTAGGGCATAGATCGACATTCTAGACGCTAGACTTTATATTAGATTATTTTAAATATGTTTTTCTATAATAATATTATGCACGATTCCATCTAAAATCCGGCCAAGTGTGTGTCAGGCTACGCGCAGAGTAGGGCTCCGTAGATGCCCGTCACAATATGCGGACATTTTTTACGTTGGTCGGCTATTACTCGTAAACTTGTAAAGTCTAATTAGATTAGCTAATTTGCTGTGATAGTTTTCCTTTTAATTTTTTCACGTAACCAAAAACAACCGTTTAGCTGGCAGAGGGGAGCGACACTGGAGCTGGACTTAGCTCAAACTTAGACATAAATTAGCACAAAAATATTAATATTTCGTAACCGGATCCCTGAAACGAAAAATGGTTTTCCCACACTCGCAATATTTTGTAACGACTCCCCACGACACCCTACAGCATGGGATAGACGAGAAAAAAGAGGGGAGGGACCCAAAAAAAATAGGTATTTAAAAGTAACACTAAAATTAATTGAAATAATTATTAATGCCTTACTGTAATTAAAATAATATGTAGAGACTGCCTAAAGAAAGTGTCTTAATTATACTCAAGATGCTCTGAAGTATACAAAGACGTTAGCCCTTTAATTTAGGGCGTCTGTACCCTAATAATAATTATCCCTTAGGCACACATAGTCCCGATGGTTGCAGTACAGTTAACTTAATTTAAACTTAAGATTAACTTGGGAAGTAAGCTCCGGACTGAAATTAATTGGATTAAATTATCCCCTCAGTTTCCCGGACCTTTTTTGATGTTGATGTTTTTGGAAAATATAAGTTATCTTAAACTCTCTTTGGCCCGCAGAATTGCTCTGTAAACTACTAAGTAAAAATAAGCTACTGTTGTTCCTGAAAATCAAAGATTTCCTCTGCGATATACTTAATAGTTACAAATTCCAGCGATTAGAATTTTCTAGAAAATAATCTTAACATGATGGTAGATTATGGATTTCTAATTCCCGCTGGATTTCGTAAATTTACCCTATCCTACGGGGGATCCTAGAACGCCTTTTGTTTTCTGTACCAAATTTCATCGAAATTGGTTGGCCAGTTGGGCTGTGAGTTGTAGCAGACAGACAAATAGATAGACAGACACTCTTTTCGAAGTTTCGCATTTATAATGTTACGAGATGATGCCCGCGACTTCGTTCGCGTCGATAAAGTCTTTATTTTCGCGGGAACTCCTTAATTTTCCGGGATAAAAAGTAGAATATGTCCTTTCCCGGGATGCAACCTAGCCCTGTACCGAATTTCATCAAAATCGGGTTAAAATATGGGCAGTTATAGCGTAGGAGACGGACAGATAGCCTATATCTATACATTATAATATCATATCATACTAATATTATAAATGCGAAAGTGTGTTTGTTTGTTGGTTTATTGGTTTGTTGGTTTGTCCTTTAATCACGCTGCAACGGAGCAACGGATCGACGTGATTTTTTGCATGGGTATAGTTGAGGACGAAGTGACATAGGCTACTTTTTGTCCTGTAAAATTGAGGAGTTCCCGCGGGAACCAAAAAAACTTAAACCACGCGGACGAAGTCGCGGGCATCAGCTAGTTTATTAAATTAAGTATGATTGGACCCGGTAGGTGGCGCTGCGATCGGGTTCTTTATTCATATTATAATTATCTATACTAATATTATAAAGAGGTAAAGTTTGTGAGGTTGTAGGGGGTAATCTCTGGATCTAGGTACTGAACCGATTTTGAAAATTCTGCTCCCAATAGAACGCCACATTATTTGTGAGTATCATTGGCTAAATTAGGCAGTTCCCGTGGGAATTTAAAAACTTATTTCACGCGGACGAAGTCGCGGGCATCTGCTAGTAATAAGCAAGCGAAGTTTTTGATTTGTCATCACGTATTTCGCAATACTTAACTGCGTAATAACACGAGATAACTTTGTCCCTTGGAGGCTTTCTCAACTTTACGGTCGCTTTATTTAGCATTGGGACGAGGGTCGGTAAATAAACCTCTTTATTGTACATATTTCAGTTTATTTACTTTATCTAAATGGGCACAAGTGTTTTATAGCATTCTTAAAAAAAACAATTTTTTTTTATTCCACTACAAGTTACCCATTGACTGCAATCTTACCTGATGGTAAGTGATGATGGTAAGTAAGATGGTGGCGGGCTAACCTGTTAGGGGTACGGCAGTGGTATTAAACCCATACCCCTAGTCGGTTTCTACACGGCATCATACTGGAACGCTAAATCGCTTGGCGTAAACGTCTTTGACGGTAGAGTGGTAGGTAGCCACGGCCGAATCCTCCCACCAGACCAGACTAGATAAAATTCAGAAATTATAAATTCCCAAATTGATCCTGTCGGGGAATCGAACTCGGTACCTCCCACTATAAGACCACTGCGCTCACCATTGGTGAGGAGGCTTCAGCCGTGGATATTTACCACCCTACCGGCAAAGACGTACCGCCAAGCGATTAGCGTTCCGGTACAACGCCGTGTAAAAACTGAAAGGGGTCTGGGTTTAATTTTTCTGCCGTACCCACTGGTTAGCCCGCTACCGTCATCTATATAATCACTTACTATCAGGTGAGATCGCAGGCCTACTTGTAGTGGAATTAAAAAATACTCTTACGAAAATTTGTAATAACACTCATGTTTCGCAAAACATCCGAATATTAAAGAACTTTTTAATTACATTACCCAAAGCAGAGCTGTTTCCCATCGCGTAATCTCCAAGATTTGTTATTACAGGGGGATATTATGATAATGGCCTTGTGTGTACAACCATCTGTGGCTTTGAAATCTTTGCGTTTTGTCTCATCTATACTAATATTATTTTATTTTATTTTTTATTCTATTTTGAAAACACACAGTTATTATATAACATACAATAGGTAATACAGATATAATATCACTTAAACCAAAACAGTTTTCAATGAATTATTTTGCACATATTTTATAAACAATTTTACAAATGAAATAGTTGGGTATAGGTATAGCCGCTAAAAGAAACAAAAACTTTAAATTGAACAGAAAAAGAAAAGAAAAAAACCGGCCAAGTGCGAGTCGGACTCGCGCACCGAGGGTTCCGTATAAACCTGTAGTAAGTTTTACGATTTATGACGTATTAAAAATAAAAATTACGTTTGTTGTATGGGAGCCCCCCTTTAATATTTACTTTATTGATATTTAATTATTTATTTTGAAAGGTAATATACAAGTTAATATTCTGTGAAAATTTGAACCGTCTACCTGTTACCGTTTTTAATATTGAGCAAAAAAATACGAAAAAAACACGTTTAGTGTATGGGGACCCCCCTTAATATATATATTTTTTTAATTTTTTGTATTTGTTGTTATAGCGGCAACGGAAATACATCATTTGTGAAAATTTCAGCTTTCTAGCTATCACGGTTTATGAGATACAGCCTGGAGACAGACAGACAGACAGACAGACAGACAGACAGACAGCCAGACAGACAGCGGAGTCTTAGTAATAGGGTCCCGTTTTTACCCTTTGGGTACGGAACCCTAAAAACATACTAAAACATACGCATTGACAAATAATAAGCTATAAATTGGTTTTTGCCAAACTATCTTATACTTGACTTATACTTAGGGAGAGAGAGACAAAATATGTCATTAACAGAAAACAACTCATATTAGTTACAACATCTTTTTATAAATGTATAAATGCGAAAGTGTCTGTCTGTCTATTAAGATAAAATATGGGCCGTTAAAGCGTAGCATTAGCTACGCTTTAACGGCCCATATTTTCAATCGACTTTGATGAAATTTGGTACAGGGATAGGTTCATAGCTTCGTGGGAATCATATTGTATTGATTTAAAATCAGTACGGATATTATGTTTAGTAGCTCATTTAATTAGGACGTACGGAAATCAAAGCCTTTGCAAGCGGCGTGTTTTATAAGCGCAGAAAACGCGCGGTCTCTGCGCGTTATTGTGTAGATAAGTTTATCATTTTCTATGGAGCCGCATCGCGTCGTGTCGCTTCCGTCTCAACTCGGACAACGGTTTAGAGTTTAGACTGAATAAAACAGTTTGGTTGTACCTAATCCGTGAACGACAAACGCAACACCGCAACGCGATGCGACACGACAGTATCAATCAGTAGCTAACCCTTATGTGACCTACGTTGTCGCGTAGATACGTCTGCCATTTTATATGGCGTCGTATCGCGTCGTGTCGCTTCCGTCGCTCAACTAGGACAACGGTTTTGAGTTTAGACTGAATAAAACAGTTTTGGTGTACCTACCTAACCGAGATTTTGATCCACAAGGTTTAAACTAGGTAACGATGGTTCTGTCCTATATCTGTTGCATTAATTGAGTCTTTCGGGAACAGCTATCGATTGGTCCTATCATGAAGGAAAATCTCTTTGAGCACCGAACGTAAGTCGATAGCGTAGGTATAGATATTGCCTATCAATGCTATCAAATAGAAATTGGGGTTTCTTTGCCACGTTACAGTTATAATAACGACGGAATTTACTTACTTGTATTATATTTTGAGTTTCGCGAGTTGTTCCCCTTTTGTACCTTTTTTAACACACTTTTATTAGCTTGGCCTGTATATTTTAATGTAATTTATTTTATGGCTGGCTCATTTTTTGCACAAAGGATCAGCCTGGCTGTCCAACGCGGAAATGCAGCCAGCACTCTTGCCACCATTCCACGCGGGCATGATTTATATAGTAATTAGGTTAGGCTAGCTAGCTTTAAGTTCTATTGCTTTCCATAAAAAAATAAAATTAAAAGTTACATATTAAGTAATATTGTAAATTAAATTTTTCAAAAGAGCGACCACCGAGTATCTTGCTGGTTCTTCTCGGTAGGAATGTCATTCCGAATTAGTGGTAGATGCTAGATGATTCAAAAACACTTGTCAAAGTCTACTTGAATAATAGTTATTTGTTATACAAGAGTGAAAAGTTGTTTTTTAACCGCGTGCTCAATTTTGATGACCGAGCAAGCGAAGGATTCTAAAATTGAATCACGAGCGGAGCGAGTGATTCAAAAATTAGAATCCTGAGCGTCAGCGAGGGAATCAAAAGAGCACGAGGTGAAAAATCTTTTCACTCGAGTGCAACACGTAACTTTTCATCCCACCTCAGCGAGGAAATGACTAAATGCAAAAAAAATCACAAGGTAACTATTCATCCCACCTCAGCGAGGAAATGACTAAATGCAAAAAAAATCTCAAGATTAAATTCAATTCTGTTAATTTCTTCGTCACTAGAATCACTCATTTTAGGTTTTTCACTTATTTTCAATTTTCTTGTTTTTAATCGGTTTTAATTTTAAACAATATGACGTGAAAGAAAATGGTGCGCGCAAAGCAAATTAAAAAAAAAGTACACCAAGAAGGTTACGAGTGTGAGTTTTTAACAAATTAAAAACGATTGTATGGAAATTCGGCACCATAGAGGTACAAGTAAATAGGTTTTAATGATGTTTTGAATTCACAAACTTCATAGACGAGTGATATTTACTAACGTGCACACGATATTCTAAATTCAATTTACTTTATCCTCTAGAGGATAATAACGGCTTTTACCATCAGATATCGAAGAATAAAAATACTCTTTCCGAGATGGTGGGATGAAAAAATGATTTGAATTTAAATCTCACAAAACTACCACTCATTTGAATTGTTAGAAATTTTGCACTTATATAATAAAATGAGGACTAAACAATTGTTTTATGACTACAAATACAAATACAAATGCTTTTATTTTTCTAAATGTGAGTTCAAATACATAGTAAGATGGAAATTGGATTGATAAGTCTGTCACATTTTGCCAAATAATTGGCGTGCAAAATTGGCAGTAGGCACAGCACATACCTGCTGCTCAAAATACATGGGTTTATATTATTAAATTAGAAAATTAAAAACATTGTTAGATTAGCATTATATATGAAATTAGAAAATTAAAATAGATTATTAGCTTACTATGTAAAATTACAAAGTTAAAATTGATTTAATAGATTATTGTATTATAAATTGATATATCATAATTATGTCCTAATGTCCAGCTAGTCCTAGTATTAATAATAATATAGAATTGCAATACACTTCGGTCAAATCTTACATTTAGATAAAAACTCATTAACATTTATAAAAACATTCTCCAATTAAATAGTCAAACAATTTTTCTTAAACTTAGATGTCGGTAAACTTTTAGTGTTGTCAGAGAGTTTATTGAATAAGGTCACAGCCATACAATAGGAATTGCGAGAACATAAAGCTAATCTACGCTGGGGTACCTCTAATTTGAATTTTTGTCGGCGGTTCCTATTATCAGGCTTCATCTCGAATAAGTAGTTGTGTTTTTTTACAAAAAGGCAAGTTTCGAAAATGTATAAACATGGTAACGGCAATATCTTTTTCTTTATAAATAAAGGCTGACAAGGAGCTATTATATCAGCGCCACACATGCATTTTTTTTGGACTCTAAAAGCATATTCAATATCGACAAAGTTACCCCATAAATTAAGCCCATAGCGCAGTATTGATGCTACATAGCCATGGTATGCAGTTGTGGCTGCTTCTTCGGAAATTGTATTTCGCAGTCGATACAGCGCATATACAAACCTATTAAGTTTTTTGCAGGTGAGTTGAATATGTTATTTCCAATTGCAGTATTTGTCAATCGTAACATTTAAAAATGTTGCTGATGATACCACTTTTATTTGTTCATTATTATAGCTGATATTAAGGTTATGGGGTGCGCTATTATATGTTTGGAATTCAACTATATCTTGGTATTAGTAGAAGATCCGAATCTAAATCGAGACGTACCGGTTTGATAAGAGAATCAAATTTATTTTATAATAAATTTCATATATTAGAAAATAAATTAAAAATGGGTAGACAACAGAAATCCTGGACAGAATATTTTTAATTACTTTTCGAAAAATGATTTTTCATAAAATGTTGCAAAATGAAGATAATAATAAAATTTTATACTGGACTTAAAGTATAGAGCATATAGAATGTGCAATCGTAGGGTAGACTAATATTTCCATTATTTATCCAGGTAAATAATAGGGTAGACTATTATTTCCATTATTTATCCAGGTAAATAATAGTCTACCCTACGATTGCACATTCTATATGCTCCATACTTTAAGTCCAGTATAAAATTTTATTATTATCTTCATTTTGCAACATTTTATGAAAAATCATTTTTCAAAAAATAATTAAATATATTCTGTCCAGGATTTCTGTTGTCTACCCATTTTTAATTTATTTTCTAATATATGAAATTTATTATAAAATAAATTTGATTCTCTTATCAAACCGGTACGTTTCGATTTAGATTCGGATCTTAGACCATATTCTATACATGATTTATCTATCATAAACAGGCATAAAGCCACTCTTTCACGTCAAAATATCGTCAAGGGCAATCCTATAATTGAAGTTAAGAAGTTACTATGAGAATACAATCAATAAAAAGTCATTGCCCTTTATTAATAATCCATTATTTATTAATAATAATCCAATCAGTCGCCCGATTCAGTTACTTATTATGTTTAAGTATATATGTAGATAACCTATAATAGGCTTTGTAGATATAATTAAGACTTAGGCTGAACGCGCACGCACATTCTAACTTAATTAGTGTTAGACCATTGAGATTTCTTCAATATGCTGAAGCCTAGTTCATGTACTATACGTAGGTGCGTGTATATGTACGTTTTAATATTATACTTACTAGCTTTTGCCCGCAGCTTCGCTCACGTCACGTTTTCATACAAATTTCAAACCCCTATTTTATCCCGTTAGGGGTAGAATTTTCAAAACACCCTTCTTAGCGGTTGTCTATGTCATAAAAGCTATCTGCATGCCCAATTTTAGCCTGATCCGTTCAGCGGTTTGAGCTGGGCGTTGATAGATCAGTTAGTCAGGCAGTCAGTCAGTCAGTCACCTTTTACTTTTATATATTTAGATAGATGAAGCCCACGTCTTCGTCCGCGTGGATTTAGGTTTTAAAACACATACTTTTTGATTTGGGATTTGACAGAGTTATGTAGTAAAATCGACAAAAAAAACACCCCTCATTCCGAAGAAACACCGTTTTTCGAGATAAAAGCAATCCTTTATTTTTATCCACTGCGTTATGTAACTATAAGTTTACTAAGTTACATTTATATCCTTTCAATCACGCCGCAACAAAACAATGGATCGACGTGATTTTTGGCATGGGTAATGGTATACTTGAGGACCAGGATGACAAAGGCTACTTTTTATCGTTTTTATCCCGAAAAACTAAGGTTTTCCCGTGGGAATTATAAAAACTAGTTTCACGCGGACGAAGTCGCGGGCATCAGCTAGTAAATAAGTATTTTTTAAATGTTTGTTTTTTAAAAACAATCCCTCCTAATGACCTATTATCCAGACGACATTGAGAACAAAGGGAGACACGAAAAAGCCGAGATCATCTCTTCCCCTTAATATTAGGTTCGAGTTGCAGTCATTAATTATTTTTTCCTATTTCTCATTTTCACGTCCTTTCGTTGTCGAGAAGCGGAAAAATCTAAGATCAAGAACGGGAAAAACGGAAAGGGACAACTTTTCTTATAACAGCTATAAAATACTAGGTGATGCTCGCGAATTCGCGTGTATTTAGGTTTAGGTATAGGGGTCACGACCCTCTGCAATGAGGAATACGACGCAAAGAGAAACAAAAATACATTCCCAGTTATTCCGCCTCCGCAATTCTTGTCCCAAAATACTTTTAATTCCTCATACTCATATTTCGTGGTGTTATTTATCAACGAGCCCTGCATTGCAGAGCCCGCGGCTGCAGGTGGATTACGCGAACGAGCATTTTTTATTAAACAATAATTTATTTCCAACCACAATTCCAGTGACAACGAGATAAAATTGGGCGTGAGTTTTTGCGGAACATTGTCTATACATAGAAATAAATAAATTTTAAGCGTTTCTCAGCTCATAACATTAGTCATTTATTTGTAATACGTTATTTTATGTCATTCCGAATCAGTGGTAGATTCACTCGACGATTCGAAAGCACTTTTAATAAGTTTATTTGAATAAAAATTATGAGTTTGAGTTTATTATTATTACTAAACAACTTAATTGCATAAAAAAAAGAACAATTACAACGGACATATTATTAGAATACTACTACAAACAAAAGGTGACCTTATCACTAAAGTGAAGAGTTTAGGTTATTGTCCCATTTTTAAAGTTTTTGACATTCTGTCTCCGTCTATCCGTTTGCCCACGATAATCTACGAATTAGTTTAACCACCATTGGCAGGAATTTTGCAAGCAGATAAAAATACTTTGCCTGGATTGATCTAAGCTTTTTTTTATCCGTGGAATAAGAAAGACTTCGTAAGGGATTCTAAAAACCGAAACCTAAAAATACGACGTCATGGGCAAAAATATATTTACAGAATAATTTATTTCCAACCACAATTCCAGTGACAAAGAGATAAAATTGGACATAAGTTTATGCGGAACATTGTTTTTAAATAAAGGTGGTAGAAATGTTAACACGGCCCCGGTGGCACATTGTTTCAGTTTTGTACACAATATTTTTTATCATAGATCTAAATCTAGGTACTAAGCTTTTCTGATAATATTATTTTGCATAAATGATAAATAATTTATTTATTTCACTTGTGTCACTTATGATACATCAAGACTCTACCACCGGTTTAGAAAAAACCGGCCAAGTGCGAGTCGGACTCGCGCACCGAGGGTTCCGTACAAACCTGTAGTAAGTTTTACGATTTATGACGTATTAAAAATAAAAATTACGTTTGTTGTATGGGAGCCCCCCTTTAATATTTACTTTATTGATATTTAATTATTTATTTTGAAAGGTAATATACAAGTTAATATTCTGTGAAAATTTGAACCGTCTACCTGTTACCGTTTTTAATATTGAGCAAAAAATACGAAAAAAACACGTTTATTGTATGGGGACCCCCCTTAATATATATATTTTTTTAATTTTTAGTATTTGTTGTTATAGCGGCAACGAAAATACATCATTTGTGAAAATTTCAGCTTTCTAGCTATCACGGTTTATGAGATACAGCCTGGAGACAGACAGACAGACAGACAGACAGCGGAGTCTTAGTAATAGGGTCCCGTTTTTAACCTTTGGGTACGGAACCCTAAAAATGATTCTACTCAGTAGAGCCGGCAACAAACTCAGCAATTGCTCTTTTCTTAAAAAGCAAAACGTTACAATAAATAAACAATACAATACATACGTTACGTTACAAGTATTACACTGACTTGTGGGCTACTCGATGCGAGCCCGATTGCTTCCATGCAACTTTATCATTAAGAAAATCATCGATAGTATGATAACCTCGACTTAACAAATGCTTTATTTTTTTAAATTTATTGGGGAAGATTGATAATTACACGTTAAATCTAATTATTACAACAAAAATAAAATAATATTACCAAATGTGTAATCCACCACACAACCATCCATGGGTTAACAATTTAAAATTAAAAAAATGAAGGCGACACAATGTACATGAATTAAATTAATCTGAGTTAGGTATTTAAATATGCTAAAATATTACAGAAAAATTAAATTTACTACTAACAATAAACAAAAATATAAATAAAAAACCGACCAAGTGCGAGTCGGACTCGCGCACCGAGGGTTCCGTACAAACCTGTAGTAAGTTTTACGATTTATGGCGTATTAAAAATAAAAATTACGTTAATTGTTGTATGGGAGCCCCCCTTTAATATTTACTTTATTGATATTTAATTATATATTTTGAAAGGTAATATACAAGTTAATATTCTGTGAAAATTTGAACCGTCTACCTGTTACCGTTTTTAATATTGAGCAAAAAAATACGAAAAAAACACGTTTATTGTATGGGGACCCCCCTTAATATATATATTTTTTTAATTTTTAGTATTTGTTGTTATAGCGGCAACGGAAATACATCATTTGTGAAAATTTCAGCTTTCTAGCTATCACGGTTTATGAGATACAGCCTGGAGACAGACAGACAGCGGAGTCTTAGTAATAGGGTCCCGTTTTTACCCTTTGGGTACGGAACCCTAAAAAGATGAGGTAAGTACATAGATGGTTACAACTGCTTGGTCTATTAAAGTCTAATGTACACTAACCTTATAAAAACCTTATAACTAGTGGTTCGCCCCGAACTGAGACCTCGCGGTATCCATAAACTTACAGAGCGCCATCTATGTGAAGTTCTGTTAAAAATAGTGAAGCTCATTAAAAATTAAATAATTTCGTTTCCTTAGAATATTTATCTAATTTTAGTATTTGTTGTTCAAGTACAGGATATAATTCAAATAAGTGATCAAGTTTCAGGCTCAGCCTTTTCTTTTTAAGCACAAACGAATAAATTTGTACAGAGCGCCATCTATTGACAACATTGTGAAGTTTGTTAAAAATACGTATGCTCATTAAAAATTAAATAATTTCGTTTCCTTATAATATTTATCTAATTTTAGTATTTGTTGTTCAAGTACAGGATATAATTCAAATAATTAATCAAGTTTCAGGCTCAGCCTTTCAGAAAATTGGGAGTTCTGAGGTCATCTTTGGACGTCAGAAAATCACCACTTTGAAAGCCCCCCATTTCGTCAATTTTAGGGGAAAAATTAAAAAAAATATATATTTGGACTCCGTTCCTCATTATCTTTAAAATGATATACCGCAACCCTATGTAATGCTATAAAAAATATTTTACTTCGCATTCGCTTCTATGAGAGCCCCCCTGAAATAAAGGTTTTTATAACTTTTAAAGCCATATTCGGCGGGAGGCCATCGGTTTACATAGTATATTTAAATTTGAAGTAATTACGTTCAGTAATTCAGAAGTTATAAGGCTCTGACAGACGGACGGACGGACGGACAAGTGCCAATTCACCCAAGTAGACTCAGAGACCTTCGCTTCGCTCGGTCAAAAACCTTATAGAACCTTATAAAAATTATTAAATTTTGTTTATAATATGAGCTAAAATTATGAAAGTTTATAAGGAAGAAATAAATTGTTGGTTAAAATAAGCTGAGAGGATCGACGCTCCCTTTGCACCAGGAATATTCAAGGCCTCTAGGGGATTAGTTCATAATATGGTTGATGGTTTATGTATAAATATAATGGGAAGCAAGTTTAATTTTAGATTAGTTTCTGAATCCCATTCTGTATTGACCATTGAAAATAAGCCTTGAGAGTATACTATATGTTGCCCGCGACTTCGTCCGCGTGGATTGAGGTTTTTTTGGTCCTGCGGGAATAACATCTTCGTTCCAATTTTCAGGCATATCGGTTCCGCGTTGTGCGCCGTGAATTGGAGTAAACAAACATCCAAACTTTCACATTTGTGATTTGTGAGTAGGATTTTAGTATATTGAAGTGTTATATATTTTGATTCTAGTATTAAATAAAAATATACGACAAAACTGGATTCAAATTAGGTAGCTATTTCAGAACACTAAGTAATAACCCTATAAAAAGAAACCAGTGGTAGAGTCAAAACGAGTCGTTATCATAAGAAACAGACTGTATATGTATGAAATAAACAAATTTGATTTTGATTCGAATTCGTCTTGGTCTACCAAATGCAAATATTGAAAATTGTATTTTCATTCCCAAGTCGTCAAATAAAGAAAACTGCGTCAAAGCAGCGCATTGTTCATTTACAAGCGTATGGTGAATGCCTGAACCTCTTACAAATCTTTATCGAAAACGCTTTCAGCGACGTGACCTGGGTGCTAAGATGGCCGCCTCTTTTATATCGGCAACCACACATCGCTTTTCACGTTTTTTTAAGAGCTAAGTTAAGTTGTTCAGGTCGCATTTTGTGATAAAGGTTTAGTAACGAGTTGGTGAACGACTGGGAGACGGAGGTTCTTTTAGATTTACACGACTGCCCAAAAAGGAGTGTAATATTTTCAGGGTTTTTTTAACCACTACAAGTTAACCCTTGACTGCTATCTCACCTGATGGTAAGTGATGATGCAGTCTAAGATGGTAGCGGGCTAACCTGTTAGGGGAATGGCAGTTATAATAAACCCATACCCCTCGATTCTACATATCGATCGATATTCGATTTCTACACAGCATCGTACCGGAACGCTAAATCGCTTGGCGGCACGTCTTTGCCGGTAGGGTAGTAATTCTAGCTACGGCCGAAGCCTCTCACCAGGCCAGACCAGGGAAAATTCAGAAATTATAAATTCCCAAATTAACCCTGCCGGGGATGAACCCGGGACCTCCGCACGTTAAGACAACAGCGCTCAACACTGCGCCACGGAGGTCGTCAAAAATATCATCGTAATCGGTTCATATACGTAAGAATGTATGTACATGAGTTTTTTTTATTCCGCCATAGTTTTTAAATGCCTTAACAGATTCGGATGTATCGGCTATTGTTAGAATCCTTACATCATCCCAAATGTCACTGGCTATAATTTCTTTGAAAAAAAGACAAAAGTTCTATGTGAAAGGGCAGTCGTGTTTTTATTTTTTTTACATAAGTTCACTTGTTGTCTTTGATTTTATCTAAATCTCTTACGCGTATTATAAGAAAAGATGGCCGCCTCTTTTTATATCGACAACCACACATCGCTTTTCAAATTTTTTAAGAGCTACGAGAAAGAGTGATGATGGTTTATAAGACGGAAGGTCTTTTAAAGTCTTTGTTTTTTTAATCCCTTGTTATAGCTTAAGACTCTACCACGGGGCTTATTAGCTTGGAAAGCATCATTAGCAGCATTATCGACAGCATTAATCGCAAAAAAAATAAAAATAATATAGCCTGTTACACTCCAGATCCTCAAATATAGACACAATCAAGTCCACAAGTTGCTCTTTTGTGGCATGATTGAAACAAAAACCAAACTAATGCACTTTTGCATTTATAATACATACTAGCTGATGCCCGCGACTTCGTCCGCGTGGATTGAGGTTTTTCGGTTCCCGCGGGAACTCTTTAATTTTCCGGGATAAAAAGTAGCCTATGTGCTATTCCAGACTATAATCTATCTCTGTGCCAAATTTCATCCAGATCCGTTCAGCCGTTGGGGCGTGATTGAGTAGCAAACATCCATCCATACATCCATCCAAACTTTCGCATTTATAATATTTATTTGATTTGATTAAGTACGGATAAGAAAGTATGGATGGATTTTATTTATGTACGGGTTCCAATAATCCGATAAAATACAAATACAATCCTCTTTTAACAGTATAATAAATAATTAATTATTGTGTTGGTTGGTGTGTTCTTGTCTCGATTGTGTATTGTAAAAGTACCAATGCTGAGATTTCTGGTGCGAGATCGCCATTCGAGCTTGGAATCCCTATACCTAGGATTCGAGCTACTTATCTTTCTTATAACACAAAGTTAAGGCGTTAGAAAGCACTTTCACAAGTTATGTTTATACTTCATCGTTATGGCTACGAAATAATCAAACTTATTACAATAGGAAACCGTTATATAATTTATTAGATCATAAAGTATATTTAAGATTATTATTTGTGAGTATAAGAACCAACCCTAACGGGTTCAATTTTCATAAAACAGAGCCCACTTTTACAATGTGAAGCCTAATTTTTGTGAGTCACGAAGCTCGAAGGCTGTTATAGTGATGCGACTTAATGTAATAGCTGAGTTCAACTAAGCTCAATGCGAATTTTCTGTTTTAATGCTATTCGACTCTAGTATTAGAGGCAGCGTATCATATCATACTAATATAATAAATGCAAAACTGTGTTTGTTTGTTGGTTTGTTGGCGTGATTGAAGGACTACCTTCAATCACGCCGCAACAGATCAACGGATTGACGTGATTTTTGGCATGGATATAGTTAAGTGGCATAGGCTACTTTTTATCCCGGAAAATTAAGGAGTTCCCGCGGTAATCAAAAAACTTAAACCACGTGGACAAAGGCATCAGCTAGTTAAATCATAATTTTATACTATTTTGACGTTAAGACAATTATTATCTACTAGCTGATGCCCGCGACTTCGTCCGCGTGGATTGAGTTGCCAAATTTCATCCAGATCCGTTCAGCCGTTGGAGCGTGATTGAGTAACAAACATCCATACATCCATACATCCATCCAAACTTTCGCATTTATAATATTTATTATGTGACTAGATGATGACCGCTACTTCAACCAAATAAATATTTACTTTACTTTACTTTACTTCATTCGCGTGAATTGTTGGAGATTTTTTTATTACCGCGGGAACTCCTTAATTATCCTCCTGATATCCAGGATAAAAAGTAGTCCATGTCCTTTCCCGGAACACAACCTACCCCTTTCATCAAATTTGGTTGAACAAATGGGCCGTGAAAGCGTCCCACAGACAGACACACTTTCGCATTTATAATATTAGTATGGATCCATAGAATATTCAAACCAAGTTACTTTGTTTTTTGTACCTCCTAAAAATTAAGGATTCTGTGGGTACACGTCTTGTTTTGATATTATCTGAATGACTATATCGAAATCTAAACTTTATGACTTCATGTATCGTTTGAATCGAATCTAAAATTGTATAGTCAGTTATAGTGAGCCGTAAGCTCCGTATCGATAGAATGGACTAGCCGTTCCGAAAGTAACGTTACAATTTTAGTTCTAAAGCTACATCAAAACTTTGCAAAGTCGAACAAAGTCGACTTGATCGAGTAGAAACACGGCATCACTAAAGAACTCCGTACGCTACAATTATGGCGAATTCACCAAGAAACTTGGCCATGGGCTCACAATAGGTGCTTAGTAGAACAGTAACTTTAATACTATAGCAATTGTTGAAAACTTTTCACGAAATTACTATTATTTTTGCCCTTGCAACAAGATTTATGGTAATGGAAAACAAAATTACCTTTCGAATTGTTTAGATTGAAATGCGTCAGACTTATAAATAGTTATTTACTTAATATTGATCTACCCATAAGGTAGACTTGTTGAGTGTAAATTTTTTTAATTTGTGAGATGTGAATATTTTGAAAAATCCTGAAACATATTAAATTGTATATTAGTTTATTTTAATGCAAAGTAAAAATACCAATTTCCATACCAATACCAGGTAAATTAGTATTGGAGCTTTTATTTAAAAATGAAGAGAAAAACATCTTTATAGTACTGCACGATTCGTGTAAGATTTTAAAATTAACTTAGGTCGTAGAAGTTTCACCAATAACAAAATCTCTTATACGAGCATCTTAATTAAACTGCGTATTAAACGAAGATTAACCGCAAAACAGAGCGTACAATTCCATCAAAATCATCTGCAATTACGCCCTTCCACACGCCTTATTCACCAAAGGAATATAAAGCATGCATCACATTAATAAAAGAACGCGTGTCGGAGCGGGGTTTCAATTTCGCGCCTTTGTTTTCACACTTCAGGGCGCTATTGTCGCCTCTGAATATTTTCATTTATCTGTGCCTACAAATTAATTCTCTCATGTTAATGTATTGTCTCTTGCGCGTTCTATGGAAGGTGCTCTCTGTATACATTTTGTTTGCCTCATCGCTCTCCTTTAATTTCACATTAGGTACGTCCGTATTGTTTGATATTAATTTCAATTGGTAATAGGTATTATTTTACCATGCGTAACTCTTTCATTGGTAGCGTGACAGTGTGACAACGTGACAGTTACTCATATAATTAATTGCTCGAATTGGCTTATTTTACTAAAAAAAAATCCACTCAGCCCGTTCCATTTATTTAAACGTGCACACGTTTTTACAAATCGCAATTGTTTATTGATTGCAATTCACCATCAATTTAATGTCAAAATAAAAATCTTAATCAAAATGTTTAAAATATGAGAAGAAATTTGTTTAAAATAATGTACTACTGCTTTTCGTCTACAGCGTGTGTCCATTTACTTGATTTTAGCTGATTGCAAAAATACATACTTTACGCATACATATTTGTGTTCACAAAATCACCTTGCCCCATAAAAAAGAGCTAAACAGCTAGGTTATATGTTACAGTTACCCCATTCCGCAAACTGGCTGACTTTGCTCAAAAATTCCACTCAGTCCGTCCCATTTCTTTAAACGCGCACACGTTTTGACAAATTGCAATTGCCCCTTGATTGCAATTCGCCATTTAGACAATTTCGCAAAACTTGCTATGCGGGCTTGTTAATATTGAATGCTACAGTGGAGCCAAAAATGCCGTGTCCCGTGCCAAAACAGCTTCTGTTCACTACATACGGCTTGAATTAAAACGTCTAAACCGAAATGAATGGCTGGCCTATTATGTCGGCTTTTAGGCGGTAATTATACCAAATAAAATAACGTGTTTTATACTCAAAATGCTTTTACACGGAAGTTTTTCTGAAAATGTATTCTAAAAATAAATAGAGGATGCTCGCGACTTAGTCCGCTTGGGTTTTTATCATGCGGTTAAACTTAGATTTTTCGTGATAAAAAGTAGGCTATGTTCGTCTATAATACGCTACTAGCTGATGCCCGCGACTTCGTCCGCGTAGTTTAAGTTTTTTTTATTTCCGCGGGAACTCCTTTATTTTTCGGGATATGCCTATGTCACTCTCCAGGTCCTCAACTATACCCATGCCAAAATTCACGTCGATCCGTTGCTCCGTTGCGGCGTGATCAAAGGACAAACCAACAAACCAATGAACCAACAAACAAACACACTTTCGCATTTATACTATTAAGTATGAAGTATGATGATAGCAATAGCAGCAATTATCTTAACGTTAAAATCGGACAAACGGATGAGCCATGATAAAGTAACGTACCGACGGACGGGATTTCGAAACATTTCTTAGTGCTTAAAACCGCCCTAACAATTTTTATAAAATAAAGTAGGCACCTATGAAGGCCGTTGGCCATAGTTCACCACACGTAACAAGTGCTAATTGGCTGAACTGAATTATGGAAAACTCTCAGGTAAAAACGGGCTTCCTTACAATGTTTTGGATTCGAACGCGCCGGGATTCGAACCCCTGATTCTCCGAAAAGAAGCTTTCAGCGGTCCATATTAACTTTTCGTTTTTACAGGTTATCCTGCTACCATCTTAACCTGCATTATCACTTACCATCAGATGAGATTGTAGTCAAGGGCTAGGGCAGTAACTTGTACTTCAATAAAAAATAAATCTAGTGAAAATCAATTATTTTAACAATACAATATTAGCACTGAAAAACAATTAAATTGAATATTTACTGCGAATTAATAAAATCAAAGAGGAAGCTTCATTAAACAGGAGCCATTTAGAATTTTCATTAAAACGCCGTTGCAAAGCGTTCGCGAATACGTTTATTCTTGGATATATTTTATACAGCAATTAATAAGTGGCGAGCTAATGACTTCCCACAAAGGAACACTTAAAATTGCCAAGTACAAAATTCACTAGAAAATCTGCTACAAAATTGCATACTGCCTTTGTAATATGAAACTTAAATAGAGTTCGTCGATATGATTATTTTTTGGAAAGTAGCTGAAAAATAAAAGTAGGTAGGATTCCCTATTTTATATAATATTATTGTTTTTTTTAAATTAAATAATAGGCTTGCGATTGACGACAATCATGCTTATTACAAAGCAATGATGAGGTCTAGGTTGGAGCGCGCTCGCCTAGACCATTAATAAGTGGGGATTTGAGCAATAATATATACCTACACTTTTTGACAAAAAAATCAATATGGCAAGGCAGTCGTGTTTTTTATTTTTTTAAATTATGTTCACTTGTTTATTTGTTTGTTTCAGATTGGCGACTTGACGCACTTCTATTTATTTTCACATCCACACATAAGTAAGAGATCTGTAAATGCAAGTAGAGAATACGAAAATCGTCTTAAAAATGATCCCCAGGTGAGTTGTATATTGTTATTTTACTAGTAACTAGCTTTTAAAACTTCTATTTTATCTCCTTAGATGTACCTACTAAAATATAAATAGAAAAGCAATAAAAGTATAAAATTTTGTTTTTACAATATTGTTTTCCAAGTTGAATTATTATTATAATTCAATTTCCACTGAAACATAACTTGATATTTCACTTTTCATAGCGACGTCCGGAAATAAGAACCTAATAAATGTTTACAGCTCAAAGTTGTAAAAATATTATTACTGGAAGAAGTCATTAGTGAACATTTTTGGGATATTACGAGCGAGTTCTCTGATCCTTTACTGATAAGGTCTAAGTTTTAACCGACTTCCTTTTAGGAACCAACTAAAATTAAGCTCAATCCATCATCTTTCTAAAGGTCTAGCTCCACTACAGATGCATGGAGCGGCGCGGCACATTGCGGCCAATATTCTTTGTATGAGTTTGTATGGAGCTGGGCCCACTTAAGCGACGCGGCACGGAGATGCACTGCGACATAATTGTACAAATAATACTTCCCGCAACGTACCGCACCTCTGTGATGGGGCTAGACCTTCAGATAAAAATTAAATCTTAATATTATATAAATGGAAAAAGTAACTATTTGATCTGTTTGGTCGTAGCGCAAACCTACGTTTTTTATTTCCCTACAAGTTAGCCCTTGAGTGCAATCTCACCTGATGGTAAGTGATGCTTCAGTCTCAGACGGTAGCGGGCTAACCTGGATATGGCAGTTAGACCCAAACCCCTAATCGGTTTCTAGATGACATCGTACCGTACATCGTATCGTAACGCTTAACGGCTTGGCGGTACGTCTTTGCCGGTAGGATGGTCACTAGCAACGGCCGAAGCCTCCCACCAGACAAAAATAACATACACAAGACAGTTAGGTATATTAGATACTAGCTGATGCTCGCGACTTCGTCCGCGTGGATTTAGGTTTTTCGGTTCCCGCGGGAACTCTTTAATTTTCCGGGATAAAAAGTAGCCTATGTGCTATTCCAGACCATAATCTATCTCTATGCCAAATTTCATCCAGATCCGTTCAGCCGTTGGAGCGTGATTGAGTAACAAACATACATCCATACATCCAAACTTTCGCATTTATAATATTTATTTGATTATCTATTATGACATAGACATCTGCTAAGAATGGATTTTAGACAATTCTACCCCTTACCCTAAGTCGTTAAAGTAGGGATTTGGAATTTACCAATCAAAATCGAACTAATAAGTATTGGGTATTTGCCAACTAGTCAAATCAGGTATTTTTTTAAACTTCAAAAAGGGCAAGGGCAGGGCTTTTATCGATAATTTAAAATGGTTGTCAAACATAAAAATAACAGGAGATGTGGATTTAACGTTTTTTTACAGGTCCTCTATTTAATAATCACCACAAAAGATCATTGATAAACACTAAAAAATATAATTGACTAGTTTTCAAATACCCAATTCTGTGTCAATACTAAGTTTATAAGCTAGGTTTCTTTGAAAATCGAGTGTAAGTCGTCAGCGTCACATGGAAAGGACATCTCATCCTGTATATGGAAGGACGTGGGAACCCACCGCATTATTATTCCAAGAAAACTCCTACCATTATTTGATTAATGGAAGGGGTTCACGACCCTCAGTTATGAGGAATGCGACGCAGAGATGGATTTTCATCCCTATAAGACTATAAACTAGAGCACAGCGAAAGACAATTCGCAGAATTTGAAAATTAATATTTCTCCTTTAATATACATTGCATATTATATAGCTCGATTTTATAGTATATACTCGTATTCTGTGGTATAAAGATAAGCCTTCTATTTCGGGCCGATGTAAAAAAAACCATTTCACCGCGCATATAAATCGAGTTACGCCACAATAAAACGTACCGAGCATCCGATATGTATGTAGGTACATGTTTTTGTTTTTATTTTTCGCTGAACGATCACCTTTTGTACAACACAAATACAGACAAAAATCATTCGTTTAAAAATCTTTAAAATAGTTTCTCTAAAAATCTAATTAATTTAATAGTAATCTTTTAAAAGGTCTTTAAAATATCACGAAAGTAATTGATATTTTTTGTCGGTTAACCTATTGTAGGTTCCCATTATCTAAATACAATTAAAAAATAAACAAATCGTTCGACGTTTGGTTCCAACGGCTCCGACAAAGGGGTTATACTCAAGTTAATTATCAGTACATATTTTTTTATTCCAGTCATTGCAAGGGATTTTTCAAAAACGTAAATTCACGCGGACGAAATTGTGAAAATTGCTTAGTTTTAAAACAAAAGTGAATTTGAGATACTAAACTGTGAGTAATATGTTTTTAAAACTCATGATATGATCACAGAAGTCATTGATCGCTAAATTGTCGAAGGAGTTATTTTTTGCTCAATTGGGCACCTATTGTAGGTTCGCAATACCCAAATACAATCAAATAAACAAATCGTTCGACGTTTGATGCCAACGGCTCCGGCAAACGGGAAATACTCGATTTATCAGAACTTCTGGATAATTTCATTTGAATAAATCTTCGTGATTTAACAAATAATAAATGATTTGCGAAGCAATGCCGTTCTTCGTGAATTTTATTGAGGAAATATTTGTCGGATTGAATCCTCGATTTGATGTTTGTAAGTTTGTATGTTTCGACGTTTGTTATGCCTTAACGCCACAGTGACTGACGATTACGGGAATAGAGATAGCATTATACCTGAATTAGCATATAAGCTACATTTTAACCTGGAAAATGAAAGCTTAATCCACGCGGACGAAGTCGCGGGCATCAACAAGTGGGTGTATAGGCAAATGAGTGTTTGATTGGCTCGTTGGTCCAGTGGTTAGCATCTTAAAGTTGGGTGATTCCAGTTGTCCTAGTAAAGAAGGTATAGTTAGGTAAAGAGTGTTTCTGTCTAATCAAGGAACAAGACAGATCTAAATGGCACAACGTGAAGCTTGCACGTATAGCCTGCACGTGTAGCTTGTACTTGTAGCTTGCACGTGTAGCTTGCACGTGTAGGTTGCGATATGCACCGCCCAATAAGCCACAATTTGTACTGCAACCGCTACAACATTCCAGAAAAACTTCCAAATTACTTTCAACGTATGACACTCCGACACCGGAGCGTCCCCAGGAGATGATCGACAATGTACGATTTGACTTTACAGTCGTGCATTGTCGAGTGAAACCATAGATTTGTCATCCGCTGCACTCCTGCAAAGCGAGACCATCTTAAATCTATGAGCGAAACGTTGAGAGTAATTTGAAAATAGTGCGAAGTGTACCGGATCGGGTAGCTAGTGTTAAAAAACTGAGGATGGATTGTGTAGGGAAATCGTAATCGTTTGTCAAACGGACAATCCGACCTGTTTAAAGAGTTCATAGATGTCTGCACGTCAAACGCATGCATCGACTTTTTAAACAGTTCGAGTAATACGTTTTAAGCTGTCAAATGATTACGATTTGGTTTGACTGGGTCTCTGGTGCAAATTGTTATTTTGAACTAAGAAACAAAGCACTTCTTTTATTCATTTATGCAAAACTAACCGATGCCCGCGACTTTGTCCGCGTGGTTTAAGTTTTTTGGTTCCCGCGGGAACTCCTTAATTTTCCGGGATACTAAATAGCCTATGTCACTCTCCAGTCTCTCACTCTCTCAGGATGTCCTGTGATGTCTCTCAATGTCCTCATATCCATGCCAAAAATCACGTCAATCCGCTACTCCGTTGCGGCGTGATTGAAGGACAAACCAACAAACCAATAAACCAACAAACCAACAAACAAACACACTTTCGCATTCATAATATTAGTAAGTATGATGAGCCATATTATGGTGCATAAGTTCTGCAACATTGCCCTTATCGATTCACTTCCAATCGAGTATTTATGCAAATCGAGGCTGCATATTATGGCTATTTACATTGCAGTAGCAACCGGAAGTCTTTGAAACAACTTAACTACTTAAACTATAGTATACATTACTGACTTTTGGTGCTATTGAGTGTTAAAGTTCACTGTTAGTTAGAGGAGGATGTATTATAATATAATAACTGAAAGTTATTTTATATCGTTGTAAGCAAGAATAGGGTTGTATAGGGTAGGGTTGTAGAGTTCGAGTCCCGGGTCGGGTCATTATGGAGTATTGGATTTTTCTGACTATTTTTTATATTTTTCTGATTCTTAGTACTAGCCCGGAGTTAGGATGTTGGCGGTGTTTCACCCCCGTGCCTCGGAGAGCACGTTAAGCCGTCGGTCCCTATTATTACCACTAACATGACAATAGTCGTTAAAGCCCGCCAACCCGCATTGGAGCACCGTGGTGGGTCTAAGCTCTAATTCCCTCTCTCCTATGAGAGTGGAGGCCTGTGACCAGCAGTGGGACGTTAATGGGCTGTAGTGGTGGGATGGTGGGAAGCAATAATACGACATGTTGTCACTATTGTGATGGTACGACTTGAGTACCACAAGGCTGTGGTTAGTTCACTCTACCGGCAAAGACGGCACACCAAGCGATTAAGCGTTCCAGTACGATACCGATTTTAATATAACTGCCATACCGCTAACAGTTTAGCCCGGCATCATCACTTACCACTAAGTGATATCGCAGTCAAGGGCTAAGTTGTAAAAAATGTGTTTGTTCTAGGTGAGATGGGTGATGCAGCAACGGGAGTTAAGAAGAGCAAAAAGGGACCAAAACCATCGGCATGTCATGCGACAATCCAACGCTCTAACATTCCCAGACCCTCTGTTCAAAGAACAGTGGTACTTGGTAAGTTTTCAACTTTTCATGTTTAAGCTAATCTGTATTTTTTTTCTGCCTCGTTGGTCCAGTGGTTGGCATGTTCGACTGCGGCCGACGAGGTCCCGGGTTCGAGTCCCGGGTCGGGCCATAATTGAGTATTGGGTTTTTCTGACTAAAAATTCTCAGTTGGTACTAACCCGAAGTACCTAGGAAGTTTGCGTGCCTCGTAAAGCACGTTAAGCCGTCGGTCCCGGTTATTATCACTAACATGATAATAGTCGTTAAAGCCCGCCAACCCGCATTGGAGCAGCGTGGTGGGTCTAAGCTCTAATTCCCTCTCTCCTATGAGAGTGGAGGTCTGTGCCCAGAAGTGGGACGTTAATGGGCTGTAGTGGTATTTTTTTTACAGAATTTGCTTGCGTTTGACGACACTCATGCTTAATACAAAGCAATGAGGTCTAGGTTGGAGCACGCTTGCCTAGAAGATGCCTATTCACTCTTGCCTTGAAGGAAAATGATTATTATCTGTGTCTCCTCTCAGGACGAAAAAGGATCATAGTCCACCATGCTGGCCAAATGCACTCGTACAAGGCTGTCATTTTCATGTCATAAACTTATCATAAAGTGATAGCATCAAACTAAATCTAGGCAATGTTGTGCAAGTAGGCGTCAATCTTATTTCCTACTAACTGATGTACGCGGACGAAGTCGCGGGCGACCTCTAGTAAACACGAAAGTTTTGATGGATGTTTGTTACTCAATCACGTCAGAACGGCTGAACGGATCAGGGGGTCTACTCTCTTTCTCTAAAACGAAACTTCGCAAACAAACGAACGAAATTTCGTTAACTCCTCTCCTACATAATATTATCTCTATGCTCCTCTCTATTTCGTTTTCGTACACGCAGACGAAGTACGGATCCATAGAAAATTTTCGTGACCGATTGGATTGAACGATTTTGTGTGGGTCTAATAACCGACTAATTACGTTCGTTTGCGAAGTTTCGTTTGAGAGAAAGAGAGTAGACCCCCAGGATGAAATTTGCAAAAGAAATTAGTCTGGAATAACACATAGGCTACTTATTATCCCGGAAAATTAAAGAGTTCCTGCGGTAACCAAAAAACCTCAATCCACGCGGACAAAGTCACGGGCATCAGGGTGTCATAATATTAAATTCTGCTCTAGTCACGAACAGTTATTTTAATTGGATTTAAAACAAATGGATTCGAACTTGAAGTTTGTGATGGTCACATAAAAGTCCATGTTGTTAAACTTTATACTCATATCTAAGTCTTAGCTGTTAGGAAATACGATTCAACATAAACTGGTTTATTTAAATCATAAAAACTGCAATGAACGTTTCCATTATTTGCACTTTCAAAAAGTTGGCAGACTTCAATAAAATGGAAGAGTTAACCGTAGTCGATTTTCACTATATTGCGTTACACTTGCTTTGATTTATTGTATCAATACAAATAAATCGAATTTCAACGTGGAGTTCAAAAGTTTTTTAGGTATAAAAAATGTGCATCATACTAATATTATAAATGCGAAAGTGTGTTTGTTTGTTGGTTTGTCCTTCAATCACGCCGCAACAGAGCAACGGATCGACGTGATTTTTGTCATGGGTATAGTTGAGGGCCTTGATAGTGACAAAGGCTACTTTTTATCCTGGAAAATTAAGAAGTTTCCGCTGGAATCAAAAAAACTTAAACCACGCGGACGAATTCGCGGGCAGCAGCTAGTTTAACAATAAAACGAACAGTATTGAGATCATGCGTACATTATAATCCCACAAACCTATTTGACCCGGTGACAGCGTCGCTGTTATCACATTTAGGCCCACTTGCACAAGGACTCTTAAATTGATGCTGTCCCTTTTTTGGCTACTAATTAATATTAAAAATAATATAAAAACAAAAACTAGTCATAAACAATTGTGCCAATTTTGGCCAGCGGGCCAGATAAGTTCTATGTACCTAATTTTTGTTATTGGATGAACACAGCACTAACTGATTGCTATTTCAGATGTCGTTTCATAGGTAAATTAACCATAACACTATTAACTATATAATAATTATAATATTATTTTGATGTGGGTAAGTATTAAAAATCGATTACGATGTCACGACACTTCGGCATTTTGCTGCTGCACAGACTAACGCGATAGGATAAATGATTTATTTATTTCATTTAGAGTCACTTTTGATACGTCAAGACTCTACCATCGGTACGGAAATCCACTGAGAAGAGCTGGCAAAACCTCAGACGACATAGATAAAACGTGTTTTCCCTACGACACGGTTGTTTCACGCAGACTGTAGATGACGATATAGGTGGTAGATTTTTGCGACTTATCATAAGTGGCACAAGTTATCCTATATGAAATAAATCATTTCAATTTGTTTTTTTTAATTTTCAGGCTTTATGTCCTGTCTGATCCGTAGTGTGTAATTGGCTATTTGACAGTTTTCGGAAAAATACTTAAAAATGTACGTGGGTTCATTTTATACCTCTTACAATGATTTTTTTCTCAAAAAAAGCGTTATTTATTTGAAAAAATTACATTTTTAATACATTAATTTTAAATTCGCGCTAAAACAGCCGGTCACGTGACATTTGCTAGCTGACGTCATAGCTCTAAATAAAACAAAGCTAACTACGACGCTCCAAGTCTTAAGTAATTTCGAGTGGAAAGTTTACAGCTTTTTTAATGAAATTGTGAAAATTACAAGCTACAAGACGTGTGTAGAAATACTTTAGATAAAATAATTAATTAATAAGTAGGTATCCTGACAAATTGTATTTAAACACATACCTACAATAGTATGTCATAAACGTCGAAAGCAGTGGTTACAGTTAAATCTGCCGAGACCCGGAATTTAAAACGGATAAATCTGCGATATTACTTTGTGAAGACCACTTTGATGTTAGTAGTTAATAGGAAGAAATCAACTAACATTTTCTTCTTATATAACATGACATAAAATTAAAATAAATTATTTTTCTGTCACTTTACAACAGTACTTTCATAGGTCTTAACCACGAGACCTAAGTAATATTACTTTGTTTATTTCGGTACTTACATGGAAGTTTTTACTTTTTACATTATGAAACTCGGCAGAGCAAAAGTTAGGATTACACTGGATTACACGCAAATAAATTTGCAACCATAAATGAATCGACTTTAGGCAGATTTGCACTATCAGCTTTTGTATAGCCTGACTCCATTTCGTGAAACCTTTCACAAGCTCAAATCCAAATATTTTATGTTAATTTTCTCAACAAAATGAAAACGATTTATAGGTGTAACACACGACCTCACAGTGACGTTTGTATGAGATAAAAAGTACCCTGTCTGTGGTTTGAGAGTTGTGACGTCACACGATGCTAAATCAATGGCGCCCGCGTTTCGGGTCTTGCAATCCACAGATAAAAAATCTCAAATTTGTTTTGCATAAATAAAATATATACAATTTATTTTAATGCAAAATACATATTGCATAATTATTGTTAACCTACAAGCTACCAAATCTAACATATTTCGTATTTTATAGTTACAGCTGTCAAGTAGCCAATTGAGTTTGGTTTTCAGAACGGTGGCGCAGCGGGTGGACTGGACATGAACGTGGGTTCAGCTTGGAGGAAAGGGTACACGGGGAAGGGCGTCGTCATCACTATCCTGGACGACGGTATACAACCAAACCATCCGGATCTGCTGCAGAATTACGTATGTAATTCTTTGTTATTTCTATATTATTATAATTTATGGATAATCGTGAGCCTCAAGGTCTAGCCTCACTTGAGAAGCACGAAGCGGCGCGTCACGTAGCGGCAAATATAATTTTTATGAGTTTGTACGGGTTGCTTCGCTTAAGTGCTCCATACAACCGCCTAAAAATAATACTTTGACTTTACTTTAACGATGTCCCTGGCGCAGTGTTAAGCGCTGTTGTCTTAACGTGGGAGGTCCCGGGTCCGATCCCCGGCAGGGCAATTCGGGAATTTATAATTCCTGATTTTTCTCTGGTCTGGCCTGGTGGGGGGCTTCGGCCGTGGCTAGTTACCACCCTACCGGCAAAGACGTTTACGTTCCGGTACGATGCGGTGTAGATACCGATTGGATTTACTTAATATAACTGCCATACCCCCAACAGGTTAGCCCGCTAAAGTCTTAGTCTGCATCATCACTTACCATCGGGTAAGATCGCAGTTAAGGGCTAACTTGTAGCGATTTTTTTTTATTTTAATGATGTTAAGCCACTATTATACACAACTATTCCAAATTTCATGTCGATAGCTTTAATAGTTACTGAAATAATCGACTGTGACGGACGGACGGACGGACGGAGAAAGTCGCACCATAAGGGTTCCATTTTTACCATTTTGGTACGGAACCCTAAAAAAGAGTGCCTAATAGAGAAACAGACAGACAGGAACGCCCACGTATTTGCGGATTAAAAATTCCACTATCGAAAATGAGAGCTGCTCAATAGCAGTACACAAAGTGTAGTTAAATAATTTTGTTACAAATTTCTGAAGCTATCGAATAAGAATGCCAGTTTTATAGGATAGTAAGCGTAAGATTCACGGAATTGTTCGTCCACACTAGCGACTTTATGTATCTAAACTTTTTGTCGCCTTTCTGCAAACATCTTAACCATGACAACACGACTGCAAAAAGTTTGGCGCTATGTTTTCGGTTAATGATGGTTTATCGCATTATTATTAACAAACAAAATCGGTTACAATTTGAAAATCCCTCCAATGCAATGTACGTCCATTTGCAAGCATGATTCTGGTCAAAAGGCTGAGTATTGTCTTCACTTCGTATATTGGCCTTACCCTTCTATAATTCTAGAATTCGTGTTACTTATTATGTTCCTAAGTTACGATTTTATACTTCTACTAGATTTTGCGCGTAGCTTCGCTCACGTCGCTCAAGTTCGATTTTCATACAAATTTTAAACCCCCTTAAGGGTTGAAGTTTCAAAAATCCTTTCTTAGCGGATGCCTACGTTATAAAAGCTATCTGTATGCCAAATTTCAGCCCGATCCCTCCAGTAGTTTGAGCTGTGCGTTGATAGATAGTCAGTCACCTTTTCCTTTTATATATTTAGAAGATAGATAAACAATTGTTTTAATTTTGCCCAACAGATAATCTAAAAGATACGGTACAGGTCTCGTCTGAGGACATATTGTCTAAAACAACAGACTTTTTTACGATTGAATATTGTGTCTCGCGACATACTTGTGGTTTGTGTGATCTCAAGCCTAAGCATCGACGATACAGTGGTTTATTCATACTACGTTCTCGGGATGGGGTTAATGCACCCCTACCCCCTCGGTTCTTAAGTTACATTGCCTTCAAGGGACTTCTAGATACATTTGCGGTTTCAATATCTACTAACAATCTAAGATTATTGTGTCTGGTTATTGTTTGTATTCAATTGATATTTGTATTTGAACAAATGTAAGGGTTGAGCTACATATGATACGGGTAACTGTTTACTTTGACAAATTGATTTTGTAAATGGATATAGGAAATAGGACCTATAACATGTACAGGAATCTGTGATTGAAAAACTTTCAAAGTGTTCAGATATAAAGCTAAGAAAATTGAAAATGAAAATCTGCGCCACTTTTTTTAACAAAATTAAGATGCCCTATTATATTACACGGTAGTTACGAGTATGTATTTTTAAGTAGGCTATTTTTGTATTTGCAAATTTTTAAAAGTAGATGTTCTGTAAGCTAAATAGATTTAATCATACTAATATTATAATTGCGAAAGTGTGCTTGTTTGTTGGTTTATTGGTTTGTCATTCAATCACGCCGTATCGGAACAACGGATCGGCGTGATTTTTGCCATGGGTATAGTTGAGGACCTGGAGAGTGACATAGGCTACTTTTTATCACGGAAAATTAAGGAGTTCCCGCGGGAATCAAAAAACTTAAACCACGCGGACGAAGTCGCTGGCATCAGCTAGTTACATAATATTTCGATTGGATACTTACTATCCTTTTCAATAATAAGGTAATATTAGGATTTCCGTGATAATAGCAATAATAGTCTCTATTTTATAAAAGCGGTAAAAATTAACAAAAGCAATCAACTAGCGTAGATGATTGAAATGCCTTTGCCAAAGAACTACTTACCTTAGTTCCTTAGGAACTTAGTTTTTTGCTACAGCCTTGTTTTATTTTACTTTTTATTATAGTAGAGATAAAAATAAATATAAAATCCCTTTACCCGTGCCTTCACCAGAAGAATTTATATTTTGTTCATAAATATTTATGTATACTAGTTGAAATTCTGGACGTGAATTTTTGTACCGAATGCGAAAATTTATCATATGAGTTATTGTTATGGTAAAAAAATATATTTAAATATCTGTAGTTTGCGACAATTTGTGCTACAAAAAATAAAACGTCAAAAACAAAAAAAATAACGTTAAATAAAAAGCACCGTATGTTATTGGATATAATAAATTTATTAAGTAAAGATAAAAGGTATCGAAACAGTATAATATAAATAAGTACCATGTTTCTACAAGTATCTGTTATATCTTCACTTGTATTATTGGCGACTGATAAAAAATTATTCAGTACTTTAATTTATTCCGTAGCGATGTTTTCTTAAAAATATTAATTTTAATGTAATATTGTTTAGGATCCTGCGGCATCAACGGACATAAACGGAAACGATACGGATCCGACGCCCCAGGATAATGGCGATAATAAACATGGCACCCGATGTGCGGGCGAAGTTGCTGCGGTCGCCTACAACAAATACTGTGGCGTAGGCATCGCGTACAATGCCAGCATAGGAGGCATAAGAATGCTAGATGGCCTAGTTAACGATGCAGTAGAAGCTAAAGCGCTAGGCTTCAATACACACCACATAGACATCTATAGCGCTTCCTGGGGACCCGAGGACGACGGGAAAACTGTCGACGGACCTGGCCCCTTAGCTAGAAGGTATTGTCTAAATACTATTAAAAGAGATAGCTGCCGGCGAGCTCATTAAAAACAGCTTCTTTGTTTCAGGGCCTTTATAAACGGCGTAACGAATGGCAGAGGAGGGAAAGGGTCTATTTTTATATGGGCATCGGGAAACGGAGGGAGGCACACAGATTCCTGTAACTGTGATGGCTATGCAAATAGCATATTTACAATATCGATTTCTAGTGCTACTCAAGGAGGTTATAAGCCTTGGTATTTAGAAGAATGTTCCTCAACTTTAGCTTCGACGTACAGTTCGGGTACGCCGGGTAGAGATAAAAGCGTTGCGACCGTTGACATGGATGTACAGTTGCGGCCTGAACATATTTGTACAGTAGATCATACAGGCACATCTGCATCAGCACCATTAGCAGCAGGAATCTGCGCTCTGGCATTGGAAGCAAACTCGTTACTAACATGGAGAGACATGCAACATCTCATTGTAATGACTTCCAGGTCGCAGCCGTTAGATAAAGAGGAAGGGTGGATCGTTAATGGTGTGAAACGAAAAGTAAGTCATAAATTTGGCTACGGACTCATGGACGCTGGTCAAATGGTTTCCCTGGCCGAACAATGGATAAACGTACCGCCGCAGCACATATGTAAGTCTCAAGAAATAAACGAGGACAGGTCGATCGAAACTTCCTTTGGCTATACGATTTCCGTTCACATGGACGTAAATGGCTGTAGTGGCACGATGAACGAGGTCAGATTTTTGGAACATGTTCAATGTAAAATTTCATTGAGTTTTTTTCCTAGAGGAAACTTAAGGATACTGCTTACGTCACCGATGGGTACTACGTCGACCCTTTTGTTGGAAAGGACGCACGATGCCACTAGTTCGAACTTCGACGATTGGCCATTCTTAAGTGTACATTTTTGGGGCGAGAATGCGGAGGGACGATGGACACTTCAAATAATAAACGCGGGAAATAATCACGTTACCCAGCCAGGAGTATTAAAAAAATGGCAGCTTATTTTCTACGGTACGGCCACGGATCCAATACGATTGCGAAATAAAAGTTATTTCAACTCCAATAACGCTCAACAACTGGAGAAGCCCTATCACATTAACGACGTATATGACGCATCGGAATATTCCCACTTCCTCAATGAAATCGAGCTTGGCATTTCAGATAGACGTAGTTACCAGAAAAATATTCCATCGGCTCAGAGGAAAAATGTTTTGGCCGATGCAAATGATAAGCAAGTGCAAAGGATGTGTGATCCAGAATGCGATTCTCAGGGTTGCTATGGAAAAGGACCTACGCAGTGTGTGGCTTGCAAGCATTATCGCTTAGATAATTCTTGCGTGTCTAGATGCCCACCGAGGAGTTTTGTTAACCAAGGCGGAGTTTGTTGGCCGTGCCATGAGTCTTGCGAAACTTGCGCTGGGGCTGGACAAGATTCTTGCCTAACATGTGCTCCTGCTCATCTTCTTGTAGTTGACTTAGCTGTGTGTTTACAACAGTGCCCTGATGGGTACTATGAAGATCAAGATGCAAATGCATGTTTCCCTTGCGCCGAACATTGTGACACATGTTCAGAAAAAGCGGATATGTGTTCTTCTTGCGCTCATAACTATGTTCTATTTAACGGATCATGCTTAGCAACATGTCCGCCTGGCACATTCCAAGAAGACGGTTCAGGTTGTATGCAGTGCCACCAATCTTGCGAATCGTGTAGTGGGCCAGGTGAAACAGGATGCGTTTCGTGTCGGATCGGCGATTATGCATTCAAAGGTCGCTGTGTATCCAAATGCCCCACAGGAAGTTACGCGGACGTGCAAAAAAGAGAATGTATACCGTAAGTTCTAACCCAGATATGCCAAATCCTTGTCTTATTGCCAGCAGTTACCATTACGAAAGATAAATGTTTATATCGTTTTTAGGTGCCCGATTGGATGTTCAATTTGCACATATTCAGTGTGTTATGTTTGCCAAGAGAAATGGACTTTGGATAAAAGGGGAAATTGTCAGCCGTACGGGAATGAAAAATGTGATGCTAGTGAGTATAACTTACTTTATTTAAATGTATTTACTGACTAATGCTATTTTTTGGTTTCCTAGTAAATAAATGTAGTGAAATATTGTAGCTGTGCGCATTCTCGAGTTTAAAATCAGAAGAAGCAAGAACTAGCTTTTACTGAATATTTGATTATTTTTATAAAACTGAACTTGTAATATTAAATTTCATAATATTAATTTTAAAACAACATCGCCCCAGAATTACGCTATGACAAAATCTCTTTTATATTTTACTTTTACAAGAAACAGTATGAAATGCGGCACAAACCATTTCTATACAAACGCAAACCAGGGTTGAAATATGTCAATTTGACATACCAAAGCTTTTACGCCTCGCCGTCACAGCCCTTTGTTTAAAAACTTTTTATTTACAGACGAGTATTACGAAGGAGGACGTTGCAAAAACTGTCATTCCACTTGCGAGAAATGTAGCGGATCCAATGAGTGGGACTGTTTATCTTGTTCAAGCCCGTTGTTATTGCAGGGATCGAGGTGAGGGCTCTTTATTAAGTTGGACCCTTCCGTACCCATGTCGGGAATTCGACTAACAAAACTTTCGTTTTAGGTGCGTAGCGGAATGCGGACAAGGGTATTATCAAACTGCGGGTAGCTGTTCCCAATGTCCTCACACTTGTACGAACTGCGTGTCAAGGTTGAACTGTACGTCTTGCGCCGCGTCCTTGAGGTTGCAATCCGGGACGTGTAGAGCGACTTGTGCGCCGGGATACTACCCTGATGAAGGGACTTGTTCGAAATGCTACTTATCATGTGAGACTTGTACCGGTCCCAGGAGAGATCAATGCGCATCTTGTCCTCCAGATTGGAGGTTAGCGGCTGGAGAATGTAGACCGGAATGCCCGCAGAACTTTTTTACTTGGGGTGACAGTTGTAGAAGATGTCATCACTATTGCCAGGACTGCCACGGCGCTGGCCCTCAACGGTGTACGTCATGCCCGTCGCATTTCTCTCTGGAGAGTGGGTTATGTGTGGAGTGCCTTAGCTCGCAGTATTATGAGCCTAGAACGAGGACTTGCCGTCCATGTCATGATTCCTGCAGATCTTGCTCGGGGTCGGGGCCTACCAGTTGCGTAACTTGCGCTCATCCATTACGTCTGGACCGGTAAGAAATAACGATATTGGTATTTGAACTTTGAGTTTTATGATAGGATTGTGTGGCCTAGTATAAATTTTAAGTAACTAACTCAGCAAAATTCTCAAATTTACACCAACGCTCCAACCACAAAAAATATAAAATCTTTTTTTTTAATTTGAAGCGTTAATATATTATTCTGAATTAAATATTTCCATTTAATTTTTAATATTATTTTGCAATTTGTATTAAGTACATTTAATTTAAGTAATTCATCAAAAATTTTAATACACTTCATGAATAATGTACGAAACGATTTCGTTGAATTTATTAATTACATAATTAAAACAGAAATGGTATGATAAAATTTTAAAATGTGGGTCAATTTCAACAAAGGCGTTTTTTTGTTTCATTTCGGTGAACTTTCGTATTATCAAGTTTTCTCAAATTTAAACAGTAGTTTATTGTACTTCTTGATATTCTTCATGCTCTTATTTAATGCCATTAAAATATACCTTAATAAACTAATGAAAAATCGTGTTTAAATTTGTGATGCCACTGAAATGAAAAATTCGTTCACCGATATGAAATAACTAGCCACCGAAATGAAAAAACCTATCCACCGAAATTAAAATCCACCGAAAACGAATATAAGCATTCTTTCTTTTCTTCTCTGCTCACATAATCTTCTTCTTTCCTTTCTTTCATCTGCAGTCAATGCTAGCCTCGGCATTCTAAAAAAATATGTCAATTATAGTTGGTAGATCGCGTTTCAACTTTGCATTCACCTGGTACTTTAAAATAAATAAATCGGATTATATTTAATCAAATCTCGTTATAGTCGGTTGAAATCATATGCGAAAGTGTGTTTGTTAGTTGGTTTATTGGTTTGTCAGTTTGTTGGTTTGTCCAACAAAAGAACAAGCAGGATTCAGATGCAATTACTCCACAACTGATCATATACATTGAAAAATGCAATGAATATAACAAAGAATACTACCTAGGCTTTGTCGACTATAACAAAGCCTTTGACTCAATAAAACACTACCACCTATGGCAGGCACTCGAAGAACAGGGAGTACCAACTAAGTTCATTAGATTAATAAAAGAGATAAATAGAAAATGTTCAGCACGAGTCAGACTAGAGAAAGAAGGAGAAGATTTACAAATAAAAAAGGGAGTCAGACAGGGAGACCCTCTATCCCCTAAACTGTTCTCAGCCACTTTAGAGAAGGTTTTTCAGAATCGGATAACTATGGACTTAATAATATAAATGGGAAAAAATTAAACCATCTCAGGTTTGCAGATGAACTGGAAAAAGAGAGTGCTGTGGTAGGTCTAACTATGAATACAGAGAAAACTAAATTGATGACAAATGGAGACCAAATTATTATAAAAGTTAATAACAAACCAATAGAATATGTTGAAGATTATGTGTATCTGGGACAAGTTATCTCTCCACACAATCAGATGACTAAAGAAGTTAACCAAAGAATAATTAACGCATGGAAACGATACTGGTCTTTAAAGGAAATTATGAAAAGTAAAGAACTTCCAGTAAATGCAAAGCAAAAAGTATTTGATACTTACATAATACCGTGTATAACTTACGGATGCCAAACTTGGTCACTTACGAAAGCGAACACACAGAAACTAGAAACTTCTCAACATAATATGGAGAGAAGTATGATAAACATAAAAAAGAAAGACAGAATAAACCTAAAAACTATTAGAAAACGCAGCAAAGTGAAAGATGTAACAGAGCATATAAGAAGGCTAAAGTGGCGTTGGACTGGACACATGATTTTTTTTTATTATTGCAAGATAGGCTTGCGCTTGATGACAATCACGCTTAATACAAAGCAATGATGAGGTCTAGGTTGAAGCGCGCCCGCCTAGAAGATGCCTATTCACTCTTTCCTAGAAGGTACTTAAGTTATACGTAGCAGGGAATACATGTGCTGGAAGGGCATTCCACATCCTAGCGGTTCGAATTAGAAACGTAGAACAGAACCGTTTCGTTCGAGCTGACTGGACGTCAACCACATAAGGATGCCAACGCAAACAGTTTCTTGCTGTTCTGTGGTAGAACGGTGAGAGGGGAACAAGGTTGAAAAGTTCCTGAGCACACTCTCCAAAGTATATCCGATAAAAGACCGATAAGCAAGCGACATTGCGTCGGTGCTGTAAGTCGTTGTTCAAGATGCCAAGTTTTTTGGCAGCTGTTTTGGCCTTTAACTCGATGCATTTCCCGAAATTGAGATTGGATGAGATTTCAATACCCAAGAGCTCAATATGATCACTGATCGGGACGGATATACTTTGGAAAGTTGGAGCCAAGGTGAAGGGGCTCTTTTTCGCGGTGAATATACACACCTGTGTTTTGGTGGCATTAAACTTGACTAAATTGGCGTCACCCCAATCGGAGACCTCCTCAAGAGTCAAGCTAACGCGATTCACCAACGCGTCTCTTTGCTCAAGTTTCTCAGTAGCACTGGCTCTAGAACTGGACATGTATCTCTCCGTAACAGTGCTGTCATCAGCGTACCCAAAGATACCGGGTATGAGGAGATCGTTGATGTGCAGCAGGAAAAGTGTTGCGGAGAGAACAGACCCTTGAGGGACACCGGCATTAATAGCCATTAGGTCAGATGAGCTGCCGTCAAAGACAACCCGAAATGACCTTTCCCTCAGAAAGTCAGTCCAGTTACAGAAACCAGTAGATATCCCGTACGCTGGGAGCTTACTGAGAAGACTGCCGTGCCAGACCCGGTCAAATGCCTTAGATATGTCCAGAGATAGCGCGAGTGCGAGTTCTCAATGGCTTCACCCCGAGTGTGCGTGGCATACACCAGAAGATCTCCTGTAGACCGATTTTTCCGAAAAACGTACTGCCGGTCCGGCATACTGCCGGTGCCGGTCAAGATGATGAGAGACAGTGGTGGAAAATGGACTAAGGAAGTGACCGAGTGGTATCCGAGGGATGGGAAAAGGTGTAAAGGAAGGCAAAGGAAAAGATGGGAAGATGATTTAAGAGTGGTGGCTGGTGCTACATGGCGCCGAACAACACAGGAGAGGAAAATCTGGAAGGCTCTGGAGGAGGCCTATGTCGCAGGACAAGCTGATGTTCAGAAATAAATTTTTTAACAAAGAAAACAACATACCATTGTAAAATATTTATTCAGCAATAAAGGCTATGATTATGATTATGGTTTGTCCTTCAATCACGCTGCAACGGAGAAACGGATCGACAGTAAATCGCACAAAAGTACAGGTCTTACATTACAAAATGTAGGTACATCTAATCTAATCTAATAAAATAATAATAATAGGTAATGTAATCTAGGTACATTAGCAAAATGTATTCAAAGATTGTGAAATATTCACCTCCTAGCTTGGATTTTCACCGAAATGAAATAATAATCAACCGAAATGATAAAAACATCCACCGAAATGAAACAATTATACACCGAAATGATAAAAACTCACCGAAATGAGAATTTTTATCATTTCGGTGAGTATTTTGTCATTTCGGTGGTCAGTTTAGGCCACCGAATCAACCGAAATGAAAACACCGAAATTAAAATCAAGGAAAATAATTAACATTACGAGAAAACTATTTATTATAGGATGGAAGGAATACTACACAAATAAACGTAAGTACCATTAGCCCATTCATGAATACTTAAATAAATTTACTAGCTTATTGCAAGACAAGTTATACCTATACACGGAAATGAAAAGAAATGTGTTCCATGTCACCGATATGACATACTTATGTGTTTGGCGGGAACACGCAGGCAAGCGGCGCACGTCCTCCCACGATCAACATATAGAAGCCACAGTTGCGAAAGTTTTAAGCGCACGCGTGGGGAGCTAGAGTTGTTTTAAGCAAAAATATACCTGATAAACTTTTTGTCACCGAAATTAAAGAACTTTCAGTGACACATTCATTTTTACTTTCCTGCTATTAAACTGGGTAGATATTATTAAAAAAATACTTTGGGATTATACTATCACTATTCATGATTAAAATAAAGGTAGCCATAAACCTCAGTAACCAATATTTTTTGTTTTATGAGGAAAATTACACAGAAACATGTTGCAGTGACAGCCACTGAAATGAAAAATTCGGAGCTTTACCATTTTTTTTTTAAACTGTAGGATCCTAATCCAGAAATATTTACAGCCTCGTACATAGGTAACTACCTCTTCTACCTAGAAAAAAATATTAGAACTGTATAGTAACGTTCTGCACTACCGATTTCATCCATGCCGCATAAATTTTGCTGTTGGGAAATTCACCCATGTATCATTCATAGCATTTTAAATCATTGACATATTTTCGTTACTTCAGGGATGCATCAGGGCAACCACGATCAAGAACTTTCTCGCGTTTTTTCATCGATAAAGGTCTAGCCCGACCACAAATGCACGGCGCGGCGCGGCACGTACGGGAAATTGTTCTTTGTATGAGTTTGTATGGAGCTGGCCCCAATTTAAGCGAGAAAAAAAAAATTGTCCAAAGAACCGCTACGTGCCGCGCCGCGCCGCGCCTATTTTCTATTTTTAAAGCATTTCAAAAGTTGCAAAAGAGATGACGCGTTTCGCTGATTTTATTTGTTCTGCATCGTAGCAGCCTTAGCATAACGCCAAGACAATAATCCGCGGGAAATACGCTGTTAATCTTAAGCACACTCGTCTAATAGTATTTTCTTTAACGTACGACAGTGTTTCAGGATTATGTAAAGCAATGATAATCTATACTTAATATTATAAATGCGAAAGTTTGGATGGATGTATGGATGTATGGATGATTGTTACTCAATCACGCCCGAACGGCTGAAAGGATCTGGATGAAATTTGGCACAGAGATAGATTATGGTCTGGAATAGCACATAGGCTACTTTTTATCCCGGAAAATTAAAAGTTCCCGCGGAAACCAAAAAACCTAAATCCACACGCACGAAGTCGCGGGCATCAGCTAGTAACATTATAAATTATCTCAATATCCTAAGTTTCAAGCTCCTCCAGTCAATCAGATGACACAATAGCCATTAGGATGTGATTTTAGTTTTTTGACATTGACAATTGGGTGTGGACATTATGTCGCTGTTTCACGCTGTGAAAGCGAGCGGCACTTGGTTATGCTAAGGCTGCAAATATAATATTGTTCTCATTTCAAGCGGTATTATACATTCTTTTGCTTCTATAGAGGAAATGGTTTTAGCCTCAATGACAGTCTTTCTCTCGTTAAAGTTTTTTATTTTATTTCAGAGTGAATCAGAAATGTTTGCCATGTTGCACAGAAAGCATGGTTTCTTTCTATTCAAGTAATAACCAGTCGTCGGATTGTTGCCATTGTGATAGAGACGTGGGTGAGTGTAAAATTAAACTATAACTTAATTTTCTCTGGTCTCGCCTGATGGCTGGCTTCGGCCGTGGCTAGTTACCACCCTACCGACAAAGACGTGCCGCCAAGCAATTTAGCGTTCTAATACGATGCCGGGTAGAAACCGATTAAATAACTGCGATACGCCTAACAGGTTAGCCCGCGTCCATCTTAGACTGCATCATCGCTTACCATCAGGTGAGATCGCAGTCAATGTCTAACTTGAAGTGTAGGTCATACTTTTTGTTCGGGTTATATTACTCGTAATCTGGCCGTAGAGTAAATTTGATAGAGGCCTCTAGGGAAAGGATGGATCTGTCGTGAAGGGGGCGTGGCTATTAGTGTCACGCATTTGTTTTTGCCTCGTTGGTCTAGTGGTTGGCATGTTCGACTGCGGCCGACGAGATCCCGGGTTCGAGTCCCGGGTCGGGCCTAAATTGAGTATTAAGTTTTTCTGACTAGAAATTCTCAGTACTAGCCCGGAGTTAGGAAGTTGGCGGTGTTTCACCCCCGTGCCTCGGAGAGCACGTTTAGCCGTCGGTCCCGGTTATTATCACGAACATGATAATAGTCGTTAAAGCCCGCCAACCCGCATTGGAGCAGCGTGGTGGGTCTAAGCTCTAATTCCCTCTCTCCTATGAGAGCGGAGGCCTGTGCCCAGCAGTGGGACGTCAATGGGCTGTATTGGTTTGTTTTTGCGTAACGTAATTATTTAGACGTAACGTAACGTTTACATCAGGAGAGTCGCAGGGAGCCGCTGGATCCAGGAAATCCTTGCAAGAGGCCTATGTTCAGCAGTGGACGTCTATCGGTTGAGGATGATGATGATGCTGAATTATTTAGAAGCCAGGTTACCCCCAAAAATTTGACATTTTTGCTTAGCAATTAACGTGTTAACTAATTTCTCACTTCCTTCACAGGTGGCTGTCTCAACGGTTCCTCAGCCGGCAAGCGACGTATAGCGGACAACATAGGCACACGGATGACAGCTTCATTTTTTGTCGACAACGCAACGGACCAGGAGAATATCTGGGACCGTGATTTATTGATCCTTCTGAGTGCCGGAGCGATGGTTGTGGTGATATCCGTCACTATTATAGTACTTAGGGTAAGTCTTTATTGTGCAAAGACGCGGAAAGTTCCCTTTTAAGGGGAGATATTTTTCCGTTTTACTTTAGGTATTTCCCTTAAAGGACTTTTTTTATTTGTTGATAAACTCCGCAAATAAGTTACTTCTTTGCATAGGCAGTTTTTTGTCGACTATGCAACAGACCAGCCGAATATTTGGGACCGTGATTTATTGATCCTTCTGAGTGCCGGAGCGATGGTTATGTTGATATCCGTCCCTATTATAGTACTTAGGGTAAGTCTTTATTGTACAAAGACGCGGAAAGTTCCCTTTTAAGGGGAGATATTTTTCTGTGTTACTTTAGGGGTTTTTCCCTTAAAAGACTTTTTTTTGTTGATAAACTCCGCACATAAGTTAATTCCATAGAGTTCCTCCCTTAAAAAAAATTGCGGTTTACGAGCGCAACGGTTATAATGGTTTTAGCTTAAAAATTTAGGGCATACCCTTGTATGCTTTCCTTAAAGCATACTAAAATTCTACATCAATGAAGGAAAGTTCCTTTTTAGGGGAGCAATTATTTTGCGTTACTAAAGTTTTTAATCCTTAATGAAGAACTCTTTAAGTAGGTATTCTTTTAATGAAGAACTTAGAAATAGCTATAAGTAAAAGCTTTGGGAAGTGACGTTAAAATAAGAAGAAAAATTTAAAAAAAAAACATTTGAAATGCATAATTATTATTTGATCGGTCTAAGGGCCATAATGTTGGAAACGGTTTTTTCAAAAATTGGTACAGATAGGTTGCATATCGGGGAAGAAGAATTCTAAGTACTTTTTATTTCGGAAAATCAAATTTTTTCGCTGACGAAGTCACGGGCATCATCCAGATGAAAATAATTCATTTCGGGCACGTTTTATTGAACAGAAATTGCGATACACGATATCTCTTGTAAAACGTCATATTTTTTTGTTTCGCAATAAAACATAAAGATATAAGCGCCTGGGGCGGGTTCTCAAAGAAATTATTCCTCAGTTTTATTTGCGCTCCGCATAAAACCTCTGCGTTATTTTTTTTTGTCGTCTGAAAAACTTTATGCGTAATCGAGAAGCGAGAGCTTTAATCCGGTATAAAAGCGGACCGAATTCCGAATTGATGTTGGTGCTAATTTATAATTTTAAGGGCCGGTTTTACAATCGCCAAGAAACGGTTTTAAATTCATAGAAGTTTAAATTCATAGAAGTAAACATCATTTTACTTCGAGTAACAAACGTTACTTGAAGTAATTGAGAAACATGCCTTTAGTAGTGTTTGGGCCCTACATACACTCTAAAGTCTAAACTGTTAAAAGATACATTTTATTTTTTTATTTTTATAGTATGTGATATGATAGTGGGTGGGGAAAGAAGGTGATCCAAGGGGCTTAGTGCGTGAGACCAAGAGATACGCAGATTCGAATCCTGCCGGTTTCCCAATATATATGATAATATGTATTAACATTATCTAATCACTAGCTGATGCCCGCAACATCATCCGCGTCGAATAAGTTTTTTTTATTCCCACGGGAACTCCTTAATTTCCGAAATAAAAAGAGTAGCCTTTGTCACTCTCCAGTTCCTTAACTATACCCATGCAAAAAATCACGTCGATCCGTTGCTCTGTTGCGGCGTGATTGAAGGACAAACATACTTTCGCATTTATGATTTTGAAGCAGGTATATTCCACTTTAACTATTGAGGTGTTATCACACGAACCGTATTTTCTCGTCGAGGACTTCAGGTGGACCGCAAAACTTTGGAAACCCAATTATGAAATTACAATAAACATTTAGACGTTACCAGCCCCCCGATTACGTAAGAATTGTCGATCAAATGGTAAAGGTTCGGCGTCAAAGTAAAATAAACCATGACAGCTATGGTTTATTTTACTTTGACGAAAATCTTTAACGTATGATCGGCAATTCTTACATGATTGGGGGGCTGATTACGTGGTGGGGTATGATAGTTTTGAACAAGAATTAGTTTTAGTTACAGTTTTATTCGTCTAGTTCCTAGTATATTGGTGCCTATCAAATTTTGGGGAAATAGCAAACATTACGTGTATAGATCTTTTTAAATTTTGTATTTATTTAATACTTACAGCTTCAGATTGATTAATGTTTAGCCTTTTTTAATTTAATAATATTAACAACTTTTTTTATCAAAAAAAAAGTTTATAGTCCAGCCAACAAATACTTTACAAATCTGAACCCTCTAATCCTCTACCCTCTAACTCTCTAACCCTCTTCTTTGACGATTTTCCTTATTTATATACAATGTTTGTACCTTTTCAGGTAAGATCAAAAAGACGTAAGCATATAACGCCTTTCCCAAGAACGGTTTATTCCCAACTCAACTCAATAGATGAAGATTTCACCACAACTGGTTTATCATCAAACACAGCTTTGAGGGTAAAACTGAATGGAAGCAACCACAGTAATGCGAACGAAGAACCAACATAGCAATTTAAACTCTAAGTCAATACAATTAGAATAAATTTTACACTGCAGACTGATATGTAGAAGTTTCTATAGGTACAATTTATTCGGCGTACGCTACGACTTAAATCCGAGGTGCTACAACGACTAGATGGATGGTAAGAGTTAAAGATTTTATAAATATACACTGTTTATACTAAGATTTATATAATATCGACTATTTTTATGAATTCATTAATAAATAATATATTAAACATAAAATTATAATTAAAGTAATCAAAGTAAATAAAATAAATTACTATTACAGCATTACTTTAAGTTTTAATTTACATTAAGTCATCCATGCACGTTTTCTAAAAAAAATAACACTCACACCCTCAGACATCTTACGATAAAACTAAAAAAATTATAACTCGTAAACTACAAAAAATCGCTAAACATACATAAGGGGTATTTTCTGATAGGTCTACGTACGAGAAATTAAATTTCTTATTTCCACAATACGTCATGCTAGTCGTGCATTCATAGCTTTTGGAGTATAATTTAAATTTGCACTATTTACCTTAACAAGTTAATTTTATTAAAGACTATTTAGCCGTGTTATCAAGACCTAGTAGCATTTTAGATTTCAGTCGTAAAATACGTTTATTATTATGTAAAACAGAGGTTTCCTTGAGGCCATAAATGTTTTAGGTGTATTTGTTTCACCGACCATGTAAATTGAGTACTTGTAAAGTGAAGTATTATAAACTATTTTGCTTAACAAAAAGAAAACTAAACTTTATAAAGTTGTAAATTGTATCGTATGGAGGTATTAAATTATGGATCTCACGCCTGTATATTTAAGTTAATTTTTAATGATGATCATTATGAAATAATGATTTGTAAAATACTTTTGGTAAAATATAAGTATTATTTGTGTGATATTAGTTCGTTTTATAATATTATGTGACAAAATATTTTCCATTTATAATTTTTGACATTATAATAAATATGAAATAAAGTTGATATTAAAATAACCATTATTAGTAAACAATGGAGCTGTTATTTATTGTTGTTAATTATAAAATATTATGTTTAAAATTTTTTTGACCCCTTGACTGCGATCTCACCTGATGGTAAGTGATGATGCAGTCTAAGATGGTAGCGGGCTAACCTGTTAGGGGCATGGCAGTTATATTAAACCCATATCCCTATTCGGTTTCTACAACCTCGTACCGGAATGCTAAATCGCTTGGCGGCACGTCTTTGCCGGTAGGGTGGTAACTAGCCACGGTTGAAGCCTCCCACCAGGCCAGACCAGGGAAAATTCAGAAATTATAAATTCCTAAATTGACCCAGCCGGGGATCGAACCCGGGACCTCCGCACGTTAAGACAACAGTGCTACACCGCCACGGAGGTCGTCAAAATGGTAGGTTTTAATGACAAAAAATAAATATTACTTACTACAAAAATACGTAGATATTAAAAATGCAGTGTTTGTGCTTAATTTTCTATTTTATACCACTTTTATGCGTATTAGAATAACTGGCTTTGACCATAATACTTCAAATTGCCCATAAAGCTTGGTTTCCGAATAAAAATAAATTGTAGCATCTGAAAAATTTGCTTTATCAGTTACTAAAATATGTTAAGTAAAAATCTTGTTGATCAATATAAATTTAATCTGTATGCCCAAGAGTTTTCCAAAACATTGAAAGCCATTTAGCATTCGAGTTGCTATAAATTAAGTTTGGTATGAAACATGATAATAAAATATTAAATAACTTTGATTTCGAAGGAGGATGTTCACTCGAAGACGCGTGATTTAAGATATATTACTTATTATTATTATGTACTCTTTATCTACGTTGTTCGTTCTTAAACATTTGAAATCAAACAATCATGATTTTTTTCTTTGAAATTTGCCACTTTTGGAACATTTGTCAATGAATAGCTGTTTTTATTTAATTAAAATATTTGAAGATGGAATAATTTAGAAAATAGAGAGCCAAATTTGTTTCATTGTTACTTAATGACACAGATTTTGTTTGTTTTCAGTAGTAAAATAAGATTTGCCTAATGTATAAAACATTATATATTTACGACCCAAAACAAAAAATATCATTAACAAAGCGCTGTAAATTTCGTTATGAAATATTTCATTAGGTATCTTTTTAATTATGTTCCGAGACGGATGAATATAAAAAGGGATGTAAAATTTTAATATTACCTCCCGCCAGCGAAGATTGCATTTTAAAAGGCATCACTAAACATTGTAGGGCTTATGTATTTTTTGTATCTTTTTTATACTTAATTGTAGAACAATCGCAGTGGTCCACCAAATAATGATACTGTTTTATAAAGCACTGCGTAATCTAACCATGCTTATACTTACATAGCCCATTACTTACAGATTTACATAGCCCATTTTTAAAGCCCGCAAAATTAGGTAGTCTATTAATTTTTTAAATTTATCATTATAAAAACTAACTGTAACTATAATTACCACAATTAAATATTAATATTAGGTTCATTAAACAGTTTTAACGTAAAAATATTCACGCTAACTATTATAGGTATATGTGATTTTATCAGCACTGGCTCATTTCGATACAAAATTAATTTACTTTTATGATAGCGTTGATTTAATTTAAAAGATAGATTATTCAGTGTTTTGATAATGTGTAAAATAATATGCGAAAATAATGAAACAATAGTAATGTTTTATATGATTAACATGATTGAGATGGTATATCAAAATAATTATGGCATGTTTGAAAACAAAATAAATATACTTAGGGAAGCTCTCCCGACTTCAATGCAGGATGAACGAGTAGTAATGTGCTACCGATTTTTCACAGAATGAGTCTATACATACACTTATCCAAAGATTATTTCAAAATAATGTTAAGTCATCAAAAATGTTTTTGAAATTCTCCATCTAAACTCAGTAACTGCATAGCACCGTAATTATCGTTATTGAACAAACTAATTTCGATGAAAATGAAAGGAACTAAAAGCAAGTGTAAGGAGCGATAATATTTTCTTCACTGATTACTAATGTTGAAACTTCATGTTAGCGACTTTGACTAACGATCGAGGGTCCTATGAATTATGATAGTCATGGCCAAGTTTGTGAAGATTCCTTTTGTTATTTTTATTTACTAACACATTGATAGAGGCAAAACTTTCTTATCTGTACCCTTACTCTGAGATTGATCGAATATAAAATACGGTCTCACTAGGTGAGGTGAATCACATTTGAGTCAAACTAAAATGGACCCAAAAAATCTTGATTTAAAGCCACAAATTCAGTGCAACCGATTCAAATTTCGAAACGTATCGTTTGGAGCGCTAGCTGTGAATGCATACACGAAATTGAGCTCTAAATTAATAAGATTAAGATTCATTTTAGTTTGATGCATATGTAATTCACCTCACTTAGTGAGACCGTATTTTAAATTCGATCAATCTCAGAGTAAGGGTACTGGTGATTTCTTATAATTTCTTACCCGTATCCCTTATTAATTATGATCTCAAAATAAGTCAGTTATCCATTTATGTATCCCTAACTAAGCCTGAAAACAATAATATTATATAATTCAATTTTGAATTTTGAGGCAGCTTCGTGTGTAAATAAATTTTTAAGAACTTAAAAAATAAATTGCAAAACTAACGAATCAATCAGGCACAGCTTACTTACTTAATATTAATTTCAAATTACTCTAAAACTAAAGTTAGAAAATAGTGACTATTTTAGTTTCAAAAAAAAAAAAAAAATTCAAAATGTTTTTTATTCAAATAAGCTTTTACAAGCGCTTTTGAATCGTTATAATATGAATCTACCGCTGGTTCGGAATGCCATTCCTACCGAGAAGAGCCAGCAAGAAACTCGGTGGTTGCTCTTTTCCATCAAAACTTACAATCATCATAATGATACAAGTAACTGCAGTCCCACGCATAGCTGGAGCGAATCAAATCCACGCTGTTTTTTTTTTATCATTTACGTAATCTTCGATTCACAGTCTTCGATTCATAGTCACTATTTTTTAACTTTATTATAGATATTACAAGAAGAAGAAATATTACATTCTAATACTAGATTATATTATGTGCGATTTTAAATTATTGCAATAAATTGTAGCTAAATATTGTCATTTATCGCGTACATATTCAGTAAATAAAAATAATTAATGCTGCAATATTTACAGATACAAAAATTTTATAACCCATTTATGATTAAAATGTAATCCATTGCAATGCGCTTTCAATTTTAATTAGTATGTGACTACAAATAAATAAACGAAATGAAATGTTTTATGAATGAACCAGAAGCTTAAGCACTACACTACACAAATCCTCCAAATCCAGAGAGTGATTTGGAGGTTTTGTGTAGTGTAGTGCTGTGCCGGTGCGAATTGCTGGGTGGTGGGTGTTCGCATGTTGTCCGTGGAAGACACGCACTACACCACATAGATTTATCTACTGTGGCGGATTATAGCGAATTAAGCTTCTGGTTCATTCATTATCATGGACTTCCGCAAAGTAACGCCTGCTTCGATTCAATATTTGAAATGTTTTATTATGAATGCTACTATAATGTACTGAAGAGCACTGCTATAGTTTAAGGTTTACTATTATTTGTATATCAGAATTATTATTCATGTTGTAAATAAAATAAATCAATTACTATGAAAATGTAAAGTTTAGTTGGCGTTGTGTAAATATGTAAATAACAGTGTAAATATATTGATGGTTTTTATGACGGGCATAAGTTTGTTTTATTTACTCCTAGTCCTACAATAAGGAACCTGAGCATTTTATCAATTACAAATGGAAGGAAAAAAGTTAGAGTCACACAGGAATAAGTAGCTTTTTTTTTATTCCACTACAAGTTAGCCCTTGACTGCGATCTCACCTGATGGTAAGTGACGATGCAGACTAAGATGGTAGCGGGCTAACCTGTTAGGGGTATGGCAGTATAAATCCATACCCCTAGTCGGGTTCTACATGGCATCGTACTGAACGCTTCGCTAAAATTAAGGAATTAAAATTGGAGCGTTTTAGAGCGTATATAATTCTAGATGATGCCCGCGACTTCGTCCGCGCAGATTAAGTTTTTTATTCCCGCAGGAACTCCTTAACTTTCCGGGATGCCTATGTCCTTCCCCGGGATACAATCTACCTCTATACCAAATTTCATCAAAATCGGTTAAAAAGATGGGTCGTGAAAGCGTAGCAGACAGACTTTCACATTTATAATATGAATATGGATTATGGTTGGCCTTGCGGTAAGTCTAGACGAATTTTCACCTTGCCTAATATCTAAACGCTGCCCACAGGGCATAAGTAGCTGTCTGTATAGTTCTGTAACTAGGTCACAATATGAGCCCCAAAGGTGTCTGTATACAATTCTAGGAATGTAACAACTAATTAGCTTATGTTAAGACACGTGAGCTTGTGAGGTTTCTAGACTCTTATGCCACACGCAATCTACACATTAAAAGGATTTAAAGCGACTGACACGGCTCTAAAAATATTGCTATCCCTTTCATAACGCTCGCTGCGGAAAGGGCCAGCACTCCCCTGTCAATTTAATTTAGATTAGAGATTTCAAAAGATCTAAATTTACTAAAATGACACGCTGTGATTTAATTTTTTATGGTTGGTTGGTTTATTGGTTTGTCCTCCAATCACGCCGCAACGGTGCAACGGATCGACGTGATTTTTGGCATGGGTACCTATAGTTACGGACCTGGAAAGTGACTACTTTTTATCCTGGAAAATTAAGGAGTTCCCGCGGGAATCAAAAAAACTCAAGCCACGCGGACGAAGTCGCGGGCATCAGCTACTTCAGATATAATACTGTTATTGTTCGGTTTTCGTCTACGATGTCATTCTCATATTATTGTCTCAACCGATAGACGTCTACTGCAGACTTGGAAAAAGGTCTCCTGCATGCATCTTCACAGGATACGGCCCATGCTGTTCGCTTCCAGTAGCCACGATAATAAGCGTGTCATGTACGTTCTGGGGGATTACTACAATCGCTTAAAGCAGTATTACTTCAAAATTACAGTTTTATGTCACGTACATTGACGTCTATACAACTGGGATATCACCGTTTTTTGATCGTACGCCTATGTATGTTTATGGCGAGTATTATATTATTATGCTGACAAATAAATCAATAGTAGTAAGGTAGTAGTAAGTTTACTTAGATGTATAAGATTTTGAAATATGACGTCACGAAACTTGTCACAATGTCACATTTCGTCGACCCCCTCCTCCCCCCTTAACGTGTGACATACTTTATGGATGATCCCGTAGCGGCAAGTATTGTTTGAACAATTATGTCGCAGCATATCTGCCTGCCGCGTCGCTTAAGTGGCCCCAGCTCCATACAAACTCATACAAAGAATATTTGCCGCTACGTGTCGCGCCGCGCTGTTTATCTGTAGTGGGGCTAGACCTTAACTTCGATTCCCGGGTCCCTTCATTTATCGTCCCGTGAATCATTAATTATTGTTTGCTTCTGTGGACTCACTTGTCAAAACAATGGACCATCTGTAATTGTTTGTGGTTACCTCAAGTTGGAGATTGAAATGTCTTAAAATATTTTTCATCTAGGTACATATTTTGATGGTCATGGAAATTGGTAATGATTTTTTTTTCCGAAAAAAAAAAAAAAAAAAATAAAAAAAAAATGTTAGTGGTAAATTGACGACCGAAACAGAAACTCTTTAAGTAGTTGTATTTATCATAATATTACTCTATGTTTTCCTATTAATAGAAAAAACAGTGTCGTAAGGGGGTACGAAAAAAATTGCTAATTGCGAGAGTGATATTCGAACTAGCGATATTTTGCTTGAATTTGATTGTAATTTAACGTTTTTACTGCAATATAAAAGAAAAGCACTAAGATTTTTCTCAGTATCCACGTATTCTTATATCATTAGAACTCTACTTTCGTTAACAAGAAAATACGTAGAAATTAAAATAAAACTTATTCAGAAAACAACCGTACCAACATTCGCGTTGTTTTAAATAAGTCGAGTAGAAAATCGTGTTAGCTAGAATAAAGAAACAAACTAATTCAGTTAACCAAACGCGTAGTTATACCTACTCGTATAACATTTTAGTTATGTTACACGAAATAAGCTCACTGTAACAGTTTAATACGAGATTAAATTTTGAAAATGTTCAGATTAATTTTTTCTTTGGCAAAATATAATCATACTAATAATATTATAAATGCGAAAGTGTGTTTCTTTGTTGGTTTGTCCTTCAATAACGCCACAATGAAGCAACGGATCGATGTGATTTTTGGCATGGGTATAGATTAAGACCTGGAGAGTGATATAGGCTACTTTTTATCCCGGAAAATTAAGGGAATAAAAAAAACTTGAATCACGCGGACGAAGTCGCGAGCATCAGCTAGTATGTATATAATTACAGTCTTTATGGTATACCTACTCAACTTAACTATATAATGTAAGTATTATCGTCATTAATTAATTATAGCCGAAATAATTTTTAACTTAATGGTTATTTAATTATTTCAAATATTATTTCAATAAATATTGAGTACAATATAAAAAGAACAATTATTATTCTTACATAAAATAATGAAGGTACCTGAGCTCCGTCACAATTTTTTTCCTTTTTCTCCTTATATATTTTACTGTCTTGATTTTTCATTTCAGTTCCGTAGGTCTTTAATATTCATCATTGTAGGTACATAATAACGACAAACTGGCATTTAAAAATGATGCCATTAGAGTTGCGACTGTAAAAATAGATTACCGCTACCCCTAAAGATACGTAATTCATGATATACACACGGATAGAAAATTCGCCGAACAGTTGAATATTATAATAAAGATTTAATCGATTAATTTTTTATAAGTCGTTATAATATTTGAAAAATCTGATATGAAGACAAAAACATCTATACTTGTTTTATAATAGAAACAAATCACAATTACTTTGAAAAATAAAGCAGTATAGGACTGGGTACTGAAAACTTTATTTTTTAAGGCATTAAAATAATACATTTTCGAAGTATTATGTAAATCATCTTAATAATTTATTTGTTAGCTATTTATGATTGACTTTCTCTGAGATCGAATAATTTGATTAAGTACATAAAACCGGATCTACGCTGACACAAAACAAGTCGGGGAAAAGTTTGAAGAAAATATTACATTTCCTCTCACAGTTTGCCTTTTACTGTAGCCTTGGAGCTGAGACGTAAAATGTTTAATATTCATTACGAAACATAATAATACAACTTGGCACTTAAAAATGACGCCATTAGAGGTGCGACAATAAAAACAGATTACCGTCAGCCCTGACAATTCGTAACTCATGATACATACGAACGTGAAGTTTGTCGTGCAATATTTTAATGGGAAAGTAACACCTGTTTAAATACTTATAATATATGTATTATAGGACTATTTTTCCCACGTCATCGTTACCGATGCCATAAATAGACGTCCACTGCTCGACACAGGGGGTCTACTCTTTTTCTCTAAAACGAAACTTCGCAAACAAACGAACGAAATTTCGTTAACTTCTCTCCTACATAATATTATCTCTATGCTTCTCTCTATTTCGTTTTCGTACACGCAGACGAAGTACGGATCCATAGAAAATTTTCGTGACCGATTGGATTGAACGATTTTGTGTGGGTCTAATAACCGACTAATTACGTTCGTTTGCGAAGTTTCGTTTGAGAGAAAGAGAGTAGACCCCCAGGTCTCTTGCAAGGACTTCCACACGCCGCGCCGCGGTCTTGCGCCGCCTTGATCTAGCAACTACACGTGACTCGCTTGATGTCGTCCGTCGACCTAGTGGATGGTCTGCCAACGATGCGATTTCAACTTATTTATTTATTTATTTAATCGTATGGCGTTAAGTACATATTATAGGCGTTTTTATAAAAAGAACGCTTATTTCGCCTGCAAGTTCGTCGCTCGTTTAGCACCACCCAGGGGACACGTGAAGGGCGGTAGAAGTTAGTTCCTGCGGACGTGAGCGACGGGGCATCCCCCAACTGGCGGGGGCATACTTTCAACTGCAGGGGGCATACTACCATCGCATAAAGCAGTATTGTTGCGTTAGTTCGTGTTTTAGTACTATAGTCCTTATTCTAGGAACGTCAATGTACCTACTTGACATAAAACTAATTTTAAAGTAATTCGGTTTTAAGAATATTCGATATTCGGATACTCGAACTATGTCTTACATAGTTGGTTATAGGCAATCATCACTGCATCCGGTAAGTTTGATGATTAAGATACTAACTAAAACCGTATCGTAACTATATTTTAATCTGAGAGTTAAACATTCACTGAGAAAAAATTCGTAAATTCCTCATTATTTTTCGTCTTCTAAAAGCGTTTCCATTTCGCCGAGCGTTTGAGTCGGTAAACTGCCAAAGGAGACGGTTCAGATTTGTATGGAGCGTTGGTCCGGTCCTTTTACAAGTAGAGAAATGAAAGAAAAAAAAATACTAAACCAGTTTTGATCGTTCAAATCTACGAATTCATCGTAATTTCAGTGGTGTAATTATTTAATATTTCCACGATAAGCAACACTAAACACGAGTGGGTAACAATGGCGGATTCATATTCTTTGACGTTTTCTGTCAAGTGTCAACACAACGCCGGAAAAACCGTAGGGAAAACACGTTATTTTGACAGTGACTGTCAGAAATGACATTTGATACATTTCGCGTCTACTGCCATCTCTATGGCTAAAGGTTGCCATCTTGGAAACATATCGAAAACCTACATTTTATTTTATTTCTCGTCATTTACTTTAATATTCTAAATTATTATATTTTTGATACAATCTATGTATTTACCTCTATTCATGGTAGAGTGTACAAAGAGTAGGTACACCGAAGGTGTACCTTCTCCTTTCTATTAAAATCGGGAAAATCGGGTCTTATGTTTGATAAAAGGAAATCAGAGGGAACGTCAGTAACATAATTATTTACTGACTAAAGTTAATGTTAACTGTGCGTTAATTTGTCAAAGTATGGAAATTACATCATCAGAATGTTTTCACTGCTCTGAAAAGTCTTATCAGAAAAAAAAGTTGTTTGGAGTTCATTTTAACAATGTGTCTCGTTAGTAAGTCCAGATAAACATTGTCGCATCCGAAAATACATCTCTTGGATGGGGAACTCCGGGGAGGGGAAATAAGCCCGTACTTCCGACGGAGTCGATGAATGAAGCGTATTATGAAGTCGGGATCGCTCCATTGTGCCAGCTCTGCACCCCATTACAATTACTCTTACTCTACATTACTCTACGTCTTGCATATTAATATAAAAATACACACCTGTAAAATAAATAAACGAATAAAAACACTTTATTATACACAAACAAATAACAAAACCGGCCAAGTGCGAGTCGGACTCGCGCACCGAGGGTTCCGTACAAACCTGTAGTAAGTTTTACGATTTATGACGTATTAAAAATAAAAATTACGTTTGTTGTATGGGAGCCCCCCTTTAATATTTACTTTATTGATATTTAATTATTTATTTTGAAAGGTAATATACAAGTTAATATTCTGTGAAAATTTGAACCGTCTACCTGTTACCGTTTTTAATATTGAGCAAAAAAATACGAAAAAAACACGTTTATTGTATGGGGACCCCCCTTAATATATATATTTTTTTAATTTTTAGTATTTGTTGTTATAGCGGCAACGGAAATACATCATTTGTGAAAATTTCAGCTTTCTAGCTATCACGGTTTATGAGATACAGCCTGGAGACAGACAGACAGACAGACAGACAGACAGACAGACAGACAGCGGAGTCTTAGTAATAGGTTCCCGTTTTTACCCTTTGGGTACGGAACCCTAAAAACAGAGGTAACACGGTGGTGGTGCACACGTCTGTGAGTTTTTTTTTCTGTAAGTTCATTTTTTTATCATTTCAATCCATTGCCGGCTCACTACAGAGCACGAGTTTTCTGTAGAATAATAATGTCCACCCTACCGCATATCGGCCACGGCGGCCTATCTCCAGAGAGATTAGACATCTGTGCGAGATATATTATTATATTTTAGTGCGCATTAGTGTTCTGCGCATACACAGGTGCACTCTTTGTTCCTTTACCCTCATAGCCCGATGGGACGGAAAATCCGACACGACCGGAGAGAGATCAGACGCAGGATCGACGACTTTACGTGCTCTCCGAGGCACGGGGTGAAACACCGCCAAAGGAGTGAGCTTCTTATTATTTTTTAGCTTTATTGCTCTTTATTGAATAAAACTATGTTTTAATTATATAACATTTTTTTTATATTGCGACCATTTTTATCATAGAGAGCAGATATTGGATAGAAGCAGGCGTTACTTTGCGGAAGTCCATGATTATGAAGGAACTTGAAATTTAATTTGCTATAATCCGCAACATCGACCTGGTCGATGATCCGCAACAATAGGCAAGTATATGTGGTACAGTGTATCTTGCACTTGCAGCTTAAGCTTCTGCAAGTGCAAGATACACTGTACCACATATATTTGCCTATTGTTGCGGATTATAGCAAATTTAACTTCAAGTTCCTTCATAATAGAGAGCAGAAACAAATAAATAATCAAATTGAACACAGATAAAACAGCAATTATGTTTATGTATTGAACAGGTTGCATGAATGAAGGTTGCAGGGTGAATTATAAAATAAGTTGAATCTGGGATTCAGTACAACGAAAAATCGATTTTTACACTAGCCAGTGATGGCTGCTGTGGAATTTTATGGGGCAATTTAAAAGGTAAGGGTTTATATCAAACGGAAATACAAGAGTGCATTTGCATGCACCATCAGTGTCTCACAAATTGCTTCCACGAATTCTACTTATCACTAATCCTGCTCATTCTTCCATTATTACTTAATTGATCTCTCAAACTATTGATCAGTCAGTAATACACAAAGGCAAATACCATATTAAAGCCTGAAACAAAGCCTCCATCACTCTTCATGAGAATTCTAATGTTTGTTTCATATTGTTTGTAGCGAGCATTACAGCAATCTGAAAAAACAAAATTGTACAAATGAATCTCCGAGATTTATTTCGAGCGTTGGTACAAATAAACTCGGCAGGATTTCTTTTTTAACCCCCGACGCAAAAAGAGGGGTGTTATAAGTTTAACGTGTATCTTTGTAAATGTGTGTCTGTCTATGGCATTGTAGCTCGCAAACGGATGAACTGATTTTGGTTTAGTTTTTTTTTGTTTGCAAGGCGACTTGTTCGAGAGTGTTCTTAGCAATGATGAAAATCGGTTCAGCCGTTTGAAGGCCTCTTTAGCTCTTAAAAGCTTGATTTTTAGAGCTCTAAGGGACCGTAGACCTAGGTAAGTATTTGGTATTAATTTCAACCTGATACCTCCGTTCCCGAGAAAAAGGCGGTGGACAGACAGATAGACAGACAGACGGAAAACGAAGTGATCTTATTAGTGTACGGACATTAAATTAGCGGTAGCGGGGCAACGGCGGTAGCGGGGCGATGCGATTAGTCGGAGAGCTGGCGACCAATTTCCGGAAGAATTTTGAAGGGGTCTGGTAATACTTTGTAACCGACAAAAACGTCTGGGATTTTTTTTTTAAATTCTATAAGTACTAAATTTAAAGATCAAGTTGCCAAAGAAATGTTTTTTTGGATTTTTTTAATTTTTTTTAACAATTAGGTAATTTAGATGTGAGAAAATAATCGCGCTTATAATAGCCGCCAAAATCCTCGAAAAAGTATGGGCATGAAAAATAATTTTCTAGTGAGTACTGAGACCTAGTATCTACCTACTCGACTTTTATTTTCAAGTTTTCTCACAAATGTATTGAAAAATATTGTGCGATATACGGGCGCTAAGGTTTTAACAAACTCGTGACGATGGTCCGCCCTCGCCTGGCTCCATCGGGCTGACATGAGTCAACTCGTATGTAAAAACCTACTTACCTACCAATCTACTAATACCCATTGCATAGCAGCTTTTTAAATAAGTGGCCGTTTTCGGGCTTTTATTAATATAGTAGGTACATTATTACTCCGATATTTCCGGATTTCTTGTAGTATTACGAATTATATCAAACAGAACAATAAAAATAATAATATATTAAATAATTTTTATACTTACCTACTTAAAATTAATTATTTCTTCAGTCTTACCTATTTTGGCCCTTTTTGTACACCCACAGATTTTAAGAATAATAAGTTTTGTAAATGAAATACTTACCATATTTCTTTATTATTTAACCTCGAATTTTCGCCATTTACCCCGAAAATTCCAAGAATAAACGAAAAATAAAATGACTCAAAGGAATTTATTTTTTACACTGTTTATATTTTATTTAATTCAAAAGAAGCTTCGATGTTCTTGGTTTATTTTGGTGTTAGCTATTCTAAGTAGGTGCGCCTATAATAGTAATAGTTTGACTACTTTACTGATGAAATAAATAAATATACGTTTTTTTAACAATGTTACAGTAAAACACAAATGTTACAATGTTACAGGAAGCTTGGCAATATTTTGCTCTGACGGCTCTGATAGTTCTTTAGTTTAAGATGATTTGTGAGATGAAGATAATTAAAAAAACCCGGCTGAGTTTGTTGTGGGCTCTTCTCAAACCAGGGCGCGTTTTAAAATCTCGTAGATACCATCAATACTGATTACCACCGTCATGTTTTAAATATTATAAATGCGAAAGTTTGGATGGATGTATGGATGGATGTTTGTTACACAATCACGTCCGAACGGCTGAACTGGATGAAATTTGGCACAGAGATAGATATCGAGGTAGTTTGGCATAGAGATAGAGTCTGGAATAACACATAGGCTACTTTTTATCCCGAAAAACTAAGAAGTTCCCGCGGGAACCGAAAAACCTCAATCCACGCGGACAAAGTCGCGAGCATCAGCTAGTATTTTATAAGTTATTGGACGTCAATAAGTGTACAGTGTACCTAATTTGAATAAATAAACGTTGATTGATTCATTGAATGTTGATTGATTGAGACTTATAGCTAGCTTAATAAATATTGTGATACCAACGTGGTATAGTGGCAGAATATTAGCTGCATTACTGCCATTGCCCGGCTGATCCCTTGCGCAAATTATGTTCTACTAGATGATGCCCGCGACTTTGTCCGCGTTGATTAAGTTTTTTTTTTATTTCCACGGGAATTTTCCGGGATAATAATTAGTTCCAATTTTGGCCACCGGGCCAGATAAGTTGGTGAGACTATTACTCTTAATGGTGCAGTCGGCACTAATGCTGAGATCTATAAAGGGTACTTAGACTTGGCTCAGACTTTACTTAGAGTTAAAACGAGATGGACTTATGTGAGTAACATGAATCTATCTCGTTTTAACCATGTCTTAAGTCTAAGCAAAGTCAAAGTTCGCTCCATAGATCTCATCCTAAGAGTGCAGACCTTGACAATGCGGAGACGGAGGAATCAGATCAAATAGTTCTTGAGCACACTCTCCGACATATATCCTTGTTATTAAAAAAAAATTCTTCAGGTACGACAAATCTTTGCTTATAAAATAACATTGCCCAACGAGCCCTGTTCTCTAATTGGGCTCATGTACAGAAACACGAAATCAATTATGAGCTTAGGCAATTTTCTTCTCTCCAAAGAAGATATTACGGCAATTCGAACAAAATAATATCGTGTATTTATTTATTAGGTAAAGACTTTGTTGCCATACAATCTTTATATTATCCACAAAGGTTTTGTATCTTCTTCAGCTAACGATAATCTCGTTGATGGTAAAAATTAATGTAGACCTAAGCCGCTAAGCCGCATGGATTATATCGATTGCAATCTATACTAATATTATAAATGCGAAAGTTTGGATGGATGTATGGATGTATGGATGTTTGTTACTCAATCACGCCCGAACGGCTGAACGGATGAAATTTGGCACAGAGATAGATTATAGCCGGGAATAACACATAGGCTACTTTTCATCCCGGAAAATCAAACAGTTCCCGCAGGAACCAAAAAACCTCAATCCACGCGGACGAAGTCGCACGCATAAGCTAGTAATATTATAAATAGAACCAGCCAAGGGCGTGTCGAGCCACGCGCAGCGTAGGGTTCCGTAATTGCTCGTTGCAATATTATGACACTTGACTCTAACAAAAATTTGCATTTTATAACTAAAAATCAAAATCTCTGGATCGAAAAATAGTGTTCCCACACCCATAATATATTTGAACGACATATCCAATGACACCCCACACTATCGGGATAGACAAAAAATACATCCCCACTTTACATGTAGGTACAGGTACCCTAATTTTTTTTCTAAATTTTATTTTACCACTATGTCGGCGTAATTAATAATGTATAGTATACTAGATAATGCTCGCGACTTTTTCCGAGTGAATTGAGGTTTTTTGGTTCCCGCGGGAACTCTTTAATTTTCCGGGATAAAAAGTAGATTTTAGGTGTTATTCCAGACTATAATCTACCTCTGTGCCATATTTCGTCCAGATCCGTTCAGCCGTTGGGGCGTGATTGAGTAACAAACATCCATCCATCCATCCATTCATCCATCCATCCAAACTTTCGCATTTATAATATTAGTATAGATACTATGTCAAATTGCAGCTAGTTATAACAACCTCTGAGCTCAGCCGCGGATGAACAGACGGATATGGTGAAACTATGAGGATTCCTTGTTGACTACGGAACCCTAAAAAAAGTAATAGGTATGATTTCTATTGAATATTATAGGTAGCTACTAAGTATCTACTCAGTTCTTTTCATCATTTAAACTCAGTTTCTTTTCAGTTTATGTTTCAGTTCTATCAATAATTTGCTTTTTTTGTGTTGTTTGGCTACTTTTATCTATAGCTAAACAATAAACCTGATGATAGATAAGTTTATTATATTAAGTATTTTCAATAATCTGTTTTTATTTATTGAAGCCCTGTAGAACTTTTTATTTTCTTAATAATATTTTATTCACAACAGAAGTATAAATGAGGACAGCTCGATTCAGCTTTTACAAAACTACTGTTTTCTATGGAGATGCGTTCATACATCAGTTCAGCTTTCGCGGTTAACTGGCATGTAATAAAGAGGTGCAGGGCAAGGTAGAGGGCACCAAAGGGCGAGGAAGGTCACCCATGCGATTGACCGACCAAATTAAGTCGGCTATTGGCGGTTCATTGCACGAGTGTACCAAGCTGTCGGCCAGCAGGGAGAAGTGGCGGATGCTCGTGAGGTGCGTTACATCTGCCATAAAAGCCGTCACTTCGTGATGACCACGACCAATCTGTTAAGAGAGCAACGACGAAGAAGAGGAAGAATAAAGAAGTGTGTTTTACCATTGTCATTCTTGCCGTTGAAGGTGGTGATGCTGTTGACGTTGTACCGCCAGCCTTTTCTTGAGTCACTGAATAAGTGTACCTAAAATCATCCAACGAAACGCGAATGGAGACGAATTAGTGTAGTAAGTCTCTCTCGTAAATCAGGAATTTCCAATGAAGTTATTAATGCAAAGCGAACAGTCATTGATCGTCAATCTTGAAGCAAATGGACTGTTTTGTTTTAGGCCGCCGTCACTGAAAAAAATGAATTTACTGAACAGTTTAGCTATTTTTTATTTAGCTAAACTTTAGTAGTTGCCTCCTAAAGTTTAGCTTAATCAACAAAATACTTTGGTTACTAGTAGCTCATTATGTATAGTAAAACATTTGTTCAGTTAATAAGTACAAAATTTTCGGTAATATTCTACTAAACGAATTTACTAAATGCATTTTTACATAACTGCTCGGCTATTATAACTAACCGATTAGCTATAAGTAGCTTAATAATATTGTAGAATAATTATGTAGTGTTTTGTAGATTTTTACTTAAATGTTGTGTAGATTTCTGTTCAGTAGATTTTTACCATTTGACAAAGAAGGAATTTGTAGATAATTACTGAACTGTACAATACATATTTACCGAATAATTTTTCACATAACTGTTTGGCTGCGACAGCTAACCTATTAGCTATGAGTAGCAAAACAGGGTTCAGTAGAATATGGTAGAACTAGCTGTCCCGGCAAACGTTGTTTTGCCATATTGTTTATAGGTATTTGAACCGCGGGCTGATTACGTATCTCGCGACAGGCTTGCGACAGGCGTAAATCTCGCGCCGAGCGATCGCGTAACTTCTGCATCAATCATTGTTACAGTATCAATTGTTGTAATTGGCTGAATTTATTGCATTCTTGCTGCGTCAATGGATTATGTCCAATAGTGGAAGAGTGTTAACCAATCAGAGGTGATTGCGATGTATCAATGATTGATGCAGAAGTTACGCGATCGCTCGGGCGATCGCTGCTGTCAAGCGGCAATTTTGTATTACAGCGGCTATAGATAGCAAAAGTGCATGAAAAGTGCATTCTGCGACAGGCGAGCAATAGACGTGCGATCGGCTTGCGTAATACGAGTTCTAGTGACGTTTTGCGACCGATCGCGTAGTGTTTGCTGTCGCATTGCTACTGCTGTCGCTACTGCAAATTGTGCGTAATCAGACTGCCGTTGACGCAGCGCACGCAACGGAAGCCTTAGGGATAATAATTTTCCCGTTTTTGCAACATTTTTCACTGATGCTTCGCTCCTGTTGGTCGCAGCGTTATGTTATATAGCCTTCCTCAGTAAATGGGCTATCTAACAGTGCAAGAATTTGATTATATACTTCCTAGATAACGCTTCACGCAATGAGCATTGAGCGACGCAACAAAAACTGGCCAATGATAACAAGCGTGTGTGAGTGAGGCACGCACACACGCTTAGCGATTGCTATGTCTTTTGACTCTTGTATCTGAGCGCCGCGGTTCGGGGTCGAAAAATCAAAAATTTTAAAGCACTACAGCTCGGCCGCCATCTTGTTTTTCCAATTTTTTCCACTTTTTCTATTGATCGTTTCCTAATTTCTTCAATAATTGCGAGTTGTAACGAAATCGGTTGGAAAACAAAAGAGTTACAAGAATCACGTCGGCCGCCATCTTGTTTTTCCGAAATGTCATAATTTTTCCCCACTCGAATCCCGCATCCGAACACATCTCCCCTACATCATTATATCGTTTTCCGTCTCTTTCTAGGAGAACAATTATGTCAATGAGTGAGTGAGTGGTAATTGAGCTATGAGACACATTTCGATTTCATAATTAGAATTTTAAGATATGAGATTAGATAAATTGTTATATCGAAATAATTGTATTTTACGATCGATAGTCCGATATCGATCAAAATATTTCTACTCTCGCAACTCGCATCGGTAGCTTGATTAGAGAACATCACTAAAAGCACAGCTAAAAGCATATTCTGACTCGCAATGACATGCACCGCCTTCCGCCCGCGCTGCCGCTGTTTGTCGGCATCGTCGGCATTATCAAAGGTTTGCCGCCAAACGATACAAAGACAGTGCGCCGCATAAAATTTTACAAAACTGTTATGTAATATTTAACCGAACAGCATTTTTACTACATGTATGGTTGATTTGGCCAAATGTTTAGTATAATTTTACCAAAGGTCTCAGGTTTTACTGAATACTTAGTAGAGATCTACACAACATTTAGTTAAATTATACTAAATGTTTGGGTGATTTTTACTATTTCGGCGCTTTATATGCTACGTAATATAAAAAAATATTTCATTATTTTTTATTGAGTGATGGAGTGAAGAACTGCCGAGCGATCGCGTAACTTCTGCATCAATCATTGATACATCGCAATCACCTCTGATTGGTTAACACTCTTCCACTATTGGACATAATCCATTGACGCAGCAAGAATGCCATAAATTCAGCCAATTACAACAATAATTGATACTGTAACAATGATTGATGCAGAAGTTACGCGATCGCTCGGCTGTGCTAGTTAGTGACAAGCTAAGTTATGAGTAGATTGTTGTACTATTCTATGGCCACTAGGCCACTACTGCCACTAGCCAAGCAGCAAGCAGCAAGGTCAGTTGAGTTCATATATTCAATGTACTCTGTGGTTGAGTTACATCGCGTTCGTGTGCTTGTTCGTGTGCCCGTGCCCAAGTACTCTTTGTGTGTGTCACTGCCGCCCCGGTGCAGTCAGCAGTGCTGGGAGAGAAGAATGGCCGATCAATCCGTCGAGGATCACCTTCAAGCGTGGGGCCTAGAGATGTATACACAGAAATTTAAAGGTAAGGGTTATTAAGTACTTATCTATCGTAGAACCCATAGGTCTCATTGTTAAAACAACACGTGTTTTTAGGGTTCCGTACCCAAAGGGTAAAAACGGGACCCTATTACTAAGACTCCGCTGTCTGTCTGTCTGTCTGTCTGTCTGTCTGTCTGTCTGTCTGTCTGTCTGTCTGTCTCCAGGCTGTATCTCATAAACCGTGATAGCTAGAAAGCTGAAATTTTCACAAATGATGTATTTCCGTTGCCGCTATAACAACAAATACTAAAAATTAAAAAAATATATATATTAAGGGGGGTCCCCATACAATAAACGTGTTTTTTTCGTATTTTTTTGATCAATATTAAAAACGGTAACAGGTAGACGGTTCAAATTTTCACAGAATATTAACTTGTATATTACCTTTCAAAATAAATAATTAAATATCAATAAAGTAAATATTAAAGGGGGGCTCCCATACAACAAACGTAATTTTTAAGCAATTTTTTTTAATAAGTCATAAATCGTAAAACTTACTACAGGTTTGTACGGAACCCTCGGTGCGCGAGTCCGACTCGCACTTGGCCGGTTTTTTTATTTATAACCGTGCACGGTTCTAGCGTAGTAGGTATTTATATCCTCTTTGGTCGGTTCCCACTTCGCTGTTATAAATACATAGTTGTTTCTTTTGTTTCAGAGCAAAATATCACTTTAGATGTTCTGCTATTGATATCTGATGAACAAATAAAGGAACTCATCCCTTCAGTTGGCCATCGAGTTCTTCTATTAAACCAACTAAGAGTTCTGAAAGCCGTCACCAACGAAGATGCACTGAATCTCATCACCATACCGAATGTAAGTTTTATACACTACAATACATTTATTTGCATGTGTATAGGTTTCCTCATGGTGTTTTCCTACAGGCTACAACGATAATACATATCCAACGATACCCAAGTGGTTTTTTAAATAAAATGAATTTTTCAATTTTCGTATTGTACCATGCTGTTCACCAATTAATAATCGTCATACCTAATTTGTAGCATTTATACCACCATAATATTTACAAATTGTGTGATTTTTAAACCGGCGATAGGCGCTACCGGGTAAAAAATACCACAGTGGTCATAAATGTGCTGATATATTTTTTGTTACTTTTCTACTATAGGGTCTAAATTGAAACAAATAAACATAGAAACATAATCTTATAGTTTAACCCGGCGATAGGCGCTAGGTATAAACGAACAGGAACAGTCGCTACCGGGTAAAAAATACCACAGTACTTGAGTGGCATTATTTAAAAAAATATTGTTTTTTAAAAGATTTATCCATTAAAATTACTTAATATACTTTATTTGACGGCTATTTAACTACAAGATTAAGTTTCTGTTTATTTGTTTCAACTTAGACCCTATAGTAGAAAAGTAACAAAAAAATATATCAGCACATTTATGACCACTGTGGTATTTTTTACCCAGTAGCGCCTATCGCTGGGTTAATTGCTGTCAAATAAAGTATATAGAGGTTTTTAAGTTACCGAGGTTCTACTGTATATCATGTGGGGTAACATTGGATAGTTTTTTTAAAGTAACATTCCGTCATTCCCTTAATTATGTTTTAGTAAATATGTTTTATTATTCACAGATAATGTGAACGATGATACCGCTGACACTGTCGCCTTCATGTCGCTCGCCTTCCTGATGAACACCAGCACAGTCCGCAAGCAGAAAATCAAGAAGCAGTGGAGACCATCAAAGATAGAATCGCTCGAAAGCTTCATCACCCACATCCCAACGGCTACTGATCTGGAGGCTTCTCTCACACTAAGGAGAGAGAAATTCGCATCTTTGGGACACAGTGTGCAGCCGTACATCGTTATAATTGGTGACACCCTCAACACGATTCACACGAGGTACATTGTCATCAACAATATTACATACTCGCCAACAAAGGACGTACGCTACAGTTCTTCCTCAATCATCCACGCTGTCGATGCTTGCTTTAAGATTATCTTTGCATTAAATGCAGAGTTCCCTAGTGAAAGTGCCCATATCTGGAATTTTATCCAAAAAGCATTATATAGGATTAAGACGAAATACGACAAAAATTACACAGCAGTAAATTCACTAATGACTGACCTGAACATTGCTCTGCAATAAGATGCCAACCTGTTTTCTTTGTCGTAAAGTTGCCAACAACGTACCGGAGTTATTCAAACACTTTGATTATTTTCACAGTAGCCACAAATTTTCAACATACCGTTGCGTTGACGATGGGTGCTTGAGGTCATTTCACTTAATTAACACATTTCGTAAACATTTGAAAAGTCAGCATGCTTGTCGGGGCACAGATAATTGTAATCCTAGTATCGTTAGCGATGACCTACCTGGTACATCTTATCAAATCTCAGAGCAATCTTCAGATTCAGTTTCTCTTAAAGTTATTCCAACAACTGCACATTTGGTTGCGGAATCTAATTTGAATGAAATTTTTCTGAAGGGACATTTGAGTAAAATAATTAACGTAGGTCCCATCAAAAATATTTCCATAGAGAAGTGCAAAGAAATTGTAACATCACTTAGCCTTGTATCCGATGAATCGTTGGAGCGTGTCGCATGGGTAAAAATTAAGGGTACAGAATATAAATGTCAAACAATGCTTGTTGAAAATATTCATGATTTAGGAGAGATAAGGTTCATGTCAATCAAAAATGTTTACGTATATAGCGTAGAAAGGATCATTTTCGAGTGTACTCTGTTAACTACTGTAGAATTTGACGAACACTTTCATTCTTACTTAGTAGAAATTCCCCCAAATGAAGAAATCATTTATATGTTCTATGACTGTTTGGTAAGCTATGTGCCTTGCCATATCTCTGTAGCACCAAATGGAAAGAGATACATTACATTAAGGTCTTATTTGTAAAGACCGTGCTTAAGGCGATCCTATCTAGCCAACTAGGCCAGTTTATTTGAGCCTACTATTAGAAAAATTTATAGTTATTATATATATATCCTAGTTTATTTGAAAAATTTTCCATAATGAAAAAAAAAACTATGTATATGACTTCTTTTTAAACTGGCCAAATCAGATGGATTCGATCACCTCAACTTATAATATTAACTTCAAATAATTGAGTGTATATTGATTGCCTTGCTGTTATGGTTTCAGGTTTATATATATGACTGTACTCTATGTGACTAGGTTATGTAACACTTGGTAATACAGTGTATGTTTTTAAATAATTAATCCCACTTAACGTTAATAACTAGAATTTAGTATTAGTACATAAGATAGTGTTATATGATAGTGCGATAGTGTTAAGTGATATATAAGATAGTGTTTAGTGTAAGTAAATAATTTTAGAGAATAAATTCTGTATAAAGTTACCCGCTTCCTTTTATTTATCATCTTTCATTATTAGGTACATCCTCAAATATTTTGTAAAAATCTACTACACTGTGTATTTGTATTTTATTGAAGTATGTAAGAATGTTTAACTGAATTGTGAAGATCTGGTTGGCTACACCATATCAAAATGAATCCGACGCGTACAATTTTGATATGGTATAGCCAACCAGATCTTCAAAATTCAGTTAAGCATTCTTACATACCTCAGTAAAATACAAAAACACAGTGTAATAGATTTTTACAAAATATTTGAGGTACATCCTACCAAGTAATTTAGCTATCTCCCACCAAATAGTTGAGTAGATATTTACAGAACGGTTTGGTAACATCCTACCGAACTATTTAGCTATCTCCCACCAAATAGGTGAGTAGATATTTACAAAAGGGTTTGGTAACATCCTACCGAACTATTTAGCTATCTCCCACCAAATAGGTGAGTAGATATTTACAGAACGGTTTGGTAACATCCTACCGAACTATTTAGCTATCTCCCACCAAATAGTTGAGTAGATATTTACAGAACGGTTTGGTAACATCCTACCGAACTTTTTAGCTATCTCCCACCAAATAGGTGAGTAGATATGTACAAAACGGTTTGGTAACATCTTACCGAACTATTTAGCTATCTCCCACCAAACAGTTGAGTAGATATTTACAAAAGGGTTTGGTAACATCCTACCGAACTATTTAGCTATCTCCCACCAAATAGGTGAGTAGATATTTACAGAACGGTTTGGTAACATCCTACCGAACTATTTAGCTATCTCCCACCAAATAGTTGAGTAGATATTTACAAAACGGTTTGGTAACATCTTACCGAACTATTTAGCTATCTCCCACCAAATAGGGGAGTAGATATTTACAGAACGGTTTGGTAACACCCTACCGAACTATTTAGCTATCTCCCACCAAACAGTTGAGTAGATATTTACAAAACGGTTTGGTAACATCCTACCGAACTATTTAGCTATCTCCCACCAAACAGTTGAGTAGATATTTACAAAACGGTTTGGTAACATCTTACCGAACTATTTAGCTATCTCCCACCAAACAGTTGAGTAGATATTTACAAAACGGTCTGGGAACATCCTACCGAACTATTTAGCTATCTCGCACTAAATACTTCAGGTAATTGTTATCAAACATTTAGCTATTTATTTTACTAAACATGTTCATTACTTTTTTACATAACTTTTCATTTAGCTAATATTAACCAAGCATTTAGCAGTCCTTCGGTAGCTAAACAGTTGTGTAAAATTTTACGTGAAATTCGGTAAATAACTTACAACTATTTTTCTCAGTGGTTGTTCTTGATGAAGTCTATTGTTCGGACAAAGAACGGAGTCAAACTTAAAAGGATTATTCATTTCTGTGAGCGTCGCGAGGCTGGCTTTTAAAGTTGCGAATCTCTGTTTGATGACTCTTAATAAATTTTGTTTGAAGTGCGCTGTTTGAGACGGAAGCTAATGAGCCATTAGCCTTTGTACACGAAGAATAGAAGTAAGTTCATTGAAGTGACGCCATATTGGAATCTGAAAATTTGGCCTTTCTCTTATTAAGAATAGCAGATTTAATTAAAGGTAAATCGTTTATCGTTGTCATCATTACGGAACGCCAAATTGCTTAACGCCGACACGTGTATTTCCTTGGTGGTAACTAGCCAAACTTTTAATTAAAACCCCTCACAGTTTAAGGTCTAGCCCCTCTACATGCGCACGGAGTATGAGCACGGATAATTATTATGGATACTAAAAATTCAACTTTAAACCTTGTCGTTAATAGAATTAGTCCGCCTTGTTATGTTTCCCCAGAAAATAATCGTCAGATTTCCCTCTTTTTCTATAAAGTAAACTTTTTGTAATTGCAGAAAATCTTTAAAAGCGAGAGAAAATTCGACATAGCGGGGCACTCTTAAAATTCACCCTATACTAAAGCCTCGATAAAACAGTCTGCTTATCAAAATATAAAATAGGGGACCATTTTTACGATCTCTAACGTTCAGTTTAGCTGTGCACCATTTAGGGGGACTTTACGATTTCAATTAAGATAAAAAGATGGATCGGATGAATCATATCAAAGGCTTAACCCCTTGACAGGTGAAGTGGTAAGCTCTTTTGCCAAGTTTATTTTACTTGGTCTGACTTAAAATACTTTACATCTCTCATATTCGGTAAGTAGGTCCTTATTACCCCCAAATGGAGCTTGTAGGTGACCAATTAGCGCTCTAGGGTAATAATGTAGCTAGAAAAGCCCTAGGGCGGTAAGTAATTAAAAAAAGTATGATGGTTAGATGTACGCGAACTTTTTGAAAGAGTGAAGAGTTTTTTTTAAATTACTTACCGCCCTAGGGCTTTTCTAGCTCTACATTATTATCCTCGAGCGCTAATTGGTCACCTACAAGCTCCATTTGGGGGTAATAAGGACCTACTTTACCTCACAATCGAGATGTAAAGCAGAGTAGTTAGCTCGGGTGTAAGCATCAATTGCACCCTCGAACTATAGGCGCCCTCCCTGCGCTCGTGCGCCTAAATATCTCGGGCTGCAATTGATGCCTTACATCCCTTGGCTACTAATCTACTATTATTATATTAACAAAGTTATATAAGTCACCTTTTGTGACTTTGCCTATCAGCTAGTGTGTTGTAGGCTTTATCTACCTGTTTGGTCTAGAGCTCTAGCAAGCAAATCAAATCAAATATTCATTTATTAAATTTAGGTACACTGTAGGTACACTTATTGACGTCAATTACTTACTTAAAAAACATGATGGTGATAATCAGTTACGGTATCTTAAAATTAAAGCTACGAGGGTTCCAAACGCGCCCTCTGAGAAGAGCCCACAACAAACTCAGCCGGGTTTTTTTTTTATTTTCTTTCAATATTCCCCTACTGCGGATATTGAAGTTTCATCAGTTCAACCCATTGCCGTATTGGTTTGCCATTGGGTTTGACCGTAGTCCACCACACTGGCCAAGTGCGGATTGGCAGACTTACCACACCTTAGAAAACATTATGAAGAACTCTCACGCTTGCAGGTCTCCTCACGATGTTTTCCTATACCATTTGAAGCAAGTAATATTTTTAATTTATACAAACGCACATAACTCCGTAAAGTCAGAGGTGCATAATATAAGTCTTTGCTTAAATTAGGACTAGAAAATTTAATTTTTTATTCATATTTATAGGATAATTTGGGTTTTAGCAATTGTATCCATATCGCGTCCGAATATCCGGCATAGGTACATTTTCGCAAACCCAAACTCGACCACTAATATCTTTATGGTAACTATTCCAAATGTTTACGAGCCCTGTCCACGTTTCAGCTCTGGTCACAGAGTACGCGCGACGACAACGGCACGAGACGTCAGAAGTGGCTTCCAAAAGTTGTATTGTGAGTTTTCGAGAGTGGCTAATAGTAAAAACTTCGTAAAAACTTCTATGTGTCTTAAAGTTAATCTTCCAGGTGGTTGAGCGTATAAGGCTCAATGAAGTCGGACACAAAGTCGGCCTACAGGATTTCGGCCACGGCGGCCAATCGCAACCGAAACGAGAACGCAGGAAATATTTGTGTCCGTAGATACAGTGCACTCTCTATGCTTTTCTATGTCTGGTAGGCCATGCGACAGAACTGGAGATAAATCAGACGCAGAACCGAAAGCTTTCATGCTCTCTAGGGGGCAAACTGGTAACTCCCCAATACCGAGCTGCCAATCATAATTTCTAGCAGGAATCGCTTAATTGGGAATAATTTATTCTGGCTCGACCGAAACTTAATTAACCAACAACTTAGACCACAAATTAGACCAACGAGGCTGTTGTCATCGAACTGAGCATAGGATGACTTTAACGCCAAGCTCTGTGTATGTCCAGCTCCTTAACCTCAATACCAAATGTTTACGAGCCCGGACCCACGTTTATTGTGCCCACACACGCCACAGACGATACTATTGGTATCATAACACCAATTCACTTTTACGTTTGTTTTATCAGGCGAAAACTTGTTAAGGAAAATAATAATATAGCGCGGGCAATGCTAGTAGACTTTTGGGAACAAAATCGGCGTTATTGTTATTACCTATTTTTTGACGACCTCCATGCCATAGTGATGAGCGCTGTTGTTTTAACATGAGAGGTTCCGGGTTCGATCACCGGCAGGGTTAATTTGGAAATTTATAATTTCTGAATTTTCTCTGGTCTGGTCGGCTTGGGGCGTGGCTAGTTAACACCCTACCAGAAAAGATGTGCCGCCAAGCGTTTAAGCGTTCCGGTACCAAACGTATGAAACCGATTAGGGGTATGGGTTCAAAATAACTGCCATACCCTAACAGGTTAGCCCGCTACTATCTTAGACTGCATCATCACTTACCATGAGATCGCAGAGCTAAAGGCTAACTTGTGGAATTAAAAAAAATTCTTACCTTCCTTTTTATGTGGTTGGTGTTATTTCAAAAGATACTTCAAAGATTTCGGAAGAGGTTAACTCTACTTAGCTTACTCGTAGCATTAACTGTACGCAATAAAAAGTTACGGCTCCCGTACTAGGTGGACAAACGACTTTTAGGGAGTATTTGGGAGCCACTGGACGTAAACCTGACAAGACCTTGGGGGCTACTACCATCGCATAAAGCAGTATTACTTCAAAATTACAGTTTTATGTCACGTACCTTGACTTCCTTAAAATAAGGATTATAATTCAAAAACACGAACGTCAACAATACTAAAACAATATGTATAGAGATGGTAGTATGCCCCCAGGTAGTGTTTCTTACAAAGAATATGTTTTTCGAGAGCGTCTTACTCTAAACTCTGAAAAAAAAAAACGTGTGGTATCGTGGGACACCAGATAGGAACCTTCCTTCTGGGTGGGAAGTTCCTGGTTTCATAAATGTTAATTTCAAGTTCTAATCGAGGTAAAAAGAAAATAATTATTCAGGTATATTTTTTTTTACGGACGTTTTCTTACGCATTTTCGTTACGGGCATTTTTGGCCGGCTAGGTTACCCCGGCCCTCAGCATCATCCCATGAGGAACTTCGTTCTAAAAAACGTTAAAACAGACATACGCCGAATAATTAATAAACATGTCGATATTCATAAAAGTTTTAACGCTATCCGATGCAAATTCACTATTTATTCGCAAATAACATCGTCCGGGAGCGATCCCCTTTTGACAAGGGTCAAATATCATTTCGCGTTTCATATTTCCACGAGTTTTTTTTGCCGAGTCCTCTTTTTTGGCCTGAGGCCTCCATATATTACACGGTCCGAATTCGTAAAGGGTTCATTCCGTAATGAACCGCCCGTCAAGGTGTGATAAATTGACGCCTACCTTCTCTGTGCGACCGAAATGATTATTGACAGGAAGGGCTTAATGTAGAAATGGCAGGGTCGCTTCTAGAATATTCGTACACGTAGAAGTATGTAGCAATTGGTATTTTTATAAAAGATGTGAAAAGTGATAACAAACCTTTAAAAAAAAATTTGACGATCTCCCTGAAGCAGTGCTGAGCGTTGTGGTTTTACAGTGGGAGTGGGTTCGATTTGCGGCAGGGTCAATTAGGGAATTTATAATTTCTGAATTTTCTCTAGTCTGGGGGCTTTGGCCGTGGCTAGTTACCACCCTACCGGCAAAGACGTACTGCCAAGCGGTTTACGATAATACGAATACGTGTAGAAACCGTTAAGGGATATGTATTTAATATTATAACTGCCGTACAGGTAACAGGTTAGCCCGCTACCATCTCAGACTGCATCATCACTACCATCAGGAGAGATCGCGCAGTCAAAGGCTAATTTAAGTATATACTAGCTGACCCGACAGAAGTTATCCTGACCAAATTTTAAAAAAAACGAGTTTATACAAAATGCCCGTAGAAAAGACCACATTCAGTTTTTCTGAATTTTCCAATAGTTCAGGAGATTTTTCCAATATTTCTTTCCCTAAAAACCTTATTTGGACTATCACGAATATTAAAAAAAACCATTAGGCAAATTGATCCAGCCATTCTCAAGTTACCAACGAACAGCATTTCATTTTTATTTATAAAAAGAAGATTATGCCTTTCAGGAAAATACAGGTCAGACGACATTGTAATGAAAATCTGTTACTGTCTTTATTTCAGCCTATGGACGTCCACTGTTGGATACTGGTTTTTTTAATGAGAGTTATCTCTTTTCTTTACAAAAAACTACGGCTGCTTAAATAAACAAAAGTTAGTTAAATTTAGGTACTTTATTAGATTTAAAAGTATCTATACCTCGACCTGTAGGGACATGCGCACAAAGAGTAAAATTACGAGTATGTCTACCCGTTATTTCTATTTGTCTACCGAAGCTAACATGGTTACTTGTCTCGTTACGTCAAAAGTAGAGATAAAAGTAATATTCCTTATCTGTCGTATTTTTCTCTACGAACCCTCACATGCCGACAATTTTTTTCTTGCAATATACCACATTTTAAGCATGGTAGGGTAAAGGAGAAATTAGCTGGCGTCGACAACATCTTTCTCTCTCGTCGCGAGATATCTCGTTGTAAGTATGCTAAGCCTGCTGGATAATAATATCACCCGTAATTCAAATCAAAACGATACTGAAAATCAAGCAATTTAGAAGAAGAAAATATAATTAAAATAAACGGGTAACCAGCTCAAATTGTCCAAAACTTTAAAAATACAGACGAAATTTGCGACGAGTAAACTCGTTTGTAGGCTTAAAGTTGTCCTTCTCTTTCAATGCCAATGAAATTCATTTTCACATAAAACTCGGTATGGTCTTGGTGAAACCAAGTAGTGTTTTCACTTTACCCGCGTACGTCACTAAAGTCGGGTTCAATTAGATTGATGCAAATACTAGTATAATAGACTAGCTGATGCCCGCGACTTCGTCCGCGTGGTTTAAGTGTTTTTTTATTCCCGTGGGAACTCCTTTATTTTCCGGGATAAAAAGTAGCCTATGTCACTATCCAGGTCCTCAACCATACCTATGCCTATGCCTACGTCGATCCGTTGCTCCGATGTGGCGTGATTGAAGGAAAACCAACAAACCAATAAACCAACAAACCAACAAACAAACACACTTTCGCATTTATAATATTAGTATGATACCTAATAGGGATGATGACAACTCAATCAGCAACTCTATAACAAACTTAAAAACGCACTTCTAGTATGGAAGTTGTATGAAATTCACAGTTGTGGCGTCATAAAATTTAAACGCACATTTTTTCTTTAATCTATATTATTTTAAAATGATTATCAAATTTAAAACTAACCAAGGATGTGAATTTTAGGTATTTTGGAAGACCCTCTATTTAATAATCAGTTAGAAATAATTTATTTTTGATATAGGCATCATCCATATTAGTGTCGTCGTCTCAACTGAAAGACGTCCACCGCTGGACGTAATTTATTCATTTTATTTCACAAATAAAATTTACAATTATTACTTGGTTTCTTCGTGCTCGTGGAAGTCTCCCGCATGTATCTCCAGAGAACGCCGCTTACCCAGAAGTTCCCAGCTATTCGTTTAAGATCTATAGTGGGGATCATCCAACGCTGCGCTTTCCTGTGCGAGGCCGCCAGTACCTTGGGATCCCAACGCATATCTGTTCTTCGAGCTATATGCCCATTCAGCTGAGAGACTCTTCGATCTATGTCAGTGACTGTGGTTCTCCTTCGGATCTCTCCATTTCTTATTAGATCACGTAGAGATACTCCAAGTATTAATCGAGTAAACTTATAATGCGTAAGAAATATTATAATGCGATGTTTGGCTATCGTGTGCGAGAGCGTTTTACATAATGATGTTTGTACATTTGTTTTCTTTCTTATCATGTAATGTGTTAATATTTTACCAGATTTTATTTATTTAAGATGGTTTGATGTGGTACACTGTGGTTAAATTATAAAGTAGGGATGGGGCCAGCACTTTAAGCCATAATATTGTTGACTTTTGTGTTTTGGAATTATAATCCTTATTTTAGGAACGTCAAGGTACGTGACTACAAACTGTCATTTTGATTAGTCAACTAGAGCCCACTATCGTCCCACTGCTGAGCACAGGCCTCCACTCTCATAGGAGAGAGGGAATTAGAGCTTAGACCCACCACGCTGCTCCAATGCGGGTTGGCGGGGTTTAACGGCTATTATCATGTTAGTGTAACCGGGACCGACGGCTTAACGTGCTCTCCGAGGCACGGGGCAGAAACACCACCAACTTCCTAACTCCGGGCTGGAACTGAGAATTTCTAGTTAGACAAACCCAATACTTAATGATAGCCCGACCCGAGACTCGAATCCGGGACCTCGTCGGCCGCAGTCGAACATGCCAACCACTAAACCAACGAGGCAGTCCATTTTGATTAATATTGCATAAGTATTACTTTATGCGTTGGCAGCATGGCTCGATCGTAAAGCTCCAAGTACACTTACGCTCCAAAAGACGGACGGGCAATGGGCACGAATTTCTTGATAATAAAATTTAAAAGGGCAAACTTCGCCGGGCACGGCACGAAAAGTGATTTGCCTAATCCACTTCTCAATTTTCCGACCCACTGGGCGCCTAGATTTAACTCACTATCGTCCTAATTCACTCGAAACTTCTGTGTTTGTATTTCTTTTTGTTAGGACTGAAATATTAGACTTGGCACAAAATATATTATACTCTTCATAAAGCTTTTATTTGCTAAAATCCATACTAAATATTATAAATGCAAAAGTGTGTCTGTTTGACTGTCTGCTACGCTTTAACGACCCATCTTTTCAACCGATTTTGATGAAATTGGTACAGAGATAGGTTGCATCCCGGGAAAAGATATAGGCTACTTTTTATCCCGGAAAAATTAAGGAGATCCCGCGGTATGTATATTCTTTATTGTACACCACAAAAACATAAGAGAAACAAGATACAAGGAAACTTAAAATATAGGTACAATAAAGGTAAAGGTAATTTATAATAAAGAAATTCCACGTGGACGCAGTCGCGGTGTGTGTAAATGACAGGAAAAAATAAAAGTTTTAATAAATGTTAAAGCTTACCAATGTTATAAAAACAAACGTTGTTGGTTTGTCCTTCAAACGCGCTTCAAATAAATAATTGTTTTATTGATACCATAGTTTACAAAAATAAGACTTAGGTCTAATCATACATGGTACGGTCGGTCTCTGCCGCCTAATTTAGAATACCCTGTGCTATAGGCTTCAGTGACCTTCCCTCCTATAAATAGAGTGTCAAAATAACAACAATAATTTTTTTTTTTATCCACTACAAGTTAGCCCTTGACTACAATCTCACCTGATGGTAAGTGATGATGCAGTCTAGGATTGCAGCGGGCTAACCTGCCATTTTATGAGAATAAACTTATTTAAACGTTCAAACTATTAGACTGCATCATCACTTACCATCAGGTGAGATCGCAGTCAAGGGCTAACTTGTAGTGGATAAAAAAAAATGCTAAACGTTAAACTGCGTAAGACTGTAAGTACTAACGCTCAGCTGCCGTGTTGCGCGAACAGGCTCATGAATAAGGGCCCCGGACGGGTCCGATTCTAGTCGGGCATAGTCCGACAAAACAAGTGAGTTACAACCGGTGCCATATTTATAGTTATAAATAATAAACCTGTTAGAAACAATATGCTACAGGGAATAATTGTTCACTTGTCCGAATAAAGAGTAAACAATTCACATTATTCATAGCCCAATAAACATTCGTAAATAAAAATAACGAAATCGCCACACAAACATATCAAAGGAAATGGACTAAGATAACCTAATACTATTATAGCTGGATAACAAAATGTATTTGGCTAAGTTTCATGCAATAAGTGAAAAGTGAACAAGCAATGAATAACTAAATCTGAATCTACAAGTTGTAGTATCATGCTAATATTACAAAGTATCAAAATAAAACAGTCGAGGATTTTTTTAATATAATTATATTCCAATCTAGCAACCGCCTGCCGTTTTTCTTCCATCCCATTTTATTCCATTTTCAAAAATGTAGCTTTATTTCTTGTCTATATTAATAAGGAAACCATTGCGAAAAATTTCAACTTCTTAGGTCCAAAGATCTAAAGTCAGGACTTTTCTCTTTTTAATCAACACTTCCATTTCATCCATATTAATATTATAAATGCAAAAGTGTCTGTGTCTCTCTGTCTATCTGCTACGCTATACCGCTCACTAATTATATGTATGAAATGAAATGAAATGAAATGAAAATGAAATGAAAATGATTTATTTCATGTAGGACAACTTGTGCCACTTATGATAAGTCGTATGAATCTACCACTAGATTAAGTCCTGTAAAAAATCTAGTTACTTATTAAAAAATAAATCAAATTTTATATTAAAACGTGGTCGTAAATTAACTGTCGTCAGACAGAAATTTATATTGCCATATCGTATTGGTTGTTGAAGCCAGTGAAGATAAATACCCATAATTCGTATTATACCGGTAAATGAATGATCCAGATCTGCACAGATATCTCAACGCAATAATATCTCGCGGCCGCTCCCTTTATCGTTACAATCTTTATATTAATTACAACATAAAAATGATTAATGGCGTCGAAATGGGGGGCATCTCGCAACAATACGGGGATTCCGAATTTATTGGATGACCGCAGTATTTGTCAGCGGGACAAATTATACGCTTTGTTCTTACATTTTTGTCTTTTCGCTTTAACTTTGCGAAAGAGAGGAGAAAATATTCTTCGCTTATGTAATTTCAGTATTGCGAACTTTTCTGGCGCAGTCGCTAGGATTAGTATCCTAGCTAGATAAGTTAGACTAACATAATAGCACTGTACCAAAATCCAGGTATCAATAAATAATTAATAACCAAATTAATAATTAATTTTACTCAAAACAAGGTTTATGCTTATGGTCGGCAGAGACTTGGCACGGACATTTACATTTACGGTATTTTTTTTCATAGATTTTGGTGTGAATTGAAATGGTGGAGTCTGCTTCACTTTACCCGTCATATTATGTGTCCCACAAACTTATATAACCCGGGGACAGCGTAGCAAAAAAAAATAAAAGAAAATAAAAAAAAAAGCTTAACAGACATGTAAAAATTAGTTCCAATTTTGGCCACCGGGCCAGATAAGTTTGACAGACCTACTTTATATTCTAAGGGGACTGCGTCACGTGCCTTTTATATAAACAACGCCTGAGCGAGTGACCTTGTCCAAATTGTGTGCCAGCTTAAATTTGAATAGAACTTCCCGGGAAAGCTCTACGTGTTAAACATTATGAGCATTATTCCTATAGTCTCGCGGGACAAAGCCCGGATATTATTATTGAAAGAGCAATGAATATTATATCTCTATGTATTTTTCTTATCTGTTCAATTCAGAAAGGGTGAATTTTGCAAAATCAAAAGAGACATAAGCTCAAGTTATACCTAAAAAGGTCAAAAAGATCTTCTCCAAGGTTAATTTTAAGCGTAAAAACTTCCTTTGGATACCGACATGATCCTAACCTAATCTGATCTTGTGCCTTACTGCAATTTGGCAGACATCCATACTTACTTTGAAGATATTTGAATTTCCTCAACTAATGCTGATCATGTTAAATGACAGTGTCTAGCTTACAATTCTTAATTTCATATTATTATTGATTTAAAATCATATCAAGTTAAGGAAAGCGTTTACAGAGCTGAAAGAAAAATACTTTGATTGTACTTGTCTGAATTAATATTCACAAAATATAATGAATACGGTCACGATTATTTAATTCACGATTATTTAGACGGTGCATATTTTTTTGTAAATATAAAATATGTTATTATAGATTTTTTGTAGTAGATTATTTGTAAATATTTTATTTATTATCACTTTCGCTGCGTTACGGCAAGTATTTTGCCGTATTTGACGGTCAGCCAGTGCGGCAGCTCGTTTTCCTTGTTTTGCGCACGGTGCGGGGGTAATCTAACTATGTTCCCGTACGTGTAGGAAAGAGACAGTGATTTTTTCTATATGGTTGCTTTTAATATAATGATATTGTATACTAATAATGTACGGCAAAATAGTTGCCGTAACGCACAGCAAGGTAAGTATTTTTATTCAGTGCGGTACGGCGACTATCTTGCCGTACCCCCCCAACCCCGCGCCTCACTGCATGCGTCCGCGCGGCCTCTCAGTTTGCATTAGTGTTGGCCGTAAGTGCTCGATATTTTTTATGCAAAAAACTACGCGACGAGACTTTCACGTAAAAAACATGATATGAGTAAGGGAATTACCTAGTTTTTAAAATTTATTTTATTTCGTTAAAGTTCCTAATATTATCTCATCATAGATTAAAAATAAAAAGTAATTATAATAATTTGGTACCCTAATATGGATCAAAATTTAAAAAACCTATTTGTATTTATTATTATTTATTTATTAATCAGTGTATTTGTACTAAGTACATGAGTGACTGCTTTTTATTTTAATTTTTTTTATATTTAAATATATTTTTTAAAATTGGCGATAGGTACTTGTAAGAGTAATTATTACGTTGACTAATTATGAAGAATTATGTTGATTTATACAATTAAATTTGTTGTGTCTTTAATAAAGAATATCTTTAAAATATCGATTGTCATTTCAGAAGTAAACCCATCCCTAGCAATTTTTCAACTTCTATGCTATACGGCATATATATTGCCGTAAATGACTGATTTTGAAAAATCTCTGTATCTTTCGAAATATCATAGAGAACCCGGGGCTACCGCAGCTAGGTATACACGAGTATGTAGCCTATCGATTTGTTCAAAAAAACCATTGATATGGTGAGTTTCCACGTCTCCATGGACTTTGAAAGTCAGGTTCCGGTACGGCAAAATAGAGGTCGTAACGCATATCAGGAAATATAGATACGGGCAGTATTTGTCTCGTACCGCACGAGCCGTAGGTTTAGGATCCAATGCTGCCGCAGCGAATGTGTTATTGTTGATACCTTAATATGTTCTTTTATATTTGTTGCAAATTTGATGATAATAATTAATATAGTCAGTAACTATCTCATTTAGAATTTTACATAAACTATCTTTTCTTTGTTTTGTTTAGTATAGGTAGAAGTGGTCAGTCAGTCAGTTTTGTCTCAAACTGACACACGCTTCTTCGGGAGACGTTGGACGAATGGAGACCGCGTACTAGTAAGCATAGCGTAGAATAACTTTACGGTCAATTTCAATGTATGCCCTGAATAAAAAGGCAGAGAACCGTATGTGCTTAAGAAAATCTTCTCAGACCACTGCGCGTTTGGAACCATCGTAGCTTTAATTTTAAGATACCGTAACTGATTATCACCATCATATTTTATAAGTAACTGGACGTCAATAAGTGTAGTGTACCTACCTAAATTGAATAAATATCTTATGACTTTGACTTTGAAAACGTACGTATTTAATGATGACAACAAATACTGAATTACTGGTAGGACGTAGGTCATACAGCAATCTAGAATAACACTTTTTTTTTTGTAGAAACTACCTAATATTCTGTTTTGGTTGTAAAGTGACGAACGAATGGAGGAGAATTTCCGAACAATGCTCAGGAATGCCGAAATTTTGAGGGCCCGAGGCTTTGGACGTTGATTAATGAGGAGGGGAACTCTACCGCGGGATAAGCTTAAAAGTAAAAGCGGCAAAGGTTGAGCAGGCGATTGTTTGAATGATTCCTTTCAGTCTTTGATCTATTGGATAGGCGTTACTTTGCGGAAGTCCATGGTAATGAAGGAACTAGAAGTTTAATTCGCTATAATCCGCGACAATAGTATAGTTACTACTATACTATTGTCGCGGATTATAGCGGTAGCGGTATCCGAGTAAACCGTACGTTGAGAATAGCTTGGAAGATTTCTGTGGTGTGGTGAATATCGCGGGCTTTAAGTGTGAGATACACACTGTACCTTCTTCTGGTTCCTTCACTAGTCTTTGATCTGTTTTGAGTAAAGTGCTGATTGCATATTGGTTAAGACTTCGGGTTCTTATTTGGGGAGACCACGGTTTAAATCCCAGGCAACTTTTAACTTTTCGGAGCTACGTGCATTTAAAGCAATTCATTAACAATTGAAACATTGTAAGGAGACCTGCATACCTGAGAGTTCCCCATGATGTGACCCCTGAGGTGTTAAGTATGTCTTTCTGCACTTTGCCAGCGTGGTGGACCATAGCCTAAGCCCTTCTTATTCTGGAGAGAAGGGCTTATGGCCCACTATGTTTTTTTGTGGGCCCACGATGGCTGTCAGAAGACGATCATTGATCTGATTTATGAAAATTTAGTCATCCATCCATCCATCCATCCATCCATCCATCCATCAGCCTGTATGCATCCACTGCTGGGCCTTTTCGAAAGCCCGCCACCAAACACAAATTTACTCAATAAATTTATTTTAAAAAAAAAACCGTGTTTTATATATCACGGTACTTCCAAACTCTCCTGTTAAGATAATATATACGAGTATATATGTAGTCAGTTTGATGTTTATGAAAATACTATTTCATTTAGCTAAAAGTACCGTGTCCTAGAAAATAAAATGTTTTCTAATCTCTTCGGAAGATCTTTGCAAATTTTCATTATGTTACCCTGAAAGTAAATCCGCTTGGCTGATATTACGATGTCCTAAATTAGGAAGATCAAAATCGAATTCTCCCCTTAAAAGTGCGAATGGTTTCCCAATTCGGGCCAGATAAGAGCAGATAAGCAATTTTCACTCCAATGTGATTTTTTAAATTTCTGACCTATTTTTCTTTTCTTAATCGTAAGATGTTGGAATTATTATAGTCGTAGGTATAATAGCAAATAATATGTTGTTTCTGGGCCCCTATTTAAAAAAAACAATGATACGCTCCGAATTGAGAACCTCCTTCTTTTTTGAATGTCGGTTAGCAAAAGTTACAATATTCAACAGAGTCAAAGTGACAAAATTGTTAAATTGTACGACTGTTTTTATTTGGTCGTACAATTTAAAAAAATAGTCACTTTGATAGGGAATTAAAAAATCTGGTAATAATAATACATTTATGGTAGCAAAACATCTTTACGGACTAGGTACACTACTTTAACACCATATAATGCCTCTCAAAGGCATCGGAGTTCAGCGAATAATAATTTACTTTAACACCATAAAGATGCCTCTCAAAGGCTTTTACGTATAATCAGGACGCCTTGAGGCCCGAAGTATTTTATTTCGCCCACTCGCGGAACAAAGGGTTAACAACAATAGCTTGCATTGTGAACGGAACCTTACATCTCATTTTGAAACCTCAACTGAGCTATTTCTGTCGAAAATCGGTGAAAATAAGCAGTCGGATACTTTATTAGGAACTTAATCTGGTTTCATACAGGTGGCGTTACGTTTTTTAAAATACAATGTCCTCAACTGAGCTAGTTTTGAAAATCGGTGAAAATAAGCAGTCGGATACTTTACCTTAATCTGGTTTCATAAGGTGACGTTACGTTTTTTAAAATCCATTGTGAATTATTTGATTTTCCGGGATAAAAGCAGTGTATCCTATATGGGGATAATAATTCCTGTACAGGATACAAGTTTTCTTTTTTATTGGATGTTACAATAGAGATCATAGCTAGCCTGATCTAATTATTACTGAACAATGCATGTCCTCGTAGAATGGTAGAATGGATATCCCTGTACTGATTCAGCCTATTTCTACACGGCATCGTACCGAAACGCTTAATGGCTTAGCGGTACGTCTACGGTAGGATGGTACATAGCCACGGCTGAAGTCTCCGACCAGACCGGACCGGAAAATTAATAAATTATATAAATTTCCAAATTGACCCTGCCGGGAATCGAACCCAAGACCTCCCACGTTAAACAGCGCTCAACACTGCGCCAGGGAAGTCATCTGTATTGTACCATATTTTACCACATAAATATTTACTTACTCTATTCTTAGTTCAACAGAAATTCCAATAATTCAATAAAAAATTACCTTAATGTTTTTATTGGGCAACCACCGACGCATAGGCAAGCAAAAAGTGATGTGGATTCAACAGTGGCTAGATTTCCCATGAGCATACGACTGACCGACCGTTAAACAAAGTTACTAAGGGCCGCTTGCACAAGAACATTTAAAATGATTTAGTTAAATTTTGCAATGCTGTCTGTCCCTTTTTGGCAAACGCATATTGTTGTTGCCAAAAAGGGACAGCATTAAAATATTTAACTAAATCCATATAAGAGTCCTTGTGCAAGTGGGCCTTATACGCTTAAAAAATAGATGGGTAAGTAAAAACAAGACTATTATCAATATTTTTGATAACCTACTTTAGCGCAGTGGTAAGCGTTGTTGTCTTAAAAGTGGGAGTACCCGGGTTCGATCCCGGCAGGATCAATTTGGGAATTTATAATTTCTGTATATTTTCTAATATGGAGGCTGTTAATCATTAGACTAGCTTTTGGGCTACGGAGTATGGATCCTGACTTCCTTAAGTTCCAAAGAAAGTTATTGGGTTTGGACCAATGAAAGTTACTGGGTTTTATATTATTTGTAAATGGATAATAACATTATTTTGCATATTGTAACAGTTTTCTTTTCATGAAAAGAGTAACTCATAAAATAATAAAAAAAATGTCCTCACGACCGAATTTCGGCCACGGCGGCCAATCTCCAGAGAGGTACGCCATCTGCGCGGGAGATATTATAGTGCATGAGTGTGTGCGCAAACACAAGTGAACTCTGCTCCTTTACTCTCATAGCCCGATGAGACGGAAAATCTGAAACGACCGGAGAGAGATCAGAAAAAGCAGAGCTTGGAGAGCATGTAAAGCCGTCGCGACGGCTTTACATGCTCTCCAAGGCACGGGAGATAAGAGCAGCTTCTGAGTTTCTTGCCGGCTCTTCTCAGTAGAATCAGGTTTCCGAACAAGTGGTAGAGTCCTGACTTATCATAAGTGACACAAGTTTTCCAACGTGAAATAAATAAATTATTACTTTTATCATTTATTATTTTTATTGTCAAGAAATTCTCAGTAACAGCACAGTATAGATACAGGTACAGCCAGCGATATCACGAGTAAACCCTGGGGTCGTTTAGTTAATAAAATCACAACCTTATTTTAATTGTGGTTGCAAGAAACGAAAAGAATCCCTTAAGAATGTTGACCCAAACGAAAAGTACTCGAAAGAAAATTACGTTGAACCTTTTACAGTTCGCACGACTTTGAAAACTTGTTTAATCTAACTTGTGGTATTTTGTGCTTTTGCAACTCGAGCGCGAGGGAACGGGTGAAAAACTTATTTATTTATGATTTTAAGCATTTTGAAAAACGTTTGCGAACGTAATTAGTAAACTAGAAGCAGCCAGAGCACCGACAAAGCTAGCTTTAAGTTTTTTAAATAGATAAGACTTTTTGAAAAAGTTCCTATTTTTTTTTTAATTTATTTTACTAGATGATGCCAGCGACTTCGTTCGCGTGGATTAAGTTTTTTGATCCAATGTCGTCTCAGTTTGATGACAGCCAGGCTGGTCCTTTGCGCAAAAAATGAAAAAATAATCTTCCTTAGCCTTTATAACAAAAAGGTACATAATATAGTTTGCATACAGTCCGCGTAGGATATGTATTAATGTGCACTATATGTAATAAGCGCACGTATTGATGTCTGAAACTGATTGATAGATAGGTACTTACTAGGTTTTATGTGGATATGAACAGTAATATTTAATTTTTTTAATTTTATTTATTATATATTTTTTTCTTTTTTTTTTAAATTAAAATATTCCGTGTGCCTCATGGAACATACGAAAAAAACAATTAGCCGAATTGGTCGAGCCGTTCTCGAGTTTTGCGCTTAGCAACATTCATTTCTATTTATATTCTCCTTATTAATTTGTGTGTCTCTGTTTATTCCATAAATTTCATCCTTAGCCTTTTTCCTCGTATTTAATGCACAACAAGACACAGTGGGGTTTTCGTTTGACAGATACATTTGCATAAAGTCCGCGTCGGATATGTGATGAATGTGTTTACTTTCCAGCGCACGTATTGATGGCCGCGGCTGATTGATTGATACAAGGCTTCACGGGCCTTTGAACGGAAAACATTTTATTAATGAACGGTTATTGAATTTTAAATGAACCGCCGGGTTGTAAACGGGCCGCCAATAAATAAGGCTGGCACTAAAAAGTTGATTTTAAAAGTAAATTACCCCACCATTTCAATGCCTGCGCTGTGAAACTACAGACCATGCACTATTTTTAATTTCTTTATTTGTTTAGGGGCTTTTATAATTTGAGTGAAAAATAATATTTAACAATCTGCCAGACTACATTAGGAACATCGGAAAAGAAACAGAGTTTAACAACACTCTAAAAAACTATCTAATTGAAAAATGTTACTGCAATATAAATGAATTGTGGAATGCTTTGCCTCTTGAAATCAGAGAGGCTCAATCGATAAATATCTATAAAAGGCTTGTGAAAAATTACTATTTGTCACAATAATAATATTATTTTCATCCCACCATCTCGGAAAGAGTATTTTTATTCTTCGATATCTGATGGTAAAAGCCGTTATTATCCTCTAGAGGATAAAGTAAATTGAATTAAGAACATCGTGTGCACGTTAGTAAATATCACTCGTCTATGAAGTTTGTGAATTCAAAACATCATTATAACCTATTTACTTGTACCTCTATGGTGCCGAATTACCCGAATTACCATACAATCGTTTTTAATTTGTTAAAAACTCACACTCGTAACCTTCTTGGTGTACTTTTTTAATTTGCTTTGCGCGCACCATTTTCTTTCACGTCATATTGTTTAAAATTAAAACCGAACAAGAAAATTGAAAATAAGTGAAAAATTAAAGCCGATTAAAAACAAGAAAATTGAAAATAAGTGAAAAACCTAAAATGAGGGATTCTAGTGACGAAGAAATTAACAGAATTGAATTTAATCTTGTGATTTTTTTTGCATTTAGTCATTTCCTCGCTGAGGTGGGATGAAAAGTTACGTGTTGCACTCGAGTGAAAAGATTTTTCACCTCGTGCTCTTTTGATTCCCTCGCTAACGCTCAGGATTCTAATTTTAGAATCCTTCGCTTGCTCGGTCATCAAAATTGAGCACGCGGTTAAAAAACAACTTTTCACTCTTGTATAACAAATAACTATTGTATAGTAGATATTTTGATACCTACTGTTCTTTATTTTATTTAATGAGGTTTACGTTTAGTTATTTATATATTTATTTATTTGTGAGTATATATTACGTATATTTATATGTTATATTTGTAGTATTTATGGCTTTGATGTTATATTTATTTTATATATGTATTATAATTTGTAGCATTATATAAATATTTTTATTTATTTTGTTATATTTTCTGCACCATCTACCGGTTGTATTTGTAGCTATGTCCTTCCACACCATTAGTTGCCTGGAAGAGATCGCTATGTAGCGATGAGGCCGCCAAATTTGTTGTTAGTTAAGTTTTCTATTGTATAATTTCCTTTGTGGTGTACAATAAAAGTATATTCATTCATTCATTCATTCATGAATTCTTAAATTATACTGACAAACACAAATAAAAAATCGGTCTCCCTACCACAATGCACTATTCTGTTGCCACAACCAAACTTGGTATCCATAGCATGCCTTGTTTACTTATGACTATAATATTAAGAAAATATAATGTAACTATGGAATTGCAACTAATAAATAAATTGAAAATTGAGTTAAGCTCAGGCTTTAGTTGGGGTTTAAAGGAGATAGAGAATAATCTCTGAGGTAAATCTGTTTCGTTTGAACTCTAAATTAAGTGCAGTGAATTAATTTGCACACCAGCCCAGTAGGTACTAGCCCGAAATTAACCACAGACTAAAATATATTAAACTATCGGTAATTTTTTTGGTACCAGTATCTCATTATTTATGAAACAAGTAGTAAAAGAACAGTTCATTATCAGCCCTTTTTGTAAACTTTGATAATCTTTTACATTGTGCTTTTTGTGCTCAAAAAGGGCTTTCTCAGTTCTAGTAATGCTAAAAGTTACTATTAACACTAACGAGCAAAAACTGTTTCTTATCAAGAACAACGCCAGCAATCAGTCGGGAATGTTACGCTTTTAAATTAAATTAGATTTCACCTACCTCTGGACGGTACACGCGAACAAAATATCATACCTGTTTAAGGCCTAGCACGAGCTTGGATATCTCGACAAGGTTGATTGAATTTAAACGCGGAAACATAATGTCTACTAATGTAAAGGATTCCGTAGTAAAACAAGGAACCCTTTTAGTCTCGCCCAGTTCCTTCCATATACTCCGTCCATATCGGTCACAGTATATAAGAGCTGTATTTGAAGTAGTAAATGATTAAACTAATTCTTCAGGTATTTCCTGTACATGGCAAGACGTGAGAGTCGAAAAATATTTTGGTTTATTTGGTTTTTCTCGACTAACGATTTTATATGTATAGATTGTCGAGATGTGTCAACTTGTACTAAGATTCTTGTAAGTTTGTAACATTTGCATGGCGCATGCCATCAACGATTGCGTGCTGGCTGATTAGATGTTTCAGCTTGAAAATGTCTTGTAATGCGTTTTAATCAAGAAGACTATATCTGAAAAAGAATTTGAAATTAGTTTTCAAAACCAAGATACAGTCATTCATCTGCCTGTTTTTTTCTGAAAAAAATAAACTAGTGGTTCGCCCCGAACTGAGACCTCGCGGTTTCCATAAACTTGTACAGAGCGCCATCTATTGACATCATTGTGAAGCTCTGTTAAAAATAGTGAAGCTCATTAAAAATTAAATAATTTCGTTTCCTTATAATATTTATCTAATTTTAGTATTTGTTGTTCAAGTACAGGATGTAATTCAAATAATTGATAAGATTCAGCCTCAGCCTTTCAGAAAATTGAGAGTTCTGAGGTCAACTTTGGACGTTAGAAAATCTCCACTTTGAAAGCCCCCCCATTTCGTCAATTTTAAGGGAAAAATAAAAAAAAAAAATTTTTGGACTCTATTCCTAATTATCTTTAAAATGGTATACCGCAACCCTATGTAACACTAAGTATAAAAAATATTTTACTTCGCATTCGCTTCTATGAGAGCCCCCCTGAAATAAAGGTTTTTATAACTTTTTAAGTTATATTCGGCGGGAGGCCATCGGTTTTCATGTTATATTTAAATTTGAAGTAATTACGTTCAGTAATTCAGAAGTTATAAGCCTCTGACAGACGGACGGACAGACGGACGGACGGACAAGTGCAAATTCACTCAAGTAGACTCAGAGACCTTCGCTTCGCTCGGTCAATAACACAAGATATGTAATTTATCTGCTTTCTTTGATTGTTCTGAAAAAAAAAAACCAGGACGTTCCCGTTTGTACGTAAAAACATTAAAGTTGAAAGTTGAAATTATAATCTCATTAAAAAGTTTATTTTACTCAATATCCAAGGTTATGTTAAACTAAAGTTAGAAGTGCGTGCCCAAGAATCGTATTCCTGTACACCCGGATAGGGGTCGAACGTCTCAACCGCTAGACTATATCACAGCTTAGATGATACTAGCTGGTGCCCGCGACTTCGTCCGCGTGAATTGAGGTTTTTTATTCTCGCGGGAACTCTTTAATTTCCCGGCATAAAAAGTAGCTTAAGTGGTATTCCAGACTGTAATCTATCTTTGTGCCAAATTTCATCCATGATCCGTTCAGCCTATCTGGAGTGATAGAGTTACAAACCATCCAACCATCCATACATCTATCCATTCATCCATCCATCCATACAAACATTCACATTTATAATATTAGTAAAGATTAATATGACATAATTTGGCAGTTTTTTAATACATTTTTGCACACCGAGTTCTCTATAAAGAACAATATATTTAAGGCGAATTCCATCAGTAATTGCCCAGCGCAGGTTTCAGAATGAGATGTCCGTTCACAATGGCGCCGGTCCTTTGTTATTTAGCCTTTTGTTCTTCAAGAAGACTGAATAAAGCCTGAATCCAGCTGTTAGGCAACTGGAGACGTTTAAGAAACTGAATCTGAAAATAATTATTGTCATACTACATCATATACTAATATTATAAATGCGAAAGTGTGTTTGTTTGTTGGTTTATTGGTTTGTTAGTTTGTTGGTATGTCCTTCAATCACGCTGCAACGGAGCAACGGATCGACGTGATTTGTTGTATGGGTATAGTTGAGGACCTGGAGATCTGGTTCCCACGGGAATCAAAAAAACTTAAACCACGCGGGCGAAGCCGCGGGCATCAGCTAGTATTATTATAAATGCAAAAAGGTGTTGGTCTGTCGTTCTTGTTTAACCGATTTTAGCGAAATTTAGTTGAAAGATAGATTGCATTGCGGGGAAGGACATACCTAGACATTTTTCCGGAAAATGATAGAGTTCCCAGAAATTAGTTGGGGATGAAACATTGCCGACTTCCTAACTGCATGCTACTTAGTAGGTACTCAGAATTTTCGGATAAAACAACCCAATGTCTTTCTATTTTAGACTCGTTCCCAATTGAACCCAGGACCTAATCATACTCATTAATTGTGGCTTCAAGCAATAACAATCATCCGAACATACTACCTTAAAATTATACAAACTTCCCCATTTATACTATTAGACAGAGATATTAGAAGACAGCAGGTATAATTATACGCACGCTTGAAATACAAATCATTCGTGAATCGTAAATTCAAATAGCGTTCGTCATAAATCCTTACCATTTAGGGCCAATTAAACTGAAAACTACGCTGTCTAGAACAATTAAAAACAACAATTAATAATATACTCCCTGCGCTCAGAAGTAAACCAATAAATCACATACCCCCGCTGCGAATATGCAAATGTTTGTGTCAAACGCAATACCGACTGTCGTTGATATATTGCGGTCAAAGATAGACAGCTTGCCGAAAAAGATGTTCTTAAATTTTTTTTAAATATATATGTATTGTACTAATTTTTTTTTCTTTATTTGGTTAGGGGCTTTTATACTTATGCACATGTCAGTCCCATTATAATCCAAATTTATACAGAATATAAAAACAAAGTAACTTACAAAAAAACAAACACAATCGAATTAAAAATATTAATAGTTAAAATTAATGTCATAAAGATAGACAGTTTTTCGTAAAAAGCTGTTCGTAAAGAGCTTTAAGCGATGGTATTAAGACCACTGAATGAAGGACAACAAACATATCGGTGTATGTGTCGTTGGATCATTGAGACACCTGTTGTTGTTCGCCTTCACTTGTTATATACGATACCTGGTGTACTATTCTGGGGCCATACTTTTTTTTATCCACTACAAGTTAGCCCTTGACTGCGATCTCACCTGATGGTAAGTGATGATGCAGTAAAGGTAAGTACAGGGGCCATACTGCCAACACTTAAAGCCATATTGTTTCATTATTATTGACTTTCGTGGTTTAGAATTAGGTATATCCTTTTTTTAGGAACGTCAAGGTACGTGACATCAAACTATCATTTAGAGTAATATTGCTTAGGTATTGCTTTAAGCGTTGGCAGTGTGGCCCCTGCACGTATCTTCGGTTTTTATATCAATGTCAACTTCAGTCTTGTCGCAAATTGAAAATGTGAAGAGAAGTGAGCTATACAAAACCTTGGCGACGAGCCAGACACGCAAATTCAACCATACCTATCTGCGATTTTAAAGAATAAAACGACTACAAAGTTTTTTAATTTAAGAAGATTATTGAACTTTTTGAATGTTAGGTATGTACTAAAATTGATAAAGGTGATTTTCAAAAAGTTCGTAAATAAAAAGTTTTAAAATTAAATTAAGAATATCATTATTGTAATATTTAGATTGTAATAGGTCCCACGTTATTGCTTTTTCTTACTACTTATAGGAAAAAATTCTTTAAGGTATGAATTCATTCCATTAAATTTATATCAGTACCCACTACCTATGTACAGTTCGCGCGCGACTTGAATGCAGAATAATGTATGTGTCACCATACATTTGCTCTGCATTCAACTCGTGCGCGAACTATACAAAATTGTACGTTCGTAATAAAAGTATTTCTTAATTTAACATTCAGGAGTTCGCATCTGTTAGTGACGCTATTAGTTCCGATAGAATAAATAGGTACCCGCAAAAATAAAGTTTGAATTTATATAATATACACAGATCGTTTCACTGTACATCCGTGCATACAAATTGGGCCCAGTCAAAGATATTTTGACGTCATATTCATGATAGATAGGACAAAATTATAATTTACAACAGGTGCCATTTGGCTACTTGCTATTTGCCTATAGCTGCAGAATATTGTTGCTTCAAAATGACTTGTTATTTACTTACATACATTGCTATAATCAAATAAATATTATAAATGCGAAAGTTTGGATGGATGGATGTATGTATGGATGTATGTTTGTTACTCAATCACGCTCCAACAGATGAACGGATCTGGATGAAATTTGGCACAGAGATAGATTATAGTCTGGAATAGCACATAGGCTACTTTTTATCCCGGAAAATTAAAGAGTTCCCGCGGGAACCGAAAAACCTCAATCCACGCGGACGAAGTCGCGGGCATCAGCTAGTGATGCTAGATATGTACCATTGCTAGGCTAGTATTTTGGATCAACTTGAACAGCTATTAATAGGCTTAATGTACATCTAAGAATGCCAAGTTGGAATGAATCGGTTGAAATAATTCGCAACATAGAATTGAAAGCGAATCTTCACCGGCGGTATAAAGCTTGTAATTCGAAAGGTAATTACGATGCATTTTCGCAGTGTAGGGCAAAGGTTAAACACATGATAGAAACAGCTCACCAAAACTATCAGCGCAGAGTTCAGAACCAACTCCTCAAGGATCCTCTATCGTTCTGGAACTACACCAAATCAAAAAGAGGTAGTAGGGCTCCGCGGAAAATCTTAAAAAATGGGGTACTGTTGACTGCAAAGCAGTGTGCTGTTGAGTTCGCTCAGTTTTTCCAGTCCGTCTATAGCTCAGAGCGAGCCGAATTGAATGTTAGCGCGGCCATAGCAGCAGCGGGTGGAGAGAACGGAGCGGCGCGGGTCCATATCGACCGATTGACCTTGGACGAGGTAAGGCAGGCACTTAAGCAACTTAAACCAAAAAAGTCTGCGGGACCAGATTGCATCCCACCTTACCTGTTTAGAGACTGTCGATTGGTACTGGCGGAACCGTTGCTTCACATATATAATCTGTGTTTGAAGAAAGCTGTGTTTCCTGAGACGTGGAAATTAACTCGAGTCGTACCGGTACCTAAAAGTGGATCGGGAACACAGTTGGAGGGGTACAGACCTGTAGCGGTGCTGTCCACACCCGCAAAAGTATTAGAGTCAGCTATCCATAAAATAATCTACAACCAGGTGAGCGCGCAACTTTCGGACGCTCAGCACGGATTCCTTCCAGCGAGGAGTACTACGAGCAACCTTCTCGCTTACATGGCTCATATTGTTCCAGCCGTTGACAGTGGGGGGCAGGCTGATGCAGCATACTTTGATTTTCGGAAGGCATTCGATCTAGTAGACAACGATGTCTTGCTCAAAAAGTTAGCATCGGTGGGGTTCACTCCACATTTACAGAATTTTTTTGCGAGTTACTTGAGAGATAGGCAACAATATGTAGACTATAGGGGTCATAGGTCAGAACCGTATTTTACTAGATCCGGTGTGAGTCAGGGTAGCAACCTGGGTCCCTTACAGTTTATTTTAATGATAAACGACCTACCTCAGGTGATCAAGGATGCCAAGTGTTTGCTGTTCGCGGACGATCTCAAGCTCTCTCTTGCTGTAGATGGCGAGAGTGACTGTGGGAGGCTGCAGCAGGACATTGATCGAGCAGTCAAATGGAGTAAGGACAACCGTTTACAATTTAACACCTCAAAATGTGCAGTGATCACCTTTTCTAAGGCACAATCCCCCATCCGTTATAATTATAATATCGATGGGGTACCAATGGTGAGAGTTTCAGAAGTTAGGGACTTGGGGGTTGGTTTGAACACAGAACTTACGTTTCGTAACCACGTTGTAAAATGCTGTAAGAAAGCTTACAAAAATCTACGCTTTATACTTCGTTATGTTAGGAGCTTCAGTAACATAAAGGCGGTGATAGCATTATACAATGCTTTGGTCAGGAGCCACTTAGAAAGTAACTCAGTCATCTGGGCTCCACATGAGGCTAAATATAGCCTTATGTTAGAGCGGGTACAAAATAAATTTGTTAGGTACCTATATATGAAGCTATATGGGGTATACCCATACTACCCGTTAATGTACCCAACATTATTTGTTCTGGGTATGGTTGGGTATAACGAACTAGGGGTTAGGAGGGAATTAGCACTTATATTGTACATTTTTAAAATAATACGGGGGAAGTTATATAATGCGGACGTTTTAAGACAGGTGAGTCTCCGTGTCCCGGACCGGTACGTGTGGCGGAGGCGCAGGCCACCGCTGCTGGCGGTGCCGCGCGGTCGCACCAACTTGCTCAACAGGGCGCCGCTGCCGCGAGCGATTCGCACCCTTAACGTCATAGCTGAGAGGACGGATCTGTTTTGTTGTACTCTGAGTGAACTCACAAGGATTGCTCTGTGGGCTATATGTTATAATAATAATAATAATATTTAATCTATATATATAAAATTCAAAGTCCTGACTGACTGACTTATATATCAACGCACAGCCCAAACCGCTGGTCCTAGAGACATGAAATTTGGAGGGTGTGTTCTTTGTGAAGAGTAGGTATCCACTAAGAAAGGATTTTTCGAAATTCCACCCCCAAAGGGGTAAAACAGGGGTTGAAAGTTTGTATGAAAGTCCGTCATTTTTCAAGTTATATCCATGAAACTTGGTATTTGAGCTATCGGTTCAAAATGAAGAAATACGTGTATCGCCATTTTTGAAAATTCTACCCCCATAGGGCTGAAACAGGGGTTGAAAGTTTGTAGGAAAGTCCGTCATTTTTCAAGCTGTAGCTATGAAACTTGGTGTTTGGGATTTCTCTCTGAAATGAAAAAATACGTGATTCACAGTTTTTGAAAATTCTATCCCCAAGGACGTCAAATAGAGAGTTTATCCTTCAATCACGCCGAAATAGAGCAACGGATCAACGTGATTTTTTGCATGGGTATACTTAGTTGAGGACTTGGATAGTGACATAGGCTTATTTTTATCCCGGAAAATTAAGGAGTGCCTGTGGGAATTAAAAACTTATGCCACGCGAACGAAGTCGCGAGCATCCTCTAGTTTAGTTTATAATATAGTTAAGGATTATTTTAGCTACACTAGTGTATTAGGGAAACCTGTAATGCTAGTTGTAATGTAAGTTGAGAAATAAATAAAAAAAAAGTATTGGCCCAATCATTGCAGCCTAGTGAATATTAGCTCCAATATTAACAGCTCTACCATTATATTAAACTGAATATAAAATTAATAGCAAATGAGTACTTTTAACCATTTTATTTTGATTACCCAGCTCAAAGTCAAGATTTTTAAACGGAAAATGACTACCCGCAATGCCGTTCTATTTTAATTAAATCTCTTATAACCCAGTATTCTCATTGTTTACTCACAAAAGGATGAAAAGCAAAAAAATCTATTGTATCAACAGTGGCTAGATTTCCCACGAGAATGTAGACTGGACGGTTAGCGAATGAGATATCCTTATACCAATATGTAGACTTATAAGCACCCACATAATATCATATTATAACCTACGCAAAAGCATGTACTAAAATGAAAAACATTAAAGTCATTTTTAGGGTTCCGTAGCCAAATTTGGCAAAAATGGAACCCTTATAGATTCGTCATGTCTGTCTGTCTGTCTGTCTGTCTGTCTGTCTGTCTGTCTGTCTGTCTATCTGTCTGTCTACTATAAGAACTAAACTGTTGAAACTTGGTAAGTAGATGTATTCTGTGAACCGCATTAAGATTTTCACACAAAACTAGAAAACTCAAAAAAAATTTTTTCATCAAACCCATACGTGTGGGGTATTTATGGATAGGTCTTCAAAAATGATATTGAGGTTTCTAATATCATTTTTTCCAAACCGAATAGTTTGCGTCCCCCCCCCCCCCCCCCCCTGTAACTTCCAAAATAAGAGAATGATAAAACTAAAAAAAATATATGATGTACATTATCATGCAAACTTCCACCGAAAATTGGTTTGAACGAGATCTAGTAAGTAGTTTTTTTTTAATACAGGTTACTTACTACAGGTTTGTACGGAACCCTCGGTGCGCGAGTGCGACTCGCACTTGGCCGGTTTTTCTACTGATCACGGACCAGCAAAAAACATTGCATCACTGTCGGGGCTTGAAATAAGGACCCTCAAATAAATTTATCTTTTCTACAATGTGAAAAATATCGTTTAATTTAATTTTTAACACTTTTTATTAACTAATTTTTAGTTAATTATTAACATTCATTTGTCAAAAGTCTTGCTGTTTTGTCAAAATTTGAGACCAATTATATAAGTTTTTGTTGTTTAGAGTCCCTTTGAATTATGTGTGAACTTTTAGTGTGAATAACTGTTCTCAAAGGCGAAATTGCATAGAAGCAATATACACTCGGTTTTTTCAAAACCTAAATCCACACAGATGAAGTCGCGGTCGCGGGCATCATAATTATAATAATCTTCTTAGTATTATAATGATCTTCTATAAATTATAATAATCTTCTAGTATTGACTGCCTCGTTGGTCTAGTGGTTATCATGTTCGACTGCGGCTGACGAGGTCCCGGGTTCGAGTCCTGGGTCGGGCCATAATTAAGTGTTAGGTTTTTCTGATTAGAAATTCTCAGTACTAGCCCGGAGTTAGGAAGTTGGCGGTGTTTCACCCCCGTGCCTCGGAGAGCACGTTAAGCCGTCGGTCCCGGTTATTATCACTAACATGATGATAGTCGTTAAAGCCCGCCAACCCGCATTGGAGCAGCGTGGTCTAAGCTCTAGTTCCCTCTCTCCTATGAGAGTGGAGGCCTGTGCCCAGCAGTGGGATGTTAATGGGCTGTAGTGGTGGTGGTGGTGGATTATAATGATCTTCTTTAATATATTATAAATTATAATAATCTTCTAGTATTCTAATGACGATACAAAAAATGTTACTGTTTATGCAATGACTGCAACAGTTTATAGAGCAAGTATCTCTGTACCTCAGACATTCATACTTTTATATTATTTTTAATAAGAGTATGGATACGACACAAACTCAACTTGCATGATAGCAAAAAGTCGCAATACCACAAGTTAGATTAAACAAGTTTTCAAAGTCGCGGAAACTGTTAGTAGAGACTGTTCGTAATTTTCTTTTGAGTACTTTTCATTTATGCCAACATTCCTGAAAATTTCGTGAGAATTTTACTTATTATCTTACTCCATTGCTACTCGTTTCTTGCTGTAGTAAAGGTAAGCACGCACTGCATTATTTTCCATGCGGAATTGGGTAACTGACGACCAGTCAACTGTTTTCAAACGTCAAAATGCGTGCTTAGTATGGAATTTTGTAAGAAATACTGAATTGTGACGTCATCATAATTAGACTTACTTTTTTACTTTAATAGATAGTTTGAAATGGTTATTCCACATAAAACTAACAGGGGACGTAGATATTACGACTTTTGGGAGATCCCCTATTTAATAATCATTAAAAAGTTTTCAATTTGACTTGGAGTCAAATAATCTATTATGTGATGTCATAATGTGAAACCGCGTGTGACTTGTGACTTACACAACATAAAATCCTTATCATATAAAATTTTCATAATATTGTCTCAGAATTAAGCGGAATCACGCAGGGAAATTTCGCAGTGCAGGATAACCTTTTATTTTGTTTAATTTCAAAAGATACTGGAACTTAGAAGTACTTTAGGTAGGCTGTTATGATTGTCTCCCAAGTTTTTATATGACATGATGACACACTTCTTTCGAAGGTTCTTGTGAAAACATGACAAATAACAGACAAGAAAAGAACTTGAAGGGGATATTTAACTATGGAACTGTATTAATATAATTTATGATAACAAAATATAAACCATGTTTAACGTGACTAATGTCTATAGCAATTTCCCATTTCTTTCAAATATTACTTTCGCTACTTGACTGTCGAGCCGTTGTGGTCTCAGCTAAGCTAATACCTTAATTAATTTACATAATTCCTTAATAATTGGATTAGCAATTTAAAATTTTCCCGTTGCAAGCAAAATTATCACAATCTGAATATTATTCAATAAGAAAATCGAATTATCCATTAAGCGATATCCAATTAACCTTAGCCAAAGTCCCAGTTCGTAACTGATGATGGAATGATACTCCCCCTCCTAATTGATCCTTGGAAACTAGTTAAATATTCTTGGGATTAACAAGTATAAATTAAAATAACGCCATACTGAAGTTACAGGATACTAATTTCGATTCTATCGAAGATTTATATTTGTGGAAGTGGCTCAAATCTCTTCATTAACTAGAAAAGAGCTGATGATCTTCAAAGGGCTGAACGGATTTTCTTGAATCATAGCTATAAGAACACTCTTGATCAAGTCACCTAAATCTGTCTCGTTTTTGTGTGAGAAAAGTGAAAGAAAGCTCTATAAATCTCATATAGTTTGTGGGAACTTCGCTTTTTCATAATTCTTTTCAGTTTTGTTGGTTTTAGTTACAGCATTAAGCCCGCGTAAATGGACGAGGTTTTACTCACTTAGGTTTAGAATATTACTATACCTTTTGTTATTATGTACATATACAGCCCCCTAACTTGTGTTTTTAATGAATGGTATAAAATATGTCAAGGGTCTGGCGCCCGTAATGACGCCCGGTCATAGTCGTGGAGACCACATTAACTTTACTTTTGCGGCTTAAACTTTGTCATGGTGATAAAGTTTTTTTTGTGCAAGATAGACTTCAGCTGCTATGACTTAATATTCAATTACAACACACAAAAACCTAACTGACTACTTTTATTCTGACGGTAACGCAAATGCTTTATTTATTTATTTAATTAACATCAACCTATCTATTATTGACTATAATCCGATTTACAATAGTAGCGCGCTTATTTTGATGATGCTTATTCACTCTAGCCTTGTATTCATAGTAAAATGAATGAATGTAGCTCGCTTAATTTATTTGAAATAACTTAGAAATTCAGTGGTAGTTTTTTAATAACACAAAATAATAAATTATTCACATAATTCAATTTCTTAGCATTTACTTGGTGTACGGTTTCTATTCTCCCTCCGTTACTAACCAAATACTTAGTTTGTGGCTACCAACAATGTTAAATACTATTTCCAGTATGAATATACATTTCTCTTCACAATTTTTGTCTACCCTGTCAATAAAATAAAATAAATATAATCTAGCAGCTGTCTCTTCAACTTTAAGCTAGACATCCAGGTATGAAAAGCGTCCTAGTGGGGATTAATAACTCGGGTTTAATCTCCAGCCTTCAATCTACTGGCTTCATACGTCGTGATTTACTGAGAGAGCCGACTCAGAGAGGCAACGGTATTTTGTGTTCGGGGAAAATTAATTTTTGGAAGATTTTCTGCTTCTTTATAAAAATTTTCGTATGAATAATTTAGTTTTTTTTTAATAAGTGTAGCGACACTTTCAAATTTCAATGAATGAAATCGTACTGGTACCTACTGGCTTCATACGTCGTGATTTACTGGAGATCGCCGACTCAGAGAGGCAACGGTATTTTGTGTTCGGGGATAATTAATTTTTGGAAGATTTTCTTCTCTTTTATTAAGTTTTTGTCTGAACGATAAATCTTTTGTAGCGACACTTTGAATGAATGAATGATAATGAATTGTCCATCACAAAAAAAGTACAGAAAAGCCTTTTTAGGGCAAGTTTGGTAGACCGGACGGGCCTAATCGCTAGTTAAAACTTTCAGGGCGCTAAAAAAGTACAAAGAAAATGCTACTGATACAAGGTAGGGGCAAATAAACTTAAACCAAATAATCACGCGATGTCTAAATCAACAAATAATAAACTGACTGAATAGACTTCCACACACCGCGGTCTTGACTTGTCAGGATCCAGCGGCTCGCTGCGACTCAATTGATGTCATCCGTATTTTAGGGCGATTTGCTATTTCCATACTAATCCATACCAGCCCATACTAATATTATTTTTGTTAAATTATGCCTGTCTATCTATCGGCTACGTTTTTACGTGTCTGCTGAATTTTGTAGAAGTAAAACTTCTTTAGAGTCGTTGTGATTTGAAAATTCAACGAAACGATAAAAAGGCAACGAAAAAGCGACACCAAAAAGAGACAAACATATGTAGGATTTAGCCTGCAAGAGAATGAGATAAAATGCAAGTTATATTTATCTCATTCTCTCGTAGGCTACTTTTCTGAAGTTTCACTTCTACCGTATGTGAATGGGACTGCCTCGTTGGTCTAGTGGTTGGCCATGTTCGACTGCGGCCGACGAGGTCCCGGGTTCGAGTCCCGGGTCGGGCCATAACAGGTCCCCATAGGAGGGCTGTGTCCAGCAGTGGGACGTAAATGGGCTTTAGTGGTATGTGAATTGCACACACACACTTTTTTCATATAAAAGTCCGAAACTCGACGACGCTACGACTCAAACTCAATGACTCACTACTCATATTACGTTCGTCTGGCCTCACACAGAGTTTAGACCTTTCATTATTCATCAAATCAACTGCAAATTAGAGACGTTTGACGTTTACAGTCTTTCAGTAAAATTCCAATAGAGAATTCCGTTCTTCCAAAAGAGAGTTCCGAATTCTCTTTAAGCGAGCATCGAATCATAAGAGCGGTTATAAGCGGGTCTACGAGTGGCCGCTCATAAGCGCTACTTACCTATTTACCTTGACTATTAGAGTCGTTTGCCATGAGCGAATTTAAGCGGATAAATGGTACGCTTAGAGCCCGAAATTGCGGCATCGATCCTCTTTGGGCTGTAATCCCGCCCGATACGCTCTTTGCTGCCGTGATCTGGGCGATTAAGACGAATTAATTATACATACTTAATGCTCATTTATTATTCAAATGAGAGGACTAAAATTTATAGCTCCTTCTTCAGGATTACAAAGTGATTTTGGAGGTAAATAATCGTTCAGAGGGCATACTAGCATCGCTTAAATCCGTATTGTTTTAATATTGTTGACGTTCGTGTTTTAGAATTATAATCCTTATTTTAGGGATGTTAAGGTACGTGAAATTAGGTGTAATTTTGATATAATGCCTACTGCTTAAAGCGATTGTAGTAACCCCCCTGATTTCACTCAAGCCGTGTAAAATGAAGAAGCTATTATGATAGAATCTATCTATTATAGGTTTAGTATTATTAAGATACTTGTAATCTTTAATCACAATTCCCTAATCAACAACGGTTACTAACTGACATTGTTTTGAAAGTGGAAAAGTCAAAATGAAGATGGAAACTTTATTGAATGCTAGCTGATGCCCGCGACTTCGTCCGCGTGTAACAATTTCTTTATGTTTATGTGTATTCATTTATTGCATGATTGTAAGTCACAAAAAAGATGTTACATAAATATGGTACATATTACAATCTGCCAAATAATGGCGTGCAAAATTTCAAGAACATTCACAATATTATATTAACTGAGAATTATTTACTACTGGAAAAAAATAATGAAAACAACATTTTAAAAATAACAAAAAATCTGAAATATTAATGAATAAAAATGAAGTCTATGTAAAATAAATAAGTATAAATGTCAAATACTTAAATGTCAAAATGTTACAAATCTCGAAATAATTTAATAATCTCACTTGTCAATAATTATTGTCAATGACTTCGTCAGCGTGGATTGAGGTTTTGTGGTTCCCGCGGGAACTTAAAATGCTCCGCAATAAAAAGTAACCTATGTGTTATTCCAGACTATAATCTATCTCTGTGCCAAATTTCATCCAGATCCGTTCAGCCGTTCTGGCGTGATTGAGAAACAAACATCCATCTATAGGATAAAACCGAGATAGATGCCCCACTTTTTGAAATAGCCACCTAATTTAAAAAATATTAATTTTATACGAATAATTTCTATTAATGTAGCTAGCTCAATCCTTTATGTTGAATAATTATTATTATTTTTTAACCTATCAAATACAGATTTTGCAGAAATTAGCTTTTCGTGGAACATTTTTTTTGAGGATAGATGCCTACCTGTATGGATAGTTGCCCCACCATGAAAAAAATGAGAAGGATAGATGCCCTTTATACCGTGTAAACGAAAAACCCATCCCAAATGTTAGGTAGAAGTCCAAGAAACATGGGTCATAATAATGAAAAACATTTTGTATTTTTTAAAATCTTTTTATTGTTATCATTAGAAGATAATTCTAATATCACACAAATGACATAGGTAATTAAATTTTTAAAACGTTTGTTTAACTAAAATATAAATTCTTAAGTTTTGAAACTTAAGAATTTATATACCTACCTTTTGATGGAAGTCCATCCTCAAATTCGGGATATGTCGGGATATTTCGTTTATCCTCATGGTTTTTTGTCCATTTCATCGAAAGCTGACTGTAGGTTTTCTGTAGTCCAAGAACATACTCGAGCTCGCACTCCTTCCTTTCTTTTATATTTTCGTGGCATAGTTCTGCTGCAGTAGGTAATCATAAATGGCAGGTTCGAGGTATAGGTGCCACTAAGGGCACCTATACCCCGAAAAATCAGGGCAACTATCCTTTTTGATATGGATAGATGCCCAAGTATTTTTTAATTAAATTATAAACAAAATAGCATCTATTTACACCTAGATGCAGACTTAACGAACCAGTATATTGACGTTATAAAAAATATAACGGAATTTATTACTAATTATAAAGTTATACAACGGAAAATACTAACCTTTAAATCTTTGACGTGTTCGGGAATTTTGCCGCGGAGATAATTACACGCACGAGCGAAACGCGTCCTCACTGCTCGACTGTCTGTAGGTAACCCAGGTACGGGGTGACTACGGCTCCTACTTACACAATTAATCTTTGTTGTTTGACGTAAGACGCTATCTTTGACGTAAGTTACGCTGTAGTTATTAAGTTTTTAATTTTTAATTAGTACCCTAATTAATTGTATGCATGCCATGTCCACATCGAGTAGACGCAATTATTAATACCTCAGTGAAATTTGTTACATTTTTAAGGTTGATTTTATAATTGCAGTCGGTTTTGTGGATTAATAAAAAAAAAAATTCTTAGTCGCGAGTTCGGGAAGTTAGGTTTTTAGAATATGAGGCATCTATCCTGCTGCGGCATCTATCCCGGTTTTACCCTACATCCATCCATCCAAACTTTTGCATTTATAATATTATGTATAGATTAGTATGGAAATATAGCAAACCCAGGCCTGCTTCCAGTAGAAGCTTAGAATTTGCTTAGCACCCACAGTTTTCAGCGCGACGTCGCTCTATCATCCCGATATAAGATTTCACGGGATCTAGTTTCGCTATTCAAAATACCTAACGTTATATTTCTCAACAATTTTCATGAAAAGCACATTATGCATACGTCGCGTTGCGGACTAACATTTTTGCGATGTTGCAGATAAAAAGGTTAATGTATGTTGATGAAATTCTACAGTGTGATACGCTTAGTGAATTTTGTAATAATTATTTTATTTATAAGTGGTCTCTTTATTTGTTGTACTTAGGGCAAAAACACACTATGGACAGCACAAAACTTTAGCTTGAAACACTTTGTATGTCCTGTCGCTGCAGTAGTCTATGCAGACTTCTGGTCCACCAAACATTTGTATTTTGTCCGTAGTGTGTTTTCACCCTTATTGCTGAGGGTCTTGACCTCTTCAATTCGTTTTATAGGTTGATAATATGTGTAGGTGCCAGTTGATGTCCGCGACGTCCACCATTTTGTTATTATTTTTTTACGAAATTTTGGGAACACATACTATAAACATACACACTTTCGCTTTTATTTTTTAAACCCACCACTTGGCATGCAATAAAAAACTCAATTTTCCAAGAGACCCAAAACCTATAAATTTTCTATTAACTTAAAGAAAATTATTCAATATCGTACGCAGCGGGCGTCATAATTTTATGGGTAAATAAAAAACCCCGAGGGGAATAGGGTTCATTTATCACAGCTTGGGTTCCGCACATTAGCCCGTCCCATTTGGCAGCATTGGCTCTCAACGCATTTGCATGAATTTGGCCTGCAAACGAGATATTTAAACATTAAATTAGTCACAGAAAGGAGAAAAGAGAAATGGACAAAAGTAATGATGAAAAGATTCATAAGTCCGCGAAATAATAGCGGTGATTTCCGTGCCAGCAGAGAATAGGTAATAGTCCAATTAAGAACGGGATTTAATAAAAGTTGCCATTTGGCCACTTCCCCGTCCTTTCCGAAATTAAATAACATTAGGAAAGTTAGAACGGTCTTAAAAGGTGTCAGGAAGTGTCAGGAAAAGGCGCATGGGCGTGAGTGGTGGCGTGCCCTCGGAAGGAACCCGTCCAGCATAGTAGCTGATGTTGATGGTAATAATGATGGTGAGGCCATGCATTATTGAAGCCTCTTACTAATAATTATTGATCTTTACATAGTAAGATAGTTCTAAACTAGCGATAGGCCTTTGCGAACAATATACAATCGAAATGTGTCCCTGCTATATCCCGTGGTGTTTCCTATGCCTCCTCATTTGAGTTAGTATGATTTATGAAATAAACAAAATGTTAACATAAGCCGCTCTGTCTATTAGTAATACTCTTTCGACCTGAATTATTATGAAACTGCGCATGAATTCATCTTCTCTAAAACGTTTTTGGTAATTTGCACTGTTTACATACTTTTTTATTATTGTGAAAATTACAATCATAACCTACTTACTACACATAATAATTATAGGTGGGAGAGTTTAAACAAGACATACCTATCATAAGAGACACCTGTATGTCTGTAGGTATATATACTTTTATATGAGTTCTATAGGTACTAATATGTATTACTAGCTGATGCCCGCGACTCCGTCCGCGTGGTTTAAGTTTTTTTTATTCCCACGGGGACTCCTAAATTTTCCGGGATAAAAAGTAGCCTATGTCACTCTCCAGGTCCTCAACTATACCCACGCTGAAAATCACGTCGATCTGTTGCTCCGTTGTGGCGTGATTGAAGGACAAACCAACAAACAAACACACTTTCGCATTTATAATATTAGTATGATATGATGATATTGTGTTATATCAATCAATCAATCAAATCATTTATTCAATTTAGGTACACTGTAGGCACACTTACCTATTGACGTTAAAAATTACTTACTTATAAAACATGATGGTGGTAATCAGTTACGGAATCTTAAAACTAAAGCAACGAGGGTTCCAAACGCGCCCTGGTCTGAGAAGAGCCCACAACAAACTCATCCGGGTTTTTATTAGCCGGGTTATACAGAATTGGAGTTCCTGCCGATATGATCGAAGCCGGAGCCTCCCACTTTTAAGATAACAGCGCTCACCACTGCGCCAAGGAACCGTCAAAATAGTTTCTTGTACGGAAAACTAACACTATACCGCAACGTAAGTACTCGTAGGTATATATTCATAAGAACGTTAGTATCTCTTAAGGCTCTTTTCACAGACACGCACGGATTCCGTATTAACGGCAACTGTTCAAACGGACGTAGACTTTTTTACACGTATGAACACGATTGCGGCTGCCTTCCTACATTCCTCAACCGTCACGTACGTTTAGTCTTAGTTTTTATTATTGCAAATTCGATTGATCGTAATCGAGCCCGCCAACCTGCATTGGAGCAGCGGGTTGGGTCTAAGCTCTAACTCTCTCTCTCCTATGAGAGTGGAGGCCTGTGCCCAGCAGTGGGACGTTAATGGGATGTAGTGGTTGTGGTGGTAATCGAGCATTCGATCAAACTAGCGTCGAAGTAAAATGAACTTTCGTGTATGCATCCACAGAGAGCGCCCCATAACGATACGGTTCGAAATTAAAATACTGTTTGATTGTATAGTGTACTGAATTTGTGACTTTAAAAGAGATTTTGAAGAGATTTTGAAGAGATTTTTGGGTCCATTTTACTTAGACGCTACAGACTGTGATCGAACGGTCAATTTCGATCAATCTAATTTGCAATGTAAAAATTTAGACTAAGCGTAACGGTACCTACCGTTAATACAGAAACCGTGTGTGTGAAAAGGGCCTTACACTGTGCCTATACGCAAACATGCCTAACGCTATTTGTCATATCGCGTCAAAAGCGCCCCACTTACCTACGAATAGTTTTCGTTCGGGAAATGGTAAATTTCATTTGGCAACATCTCGTATCGACACAATTTTCTTGTCTCCACTCAAATTCGATAACGCCTTCACGCATCACGAACCTTTGGTCTAAGAACTCGTGGCAAATTCTACAGAAGTATTTCTACTTTCTAAAATTTTACGAATGGCAGAAAAACATTTATTTTGATACAAGTGTTACCCTATCGCCTGGAACATTAAACTCAAGATCAAGAAATCAAAAAAAGACAAAGTTATCAGACACAACTGTGCGTTTTTTACGAATGCAGTTATCACTGATTAGCTGTACTTACCTGAGTAGGTAATCAGTGAGTACTGACTACTAATTGGATAAAATGCACTTTTGCAGTACCACTACCACCACTACAGCCCATTAACGTCCCACTGCTGGGCACAGGCCTCCAATCTCAAAGGAGAGAGGGAATTATAGCATTTGCAGTAAAAACACCATTAATACAGCCAATCACAAAAATAGAGTTTGTAACAATGATACTACGTTTCATGCTACAGCAATCAATTAAAAAACATTTATTTATTTATTTATGTTCAAAATTACTTAAAATTTCTATAATTTATTCACATGAATGACCAGTCAGTCAAGTCAGGGGTGCCTTATGCAGATCACGTAGAAACGTTATCGTATTGAAAATTTCAGACTATGTAAAATACCTCTGCAAAATACCCGCCGGCTCTTGAGCTTTTATACTCTTCCGCCAATATTATCCAATATGATAAAGGAAATGCGTTTACCTTTGCGTTTATGTTTATTGTAAAAGGTAATGGCGTTATGCGGCTAAATGGTTGTGCAAAAAGCTGGTGTTATTATCATTTGTAATCTGTTTAGATAATCTTTTACCTGCCGGGTACAGTGATATTTTAAACATGCCCCTTTAAGGGCAGTTCTGACTACGCAATAATATATAGCACTAGCTAATGGGGTTTTGGCCCTTAAATAGATAACAGATAAACGTGCAAACAGACCGATATACAGTCACACTTTTGCATTTACAAAAGCCTAGCTTTTAATCACCTTTACTATGCTCCTATGTAAGACAAAACGCTTAGCCAAAATGATCGTCAAGATAGAAGCCGTCATAGACCCTGCCTACAGAATGAAATTTTTGTGTTTTGGAATGGAATTTAATCAAAACTTTTAATTCAGTAACACTATCAAACTAAAGCATTACATAAATGAGAAAAATTTGTATATTTCTCACAACAAACAAGGGTTTAGAAACTTACACAGCAATAACGCTGAGGTAACTTTTTAAGAAAAAATTATACTAAGTTTCTACTTTATATTACTGGAAAAGTTGTAAACGTCCGTCCAACAGAGAGATGCGGCTCACATGTTCCCGAAAATTTGACCAAGATTTCGTTATTAAAAGTTTCTTAACCCATTTTTGAGAGGGTCTTCAATTTATTTTCCCATAGCCTAAAGCATGAAAGGCTTTAAAAAAATCGAAATTCCTGACTCAGTTAATACATTATCATCATCATCATCACTTCAACCCACTGCCGGATCACTACTGATCACTAATTTCCTCTCAAATTTGGCCATCGTCCACCACTGAGATAGGCAGTTTTCTAACACCTTTGAGAATATTATGAAGAGCCCTCAAGTTCAAGTTTCCTCACAATGTTTTCGGTTTAAGCTACCTCACCTCAGATTGCAATTGCAGTGTCATCAGATTGAATGCCTTCATTCACTTTGATCAATAGGTCACCTTTGAACCTGTCATCAGATTTAAAAAAAAATTGCAAACCATCTTACTATGTTAATATTATAAATTCAAAGTTTGGATGGATGGTTGGATGTATGGATGGATGGATGTTTGTTACTCAATCGAACAGATCTGGATAGAGATATCGTAGCACAGAGATAGATTATAGTCTGAAATAACACATAGGATACTGTATATTCCGGAAAATTAAAGAGTTCCCACGGGAACCAAAAATCCTCAATCCATGCGGACAAAGTCGCGGACATCAGCTAGTGAATAATATAAGCTACTAGCTGATGCCCGCGACTTCGTCCGCGTGGATCGAGGTTTTTCGGTTCCTGCGGGAACTCCTTAATTTTCCGGGATAAAAAGTAGCCTATGTGTTATTCCACACTATAATCTCTGTGCCAAATTTCATTCAGATCCGTTCAGCCGTTGGGGCGTGATTGAGTAACAAACATCCATACATCCATACATCCATCAAAACTTTCGCATTTATAATATTTATTTGATATTTGATTACAACTAGGCCACAAAATCGCTGGAAAAAATTTATAAAAAGTTCCTTTATTTCCCTGGGAAAGTTATAAACGTCCGTCACTCAGACAGACGGGCAGAATTCTCTGCAGAATTCTCTAGCATGCAAATAACTTTCAGTGGATCGGGAAAACGTTTTACTCGAAACGTTCCGACCGGGCTCATTGTCTCAAGCTTTCATATTATTTAAAAAAAAGCAAATTATGTCTACCGGCGCTAGATTTCGAATAGACTAATATTTTACGTAAAAACTTTTGTCGCAATTTTTATCGAGTCTATTTGAGAGCAACCATTAAAAAGTTGAAAATTTACTACATTGATACAAGACCTTCAAAATTACAAATGAAATAAATATTAATTAAAACATTTTTTTTTGCGGCTACGAGAAATTTAAGGTAACCCATCCAAATCAATGATTTGGTTCAATCATTGTTTAATATTACTTTAGCGCAATCTACTCACATTAAAAAATCTTTTCAAAAAGCAATTCATTTCATTTAAATTTAAGTCTTTTTCATGAAATGGCACCGTATTATCAGATTATTTTTACATTTTTAAGCAAATTATCATCGATTGAAATTTTGATTAGCATGGAATATTTTCCAAAGTAGCTTCGCTCGTGCATTTTGAGACAGTGAATTCTTACGACATGATTGATTTTTATACTCAGCCCTTTCAAATGATTGATAGCTGGCTGTGTAAGTATAAAATTATATTGCAAGCGGTTGAGCCAAAGGCTTGAGAGTTTGATTAATGGGGCGAGGATGTCCGTTAAAAACTTCAATTGTTGCAAAAGCTTGTTAGAGCAATTTGTCCCCGATAAATTATGAATCCGCCCCTCGACGGAACGTCGTGAGTTCATCAATCATGTTAAAATCTAAGGGCTCAAATTAAGCCCCAATTTTGAGGCCTCTTTGTTTGGTTTATGGACCACTTTCCAGGTCGCTAACTTAGTGATATTGATAATCTTGATAAAATATCTATTAATACCAACGACCTCAATTTACATAGACGGCCCTAGTCACACAAAGAATGTGGGCGTATTTTACTAACGCCATCGAATCTGGAAAGCGGGACATATGGCGGGGACAAGGACAGGCTTATACAGGTGTGAAGCGCGCTCCACAGGTCGGACGCCCAATTTTTTTCTATGAATGGGCCCATCTAGTACCTACATATATATCGATGACGTCGAAGCTCTTAGCAACTACCCAATGTCGCCTGCTTATCAGTAGGTACACTAATAAATATATCTTCCTTGGATAATGTGCTTAAGAGCTCCATAACCTTGTTTACTGCTCTATCACAGAACATCGAGTATCCGTGAGTATTATATGAAAGTCAATCCAAAATTTTTCATGAAATATTCTATTCAACGTTTCTTCCGGGGTCCTTAGATGCTACCCGCTTAAGATTTTGGAGTAAGACTTGTAAGTGTTTCACAAAAAAATAGTAACTACCCGTGTATAGTAACATGCAAGAAAACAACGTGAATGCAATGGTCAAAGCATAATATCGGTTAAAGCTTATGGATTTTTCACCGCTGCTCATAATACAGAAATAATCTTATTTTGATCCAATGGTGAAAGTTCGTATGCTATTTCTTAATAACACTAGATAAAAAAAATATTAAAACCTAATATGAGAGAGTCGCGAAGTTTTTATTGGACGCAATCGTATAAAACGGGGCTTCCGTAAGACAAAGCTATTTACTAACAATTCAACTCGGACCATTCTCAAAGCCCAATAGATCTAAGGAAAAGTCTGATCGAGAAAAGCCAATAAAAGTTACCACAGCATTCGGCTTGAGACAGGCATGTTGTGCGTCGTTATAAAAAGTTTTAGTTTCATTTTTATTTTGTAACCCAATATTACTTTCATCTGTATGGCGTAATTGAAGTTTGTTAGTTTATTGTTGGATGATAGTTTAGTTGAATTGGATTTTGACGTCCTCCGGTGGCGTAGGTAGCTATTTTCTGTTTGCGAAATTGGACTGAGGTTCGAATTCTGTTGCGTTTTACATTGGTGAGATAAGATCATTTAATTCAACCTTAAAAGGCAATCTTCGCTATTGGTTCAGCCTGTACCTATCTTTTCTGTCCAACGAGTTAGCTTTGGTCTGGTTTTGCAGAAGCCAGTTATGTATTGCAGTTATTTGTATACTCAATGTTATACTATATGCATTTTTCTCCATAGAGTCATCTATGCAGAAAAATGAATGTTAACACTTTGATACCTCCTCGATCCAAGAACTCTCCGTAGAATCTGCATACCTAGAACCGATGAAAGAGTCAAAACAACAAGACGTATCATAAGTAACGCATAAGTAAGTATCTCCTACAAGAAATAAACTTTGAATTTCAGTTTAATAAAAATATCGTTGACCTAAAATTAACAGCTTTTCAATTTGGCGGCCATTTTCAATTGACGGTTGTACCGTGTACGCTTTTTTCGTCCCCGAAGAAATCGATTTAGGGCCTCCGCCCACGTTAGACTTTTTGTAAGTCCGATAAGCGGGTCAACTTTGTGACCGATTTTATGATTTACATTTTTTGCCGACAAAAATCGGTCAACGATTGTCTGACGTGGGTGGAGTCCTTTACTGTCAACGAATGCCTTAACAATATTTAAGTAGTAAAAAAAATTTAGTTCCAACTTTTAACTTTCAAATTTTTAAAAATTGTAAAATTACATTATTTAACATGATTTTACGCAACTAGGTATGTGCTGAAATTATCTGTTAATAATATGTGATTAATATTAAACAGAAAATGTGAACACATAGTTGCGTAAAAGTATTAAAATTGAGATATTCATTAGCCAACCTCCCTCCAATTAATTAAACAGATTAAAATTTATAACAACCCCTCGAAGTTTGTCGAAAATGTTTCGAAACCGGACGGTCAGGAAAATTGATAGTAACCCCTTTCACCTGCTATAATAATATTATGACGTCTGAAAGCTGCCTTCGTGCCCGTTTGACTTAGTTTTAATCTAGGATTTCAATTAATTTATGACTTTTTTAAAGCTTCCACTACAGCCCATTAACGTCCCACTGCTGGGCACAGGATAGAGGGAACCCCTCCACTCTCATAGGATAGAGGGAATTTGAGCTTAGACCCACCACGCTGCTCCAATGCGGGTTGGCGGGCTTTAACGACTATTATCGTGTTAGTGATAATAACAGGGACCGACGGCGTAACGTGCTCTCCGAGGCACGGGGGTGAAACACCGCCAACTTCCCAACTCCAGGCTAGCACTGAGAATTTTTAATCAGAAAAACCCAACAGTTATAGCTCGACTCGGGACTCGAACCCGGGACCTCATCGGCCGCAGTCGAACATGCTAACCACTAGACCAACCAGGCAGTTTTTAAAGCTTATATTAATGTAATGATTGACGACCTCCCTGGCGGAGCGGTGAGCGCTGTAACATGGGAACTACGGGTTTCATCCCCGGTAAAGTAAATTTGGGAATTTATAATTTCTGATTTTTCGCAGGTCTGACCTAGTGGGAAGCTTCGCCCGTGGCTAATTAACACCCTACCAGCAAAGACGTGCCGACGAGAGACTTAGGGATTAGACTTAGACTTAGACCGATTAGGGGTTTTCGCTGGTCTGGCCTGGTGGGAGGCTTCGGCTGTGGCTAGTTACCACCCTACCGGCAAAGACGTGCCGCCAAGCGATATATCGTTCCAGTACGATGCCATGTAGAAACCGAATAGGGGTATGGCCTTAATATAACTGTTATACCCCTAACAGGTTAGCCCGCTATTATCTTAGTATGCGTCATTATTACCACCAGATGAGATTACGGTCAAGGGTTAACTTGTAGATGAAAAAAATGTTGCATAACTGTGCCGAATTTAAAAATGTTTATAAATCTCACTCGTTATTATTTTAATATCGAACTATCTTCAAGATAACTGAAGCACATCTCTTAAGAACGTTCATTAATTACGATCGGAACTTGCATTCCAGTCTAATTGATACGCACTTGATACTGCTTTGAGAGTGACCTCGCTCTTTCTCGTTATACTCGAAGCATAGCTCAAGTGGTTCTTGACTGCGACTTAAAAATAGATCGGTTAGTAGGTATAACTGAGCGTTCATTTTATATCGATACTAGCTCATGGCCGTGATTTCATCCGCGATGGATTGATATCTTTTGGTTCCCGCGGAACTCTTTAATTTTCCGGGATAAATGTAGCTTAAGTGTTCTTCCAGACTATAATCTATCTCTGTGCCTTTTATTCTGATCCGTTCAGCCGTTCTGGCGTCATTGAGTAACAAACATCCATCGCATCCAAACTTTTACATTTATAATATTATTGGAAAAAAGCAGGCGTTACTTTGCGGAAGTCCATGATATTGAAAAAACTAGAAATTTAATTCGCTATAATCCGCCACAGAAGGTAAATCTATGAGGTACAGTGCGTATCTTGAACTTGCAGCCCGTGATATTCTCCACACCACATAAATCTTCCAAAATACCCTCAACGTACGTTTCACTCCGACACCGGAGCATCTTCAGGAGATGTTGACTCTACAATGCATGGTTGTGAAAGTGATTTCACAATCGTGCAGTGATACGCACTGTACCACATAGATTTACCTTCTGTGGCGGATTATAGCGAATTAAATTTCTAGTTTTTTCAATTTATAATATTAGTATAGACGACCGAATCCAACTATAAAACGAGTTATTGGTACTTTTTAAGGTTCCGTACCGAAGTACGGGATCTATTAGAAACATGATTTTCGAGCCACCCTTTTGTTTCTTTTACGAAAATATTTAAAACTTGCTGATGACCGCGACTTTGTCCGCGTTATACCAGGCTATAATCTATCTCTGTGCGAAATTACATCCAGATCCGTTCAGCCGTTCTGGCGTGATTGAGTAACAAACATCCATTGATGCATCCATCCATCCAAACTTTCGCGTCTATAATATTAGTATAGAAGTACCTAAATAGTAGGTAGATGGTAGGAACCCTTTATCGGTTTCTTATATCCTGGAAAATCAAATACCTAGTCCTCATAGATTTTTCCTAAAAACCTATTAACTGACT